>CM077116.1:247823439-249023439 GCA_039619475.1 Icerya purchasi
TCATTTTCGAGTGTTAGTGGCTCACATACGATTTCGTCACCTCCGACACCGCAATATGATGGTTATACATGAGAAGAATCCACATCTTTTGTGCGTTAAGTCGTTGGTCCTGTATTATTATCAGAACAAGCGGATATAGCGGAATATTTTTTAGATATCAGCATCCATATAGATTGTGATTATAGTTTTCGAGTAACCGAACTAGCAATGATCGATATGTCTGGCGGGAAGTGTTTGCATACGCTGTATAAACCAAGCAGAGCATGGCATGCATCAGAAATGCCGCATTTACGATGTTCTTCGGTAAGGCATTACTTGAAAAAACCCTTCATTATTTCCCTGTCGGGAAGAAATATTCATGGCACGCGATATATTCACGATATTATCACAAAAACCAAGGGCTCGCGTATATATTTTAACGGCATATGCTAAACTTACACTAATGGAACTTAACGAAAAATCGTTGCATGACTTGGACTATGAAGTCGTTAATATGGATCAAGTTTTTCGAGTACCTAGTGTTGATGATCTACATGAAGAATACTTTGGTATAAGCAATTTGGTAACTTGTAAACACCATAATGAGAATGATAGTTTTCATTGTGCGGTGAAAAACGTTATGGTGATGAAAGCCTGGTACGATCATATTATCCATCCGCTGAAGCTTATGAATAATCTCAATATAAATGATTTAAGCCAGTTGTTCATTACAGCCACCAAAGAAATGATAATTACATTATTTCCCAGTTGCGTTGGAGACATTTATACATTTTTACCAGATAAATTAAAACAGGATGATACGATAAAATCACTTCTACCATGCTACGAACATGAACATGATGAAGAATATTATATCGATGATGATACATTGAGACAGAGTACTCGAAATTGTATGAAAGTAAAAGATTGTATCGATTGTCAACGTAAAATTTGCACGGATTAGAAATTCGTTATTTCGATCGTTTAACAATTTTGTGTATATTTGTATATATTTTGTAAATATATTAATGTATATATTTTTCCCCAATCATCCGCCCGTTCGTTTTTTTTTTTTATGTTTTGTTAATCATTTTTTTTTTGTAAATATATTTTTATACATATGAAAATTTTGTTTGTATATATTTGTGTATATTTTTTCCCTCGATATGTTTCGTTCTATTATATATATTTTTCTTAATTATTTTTCATTTTTTTTTTCCCACTCCTTTTCAATTCCGTTTATTTAATTATTTCTCTATCTCTCTTTCCCTCCCTCTTAACTTAAAGTACTGGTAATGACGAAATTTACAAAACTCTGAACCAGTTGTGTATAATGTATATAATTATTGTTTAATTTTCGAATGTAATCCTGCATAATTTGTTCGTATCTTTTTAGATTAAAAAAATTATATTTTTGTCTGTAATGCACCATTTTTCTGTAACAAACGAATCTAACTGTTCAACTTTTTCCACGTACAACAAGTATTTTCCGCAGCTGTGTGAATTTTCATTAATTTGTAAGATACAGCTTCAGACTCTGGGTGTTCTCTCAAAATTTTTAAAATCTTTCGTAATCACAGTTTTATAAAAATACATGTTCAGTTTTAATATTTTTTATTTCGTAAATATTTTTCGCATTATATATGAGTTCGTCTGTGAGGTGCTGGTCAACTGTATAGAGAGAGAAGGAGAAAACATGGTAGTTTACAAGGCATAGCATGTTGAAGAAAAAACGCGATAGCAGGAGCAGATCAGGAATTGCATCCGCCGACGCTAGAGTCCCTATAGTTCACAATATTTTTCTCTCTGTGTTATAAAATTAGCTC
This sequence comes from Icerya purchasi, assembly GCA_039619475.1. Classification (NCBI taxonomy): domain Eukaryota; kingdom Metazoa; phylum Arthropoda; class Insecta; order Hemiptera; family Monophlebidae; genus Icerya; species Icerya purchasi. The sequence goes on from CM077116.1 coordinate 247,825,245, forward strand.
AAGTATATTTTCATTATTTCGTTACACAAAAATTTTTTCAAATCTTTTGTAATATGCATTGCACACAAATGTACGCTGCAGACAGCTGTTGCTTCATTACCACGAATATATCTTATAGATTTTCTGGAAATTGTAGAGAAATTCTCTTCGCTCAATTCTTCCAAGGTGATCTATTTTCAAAATTCAAATCACGCGTAATTATTTTTTCCGAAATTAATCATCACTTTACAAATTATTAACACATTTTTCCGATCATACATAATATTTTTTTTTATTATTATTATTATTTTATTATGTTTCCGTAAAAATTCTGGATATTATTTGCATTAATCGTTGAATTTCACATTATACCATATATCACAGATCAAACAATTTATTTTTAATCTATCATACCTATTATTTTATCGCTTAAATTTTCCTCAATTTGCAAATGTATTGTTTTATACATGTAATGCGACTCCACCCCTTATAAGTACATTATTAAATAATTTTTTCTTTATTTCCTATACATGGCAAAGACAATGAAATCACAGCATCTATGAATGTGTACTCTGTACGCCTCCACTAACCTATCATGAATTTTTTAAATTAGCCCAAACGTACTATTTTTCAATATCGAAAATTATCTATTCACTTTTACCACTTTCCCGATCATCTCTGTAATTTATTTTCTATATAATCACTAACCGACGAAAACGCTTCGTTCGTTTTACTCATACTGATGCAATCACTTCTTTTCCCTCATGCTATCGATCTTCAAATTTATTAGTACGACACGAAATTAATCTAAATATACGTTCATGCTAGTAAAATTGATATATCAAAGCCTCTTTCTATTCCTTTATACATTTATGAAAAAAGCCTGCAAAATGTTTTAAAATTAGTCAAAGTATACTATTTTATTACCAAAAAAAAATCAGCTATTCCCTTATACAGTTTTACCGATCATACATAATTTTTTCTTCTATATTATCATTATAGCAAAGTTGTACAAAACCACAACATAATTTAATCATATTGAAACCTTCATATCATCCCTTTCATGCTGTACACTAACATTCAGTTCAACGATACGAAAATAGTCTAAATATACATCCATACTAGCAGATTATTATATCACCCCTTTTTTCTACTCAATTGTATGTTTCTGAAAAAAAAAATCTTGTGATATATTTTCAAAATTAAGTGTAGTATACGCTACATCGATACCTAAAAATTAACTCAGGCCCGCATATTTATTTTTGTTTCATTCATTTACAATTTTTTTTAATCAAATCTGTTACAAGACTCTATAAAAGAATACAATAAGTTCCAGTATACATTAATACAGTTCTTAGGCATTCATTTACTTTATATTTTTAACATATACATTGTAAGTTCATAATGATCGATCTTCACAACTGAATAACAGTCATTTTAGATGCAGAGACATACAACTTTTAGCGAAGCAAACAATTCTTTGCTAGACTAATGATTGAAGACATCCTTTTTTTCCAAAAACATGGAATAGCGAAGATTTTCACTCATTCAAAATAGAACGAGATAATTGTAACATTTAATCACATCTTTCCTTCATTCATCGATTTCAAACTGTGAAGGAACTTTCTACACCATGCATTCCTAAATCCAATCGCTTGAATAGCCTGTTATATGTCTGGGAGATAGTAAAGAATTTGATTTTATATGTGAAGAATGGATGAAGCAGCTCAGAATCCGATGTAAATTTGCGAGTCTAATTATTGAAATATAAAATTGAAGGAAATTTCTGTATTATGCATCATTTTAAAATGTTTATTTTTACATTTTTTTATTTTTAAATTTCCCTCACACTAGTATTTTCTTAAATGCATACTGATGTCTATGATTAGTATTCGTGATTAAAGAGAAAGAGAGTAAGATCGTATTGTGATTGCATATGTGAGACAGTGTGTGAATATGTGTGAGTATGCATGTATGTAAAATATAAGAATGCACTAATAGAAAACATCAGCTCAAGCGAGAACACAGGTACACATCAAGTTATAAAACAAGAGAGATAAAAATATGTATTTTTTAATGATTGGCGTGTGTGTATGATAAGGAGGTTAACAACATAGACATTGAGTTTACCTTTGTAGTATTTTAAATGTAAAAGCAGTGTACATACCAACACATTTTCATTACTAGAAGAGACTTTTCATTTTTGTTTAACTTCAAATATATAGGTTAGATTCTTTTTTTCATTTGGTAGTGTAAACGTTTTTATTTTTCTTTGACTTATTCACAAGCATTCAAATGTATAACACGCACTTCACTCAATATATCACTCTTACATGATATTCATTGACTTACTTAATAGTGGAAATAAACTCACTAGGACAAGTATATTATATTTTATTTCTACATATATACATCTATACAAAGCACATGAAAATATTAGATGCTAAGAATGTGTGATAATATAATTTCAATTATTAATTTTTTTTGTTTTGTACAATCTGTAGCAAAATCAGAAGCATGCACAGCTTTTCATTTAAGTTTAAATATTATTTTTCAAATGTATCATGACTTTGAAGATTAAATGTTATTACAGATATTTGAATAGTTTCCCTAGCTCAGATTGAAATGATTCTTCAGTTTCTTCATTCATTTTAGAATTCAGAGCAGTAAATCATTTTTTTTTTTTTTTTTTTTTTAGCATTCTTCAAAACAGATTATCGATCTTGTATAATAGAAAATTATTTCATTTGCTATCGTCATCAGTTTCATCCACATCATACATTATACGTCTGAATATGTCGATTAACCATCCCTTAAGTATATTTAATAATTTGATATGATCGTAGATAATAATAACGAAGGAACTAATTCGATATTGTGTACAATTTATTCAATAAATTTTATTACATTCATCATAATCAATAAAAATAAACTTTGCTTCAGTGTTAAATTCTAATATATCAGCTGTTAATAATATACAGCATAAAACAGCTAATTTAACTGAATATATCCTTCTTCAACCAACTTTTTTTCTATCATACGAATTTCAGTATCTACACTAGCATTTCCCGATTGTTTAGATGTGTGTAGTATCAATAATCGTTCAACCAGTTCATTAGGGTCGTCAGAATAATTGATATGAGGATCTTCAAGATATACATTGCGGCCAGTACTATATGCACGTTTCTTTTTTATTTTACCAGAATAAACTTTTACACTCTGTATGTTAGATTGAAACAGCGGTCGTATTATTTTTCTGTATTTAGGAAGTGGAGTACCCTTTAATACACCAGTAGCATGTAAATGAGCTCTAGTATACTCAAGTATTTGTTTATATAGATCTAAATCATTATTTGTATATTTATTCTCATCAACATTCGTTTCCATTAGTAAATGAATCAGTCCAGACGTGTAGGGGAATTTTATTTGCTTACTTCCTTTTCCTAAATAAATTTCACCGCATTTGCGATCCCAAGAAATCGGTGTTGATCCCATCATATATTCACAAGTGTTAGCATTATATCGTATTCCATAAACTTGATCATTTGGTACAGGTTCATCACTATCTATTTGAAATGGATCTATTTCACATGTATTAATCGAGTTATATCCAAGCTTATTATCAATATTTTCATAATATTCCTCATTTTTAACATCAGTCTCATCATCATCTTTCATACTGTCACTAGGAAGTTTCTGCTGTTTTACTATTACTATATCACTTATTCCATCATAATCCTTTTTCGTCCTTTTATGTTTTTGTAATGCTCCCTGAATACTCAATAACTGTTTTGTAATAGGTTCAAGCACAACAGCCGAAGTATTTGTACAAGATTTCCACTCGGACCGTAATGCATTATATTTTTTCAATATATCATTGCGTATCCTTTCCAGTTCACTTTTAAGATTTACTTCTTCATTTGTTCTGTTATTACTATCATTAGTCATTGCTTTACTCATTGATATCATTATTACAGATAATTAAAAATTCATCAAAACTCACATGTGAATTTTCTCTGTGTGTACATTTCAACATTTATATTGTTCACAGAGATTTCATGTTTATTCATCAACAGTAATTTATAGAAAGTTTTAAAGGTTTAAAGGAATATACAGTGCTAACATGCTCATTATATACATACTGTATTTCAAACTAATCCTTAATTACACTATTCATGAAACAAATTCTTGTTGGAAATTTTAATAAAATTTAAGAAACACATTATTTATTTTTTAATATATGTACTAATATCTCAAATATGTGATATCATCTAAACTTTTACCAAATGACATTACAAATTTAGTTCAGTGTAATTTACACATAGGATATATACATCTACATATATATCTATATATATATATATATATATATATATATATCTACCCATATAGATCTACATATATATATATATAACTACATATAGATCTACATATATATCTACATATATATCAACACATATATATCTACATATATATCTACACATATAGATCTACATATAATATATATCTACATACTTCTCTACATATATATCAACACATATATATCTACATATATATTTTTTTTTTTTTTTGACATTCTACTCAAAATTACTCAACTGCACCAGACTTTAACTGTTTTTATCGAAATTGAATATACTTTTTTTTAATATATATTATTTTTAATACTTAATATATACTTTGCGTTATATAAGTTATGCAAATTCAATATAAATAGTTAGACTGGATTTGCTATAAATGTAACATTGGGCTAACACAAATTGATGGACTGATAGAAAATTTATCATTGCGACTGTTATTCAAGAGAGGATGGTAAAACGTTTCCAAAGTTTTCAAAAACATCTGCAAGAAGAAGCACTTCAGTCTTCAGATATATATCACTATACTCACCAAGTGTTTTGTCAACCAAGGACAGTAATCCAGAGATGAATATAAAGGAAAGTAGCAAGAACGACTTCCTAAAATCTAAAATGCTATATGATCAGAACTGTATTACTGTCCTTGGTTGACAAAACACTTGGTGAGTATAGTGATATATATCTGAAGACTGAAGTGCTTCTTCTTGCAGATGTTTTTGAAAACTTTGGAAACGTTTTACCATCCTCTCTTGAATAACAGTCGCAATGATAAATTTTCTATCAGTCCATCAATTTGTGTTAGCCCAATGTTACATTTATAGCAAATCCAGTCTAACTATTTATATTGAATTTGCATAACTTATATAACGCAAAGTATATATTAAGTATTAAAAATAATATATATTAAAAAAAAGTATATTCAATTTCGATAAAAACAGTTAAAGTCTGGTGCAGTTGAGTAATTTTGAGTAGAATGTCAAAAAAAAAAAAAAATATATATGTAGATATATATGTGTTGATATATATGTAGAGAAGTATGTAGATATATATTATATGTAGATCTATATGTGTAGATATATATGTAGATATATATGTGTTGATATATATGTAGATATATATGTAGATCTATATGTAGTTATATATATATATGTAGATCTATATGGGTAGATATATATATATATATATATATATATAGATATATATGTAGATGTATATATCCTATGTGTAAATTACACTGAACTAAATTTGTAATGTCATTTGGTAAAAGTTTAGATGATATCACATATTTGAGATATTAGTACATATATTAAAAAATAAATAATGTGTTTCTTAAATTTTATTAAAATTTCCAACAAGAATTTGTTTCATGAATAGTGTAATTAAGGATTAGTTTGAAATACAGTATGTATATAATGAGCATGTTAGCACTGTATATTCCTTTAAACCTTTAAAACTTTCTATAAATTACTGTTGATGAATAAACATGAAATCTCTGTGAACAATATAAATGTTGAAATGTACACACAGAGAAAATTCACATGTGAGTTTTGATGAATTTTTAATTATCTGTAATAATGATATCAATGAGTAAAGCAATGACTAATGATAGTAATAACAGAACAAATGAAGAAGTAAATCTTAAAAGTGAACTGGAAAGGATACGCAATGATATATTGAAAAAATATAATGCATTACGGTCCGAGTGGAAATCTTGTACAAATACTTCGGCTGTTGTGCTTGAACCTATTACAAAACAGTTATTGAGTATTCAGGGAGCATTACAAAAACATAAAAGGACGAAAAAGGATTATGATGGAATAAGTGATATAGTAATAGTAAAACAGCAGAAACTTCCTAGTGACAGTATGAAAGATGATGATGAGACTGATGTTAAAAATGAGGAATATTATGAAAATATTGATAATAAGCTTGGATATAACTCGATTAATACATGTGAAATAGATCCATTTCAAATAGATAGTGATGAACCTGTACCAAATGATCAAGTTTATGGAATACGATATAATGCTAACACTTGTGAATATATGATGGGATCAACACCGATTTCTTGGGATCGCAAATGCGGTGAAATTTATTTAGGAAAAGGAAGTAAGCAAATAAAATTCCCCTACACGTCTGGACTGATTCATTTACTAATGGAAACGAATGTTGATGAGAATAAATATACAAATAATGATTTAGATCTATATAAACAAATACTTGAGTATACTAGAGCTCATTTACATGCTACTGGTGTATTAAAGGGTACTCCACTTCCTAAATACAGAAAAATAATACGACCGCTGTTTCAATCTAACATACAGAGTGTAAAAGTTTATTCTGGTAAAATAAAAAAGAAACGTGCATATAGTACTGGCCGCAATGTATATCTTGAAGATCCTCATATCAATTATTCTGACGACCCTAATGAACTGGTTGAACGATTATTGATACTACACACATCTAAACAATCGGGAAATGCTAGTGTAGATACTGAAATTCGTATGATAGAAAAAAAGTTGGTTGAAGAAGGATATATTCAGTTAAATTAGCTGTTTTATGCTGTATATTATTAACAGCTGATATATTAGAATTTAACACTGAAGCAAAGTTTATTTTTATTGATTATGATGAATGTAATAAAATTTATTGAATAAATTGTACACAATATCGAATTAGTTCCTTCGTTATTATTATCTACGATCATATCAAATTATTAAATATACTTAAGGGATGGTTAATCGACATATTCAGACGTATAATGTATGATGTGGATGAAACTGATGACGATAGCAAATGAAATAATTTTCTATTATACAAGATCGATAATCTGTTTTGAAGAATGCTAAAAAAAAAAAAAAAAAAAAATGATTTACTGCTCTGAATTCTAAAATGAATGAAGAAACTGAAGAATCATTTCAATCTGAGCTAGGGAAACTATTCAAATATCTGTAATAACATTTAATCTTCAAAGTCATGATACATTTGAAAAATAATATTTAAACTTAAATGAAAAGCTGTGCATGCTTCTGATTTTGCTACAGATTGTACAAAACAAAAAAAATTAATAATTGAAATTATATTATCACACATTCTTAGCATCTAATATTTTCATGTGCTTTGTATAGATGTATATATGTAGAAATAAAATATAATATACTTGTCCTAGTGAGTTTATTTCCACTATTAAGTAAGTCAATGAATATCATGTAAGAGTGATATATTGAGTGAAGTGCGTGTTATACATTTGAATGCTTGTGAATAAGTCAAAGAAAAATAAAAACGTTTACACTACCAAATGAAAAAAAGAATCTAACCTATATATTTGAAGTTAAACAAAAATGAAAAGTCTCTTCTAGTAATGAAAATGTGTTGGTATGTACACTGCTTTTACATTTAAAATACTACAAAGGTAAACTCAATGTCTATGTTGTTAACCTCCTTATCATACACACACGCCAATCATTAAAAAATACATATTTTTATCTCTCTTGTTTTATAACTTGATGTGTACCTGTGTTCTCGCTTGAGCTGATGTTTTCTATTAGTGCATTCTTATATTTTACATACATGCATACTCACACATATTCACACACTGTCTCACATATGCAATCACAATACGATCTTACTCTCTTTCTCTTTAATCACGAATACTAATCATAGACATCAGTATGCATTTAAGAAAATACTAGTGTGAGGGAAATTTAAAAATAAAAAAATGTAAAAATAAACATTTTAAAATGATGCATAATACAGAAATTTCCTTCAATTTTATATTTCAATAATTAGACTCGCAAATTTACATCGGATTCTGAGCTGCTTCATCCATTCTTCACATATAAAATCAAATTCTTTACTATCTCCCAGACATATAACAGGCTATTCAAGCGATTGGATTTAGGAATGCATGGTGTAGAAAGTTCCTTCACAGTTTGAAATCGATGAATGAAGGAAAGATGTGATTAAATGTTACAATTATCTCGTTCTATTTTGAATGAGTGAAAATCTTCGCTATTCCATGTTTTTGGAAAAAAAGGATGTCTTCAATCATTAGTCTAGCAAAGAATTGTTTGCTTCGCTAAAAGTTGTATGTCTCTGCATCTAAAATGACTGTTATTCAGTTGTGAAGATCGATCATTATGAACTTACAATGTATATGTTAAAAATATAAAGTAAATGAATGCCTAAGAACTGTATTAATGTATACTGGAACTTATTGTATTCTTTTATAGAGTCTTGTAACAGATTTGATTAAAAAAAATTGTAAATGAATGAAACAAAAATAAATATGCGGGCCTGAGTTAATTTTTAGGTATCGATGTAGCGTATACTACACTTAATTTTGAAAATATATCACAAGATTTTTTTTTTCAGAAACATACAATTGAGTAGAAAAAAGGGGTGATATAATAATCTGCTAGTATGGATGTATATTTAGACTATTTTCGTATCGTTGAACTGAATGTTAGTGTACAGCATGAAAGGGATGATATGAAGGTTTCAATATGATTAAATTATGTTGTGGTTTTGTACAACTTTGCTATAATGATAATATAGAAGAAAAAATTATGTATGATCGGTAAAACTGTATAAGGGAATAGCTGATTTTTTTTTGGTAATAAAATAGTATACTTTGACTAATTTTAAAACATTTTGCAGGCTTTTTTCATAAATGTATAAAGGAATAGAAAGAGGCTTTGATATATCAATTTTACTAGCATGAACGTATATTTAGATTAATTTCGTGTCGTACTAATAAATTTGAAGATCGATAGCATGAGGGAAAAGAAGTGATTGCATCAGTATGAGTAAAACGAACGAAGCGTTTTCGTCGGTTAGTGATTATATAGAAAATAAATTACAGAGATGATCGGGAAAGTGGTAAAAGTGAATAGATAATTTTCGATATTGAAAAATAGTACGTTTGGGCTAATTTAAAAAATTCATGATAGGTTAGTGGAGGCGTACAGAGTACACATTCATAGATGCTGTGATTTCATTGTCTTTGCCATGTATAGGAAATAAAGAAAAAATTATTTAATAATGTACTTATAAGGGGTGGAGTCGCATTACATGTATAAAACAATACATTTGCAAATTGAGGAAAATTTAAGCGATAAAATAATAGGTATGATAGATTAAAAATAAATTGTTTGATCTGTGATATATGGTATAATGTGAAATTCAACGATTAATGCAAATAATATCCAGAATTTTTACGGAAACATAATAAAATAATAATAATAATAAAAAAAAATATTATGTATGATCGGAAAAATGTGTTAATAATTTGTAAAGTGATGATTAATTTCGGAAAAAATAATTACGCGTGATTTGAATTTTGAAAATAGATCACCTTGGAAGAATTGAGCGAAGAGAATTTCTCTACAATTTCCAGAAAATCTATAAGATATATTCGTGGTAATGAAGCAACAGCTGTCTGCAGCGTACATTTGTGTGCAATGCATATTACAAAAGATTTGAAAAAATTTTTGTGTAACGAAATAATGAAAATATACTTGAGCTAATTTTATAACACAGAGAGAAAAATATTGTGAACTATAGGGACTCTAGCGTCGGCGGATGCAATTCCTGATCTGCTCCTGCTATCGCGTTTTTTCTTCAACATGCTATGCCTTGTAAACTACCATGTTTTCTCCTTCTCTCTCTATACAGTTGACCAGCACCTCACAGACGAACTCATATATAATGCGAAAAATATTTACGAAATAAAAAATATTAAAACTGAACATGTATTTTTATAAAACTGTGATTACGAAAGATTTTAAAAATTTTGAGAGAACACCCAGAGTCTGAAGCTGTATCTTACAAATTAATGAAAATTCACACAGCTGCGGAAAATACTTGTTGTACGTGGAAAAAGTTGAACAGTTAGATTCGTTTGTTACAGAAAAATGGTGCATTACAGACAAAAATATAATTTTTTTAATCTAAAAAGATACGAACAAATTATGCAGGATTACATTCGAAAATTAAACAATAATTATATACATTATACACAACTGGTTCAGAGTTTTGTAAATTTCGTCATTACCAGTACTTTAAGTTAAGAGGGAGGGAAAGAGAGATAGAGAAATAATTAAATAAACGGAATTGAAAAGGAGTGGGAAAAAAAAAATGAAAAATAATTAAGAAAAATATATATAATAGAACGAAACATATCGAGGGAAAAAATATACACAAATATATACAAACAAAATTTTCATATGTATAAAAATATATTTACAAAAAAAAAATGATTAACAAAACATAAAAAAAAAAAACGAACGGGCGGATGATTGGGGAAAAATATATACATTAATATATTTACAAAATATATACAAATATACACAAAATTGTTAAACGATCGAAATAACGAATTTCTAATCCGTGCAAATTTTACGTTGACAATCGATACAATCTTTTACTTTCATACAATTTCGAGTACTCTGTCTCAATGTATCATCATCGATATAATATTCTTCATCATGTTCATGTTCGTAGCATGGTAGAAGTGATTTTATCGTATCATCCTGTTTTAATTTATCTGGTAAAAATGTATAAATGTCTCCAACGCAACTGGGAAATAATGTAATTATCATTTCTTTGGTGGCTGTAATGAACAACTGGCTTAAATCATTTATATTGAGATTATTCATAAGCTTCAGCGGATGGATAATATGATCGTACCAGGCTTTCATCACCATAACGTTTTTCACCGCACAATGAAAACTATCATTCTCATTATGGTGTTTACAAGTTACCAAATTGCTTATACCAAAGTATTCTTCATGTAGATCATCAACACTAGGTACTCGAAAAACTTGATCCATATTAACGACTTCATAGTCCAAGTCATGCAACGATTTTTCGTTAAGTTCCATTAGTGTAAGTTTAGCATATGCCGTTAAAATATATACGCGAGCCCTTGGTTTTTGTGATAATATCGTGAATATATCGCGTGCCATGAATATTTCTTCCCGACAGGGAAATAATGAAGGGTTTTTCAAGTAATGCCTTACCGAAGAACATCGTAAATGCGGCATTTCTGATGCATGCCATGCTCTGCTTGGTTTATACAGCGTATGCAAACACTTCCCGCCAGACATATCGATCATTGCTAGTTCGGTTACTCGAAAACTATAATCACAATCTATATGGATGCTGATATCTAAAAAATATTCCGCTATATCCGCTTGTTCTGATAATAATACAGGACCAACGACTTAACGCACAAAAGATGTGGATTCTTCTCATGTATAACCATCATATTGCGGTGTCGGAGGTGACGAAATCGTATGTGAGCCACTAACACTCGAAAATGAATTCTGAATAAATTCACCGGCTTTAATATCAATCGATTCGGTATTGTTATTCATATTTGATTATTATTTTAATATTTTTACTAAAAAAAAAAAGCGAAAAAAAGAGAGAAAAAAATAACGATGAAAATGAGAGAAAAAAGACAAAAAATAAAGAGAGAAAGAAAAAGAGAAAAAACGTATGAAATTATTGACTTTAACGTTCTTGTCAATTTTTTAATAACGCGTGAAGCACACAGCTTCAACAAATTCCACACGTTTAACATAACACTAATACTGACTGCCTGAACAGATCCGTTCGATTTTCTAGCTCGATGGGGGGGGGGGGCTTTGAAAAGGGAGGGCTGCACTAGAAAAACCACATTCCTTTGGTGTTAGTTGGTTATATACACAGATGAATGACGTTGTCAGGTGTTTTTTGGCTTAAGTATGATTGTGTAGGTGTGTACATGCGAACCGGATTTTACAAGAAAAGATACGAGGGGTAATATCCCAGCAGACTTAATGACAGCGTTGCACGATCGAAATCAACGGCATGGCAACTTGCCTGCATGTGTGTAAATATATTTGAGAAAAAATATAGTACAAAAGATCTCGAAAAAAAAAAAATGTTTGTATAGCGAAAGAAAATAAAAATATACTTAGGCTAATTCTATAATACTTAGAGTCGAAAAAAAAAAAAAATTATTATGAATGATATGGAAACTAACAATAGAAGATGTGTGCGCATTCCTAGCTGTGAAGGCCTCAACGGATTTATTTTTAGAGTCAGGAAAAAATAAATAAATAAAAATTATGAACGGTCGGAAGAAATGTTTGGAAGTGTAAAAAATATACTTAGGCTGCTGGCTTTGAAATAATTAGACTTAGGCTTCGAAATATTAAAAAAAAAAAATAAAAAAAATCGCGGTAGTGCGAGTGCTTTCAGGGAGGCTAACGCTATGTTGGATATATACGTGGGATCCAACTATAGGTGGGATAGGGTGAGTGGAGACTTATGTTAGATTCAAGCTTTAAATATTATACTTAGACTTCTAAATATTTAAAAAAAAAAAAAAAAAAAAAAATGAAAGAAAAAACATGGTAGTTTGAATAAATGAAACGTGCGCGGGAACGGTGCGTGCGCTCTCGCGGCGGCTAACGTTATGTTGAATAGAAGCGTAGGAATGGACGGTGCACTTTTGCAAAGGGATCGGAGAATACAGAAAAATATAAAAATACTTAAGCTAATTCTATAATACTTAGATGTAGAAAATAATATTATGAATGATATGGAAACTAATGGCGTGGTGTCGACTTAAACGTATGCAGGATCGTCTATAGGTGTGGGTTGTGAACGCTGCTTAGGTTAGATTCAGGCTTTAAAATATTATACTTAGGGTCATTTTTAAAATTTCTGTACTTAGGCTTAGAATTTGAAAAACGATGTAGCATGAATGACGTTTGAATATAAATTAAATGCGGTGGCGTAGTGCACGGTTAGTATTCTATTCCTTTCTTGTAACACTCGAAAATAACAGAAAATTTTACGATAGTGATTGGCGTTATACACCGCGAGAATATAGATCTTCTCAGACATACTGTTCAAGATGGCTCTCGAACACTTGCTATCACAATGTATTTGGCAATGTCGCTCAAACACGGCCGCTCCGAACAACGCGAAGGGTATAAATGAATGAGATAGTCGAACAGGTTCAAATAGTGTACGTCTAGATGTGGACCTTTGATTTGGCCGTGAACAATCGACCGATGTAACTATCTTCCCCCTGGATGATGCATACATCAGCCATTTAAAAGTCGCCATTCCTCGCGGGTGGCATTTAAAAATATTCGTTGAAAATAAAAATATTAGACGTGTGCGTGTGTGTGTGTGTGAACGTGTAGCGATCAGGATTCCATCGGTGGCGTCGAGGGTCTCGAAGATGATAAGGTAGTTAATTTCGAACGAATGTCTGGAATTCACCCCCTGCACCCCGCGCCACCCTCAACCGGTTGCTGGAACATTCAAATATTTCCATTAAAAATAAAACAACGAAAAATCACGATCGTTCGGTTCTGGAACATTCAAAAATTTCCGTTAAAAATAATAATAATAATAAAAACATCGATCGAACGGCTGGAATTCACCCCTCGTAGCAGCACACCCGCCTGCCCTCATTCGATCGCTGGAACCATCGGATATTCTTCTTAAAAAATAAAATTAAAAAAAAAAAAAAATGCCGGAACGGAGCGCGACTCGGAAAATTCCTTCAAAATTTGGGTTCTAAGTGTTGAGTTTCGAACGTTTTTAACACTCCGCCAAAATTTTACACCTCCTAACCCCCGGAAATTAAAATTAAAAATTATGATACATATATTACATGTAGACTCCTGTATAATACATACACATAATAGTAGAACGCGCCGTGCGTGGGAATGCGGCTGCATGGAGATGCGCGCCCGATTGGATAGTATAATTTTTGGAACCCGGCTAAAATACTTACGCCCCGAATTTTGAAAAAAGCACGATAGCGGCCGATGCGTGTGTGGGAACCAGCGGCACACTTCGCGGCGGCGGCAGCGGCTACAGGCGGACCGCGGAAAAGAATATGCTCTAGTTCTCACACCCCAGGGGGTCTAATTAGCGCGGCGGCATCCCTTTGTGTCCCAGAATTGGTACTCCCCTTCTACTGTCGGGCCATAAAAGAAATGGGGTACTTTTCCCGCACTGCCCGCAGAAAACCCTATATTAGTTCTGCAAATATAAAAAAACGGCTCGCGTTCGCAGAACAATAACAATTTTATTCGAAAGAGTTCTGGAAGAACGGCATTTTTGTTGATGAGTCTAAACGTCTTTGGGAGTGATGGAAAACAGAAAGTATAGCGTAAACCGAATACTGCATATGAATTAAAAACTCTGACTGCATCAATTAAACACGGCGGAGGACATGTACAGGTGTGGGAGTGTTTCGCGGCGAGTGGTGTGGGATCTTTAGTCACCATTGATGGTGCTATGAATAGCGATCTATATGTCGACATTTTACGACACTATTTATGCCAAAGCGCTGAAAAATTGTTCATCTTGAAGTCATTTTACTTGTATCAAGATAATGATCTAAAACATACAGCAGAGTGAATTCTCTATGATTGCCCTCACATCCTTGCCACACCCCCCCAGTCTCCGGATTGCAATCCCATAGAGAACCTATGGAACTACCTCAATAAGAGGATTCGTGAAAAGCCGATTTCCAACTGTAATGAATTAAAAAGTAGTCTAAAATAGGAATAGCAGAAAATTCCCCTTGATTATCTACAAAAATTAGTTTGTTCAATACCGCGCAGGTTGAAAGCGGTCTTGGATGCCAAAGGTTGTCATACGAAGTATAAATTTTTTCCAGGATGTAGATATTCAGTTATTTGGAGAGCTCCTTTATTTTATTTTTTCGTTTGCCCGGATATTAATGTGGCGTTTAAAATTCGTAATTTTCGTGTTTTTTATATCATAAGCTGTGTTTTTTTAACGTTTTTGATTTTTTTTTTTTTTTTGAGAATATATTAAGGAGATACTTATTTTTCTATTTTCGTTACTTGTTTCAACAGTAAAGTATTTTTTTACTTTGTTTTTAGCGTATATTCATTGGGTACATCAGTGCCCGGATATTATTGTGGCTCACTGTATAACGGATTAGTGACCAATAAGACACTCGACAAAGGTAAAACATATTTAGCCCTTACATAAAAAAAATTGTTGTAATATGTTTGTGATGTGGGGCCGCAAGATTTATTTGGATCATAGGGGGGTTGTGGCATGAAAAAGTTTGAAAAACATTGACTTATGGTATCATGAATATTCATGTTGATTGTGTTTTTGCGCGTTTATTAATTCTGCTAGATTCACAGGCAGTATTATTCTAACTAAGAAGAAACAAAATGTGCAACATTAAAATTCAAATTAATTTCTATGAAACTGAGGAATTAGTATGCGCTCGTGTTAATAAGTATGGGGGACCGAAGTAGGACGCACTAATGAGATCTATGGAAAATGCAGTTAAGGTTATGAATGTAAAGTGAGATGAATACGTACCATTCAATCTAAAACTGATGCTGAAAAATGAAATATGGAATACAAAAATATTAATTTATATAAAAGAAAGAATTATTTACTATTAAAGTAAAGCAGCCATGGTACATGGTTTACAGATCAAAAACTAGAAAAACATATAATGAAGATGTACAGTCTTAGGGAAGGACATAAATCATTACAAATGTTTTGTACTTTTTTATTATCGAGTGATACTTCTATTCTTCAATATTTATGAAAAGTTTATCTGATACGTCATTTGTAATGCTACAGATAGTTCCACTACTTCTGCTAGTTGCAATGTATTAACATGGAACCAACAAAGTTAGTATCGTCAGCTTTAGATTTGTCTTCTCCTCCACAAAAACCTCCTTCTGAGAGTATCAGGCGGTCCTACGCCTCGTCCTTATGGTGGAATGCGGAGTGTTCAATTGTACACCAAGCTAGTGTATTCACACTTCGTATTTTTCGAGCTGCTCCTTCTCTGGAAAACTTTCTAGTTCACAAAAGAGCTAATTCCAAATTTAGATTTTGCTCTCAAAAAGGTTAAAAAGGCGTCTTGGGCTGCTTTCTGTTCCTCCTTTTCCAGATCTACTCCTCCCTCATAAATTTGGAGGTTGGCTAAGACTTTCCGAAACCCTCAGTCCTTAAATCCCTTTACTTCCGGCATTTCGGGGAACAAGCTAGCTGCTTTCTTTGATTGTATTGCTCCGTTCCTATGTTTCTAACGTTGATGAATTTGACCTTTCTATTTTTTCCGCAAAACATTCTGAGCATTTTTTAACTACTCCGTTCGTTTTTAATGAATCATTATCAGCGTTCCCGAAAAATCCTAATTCTTCTCCAGGGATAAACGGATTATCTTATACTGTTCTTAAGAATTTTCCTGAATATTATCTTAAAATACTCTTAAATCTATTCAACTCTATTCTCCATCTAGGTTCCACTCCTCCATCATGGAAATCCTTTATCATCGTTCCCATCCCCAAGGATAGTAATTCCTCGTCCTTCCGTTGCATTTCTCTTGCAAGTTGTCTAAAGAAACTTTTCGGGTCCATGTTGAACCGGCAGCTGGTTTGGTAGCTGGAAAACAATAATGTCTTGCCTGACAACATGTATGGTTTTCGTTCTGGTCGAGGTTCTACTGATTGTGTTTCTTTCTTCTTGTTTCACATCTATAAATCGTTTATCCAGAAAAATTATACTCTGGCTACCTTTGTTGATATTTGTAGTGCCTTTGACAGCGTCCATTTTCCAACTCTTAAAAGCAGAATGTTATCTATTAATTTACCTTCCCAATGACTCTCTTCCTAAGTAGAACTGTTACTCTAAGATTTCCTACCTTTTTAGAGTCACGAAATGTTTTTCGAGGCCTCCCGCAAGGTTCCTGTCTCAGCCCTACGCGCTTCAATATTTACTCTCTTGGTGTCGCCTCTCTTAATCTACCTTCTACTTCCTTATTTTTTACAGATGACATTCTTCTTTTCCCAACTGTTCCTAGCATTCTAAACGCTTGCAATAATATGCGAGAATCCTTGTACATTCTGCAGAGTTCTCTTTCTCAAATTCATCTGTCTATTTCTCATTGGGGAGGTTACCCTATGACACTTCTTATGCTCTACAAATCCATTGTTCGATCCAAACTTGATTTCTGCTGTTTTCTGTATGGTAATGCTGCTCGTTCTCTCCTAGCTAAATTAGATTTAGATCAGAATGCAGCCCTGCGCTTATGTCCAGGTGTCTTGAAATCCACGCCTATTCCTGCGATTCTGGCAGAGGCTAATATGGCTCCTTTATCTATCCGTAGATCCTATCTTGCGTATCGGTTCCTTATTAAACGTCTGCATATTTACCCGAACAATCTTGTCCCTGCATATTCTTCTCTCTTGCAAGATTGGCCTTTTTCCTCTAATAAGGATTCCATTCTCTGCTACATTGCCTCGCGTCTTATTAAGTTTTCGCCGTTCATCCTAACTTTCGATAAACTTCCATTTTTCTATTTTGAGATGTTAAATGTTATTGCTTCTCCTAATTTTTTTTCCTTGCCTTCTTATGTAAAATATCTTCCTGCTCATGTAACAGTTTATGAATTTAACCAGGCAGTTTCATCATTTTTAGCTAACCATTCCCTGATTTTTACGGATGGGTCCAAAATGGCACACGGAGTGGGTGCATCTATTTGCATTCCTGCTCTTAATAATTCCAGCTTGTTCAAAATTCCTTCATTTTGTTCCGTTTATTATGCGGAGACATTGGCATTGCTACGTGCTATTGAGCTTATTCCATCTGTTTCTCAATGTAAAATGTTTTTCCTAATTTCTGATTGCAAAAGATTCCTTCAGTGTATCTTTTCTCCATATGTTCCCTCCTCCTCCGATCCTATTATTCTGCGCACCCGATCTCTAATTTCCAGCCTTTGCAGGTTGCACTCATTAACCACCGACTTTCTTTGGATCCCTGGTCAATCCGGGATTGCGGGCAACAAAAAATCGAACTATCTTGCTCGTTTGGCTATTTCTTTTGGGCGGCCAGTCGGACGGTTTCCTTCTCACAAATTATTAAATATTGCAAAAAGTATCCAAAAGGCCAATTGGAAATCTTTTTATAGATCATCCTTCTGCAATCCTAATTCACAATATTTTTCCATTCACCCCAATCCACCTGCTCAACCATGGTACTTACATTTTCCGCATCTTCCCCGTTTCATCATGTCTGCTATATGTCGTCTTTGATCTGGTCACAATCGACTTCCTGCTTCATTGTATTGTTTCTCCATAGTATTCTCTCCTATTTGTCCGCTGTGTATTGATAACACAGTCGTATGTGACTCTGATCATGTCTTCCTTGAGTGCTCCTCTTTATCATCTGAAAGGGCAGCTTTATACGTGAAGCTGCTCTCACATGATGTTCCAACTCCATATTGTCTGTCCTTTATTCTCTCTCTACAGTCAACGTTGATCATACCAGTTGTAGCAAAATTCCTATCTTCTATACTTCATTATATTAAGATCTAATCCCTTCAGTAGTTCTCGTTCACTTTGGCATTCCTAACTTATTGTGTCCAGTTACTTCCAATGTACTCCTCACTAAACGAAGAGCACGCACTGATGTTGCAGTTACAGTTACAAACAGGCACAGCTCGCAGTTAATTTTACGGGCTCGCTGTTGCATTTGCGGCCCTAACGGTAAATAGTGAACTCCTTGTCAGCCGGCACTGCGGGCGCTGCTGTTACAGTGCGGCTATAGTGTTGGGTGTAAATTCTACTCATTTCCTTTTAACAGGATGGTAGGCGCTGTTTTCGCAGTCGTCGCCATAATTATTATTAATTTTTCATAATTAGGAACTATTAACTTTGCTTTATAGTGATGGAGAAAGTCACTGAACATTCGGATAATTGTTTACGGACGCTAAGCGCTGTGTTTTATAAAGCTGTGGTGCTTGGTGGCTCTAACTGCTTTGTAAACATCCCGTATTTCTTCTTCCTTTATTATTTGTAGGCTGATTCCTTTGTCCGTTGGTACTGTGAGCTTTGTAATTGCAGATGTGGCCATGGTATGGGATAGTTAACCCATTTTGCTTTTACCTTCGGCAATGTCATTCCTTTTCTTTTCAGGATGCATATGTTTGGCATTTATCTACGTCGATTGTCATTGTTTCTCCATCCTTAGTATAGCGTTCTTTGTCAGATTCCATTCCTTGTTACTCCTAATTTCTGCTATGTACACGTGTTGATAGACAATTGTCCGTTGCTGACGAACCCAAGGAAAAACCCAAACAAGAAAAAAAAACAAAAAAAAAACAATCGCTTCAAGACTTATTCTCGAAAATTTCCTCTGAACTATTTGTATTTTGGCTAAATTGATTTTTATTGAAATTAATAAAAGAGAAATATAATTTATGCGGGATCTCACTAAGGCTTTGTTTATTGCTAAGATGACAATTTGGTGAGCCCACCATTTTATGTCTGCTACTGTCATACTAAATAAAAAATAAAAATACATGTGATATTTGGGCACGCCCCAGAGGTTCTTACAGACCACAGGACCGCTATCGTTAAATGTCAATTTTTTCATGCAGCCGATTCGACACGACTTGAGATTCTTAAATTATGATTGTGTGCTTGTAGTTTTAGCGTAAAACTTAGGGATGGTCAGAATCAGAACTTGCTAATGTATTGATTTTTACTAATCAATCTGTTACTACAAGTCATGTCAGATTGGTAGTAGAGAAGTTAAAATTATTTCCGAGCAAATGTGGATCACATACAATTCAGTTTCTAGAATCGAGCTAGTTATTAAAGTGGCACCAGGAAACTTTTGAAGGTTGCGGAAACTTTCATCAATAGAATGCTGCTTAAAATGTGAATAAAGTTTGGAAGAATTTAAGAGCACCAGTCAATGCACAGCTGTGGTTAAAATTTTTTAAAAAGGTCGTAACAAAAATATGATAATAGAGAGCAGTGACATCAAGATGTATAAATTTTTATGTTGGAAATAATGGTTGGTGCTAGGTTAATTTCCCGACAAACAATAGGTTCTGGCTGATGAATAATTTTCAATAGCAGTTTTTGGAAACCCTTTATATTTTAATTGAGAGTTAAATCTCTTCAGCCCTTAGTGAGTGGTCGAATTCCTTTCAAAGCCTAACTTTAACATCCGACCGAAGTTCCTTTTAAATATTTACAGAGCAGTGATCTTTAGCAAAGTTAGTTACAGAAGTCAAGTGCACTCTTTGACAAGTGATTCCTTACTAAAAGTACTTTACTCTGTTAACAATGCTGCTCTTCACATGATTCTAGGTGCCTCTTGCATATTCTCAGCAAAAAGCCTACGTTTGTTGACTGGTATCTTCTCGTTATTGTATGCCATAAGATTCGTCACCCTCCTCGCTATGCTTTTCTAATATAATCACACCGCTTTGAATTTTCCAAAGATGATCTACCAGAAATCAATGTCATATAATGTAAACCACAATTCCAGTTTAAGAGTAAACTATTTTAGTCTTCCCCTGACCTGGGCTCATTTTCGGATGGAATCCATAACAATCCTCACAGACAACAATTATCTAGCGCCGAACAGCATTAAAAGCACACTCTGAAAGATCGAAGGCCTGTAAGTGCAAGGCCGCTCTTGCTGCATGTGATTTTAAAATAGACGGAGTCACCGAGGGTATATGGTTGAACGATGCCATTGTGAAAGCTGAAATGTATGCTGCGCTCTCCTGTTTACAAGCATATCTAAAATTGAAGCCCAGCCGACCAGAATTCTACTGGTGATTGCTTCCTTGCAGTCCATTAATCCCTTGCAAATATGCTCGCCCTTTTTTTTTTTTTTTTTTTTTTTCTTGTTTGGATTTTTCCCTGGGCTTGTCAGCAACGGACGATTACCCATCAACATGTGTACATAGCAGCAATTAGGAGTAACAAGGAATGGAATCTAACAAAGAATGCTATACCAAAGATGGAGAAACAATAACAATCAACGTCGAAAAATGCCAAACGTATGCATCCTGAAAAGAAAAGGAATGACGAAGGTAAGAGCAAAAGGAGTTAGCTGTCCCATACCATGGCCACATCTGCAATTACAGAGCCCACAGTACAAACGGACAAAGGAATCTGACTATAAATAATTAAGGAAGAAGAAACACGGGATGTTTAAAAAGCAGTTAGATCCATCAAGCACGAAACCTATATAGAACACAGCGCTTAGCGTCCGTAAATGCTCGCCCTTAATCGCATAGTCCTTGAAATTCGTTATACTTCGTACCAGTTGCACTGGAAAAGGTACCGAGTGGTATTATTATGAGTTTTAAATTACGATGACGTTCCAGGAAATGAGCGGATAGACCTGGTCGTTCGGTCGACCATTATGTGCTCAATGCCGCTGTTGGTTCATTGTCCGTTCTGCTTAAGAAGTTTCTTTCTAGACACAGTCTTTGCATAATGGAATTATAGCTACCTGCCTCAATCCACCTTTCTTCAGGGAGTAAAGACTACAATGGAAATGCGGTGGCTCTCAGATCGAACAATGTGCAGAATGTTCTCGGTAGGCACCCGCATGAGAATGGAATATGCGTCTTTTTTCAACGATTTTCTGCTTAAGTTAGTTCTGCAGACAGGTATGCTCACTCTGTTCTAGTGATGAATACCTGCCAGTTTCACGTATCTTCCTTAAGTCACGCGTCTTGATGGCCTGCGGTATAGGCAGATTATGTCACTGACTAGCATCTTCCTGAATACTCCCGCTATGATCAATATCATGACTTTCGTTCAACTTACCGGACTGAAGAGTCCGATTAAAAACGTAAAGTTCATGAATATAGCCTGGATAGAGTTACATGCAGTGTACGAAATAACTCTGTTTATAAATAAAACTTTAAAAAAATGGCAGTTTTATTTTTTGGGGCAGAATTTTTTTGGCGGTAGGCGAGCTCTGTTGATACATACTGTTCTTGTAGGAGAAAAATTGAAACCATTGACTTTGAATTGTTTTTGAAATTTGTAAATAATTTTTTTTCAAGACCAGTGCGACATACCTGTAAATCAAAAAGTGTCAATATGACGCATACAAATAGTTCTAAATTTTCAAAAAAAAAAAAAAAAAAAAGCAGTGCCAAATGAACTAAAGTCTAAGTTAGAAAAAAATAAATATAGAAAGTATGATAGGTTGCAATTTCGGAAGTAAAATGAGTAATTGAAATAAAATAATTTTTTGTAAGATTTTTTGTTCTTAAATTTGTAATCTTTAATATACATTAAAATGGGGAAAAAAAGTGTTCACATAGGAAGGGAAAATAGAATACAAAAATGGGTTTAATATTGAAACCAGGTGTGGTGTTTAAGGCGTAATATTTGAATTTTCAAATGACTAATGTTTATTTAGCGTTTGATATGTATTTTATTATTCACATGACTGGGAAGGTAAACAATAATTTCTGTTCTTCGATTTCGTCATGAGAAACGGTGAAAATAAAAACAGGATGTCATTTTTTTGCATACTTTTTATTGTTATTTACAATTCTGAAACGATATAAATATGTGACAATCGATAGCGTAAAAGTAGAATCATTTTATTTCGACCTTTGGTTTGTGTCAGATATTGAATCATTTTATTACAAAATGCGTTTTACATTCTCCTTGGCTTTACTATGCTTATGTTTGGTAAATATTTTGGTTTTCTTGTACATTTTTCTTACATGTTTATTTTATAATTTTGTATATAATTATTAACGAATAAGTTATTAATATTTAACTTTTTGATTCGTATATTTTTATTAGTTTTATAAGTATATGTTGCCAGTTGGCAACATTGTGAAGTAAAGGGAAAATACAAACGACGTCTATAGCAGGGTAATATGTGATATAGTTCTTTTTTGAATTTCATGACAAAACGTACTGAACAATTCAAAGAATTTGGTAATGTTTTCAAATTTCTATTGTATTGTTTTACAGCTACTTTTTTAATCCCATATTCTTCGCTTTTAGAATTTTCGTTTACTACGCCTTGGCATAGACTACAGTTCGTTTCCTCTGATTTCTCATCGCTTTTCCCTCGTTCCTTCCATCTTCTCCATTGTATATTTATTTACCATACCGATTAGGTTCCCTCGAAGATTCTCTCCTTCATTACTGAACTTTAGAAATTAGTTACTTTACTTTTCACAATGTTTCTTATTTTGTTTCCTTTCCTTCTTTATCTATCATTCCAGCCATGCAACCTTCTTTATCCATTTTATTTTTAACTAAATTACTTTTTTTTTTTTATTATTACAAATAAGTTCACAAATATGTGGACTAATGGGAATAGTGGAGCATATCATTACATCAAATTTGCACAATTGATGTATTTATATTATATGGGAATAAACAATTAACGTGTATATGAAAATTAGTAATAATTAAACAGTACCAGTAAAAATTTAATAAAATGAATACAAAATTAGGTTATCTGTGCTAATTTTTAATGAAGTATAATAATAGCTAGAGTTATTACAGAATAGTTAGCTGGGCCAATCACTTTTTTAAAGATGGATGGGAGCTGATTTTTTTCACATAAATAAGTTACTTGATCCCTGTCTATAATTACTGATTCTAAGGTGGTGCTACACTTTCAAACATTCTCTCACAAATGATAATGATGAGAATATTGCTGGGAAGATTAAATTGTAACAATTTCAGTTTCCTGTACAGATCAATTGACAGTGACAGTTTGGTGCTCAAAAACTATAAATTCGAATAAAGCATAATGCAGAAGATAACTACCCTATGTTTTTTTTTAATATGGAGAGAGTGATACTTCCATGACAGTGCTTAATCAAATATTACCTAAGATATTTCACTGTAGTTCCTCACCCAGAAAGACTGGTAAACGAGGGTGAGCACACTAATGATTCTTTAACCGTTCCTATATTTGATGGTAATGGTATAAATAAAAATAGTAATAAAAATGTTAACATAAATAATAAATTTAAAAAAAATAAAGCTAATACCATTAATAAGAATAAACGTGTAATATAGGTTGGTACAATAAATGTAAGAACACTTAAAAGAGAAGAAAACTTGGTAGAACTTGAAGAAGCTTTCTGAAAAGCAGACATTGAAATTCTCTAGGTCTGTCAGAAATTCGAAGGGCAGGCGAAAAAATTATAATTACGCAAAAAGGAAATTTATATTGTTACACAGGGTATAATATGAGACAGAGAGGGGTCGGCTTTTTAATAAAACCAAACTATATAAATAAATTAAGGGAATTTAGAAGAATTAATGATAGGATGACCGTTCTAAAAATCAATATTAATAATACTCAATTAAACATTATTCAAGTATACGCTCCGAATTCCCCAGCAGAAGAAAGAGAAATAGTAGAATTCTATGGAATGTTAGGAAATACAATTGACGAATTTATAACAAAAGATAATAATTTAATATTAATGGGAGATTGAAATAGAGTAGAAAAAAGTATAATGGGTAATTTTGGTTATGATAAACGAAATGAAAGAGGGGGGAGATTAATAAAGTTTTGCCAGCAATTTAACTTCAACATAATTAACAGTTTTTTTTTTTTAAAAAGAAAGGGAAAACGCTGAACATGGCTATCACCAAACCAAGAATATAAATTATTAATTGACTATATACTGGACCTGGAAAATAAAAACAATAAAATAACTAATTACAAAGTTTACGGCATGAACTCATTTAATTTTTATACTGACTATAGACTATTCACTATTACAATAAGGCTCAATAGACGATTAAAAAATAAGATACATAATAAGAAAAG
This sequence comes from Icerya purchasi, assembly GCA_039619475.1. Taxonomy (NCBI): domain Eukaryota; kingdom Metazoa; phylum Arthropoda; class Insecta; order Hemiptera; family Monophlebidae; genus Icerya; species Icerya purchasi. Next base: position 247,850,240 of record CM077116.1, read on the forward strand.
ATACAACGAAATTAATCCTGTGTTATACAAGAACGAACTAGATGAACTATTTGGGAAAATAAACTATTTAGATAGCTATGACATTAATTAACATATCAAAGTCAATAATAACCGCTACATCGCAATCTGCCGGCGATTCTGATAAAAATACACAACATGAGGTAACAACGCATCAAGAAATAATTAATCTATATAAGAAAAGGGCTCCGATTATTAAAATAAGAAATAAAACGTCCAAGGATAAAATCGAATTAAATTTAATCTCCAAACTATATATACATATGCAAACACATCCACATACATATAAATATACATATGCATTTATACACATTACACACATGAATAAACAACCGTGATTGAGTGCATTCAATTAGCATCGTAATACCTTTAATAAGAAAAACTTATGTTAGTTTTTTATTGTTAGTACTACTTATTGCGTGGCGCGCACATACACGTCATATATGTGCAATGCATCAATACGTCTTTCAATATTATTTCTTCCTCTTATCAAAATAAAAAGGGATATTATTCCAGTTATTTTTTTGTCTTCGGAGTAAAAATAGTTAAATTATCAAAATTGGGTTTGCTTTTTACTAAAATTAATGACCACAAAGTTGTTTTACAACAATTTGAAATAGTTTTTCCTGGTCCATATGTAAATCTGCTTGCCAGGATGGTTTATTTAATTATATCATATCATACATATTTTGCTGCTTTCTTAAGAGGCTAATGTATCCAAAAGAACTATATGATTTACATTAAATGATTTTGGTAACAAAATTATAGTTGCGCAGAGAGAATTTAAAGAAATATTTCTAATGCTTCACTAATTTATAAAAGAAGTTCAATTTATTTCATAATTTTCACTCTAGAACTTGTTCAAAAAATATTATTTTACAAACTACTACGTTAGTAGAACAAAGTTTCCAAAAGAGTTCAAATACGCAACTTTACCAGAAGAAAAAAGAAAGAAAGAAAAAGAACGGCATTATTTAAAATAAACGATTTATAAATTTAATAATGAAGTATGAGTACAATCAGTGTAATTTTTATAATTTGATTTTAAAACAATTTTCTTTTTGTTTTTTTTTTTTTAAATGTAGGTGGCATTACTGTCTGCACCATCGCACGCTTTTAATGCTAGAAAAGTTATTGAAAAAGGAAGACCAATCGCACATGGAGTTGGAAGTTTAGTTGGAGGCTTAGTTACGTGAACATATTTTTTGTTAGTTATTTCAATGTGATACACTGAATAATGTATGGCAATAAAAGTCTTATTCGATTCATTTGTTTGGCGTCAGTTTATTATAATTTATTATATTCGAACCTCATACAACATTTATAAACAATTATATTTTATATTCAACATTATTAGTTTTATCATGAAGGTCCAGAGTCCGATTCCAGGCGACACCAGTAATTATTATAAATAATAATGAATAATCGGTAACAATCACATAGTAGGCAATAACGAATCTAATGTACACGGGTTGGTGTATAAACAGATACATTAGGATTCCATTTTTATCGTGATAACAAGCAATTGTGGTCTTTTCTATATGTGGTCTTTCATTCACTCACGTTACATATAAAAATTGCCATGAGTGCTACCTATAAAATATAACGGACGTTTGGAATCGGATGTATATATATATATATATATACATATCAGGCCCGTGCCCAGAATTTTGGAAAGGGGAATTTTGAGAATTTTCTTTGCATATTTATTTTATAAATAACAATACATTTTTCACTAATATTCGTACTATTAATAATTTCCATCATTTTGATTTATATAGTAATAATTCGCATAAATGAATTACCCCCCGTATAAGAACATTAATAAAAATTACATACGTTATTAATTGTACTCGTAATAAAAAATTTTACATAACATATTAATGAAGTACCTAAAAATATGGAGCATATTTTTTCTTTTTTCTTTTAAAAGTAGGTAAGAACATCTTAAAAAATAATCAATATTTATTTTAAATTTGTGATTTTTTTCGGATTTTTGTGTATTTATAATAACTATTTCAGTTCTCATGGGGGTGGTAGCCCCTCCCCCCGTGGTCACGGCCTTGATACATATGTATAAAATATTCTACATCAAATAACATTCTTTTCTTTTATTAGTATTTTTATTTGACAGGTTTTTTGACGAAGGCGAACTGAACTCCGTTCAGTTTATTTTTGACTGTAAATATATTCTTATTATTTATCGTTGCTATTAAAAGTGTATTCTTTAAACGTAACTTTGTTTATCCTATATATATATATATAAACGATGTAGCAGATTGCATAAGGCCGCCGATAACAGCCCGTTTGTTCATTGATGACCTCAACATATCTCTTCCTTCAAACTTCCCCGCTAATGCGATGTCTATCCTACAGTCAACGATCGATAGATTACAAAACTGGGCGGAAAAGAATGGCTTGGATTTCTCATCCCCAAAAACTGCATGTGTCCAATTCGTAAAGAAGCGTCGTCCCATTTCCAATTCTGATATCTTCCTGGCTCTGTTCAAATTTAAGATATTACATATATTTTTAAATAGCAAACATTGTGTTGTCTATGAAAAAAACAAGAAATTGCGTTTTAATTTTAGAATGTTGTATGTTCTTGTAAATAAATTTCAGGATCATCTACAGAACTTGGCGCCCATTTAGATCTCAATTCTTTTGTCGGCCAAGTCGATAACCACGCATATTCTGAATATTGAACTTGGCTCCCATTTTTAAATTTATGTTTTTGATAGGATATCATTATTACTTTTTGTAAAGAAATTATTATTATTATTCATTTAAATTCAAATTCAAATCGTTTATTCTTCAAAATAGTCTTACAAAGTGAGCACTTTTTGAAAGTCAAGTTATCGAGTACGTCTGTGCCCCCTAACTCTAAAACTGCCACCACTTCGGACCTGCATGGCTGAGGGAAGAAGTGATAAGAAACCCTTACTGAAGCACACAGAGCCCTACAAATATGTCATGTTATTTTCATCTCTTTTTGTACAAGTATGTCAAAATCAGAATGCAATATCATGTTCGTTTTCTGGGCTCCATAATATATGTTTATCATTAAGATAGTCATCTATTTTATAATATGCTTTGTCAAGTAGAACTTGCTTCGCAGCAATTTAAAATTTTTTTCGGGTAGGTCTAGTATCTCGATTGGAATTTTATTATAAAAACGCAGGCAAAGCCTTACAAAAGATTTATGACTTTTCGACAATCCAGAAATGGGTATAACTAACTTCTGTTTATTCCTAAGATTAAGACTATGTTTTGAGAGATTAATTAGAAATATGTCCAAATTTTTCCTCACGTGCATAATATTGGCAAAAAATATATTGACAGGACACCGCCATGATCTCTATCCACAATTTGTATTCAAAAGTGATTCGTAAAATTAATTTATTTTCCTGCGTTTACGCTGTACCATTTTTTTTTTTTTGTGCTATTTTCTACATTTTCTTGAACGTTAGAAATATTAGAGCGCATTGCCCATTCATTATCTGCAATTTTTTACACGTTTTCTGTTTATGCTTAAATTAGCCAAGTCGGGGCAGTGTAACAACTGTCGCAGACGGTTGTATTCTATTATAGAATTTTCTTGTGCCTTAATTTGACTAGGATCTAGATTGATAAGATGTACTCCGTCTAGTGTTTTAACTCTGGAGAGTGCAACGTAAGCCTGACCTTTGCAAACTATTGATGTGCCTATGTGGAAAAGAGCGCTGTTAAGACTGAGGCCTTGTGATTTTTGTATAGTAATAGCATATGCTAAGAAAATAGGGAATTGTTCCCGGTGAACATATGCATTATTTAATATCTGAAACTTAGTCTTGACACGTTCTAGCTCGTAAGTTAAATTATGATTAAATTCGATAATAATGTTACGTGCATTATTGTTGCTATCGACGTTCCAATTTATTTTTTCTATTATTCTTATGAAGCCGTTTACCAGCCCCTTACTTACATCGATGTTTCTGCGCAACATTATCCGAGCATCTATTTTTATCGTAATAACATTTTCTAAGCTAGCGGTTAATGACAAATCATCCTCGTTCTTTTTCAGTACTTCCTTTGCTCGTTTGTTTAAATATCGAGGACAGTCTATTTCATTTATCGAATTCAATTTAATTTCTGATTGTTCCATACTTGCCAACATTGCATTATTAAACTGATTACACATATTTTTAGTGGGAAATAAACAAACAGTATTATCGGGCATCAATTTAAAATAATTTATTATTTCTTTAAGAATTTGATTCTTGGAGGTTAATTTAAGGAATCGATTACATAAAGCATAACTGTCTTGACTTGTTACTACATACATTCTCATACGATTCAACCTTACGCCGGAAAAGTTAATCGTTTTTTTTGCCTCATGTTCACGGTCAATTCATCATATGGAAATAGTTCTTTCCATAAATTCGGTGCGCTAAGGGAACCTAACCATTTTAGGACATCAGACCACTTTTCCGTCATTAACGTCACCGATATCCATAAATTTCTATCAAACGAAGATAAATGTACATTAGTGTTACATTTGAAATCATAGAAACTTCATCAATAATTAAAAGAACTACATCATTTAAATCACTTCTTAAAACTTTTAGTACTTGTCTGATAAGGAAGTGTACTTAGGACAATTTCCGTGTTCTACTGGCAGCTGGAGGAGCCTGTGTATTATTAAACCGTTTACATTAAAAGCGACAATGCCAGTGGGCGTAGCTACTGCAACTAATTTATTCATTCGCTTCTTAACCCAACTTTTAATTGTATTGATTAAATAACTTCCCACTGACAGATAGTCTCGAAATTGTAGTTTCATCTAACAAAGTCTTACAAATTGTATCGAAAATACGTTTTTGGTCTACATTTAGACCTTTTATCATTTGTTCGAGCTCATCTTCTGATATCAAATGTTTGTTCTGAAATCTTCCATTGCATTTACAGCTTCAACAAGTAAGAACTCCAACGGGTTCTCTAGACCGTTTTCTTCGTGATCATCTACCTGTCGATTTTTTTCAATTTCTGTTACTTTTTCTTCAATCATTTCGAATGCTCTCTTTATGTTATTTAAGAATTCTGTCTGCATTTCTACATAATCAAGTCCGTCCTTAATTTGATCTTTTAAAAGGAAATCTCTTCATGGATAAAACATTAATAAAAGCGAAAAATAGTATTTTTCTGGGTGCTTATTTACATCGTAAATATAGTGATTTATTAAATAAGGTCGCTGTCGTTTCTTTAAACATTTATTTGATGATTATTTATATACCTGTGCCGCTGTTACCGAAGAGGGTGGAGTCGTAACTATATCAAACCATCGAGCAAAATTATATAAACTCATATTTTCTAAATCCTGAGGACGTTGGGGATAATACCTATCAACCCAAGATTCTAAAAAAATATCAGTAGAATCTGATTTAAGTTGGTTTATCTCTTTTTTAGTTTTTACTTTTCCACTTCGATATATATTTACATCGAGCCATCGGATTGTGTTCTGCGCATCGGTACCATAAAGAAATATTCCTAACAGTGTATCACTTGCTTCAAGTGCACCACATTCTCTGTTATTGAGAGCTCGGAGACCTACATTATAAAGCCTACTAACAAGAGATTTGGTAGAATTTATGTTGTCAAAAGTGTCTATTGCATAACTTTTTTCACCCTTAGTTGTATATTTGGTAATATAATAATTAAATACAGCTGTTTTTTCTCCTACATACTGCATGTTGCCGTTCCAAGCGAGAAGAATCGCGGATTATAATCGTTAATGTAACGAGATTCCTCTTTGCGAGGTACACATTGTAAAGTCTACTAGTTGTTAAAGTTTTTCTAGCCGCTATTGATTCAATTACACTCTTAATCGTTAGAGATTCGGTTACTGGCCGAGAAAACAACCCAAATCTGCAAACAGTTGTAAAACTTGATTTTGTTTTTTTTTTTTCGTAAACAGTATGAGCCAACTCATCAACTGTTGAGTCTTGCAGTACAGGCGTATTTTTTATCCACAGCATAAGATGGAAGTGCCGTAAACCCCTCGACTGGTATTCACGTCGCCAAAAATAATGTTCAATTTCACCTAAAGGTGCCTCAGGTGATGTTAAAAATTCTAATATTGATTTGAATTTTATATCAATAAATCGTGATGCTGCAACTGGGTCCATTGCTACTAACTTACTAGTAGATTTGTTTCTTGTATCTGGTCCTTTGATTTGTTTGATATAATCCGCGAGGTTGGTCCAGCTCCATTCAGAGGGACTGATTATTAGAAACCAAGTGGCCGGTCCGTAATGACGAGTCATACACACGACATCGCTTCTAGGTTTTTTTCAGAATTGCTCGGTGTTCCGTAATCGACTGAATATTGCTATCAGATCTCCTTCGAGCTCGCCTTTCTCTGTCATCTCTAAATATTGTTGAGCTGTCAATTTTTGGTTTTTTTTTTTTTTTTTTTTTTTTTGGAATGGATTGGTTATGTTTAATTTATAAAATATGCCTGTATTCAACTGTCTTAAATTCGCATAATTTAACAAGTAAAATAAGTATTGCTAGTTAAGTCTGAATCGTGAATCTTTTGAAGTTCAGCGAGATTTTATAAATTCTGCACTTGAAATAATTTTTTTCGCGATCATACAACTGGCCGTATTTGCCCTCATTAAATAAATCTGGAAAGCATAAAGCATCTATATCGTTATTACGATTATCGATTGTTGCCGCTTTTAAGCATTTGATACAGAGCGGAAGCAGTACTATTCTGTTTCTTTTCGTGTAGAGGGTATACTGTATACTGTTCATAAATATCTTAATTATCTTCGGTTACCTTAGTGAGAATCGAAGACTGATTTTTTAGTTCTTTGTCATTTTCAATTAGTTCGATACGGTAGGTCAGATTTTGGTTAAGGTTATCTAATAAATTAGCTGAATTCTGCGGCAGGATTATATTTGTGTAATGAATGTTATTCTGTTTTAAATATTTGAATGCATTGTATATATTGTTGATATCCACTATGTCTTGCCATATTATTTTGGTTTTAGTCAGACAGCTTTACACGAGTATAAAAAGTTCTTGGTTTGGGTTTAAGGGATCTTCCGGTTTTGGCAATTTATTTAAGGTAGTTTCTGTAGGTAATGGTTAATGGAAAGCCCTCCCTTTAAATTTTTTTATCATTTGCCTGTTAGGTATATTTTTATTTCTCGCTGGAATCAAGCTAGTTGGTAATTGAAAAACCTTGGCTCTTTGAATTAACATTTTTTCATAGTTATTAAGATCACTTAATTGCTTAGATACGTCACTGTAATATAAACTATTAAGTATAGAATTAAGAGGCAAATCATTAGCTCTGATTTTTATTAAGCATAAATGACAAATAAAGGGACTGGATTTAATATGAAATATTTCATTGAAAAGTGGTAATCTATGCCATACGTCAGTTTGGACCGGATTTCTTAATTTATTAATAGCTGACAGGTCACGTAAACAAAAAAGTCTGTGGCAAGATACGCAATGCTGTATCGGTACATCATCGCATCTTTTTTTTAAGTTACTATAAGTGCGCTTATATTTTTCTATTATTAAATCCTCGTTTATTTCGCTTTCGCTGGTATTTACTTCACAATGGGCATTATTGATATTAAAAGGAACTCCTAATTCGCATAGCTTATTTTTTTTTTTGGCCCGAACAGAACAGTTTATTTGGCCAGCAAACTACGACACGACTAGATATTAAAAAATACTAATAATAGAAAATTCAGGAAGAGAAATTTCATTCATTCTACATTATGGCCGCAACTGCTGGCAGTGCCCACAATGCTCAATGAAACAAAACAGAAACAAACAAGATTTTTTCATTCTGGAAAAACGAGCAAAAGAAAAAATAGATAAATAGATAAATATTTCTATCTCACATTATGACCACAGTGGCCTGGCAATGCTCACAATGCATTATGAGAAAAAGGAGGTAGTTACAGCCACACTGGACAAAGACTACAATGTAAGAAAAAAAATAAGTAAAATAATGGAGAAAAAAAAAAAATCAAACAACAATCCTGTTTCTTTTAATAAACCAAAAAAGGACAAATAAAATTTTATCACTGGAACAGAGAAGATGAAAAATACACAATGGAGGATAAACACCACAGGACATGAGGTCTTTAGAAAACGCAAGTCTCGTGTTATCGAACTGGGCGCAATTAAATAACAAGTGGTTAATGTCTTCTCTAAAATTTTGTCGACAATAGATATTACAACCGGTGCAGTGCCCGGTGTTTGAAAAATTTAAACCCAATCGGCAATGGCCGGAGCGGAGCCTACACACAACGGTCACAAACCTACGGGTCAAACTAACTGGGACACTAATGCGGTAAAACCAAGGTGTGGACTGCAAAGATGGTTGGACCATATGAAAATATTTACCAGGTCCTTGCTCTCTACAAATAAGACTTATCCAATCCGCATGATTATTTCTTTTGGCTTTATCTAGAAGATCGAAGGATGGGATAAATGGAAACTTAATACCTGATCTAACACCTTCTTTTGCGATTAAATCAACACGGTCACCAAGTGGTACTCCACAGTGACCCGGAACCCAACAGAATTTAATGACTCCTCCAAGTTCGGAAATATTAAAATACTTTTCCTTAATTTCATAAATAATTGGATGGCAATTACATTCAAAGTTACTTCTCTGAAGCGACAAGAGAGAGCTAAGGCTGTCCGAAAATACTACAAACTCCCCCTTGGACTGCAACACGTTTTTCACAAACTCTAACGCTTTTTCAATTACAAGAAGCTCGGCCGTGAAAATCGAAGCTTCTGGAGGTAATTTAAATTTCTGCTCAGTGATACCTTCTATAATAAACCCGGCCCCTACGCCTTCATTAAATCCACGGAATTTGGCACCATCGGTAGAGATCAACCGATAACCGGGGTATAATTCTTTCGCGATACCTAGAAAAACGGAGTTCACCATGTTACCAGGCAGCAGATGCAAATTCTGGCTTTTAAAGGTGTTAATATTAATGTCTAATTTGATAAGATTAAGGTGATAACTTAAATTGAAATAGTTAGAAGGAGAAGATAGCACAAGAGCTGGACTATAACTATAATACATCCTAGTTCTTTTGAGCAAGAGTGGCATTTTCTGGGGAACAAATCTCCAATCACTACTTACCTGCATTATCTTACTTATAAACTGCGGATATTTGTAATTACAATACTTAAGTACAAATTTATCTGTTAAATAATTTCTTCTAATGTTCAGAGAAGCAATTTTGGTCTCCATTTGTAGACCGATGGTAGGGGACGACCTGACGTTTCCCGTGATTAATCTTAAGCAAAAGATTCTGTAATGAATCTAACTTTCTGAGCTGGAACTTCGAGGCTGATCCATAGAAAATCGCTCCATAATCCAATTTCGATCTAATAAAGCTTTTGTATAGCTGGCTTAATATGACCGGATCACTTCCCCACCATGAATTGCTTATAGCCTTTAAGGGGCTATACGATTTAATTACAAGTTCAACTAGTTTTTGAATGTGAAAAGTCCATGTTAGTTTAGGATCTAAAAACAATCCTAAATACCTAACATGCCTAGTGAATTTAATGAGTTGGTTTTGAATTAGAACACGTATTTGTTCGTAGTCAAATGGTCTAAGTGAAAATACGGATACCGAGGATTTGGCAAGGGATATTTCAAAATGAATCTTCTCAAAGGAATTAAAGCAAATATCCATAGATGTTTGCCTTGCCTGAAGACATTTAATAAGGCAGTTATGTTTAGAATATATTAAGAAGTTGTCCGCGTATGACAAAATTCGTGAGAAATTTGGTATTTGAATATTAAAGAGAGGTAATATATACAAATTAAAGAGAAGCGGACTCAGAACGGCACCTTGGGCAAGACCTTTATAAGTTGTGCGAACTTCAACCTGTTTGGATACGGGGTTAAGAATATGGAGGGATCTACATAAAAATAAACTACACAAAAGTTTAGCCATGGAAAAAGGAATATTAACTGCTATTAATTGATTGAAAAGAACGGGGATGGAAACATTATCGAATGCCCCCTGAATATCAAGGAATATTGCCACCAAGAAGCCTTTGTCTTGGAAAGTAGAATAAACATCCCCCAAGAATGATGCTACACAATCTTGAGTACCCAAATGTGGGCGGAATCCAAACATTCCCTCCGGAAGTATCTTCTGTCTCTCAATCTACCACATCAGTCTGTTCTTAATTACAACCTCGAAAACTTTCCTAAAGCAGGAGGCCAAGGAAATCGGTCGAAATGATGACGCCTGGTTGAGAGATTTACCAGGTTTGGGAATCGGAATGACTAGAAAACGCGACCAGTCAGTTACATTGACAGAGTTCAAGTTACAATCTATTGAATTTACATTTTTGCAATAAGATGTTAACTGATAGAGTTCTCTAACAATAGTTCGTATTTTAGGGAAATAGGTTTTAATTTTATTAAGTATTTTAATTTTACTTAAATGTTCTTGACTCTGGTTAGATATTAAATTAAAAATATCTATGGCCGACTTTGAAATTAAGTATTTAAAAACCTCTACTAAATTTTGTAGAACTGTTTCATCTAATAAACATAGTTTGGAATCACAACACCAGGATACATTATTTTGTTCTTTCTGTAACGTAAATATGTTAGCTTGTCCCTTATCGTTTATTGGTACAATTTCTTCCGAGCTAAATATTTTATACGAACTTTCATAATAGTATGGTTCTTGAGTCCTTACGTGTTTAGATTCCCCTGCAAGAATAATAAATTTATCTAGTATATTTTTGTCAGAAGAAAGACTTTCCGTTTTTTCCATACTTATTGTAATTTTACTTTGAACGTGATCTGAAGCTTTACAGTAATTATCTAATATATTTTTACGGCGCTCAAGAACCCATTTTACAATTTTTTCAGCTTGCAACATTTTCAGTTTTCCAATTTTTTCTGTTAATGTATTTATTACGTCATTTTCACCAGTACATGACAATTTTTTCTTTGCATAATACCTTTTCGAAGCCTTTTTATTTATATCTGGATTTTTTTGTGCGTATCTGTTTGAGGTTCTTTGGTGTACATCAAGATTCTTTTCTGTATAACGTTTTACGGCTTTCTGATGAGCTTCAGCGTGCTCGTCCGTATAACGTTTCAGAGCATTTTGAACTATTTCAGGATGTGTTCTTTTATAACGCTGATTAGCTTCACGTCGTACGCGATTTGTCTGGTGTTTTAGGTCGACCTTGTTTACGCTTTGATGGACGGCTCTTTAACGACGAGTCTTCTTTTTGCTTCAAGGACTCAGTCTGTATATCAGGAGTATTTGACGCATTTATATTGTCTTGCTCCACTGGAACACAAACGTCATAATAGCCTGACGAGAGACTGCCTGAAAAAAGCAAGCGCTTTGTAGGATTACGCTCTTCGCCGAACAAACCGCGCAGAACGCCATTCTGATACACTTCGATCTTAATTGGGTACAAATCTCCTGCCGCCTTTAATTCAGAAGCATACTTGCACGGTACTCTTCTTCTGAGTCGAAGGATCGCCGTTTTGGGCGCACGTGTAGACACTTAAATCTTGCCAGTTACGACATACGTACTTAGGCTATAGTCTCACGCAACCTATTGGTTTGTTGTATATCAGTAGAATTAAACAAGTAAAATGCAATCGAATGTAATAAGCAACTTCCATCGGGAGGCATTGGAATAATTCGGTGTAACATGAGTGTGCCGTCCACCATTAATTCTATTGTACGACTCATTGTGCGGTAGATATTAAAGTATTTTGTGGAGAAGGTGCCGTATGATAGACTGAAGTAGGTGTAGCTAGGAGGGAGAATTAAAATTAGGTCATTGCTTAGGGCAAACTTACTGATATGTGCGCCATGCCGATTTTCAAGTGTTGCGCCCCACAAGGGTGAATGAGCATTAAAATTACCAAACAGGACTAATGGTGTACGTACCTGAGTCAGTATTGACTGAAACAGCTTGTGAGAGAATTGGGAGGCAGATAACAATTGCACAATATAATTGCAGAGGTGGATATCTGAGGAAGGTAAACTGAAATTGAAACGATTTGCATATTCGAGGTTAGGTTTATTTGGGTTGCTGGTATAGATGTGTGAACCAAAGCAGCTATACCACCGTTAGGTCCCAGTCCGTAGTCGTTATCAACTCTGAACAGGGAATAGTTCTGTGCTCCTGGACTGTGCCATGGCTGTAAATGCGTTTTCTTTAGGCATATTAGTGCAGGAGAATGAGTAGTTTTATTTTTTATCCTAGCCAAATATACGCGCTCGATTCGTTGTTTACTTAATAAAAATTATACTTTTTTTTTTTTTTAATCAGAAGGCTCGTTATTGGACACCCGGGTTGGGGCTCCGTGAGATCCCCTGTGGTGGGGGACCACCGCTATTTCGAGGTAGGGCTGCGATCAATTACTTTTTATTTTTTCCTTTAGAATTCTTTTTTTTTAAAGTCCTGTGCACTGCTGTAGGGAGCTTATACGATTGTAACACTGCGTGTGTCATTGGCGCTCGTTTCACCATATTATTTTGTGACGGGGAAATAGCAGTTCATCACAATATATATATATATATATGGGAGGGGGGGGGCACGTTGTTACAATTTTTAGATAATTGTCAATATGACAAAGCCTATCACATAATTTATACATTTGATTGTTTTTATCGATAATATAACTATTCAGCTAGTAAAATATTACTGAAAAATTATTAAAGTTTACGTTATTTTTTCATAATGAGCAATTTAAGTAAAAAAGTCGATTGTAACAACTTGCCCCCGATTCGGAGATAGTTGTTACACCTTTGGGGCACGTTGTTACGGTAGATAAATAAATAAAATCATCAAAGATAAACCAAAATGTAATCTTTATTTTTAAACGTTATAAACAAAACGAACATTTTAAACAATCTTATAATAATAATCTGTAATTATAGTATCTATTTCTTTAGATCCCCCCTTCGGGCACGGTTGCCAAGGACCTATACCCAGAAACAACAAAAAAGAAAAGAGCCGTCAGTTAAATTTTGATTCGGTCAGATATGGACAATATAAAGGAACTAACGGATGAGATAATGGATGGTGAAGAGAAGGACAGAATATAAGATGCACAATAAGGAGTGGGGAGCTTGAGTTTCAGCAAACAAAAATATAGGATACCGCGTTCAACAGAAATTTCTTAATTTTAAAACTATTTAACAGTGCGGGAGCCAGACATCCGGCTAACAAAATTATCCTATCAAACGTATCGGCCACCATTACAAATGAGACACTTTTGTCATATCTTACGACGACGTTATCCCTCGAGTTAGTATCACCGATAGCAATACTGCGTGTAAACCCCTCAGATGATGAGTTTGCACATGTAGTAAGCTGGCGAAGACAGGTTGTCCCCAGATCCTTTCTCTTGCGTAATAATGACCACGAGCATAGAATCTTCATACAACTAGAAGACCACACTTGCACTAACTGTAGAAATGAGAGAGAATCGACGAGGTCTCAACAATAATCACTTGCTAGCCTCCTTGAGCAAATGGAATTAGCACATGGCAAAAACCCATCCCAGTGAGAGTGCACCATCAACACGGATGAAATAATCTCAAAGAATCCAAATGAAGACTTGGAAATGGAGGTGACCACAGATACAAGTCCTCTAAAACGGCCCCACCCTAGGTCCCCAGAGGCGCTTAATGACCCGACACCTTTATCGTTCCCAGCCCAGCTACTACTTAAGCAGCCGACTCCCTACGATAAGCGACTAGCTGAAGAAGGAAAATCTACATCAATAGAGACACACAAAGAACAACCAACGGCAGAGCCAATTGACGTCACTGAAGGGGCAGAACACCTTTTCAACTCAGAACAGCCACTGTTCATAATGGAGCTTGAAGAATTTAAAATGTTCATCAAAACAGTAGCAACTCACCCAAAGTACATCACTTATGCAGATAATTACACAAAGAGTTACGATGAACTAATACACATGCTCGCAACAGTCAAACCCTTTCTTACCGGTAGATCCATAAAGAGTCGCTGCTCCCGAATCATCAGAAAGTTATCGGAACGATATACAATAACGTCTGAAGACGAGCGTCCTCATGAAAACAGCAGCATAGCCAGCGCCAATGAATAGTTACCCCCTTTTCTATTTTTTGATAACAATGGCAAGCAAAAGAGCTATCATGCAGTGGAACTGCAGAGGTTATTAAAACCAACTTGCTGAATTGCGACAGCTAATTTTGTATCATCTCCCATTAGTGGTGTGTCTACAAGAGACCCACTTAACACAGTCGAACAACTCTTCAATGAAAAACTACGTTATTTTCCGACATGATAGCGAAGAAGGTCGTAGAGCTAGTGGAGGCGTAGCAACCCTTGTTCATACGACAGTCCCGGTAAACCGCATCAACGTTAACACATCACTACAGTCGGCAGCAGTATCCGTACACCTGCAACACATTTGTTCTTCCCCCATAACAATATGTAATTGCTACCTCCCCCCAAATGTCCCTATTAACCTAAAGGAACCACAGACTCTCCTAACCCAGTTTCCGGCTCCAGTAATTCTACTTGGAGACTTCAACGCTCACTCCCCACTGTGGGGTGCACCATCAACAAATAACCATGGCTCCATAATCAATTAACTGATATTATATAATGACCTAGTAATCTTCCCACCACCAGACTATACTTACCTTAGAGCTTCACACAATACATTTTCAACCATAGACCTAGCAATTGTTTCTCCATCCATTTTCCCAAAATTATGCTCCGCTGTGCTCCAAGACACTTGTTCAAGTGATCACTTCCCAATCATTATCTAGTCTATTTCTCCCCCGCCTATGCAATACTCTCCTCAAAAGATTCGTTATAGATTCCACAAAGCGGACTGGAAGTCATATACGGAAAAAATTATTATTTCAAGTCAATCCTCATCAAACATAACAGCTAATATAACCACGCTTACTAATGCTATATTTATGGCTGCTGACGCTTCAATTCCTAAATATTTATCTTGCTGCCGTCCCCGGAGGGTCCCATGGTGGTGCAATGAAATAGCAGTCGCTATCCGCCAACGTAAAAGAGCATTAAGAAAATACAAATCAACAAAATCTTCGCCAGATCTCATCACATTCAAAAAATTTCGAGCTGCTGCACGTATATTGATACGTAAAAAGAAGCAAGAATCCTGGTGTACCTTTATAACATCCATTTCCGAATCCTCTTCTAACCACAATGTAAGGGCAAAAATAAAAAGTATAAACGGTGTTAATTCTAATCCCATTCCTGCATCACTCATCAGCAACGGCACAGTAATATCCAACCCGCAAGATATTGCTAATTCTTTTGCTCAGCATTACTATACAGAGTTCTCTTCCTGTTCCTATTCCTCCATATTTTTAAGTAACAAATCCATACAAGAACGGACACCAATAAATTTTAATTTAATTTCTGTAAATCCATATAATTGCAACTTTACAATGTCAGAACTTAACTTCCAATTAAAATACCACAGTTTCAATAGTGCACCCGGACCCGATTCTATACATTCATTTATGCTAAAGTATCTTCCACTAAATGCAAAAACCTTTTTACTCCACATTTATAATCAAATATGGACAACAAGTAGTATCCCAGACTGTTCGAAGTTAGCCACAATAATTCCTATTCTAAAACCAAACAAAAGTCCCACACTCCCAGCGAATTATAGACCTATATCCCTTATAAGTGTAATTGCCAAAGTACTAGAAAAAATGGTAAACAGACGCCTTCTCTTTATCCTAGAGAAAAATATTATCCTTTCCTCGGCCCAAGCCGGAGGGCGTACAGCAAGGTCTGCAGTCGATCATTTACTAAGCCTTCAAAGGCAAATATTAACAAGCTTCCAAAATCAACAACACTTATATGCCATTTTTTTCGATCTTGAAAAAGCTTTCGATCGAGTATGGCGGCATGGATTATTAAAGAAGCTAATGTCTGTCGGTATAACCGGTAATATAGGAAATTACATATAAAGTTTTTTGTACAACCGGACATTTAATGTGAGAATCGGTTCGTCGATATTACAAATCTTTCCATCAGAGAATGGAATTCCACAAGGCTCTGCCTTAAGCGCAACCTTGTTCATATTCTACATAACTGATATAACAGACTGCATTAAACCGCCCGTTTCAGCCCAGCTGTTCTTCGACGACTTAAACATATCCTTATCTCTAATCTCCCACTTATCGCCCAAAACATACTCTAACAAACGATCCTTAAAATACAGTCCTGGTCCGATGACAACGGCATGATCTTCTCCTCCTCCAAAAGTGTGTGCCTAGATTTCTTTAGAGGGCGTCAAATTACCCCAGGCAAATCCTTAAATCTTTATAACTCACCAATTCCTTTTAAACCAAATGTCAAATTCCTTGGTCTCCTATTTGACTCAAAATTATCATTGCGTTCCCACGTGGCTAACTTGAGAACAGGATGTTTGAAGTCCATGGCTATCTTAAAATACTTATCCAATAAAAAAAAAAATATCCGTCAGAAATTACTTCTTAGTATATACAAAGCTTTAATCCTATCCCGAATCAACTATGGGTGCCAGGTGTACGCATCTGCCAACAAATCGTCCTAAATTCTTTAGATCCCATTCATCATACTGCCCTCAGAACAATATTTGGTGTCCACAGGACTTCTCCTTCTCTTAGCATATGTGCCTTGTCTGGTGTCCCACCTCTTCTCTTCTACAGGAGTTACTATTCGCAACTGGATGCCCTTAATTATCATATACGCAACCAGTCTCACTCTCCTTCCAACCATCCTCCTCCCTTGTGTTTCCCAAATGATCCATTACCAGGAATCCTAGCCTTCTTATGCCAAAGTAATGTAAAATTCCCCATAATGCGCCCAGCTAATCTTTTAGCACCATGGGATCACCTAGAAGTAGACATAAATATATCCCTGCTTACCTATGCTCAAACAAACAGCTTACAAAATACACTCGAAAAAACAACACAAACTATCGATAGCTATATTGACTATATGACAGTGTATACTGATGGCGTAAAAGCGGATACACCATCACTCCAGGCGGCAGCAGCGTGTTCTTTCGAAGCGTTTGGCGCGGTCCAATCATTTCGACTAGGTGATTGGTGCACAATACTCGATGCTGAGTTATACGGTATTTTGTATTGTCCACAGCATATCTACCTAGCTAATCCCCGCCCACAGAAAGCCCTCATAATCACAGATTCAATATCATCTTTCTATTCTATACCCAGCTCGCAACCAAAAGACTCACTGGTTTGCCAAATCTAACATATCATGGTTGACCTCATGAAAGAAAATTGCAACGTGTCATACTTATGGGTTCCTGGTCATACTGGGGTGCCTAGCAATGAACGGGCAGCAACTTACTGTCCGGTGAGCCCAGATGCCGCCCGACCAACATCGATAAAGAGACTACTCCAACATAAGTCTAAGCAGGAATGGAGGTCACACTGGGCCTCCCAAAACACCTTTTTAAGCTCAATAAAACCACCAACGAAGCCTTGATAGCCACCGGAGAATATATCCCAGCACGATTTCATAATAATTAATCGCTTAAGAATTGGGCATATATCTTTATCCCACGACTACGTGTTCCACAGGACTTCGCCTCCCACAACCTGCCCTTTTCTGTTCCCTACCGAGTTATCCCTCAGTACATCATATCCTTTCCATGTGTACTAAATTTGCAACATCCCGCTCGTCATATAACCTAAATTTTTCTTTGCGAAAGATCCTCGCCAATGAGCCTGCAATGATCGCTCAAACCTTGTCACACATTAGAACAAACCAAATCGCTCCAGTCATTTAAACTTTGGCAATTGTCGTATGCCGTAATGACCTATGCAGTTATACCAGACTCATGAAGGGAAAAAAACTAAAAAAAACAGTAAAATCAAATTACTATGGCAGTAAGTTTCTTTAATCTTAGGCAAAACAACATTTTTATTACTAAAATTAAAAATAAACTTCGTCCGCTACAAACAACTTTCATTAGATAATTAATAACTTTTAGTTTTTTAATCAATATGGCACTTTTATTAAACTAAAAAACTTTGGATTCTAACATTAATAAGGCGCTCTGTAAGAACTAGGAAACCAAAAAGATTGGATATGACACTATTACATGAACTCCAAATAAAATTTAAGATCGCAAAAGACATCAATAAAAATATTACATACGTTAAAGAAGAAGAAAGGAAAGAAGTAAAAAACGTGCAGAATATAACAAACAGAGAAAGAATAAATAAAACATGGGAAAAACTAAAACTAATATTCACAGGGGTATCAACTGAACATTTGAAATCAGAAAAAAGGTAGAAGAAAAAGGGATGGAGAATTGATGGAAGAAAGGAGAAAAGCAAAACTCAAACCAGACCATCAGGAGTATCTTCGCCTAAAAACCATAATAAGAAAAAAGTGCAGAGAAGCTAAAGAGCAACGGCTCAAAAATAAATATGAAGATATTATAAGGAGCTACAGCAAAAATTTGATAACTTCAACATACACAAAAAAGTTAAAGAAATAGGAGGAATATACAATACGATTAACAAACAACCGCTGAGGAATGAAAAAGGCGAACTGGTAGTAGGAGAGGAAGAGGTAAAAAAAGAATGGATAGAATTCAAAAAGGAACTCTTCAAAGACAAAATCCGTTCAGATCTCGGAAACTACACAGATTCCACATTACCAATACTAACATCAGAAACTGTACAAGCAATAAAGTCGATGTACCACAGGAAATCACCAGGTCCCGATAATATATGCGCGGAAATGATAAAAATGATTGAGGAAGAAAACTTGGATATAGTAGCCGGGATATTCAACAATGTTTATGAAACAGGAGAAATACCGCAATAATGGCTGAAATCGACCTTTGTCCCTATACCAAAAAAGGGAAACGTCACCAAATGTCAAAACTACAGACTAATCAGCTTAACAAACCACATATTAAAGATATTCAAAAAAATAATACACGGTCGAATTAGCAGGAAATACGAGGAAGCAATATCAAACACACAGTTTGGATTCCGGAAATCACTAGGAACAAGAGAAGCACTAGTGTGCATGACGACATTGATACAAAGTTGTTGGGGATACAACAATGATGTAATAGTGTGTTTCCTGGACCTACAGAAGGCATTTGATACGGTAAAACATGATAGACTAATAAGTTGTTTGGAAAAAGCTGGAGTAGACCATCAAGATAAAAATATAATAAAACAAATATATTGGAGACAGACAGCAGCCTTGAAAACGGATTATGGCTTTACAGATTACATACCAATTAATAAAGGTATACGACAAGGGTGCGTATGTCGCCGCTATTGTTCAATCTGTATGCAGAGAATTATATAGGGCAAATACTAAAGGAATCTGAAGAGGGCATTAAAGGAAATGGACGGATAATAAACAATAGGAAAACTCAGGATTACGCCTAAACACGCAGAAAACGAAATTGATGGCATTCAGTAAGAACAAGATAGCACGGCCAAGGATAACTATAAGTGGAGAGACCATTGAAGCGGTCAAATCGTTTAAATACCTTGGATATCCGTTAAATAACGAGATGAATCCGGATAAAGAAATCAGATCAAGGATTAAACAAGCAAGATCAGTCTTTACTAAAATGAGATCTCTGTTCAGCAATAAAAATCTTAGCCTCAAATTAAGATATAGGATGGTCAAATGCTATGTGTATTCAATTTTACTATACGGGGTAGAGGCATGGACTTTAAAAAGTGCAAGCATAAAAAACCTAGAAGCGTTTGAAATGTGGGTCTTCAGAAGAATTTTGAAAAGATCGTGGATTGACCGCTTATCAAATAAAAAGGTTGTTGAAAGAATGGAGCAAAGCAGAGAGTTAGTAACTATCATCAAAAAAAGGAAGCTAGCGTACTTAGGACACATTATGAGACACGATAGATATGAACTGGTGCAATTAATTATACAAGGCAAAATGGAAGGCCGTAGACGAAAAGGACGCAGAAGACTATCATGGATAAAGAATCTAGAAGAATGAACAGGCTGGTCAACCAACAAATTACTCCATTCGGCAGGAACAGATTCGGTCTTTCACAAATTGTGGCCAACCTTCGTTAACGGAGATGGCACTAGAAGAAGAAGAAGATTACTATTTAAATGAGATAGAATAGGATAGAAAAAATATATAATCATTTTTATAGAGGTGGGTAACAATATCACATACAAGTATTAAATCACTCTTTATCACAATTGCAATTAATGCAAATAAATGAGTAAATGTTTCCTGTTACACATTTGACATGGGCCTACATTTTCTATACATTGTACCCACTCTTCTTTTTTAGAAGTGCTGTAACTTTCGCTACACACTAAACAATACCATTCATCAGTATCCGAGTCTGGATCTGAATCCAATATTTTTTTCTTCACCTTATCTTTTTCTTCTTTACCCATTTTCGAGGACTTTCCTTTACCTTTTCCTTTACCTTTATTTTTATCGCAGTTTTTTTTTTTTGGCCTTGGCCAGTTTTTCTTCATACTCTTTTGCTAATGCTTCTGTTTCCAGTGTATCGATTAACGCAGCGGATTGTTTTCGATCATCTGCCTGGGGAAAGGGTCTTATTTTTGAAGGCGAAAAATTTTCAAATTTACTTTGTGCACCAGATGGACCTGGCATCGATAACTTCGTTTTATTTGCTTCTTGAAATTTTGACGAATCTGGAGTCGGCAATGCAGTTAAATGTTCTTTACTTTACGAACAAGCGGAATTTGGAGAAGGTGAAACGGTAATATTTTTAAAGGTATCAGGTGTTGGATTTGTTGTTGTTTCGATTGCCTGTATGATTTCATCGGTGCTTATGTTCAGTTGAGGTGCAGAATCTAATAATTCCGGATTTTCCAGGTTCAGTGTCAAATTGGAGATGTTCTGCGAGGACGTGGGACGATCTGTTTCTGGATTGAAGTATGAACGATCAGTGACATAAGAAGGTGCAAAGTCATTGTCTTGAAAAACATCACGATTGAAAGGCTATACTCCTGTCAATTTAAATTCACTCATGATATTTGCAGGATTTAGGACAAGTGGCAGTGAATCTTTCACCAAACCTGGGTGATCATGAATCGACATTGTTTATTGAAGGTGATTTGACAGATGAAAACTAATAATATGTGCTTTCATTCTCAAAATCAAAGGTAATACAAATTTTTGGGCAAGTTGTTACATGTAGTAACAACTTACCCCAAAAATGTGTAACTACGTGCTTCATAGCACGATTTTTTAGATAAATTGAAGTCACCATTAATGGATATAGCAGAAAAAAACAATATTGAAAATTAAAAGTAGATATATTAAGAAAGTTCGAGCATTAAAAAGTTGTGAAAATCAAAAAAAATATACATCAGAAATCAAAGATTTCATAAAGGAGTTTTTTACTTACTTGGCTGAAATTGAGGTACATGCCCACAACCTGTCAGCACGCCGCTCGGCGGGTCATTAGTCGTTCTTATGTAATGCACGATGTTATAAGGAATCAAATAAGTCTAATACTATGCACTAGAGAGTTCTAAATCCCGGTAAAAATGCGTGTAACTACTTACCCCTGTAACAACGTGCCCTTCCCTCCCCTATATATATACAAGAAAGTTAAAATTTATGAAGAAAATTAATTTTTTTTTTGCTGTTTTTAGCACAAGACGGCGGTTCACACAATTTTTTAACCATAATTTTTTTATTTTATGAAAGGGCTTCTGTGTTTTGTTTTATATTTTGAATTTCACTTTAGAAGGGTTATCTGGTGATCAGTTATGAATTTTTTAAGGGTGATTTTTCAGGTCGTTCTAAATTCCATAATATGTATTCTAGGCAGCTGCTTGCCGTCCAGGGTAATCGTTCAGCTTAAAGTTGTAAATTGTCATAGGTAGAAGTTTAATTGTAATTTATGATCCATTCTGATAAGTCAAACCGTTTCCGAGCTATTGTATAATTGAATATTTTTGTCGTTTGTGAACCATCTTATTGGGTAATACTGATTTTTGTTATTAAGGAGAATAATGCCTTGCTGCCACGTGAATTACATTCATTTTAATGTAATTAAAATACTTTTCATTTTGATTTTTGTACATTTATTGAACTTAATTCATTTTTGAATATTAATTTTATCTTAATAAAAAAATGAATTTAATTCAACTGATAAGCTATAGCAACATTTACTTTCTATGGCGGTACGAAGTTCGCCGAGTCAGCTAGTATAGATATATATTGACAGCATCTTTTTTTTTTTTTTCCCATCACAACTGACCAGTTTTAGTGGTCATTTAGCGATTAATTTATTGCGATAAAGAATGTTTTGTGGAGGGGTAGTACTCAGCAGTACTCCCTCTGAACTTTATAATGGCTGGACAAGGTCTAGAGGCTTATTTTGCCACAGTCTACGTATTTCACCGGAGTTATCCAGAAAATTAATAGCAAGTGGATTCGTATAAATGCTAAGTCGAGTGACATGTTTATTTGCTTGTTTTTTGATTTCATCAAACATGACAAGTCATTATGGAGGGTATAATTTGAGACGTACCAGGGGGCTGCAGTAATGGTTCTCAGTACCCTATTTTGATATCGTTGTATTTTCTGTAAGTTCGATGTTTTTGCGCAGCCCCACAGCTGTATACCATACAACCAGATCGGTTTTAGAGCTATTTTATATAATAGAGTTTTATTGTCTAACGATAAGCCCGACCTCTTAGCTAACAGCCACGACATGGTTCTAGTTTTAAACCTCAAATGCTCCATTTTTTTCTGAATGTGAGTACCCCAAGTCAGCCTAGCGTCCAAGTGCATGCCTAAATATTTTACGTTATTGGCATGTGGTATTACGACGTTATTTATTTTGATTGGTAGGCGTTCAATTTTTCGATTTGTGAATGAAATATGCGTCGACTTACTTTCATTGACTACTATGCGTCATCGTTTTAGTCAAGTTTCCACATGCCGAAGTGACTCCTGCAGTTTTTCTGTGGCTGTGTTTTCACACTTATCAACGGCCAAGATGGCTGCGTCATCCGCGTACAAAGCTACTTCTGTATTATCCAGCATCGGGAAGTTGGACGTGTAGATTAGGTACAATATTGGACCCAGAACGCTCCCTTGCAGAACCCCGGCCTTTACCGGAAAAATATCTGAGTATTCATCGGTTATTTTCACTCGAAAATATCTTTCTTGTATATATGATTTAAATAGTAGATAGAAGGAGTGAGGAAGCAGAAGTTCAATTTTATACAATAATCCTTGATGCCATTATCGAAAGCCTGCTGGACATCCAGAAACGCGGCCGTACAAATATTCTTGTTTTCCAAGCTATTTTCAATAATCTTCGTTAATCTGTGAACCTGTTCTATAGTATTATGGTGCTTACGAAAACCAAATTGAAAATCGGGAATAATTGTATTAGAGTAGATAATATTGGAAACAACCGTTTTAAAATTAATTTTTCCAGTATCTTTGAGAGGACAGGAAGCAACGAGATGGTTCTATATGATGAGACCACCTCAGACGGTTTGCCAGGCTTCGGTATAACAATTATCCGTGGGAACTTCCAAGCTAGTGGGAAATATTGATTGCGAAGAACAGCGTTATATATTTGTGTTATAAATATAATACTTTTACGTGGTAACTCATTTAAAAGCTCTGCTGTGATTAAGTCAAATCCGGGGCACTTTTTCCGTTTCATATTTTTGAAGAGTTGCTGTATCTCACTAGGGGCAATGTTATGGGTAAACTCATTTGCAGCGGTTTATCCAGGTATTCGAGGATATCTGTGGAGTCAGCAGCTTGAGGATTTGATGTAAATACATCGTAAAGATAATTGGCAAAAAGCGCCGCTTTATCGAAGTTAGCACGAGCCCAGCTACTGTCGGGTTTTTGTATTGGCGGAATACGCACAGTTGCCCGCCGAAAACGTCTGCTTTCCATAGTGAGTAATCGTCGTTTTTGGTCGACGACAAACTCGACAGAAATGTTGCAAGCGTTTCGTTTTTATTTTCATGCAGTATTTTACGCAGCTGCTTGGTTTTTCTGTTTAGTTGCCTTTTAGTAGCCGCATTTCTCGTCGTATTCCAGGTTTTTCGAAATTTCCTCTTTTCACGCACTAGTGTTAGTATATATGTTTTGGGATATTATTAGACGCCTTGGAAGGTTCTACAGCGGGAGTAGCTAGCCACGCAGCATTTCGTATGGTTTCTGTTAAGTTTTGAACTGCTTTATCAAATCTGGCTGTGAAATATTAGTTTAACTGATCTGGTAAGTTTATAAACCATTCGTTCTTTCTCCTCTGTTAAACTTTATTAAATTGTATACCGTGAATTGTCCCGTTTCGATATTGTCATAAATATCGTCTTCGGGTTGCATTTCTCATCACTCCTGCATGTGATGTTAAAAAAAAAACCGGAATGAAGCGTTTGGTATAATTTATGCGGAGGAGCACCAGTCAGTACACAAACACGGTCAATATTTTTGAAAATAATTTATGGTGCGAAATGATGAATGACATACAATTTCTGTATAATATACCATAAAGCTGAGGAGTACACCTGACAATCGTAATTTATTATGTTTAATACTAAAGCTTTATAAACCAGATAATTTAAGATGAATTTGATGGTAAGACGAAAATCGAATAATAGTTAATATGTTGTGAAAAATACCTTTTGGTAATATAAGTTAATTTTCCATCTAACAACGGACCTAAAAATCTGATTTGCAAACGGTTCGAGATAACAATATTGCTTAGATGGGAAAAAAATTTCCTGACAACAGTTAACAAAGTTGACACATACTGTTTTGGTGGAAGAAAATTTATGCATCCAAGGGCGTTCGAGTGAATGTAAAGTTTAAAAAAAAAAAACGAAAAAAACCTAGTCAGTATTTAAAATCCAGAATCAATGGAGGCAAGAATTTTTGTTGTAAAAATACTGAATTTAAGATTTGCACTGTAATTTTTCGATGATTTAGAGATAGGAGGAGAAATCTTCATATAATATTACAGAGAGATGTTTTTAATATTATAGTCAGGTGTGCTATTTCAGGTGTAACGTTCCAATTTAAAAATTTTGATTGACTAATATTTGTTTAGTGAGTGATCTGTATTTTACCATTTACGTGATCGATAAAGTAAATATTAACTTCAGTTTTACGATTTCGTCATGAAAGCGATGAAAATAAAACGAGAACAATTTTTTTTACTCACTTTTTGTTGTTGTTTTTGCTGTACTGACACGATATAAATATATGATACACCGATAGCGTACAACTAGAATCGTTTTATTTTGCTCTTTGACTAATCAGATACTAAGTTGCATTATTACAAAATGCGTTTTACATTCTCCCTTGCCTTATTATGCTTATGTCTGGTAAATATTTATATTTTCTTAAACATTTCTTTATACATTTATTTTGTAATGTTGTGTATATTTACAGGTTATTAATATTCATTAAGGATTTTTGGCAAGTAAATTACTGACATGGCTCTAGCAGCATAATCGAAGGTGTACAGTTTTATTCAAATTCTATAACTACAGAGGCTAACATTTTATAGAATTTATTTTATAACTAGTTTTTTCTTCCTCTATTCTTCGCCTCTGCGATTTTCCTTCACTACGTAGTTCCCTAATTACTTCTTCTCATGATGCTTTCGCGTCAACTGCAATTTGTTTTTCTGCTCTTTTATCATTTTCCTTCGATATGGTCGCTACGTCTCCATCTGATTAATTGTGTATTTCTTTATCATGCTAATCATGTCTTCTTCAAGAATTCTCTTTTTCAATATTAAACTTTAGGAACTTAGTTATCCTACACTTTTCCGAGATTTTTTTTAACTATTTCTTTTCCTTCTATTCTGTCGTTCTTACAACTTTAGAGTTTTTATCTTGAACTAAATGTTTTTTTTTTGTTTTTTTTTTTTGTTTTTTTTCGGTTTTTTACTATTTTTTTATTAATACAAGTGCGTTTACAAATGCGCAAGGTAACGCGAGTAATAGTGATACAATTACCTAGAATTAACTGAATAATAACATTTATACGTAAATTACGTAGGAATCAAAAATAATATGTATGCAAAAAAAAAAAAAATTGATTTAACAAAATCAATAAATACCTAACGAAACGAAAATAACATTAATTGAAAAAATAAATAAAAACATTTTACAAATGAAGATTGTTAAAGAAACGGTGTTAGGGAAATATAATAATGTTTTATCTTTATCAACGAGAAAGATAAATTCATGTATATAATAAAAACCTTCTTTTACGATTGTTTTTATGTTTTTGATGTTACAAGGAAGAGCGATTATTTTGCGCGATAATAGCATTTTACTAAAGGTTACTCTCTTCGCCCTCTACCACATTGCATTTACAAATGATTTTAATTATGTTACCAAAACTTAATTTTATGGGATGTATCAATCAACCATTAAAGAAATATCGTAAATAATAAATGCATATATTGCATGAAAGAAAACAAAATGACTTTAATTAAATATAAGCTATTTATAAAAACTGATAGACGTTAATTTTTATTGCTGTTTTTTTTTTCGATGAAATTCACTGTATTTAAAGTTCTACTTTTACTGTCGAAGCATACTACTAAAATCGATGGTTAATGTTAAAATAGCTTTGTATCCGTTATAATTTTCTTACATTGCAGAGCAATGATTTGACCGCTTTATTATGTTGCTGCAGTTACGTTCTGTTTAAATGGTCGCCGAAATTATCTGTTTTATCAGTTTTCGGTAATAACTCTTGTCTTTCCGACTAGTTCAGATCACATATTTATTGTCGTCAATCGAAATAAAGATTAGTTGGCATAGTTTTTGTTTGATGCTCGATAATTGCTTCGATTTATATTCCTTCGTACATCATTTACAAAATATAATTAGAGCCCATTCATTAACCATTTCCATCACCCACTTAAAGAAAATATTTCTTACTATTGTGTATTCGATATTAATTAACAGTTTAAATTATATACTTGAAATTTAAAGTGAATTTAAATTGAATTTGCCGAAATTTATTTCAATTACTATAAATCTCTTAAATTAATGAGAGTGTTTGCAAACTAATTGTTCTGCGTCAGCATTAATGAAATTTGTATTACTATAATTACATCACATTAGTATATATGTTTAATATCATCGCGAAATATACAAAAATTGTATAATTAAGTTTATATCTGTATAAATAATATTTAAACGTAACTGAAATAGATTTGGTGTAAACTTTGAGTTGTTTAATTTATCATCGATGTTCGAAAAAAAATCACGACTAAACCATTTCTAGAGTCATTTTGTTTTGCAGTATTTATTTAAATTTACTTAACAGTTTTGTTCATGCATACATATAATACAGTTTCAGATATTTTACTGCGCTGAATTTGTGCTATATTAACATCTTTTTGGGTTACATAATATAGTAATTTAACGGCACCAGTAGAAATCTCTGCCATATAGCTGATAATTTTATACGATTTAATTAATTTGACTGCAACTGTTCTTCGGAATCAACTGTTTTAATTACTTTTTTTAAAAATTTTAATGGGTTTGTCAACGAGAACATTAACCGAAGAAATGGGAAGAAGGAGAAAATAAATTAATATTCTTAAACGTTGAAAAATAGAGGACAAAAATAATTCAAGGGCAGAAATAACGGCAGCAGAAGGAAATGAGAGAATGTAAGGAGCACTCTTAAGGGGAATAGTTTTAGTAGAGAAGAGTAGAAGAACGATTGTCCATTAGGAAAGGCCGGACATTCAAATAAAACATGATATCAAGGTCACAAGGAATGTACCTGGAAGGGGGATGAAAAGGACAAAATGTAGTAGAAGTAAATTTTAATTTGTAGCGTGTTTATGTATATTATTCTGTTATGGATGCGATGATGTTTAATTATACTTTCATACAACGTTCGTTTTTTCCCTAATCAATTATGATCTTTTTATTAGGCCAGCTTATTAAAGTTCACTTCGTGTCCTCAATAGTTTATACAGCGATGCGAGATTTGGTCTGTGTTTTTTTTTAAGTTTTGATTAATAGATTGGGGGACTTTTAAAACAAACGCAAACTCTAGTTATTCAAAAAGTTAAAAAAAAAACACAGCAGTGATGAAAATAAGTTATACTACAGTCTAATATAGCCTTTTTGGTTAGTCAATATAATTTTAATTTACTGGTTTATCTATCATATAATAGTAATAAATAGAGAACCGATTTTTCAGATATTACGAAATAAAAACAATAATTTTAAATAAACTAATAACATTAAATTTTTAATAAATATCTTACCGAAAACTTTTGCTTCTTCATAGATGAACCCCCCCCCCCATAAGGGAAGAAATACTTCATAGTAAATTAATGATTAAAAAAAATAACTATATATATATATATATATGCAAAATGTCATATAAACATTTAACGTTTAAATTAAGTCGTTTAAAATAATAAAGAAAAAGAAAGAGAAAAAAAGAATTTATATTATTTTTTGTGTTCACATTTTCTTCTCCGTTCTTTTACGGAGAAGGAAATGTTCTATTACTTTTCATCAAAGTTATTAATTTCATTATGAATTAAATTGTTATTCGCCTAAAACATTGCTAAAGCATTAAGTCTTTCTTTAGTCATTGTATTCCTTAAAAAAGTGCAATTTTTATAGTTTGACTTCAAAATAATTTTATTTATTTTTTTTAATATAGGTGACATTACTGTCTGCACCATCGCACGCTTTTAATGCTAGAAAAGTTATTGAAAAAGGAGGACCAATCGCAAATGGAGTTGGAAAATTAGTTGGAGGCATAGTTACGTGAACATATTTTCTGTTGGTTATTTCAATATGATGTACTGAAAAATGCATGACAATAAAAGTCTCAATGAAATCATTTGTTCGGCGTCGTCAATTTATTACCATTTATTCTACTCGAACCTTGTACACAACATTTATAAAGAACTGGGTTAAACGCGCACGGGCGATTTTTTAACCGCAAACGGCCGCGATTTTTTGTAACACACATTACTTTGAATGAATGTGAGCGCACATGCGGTTTCGTGTAACCGCACCGATTTAAAATCTGCAACATGCTCCAATTTTTAGACGACGCGGTTTCCGCCGATTTCGAATGAAACACACGTGTTCTTAACGAAGAGCGCGCACCAACGCTAAACAACCGCTTCTGATGCTGTTGTTTCTTGTTTAAATTGTTCTTTCTGCCATTATTCCTGTTGGGCGGTAGCTGTTCGTTTTCGTTCGTAAAATTTTTCGCTCCATTTGCGTTAAATTTATCGTTATAAAAAAAAACCTTTAACAGGAAATTTTAAAATAATTTTTAAAAATATGTCGGTTAACTTTTGGAGTATTCTGAGGCTGAAAAGTGAATTGTCCAAGTTGAGAAAAGACCACCGGGACACTTTATAATAACTCGGCAGCAGGAGGTATAGTGATAAAGATGCAAAAGCAAAATTGTGGACTGTAGTGTGCCAATCTGTTGTTTGCGGATTGGAAAGACTTAGGTAAAGATCGGCCAATAAAAAAAAAAAAGGCAACATAGATAGTTTTAAATGAATGTATTCATTAATATACATACATACATCATGCATTTAATGCATGTTCCGTCATATTTTTAAATTTCATCATATTGCCAAAATAAAATTCCTTGTGGAGGGATAAAATATTTCGTTAGGTCATCGTTCATAGATGTTCTCTTCGCGACCCTTCTAGTTGCAACTGTCTCTGTCTTCATATCTTATTCCATCTTTTTTTTTTTTTAAAATGAAATTATGCGATACCATAACACAAGTACAATAGTATCACAAAAGTCATATCAATAGGCCGACTGAAAATTCGCCATTTATTGCGAAGTATATCAAACGTACATTTCACAATTCTTCTTGACTTGGTTAATCTATAGTTCAATACTCTTTAAAGAATGGTCAAGTTTAGAAGTGGTTATGGCCGTTGTACATTTTACGATGAAGCAAACGCTTCGACACCTACGAGAACGATGGGCATCGGTTCTCAGTGTTCATCTTCAAGTGGAGTCATTGAGCCCGGTGCATTTGACTAAGCCGCTTTTAATTTCTTGAAAAAAACTGTCTGATTAAATATACTGGAATCATTTTCAGCCCCGTAGGCACCTATGTCAACACTAATATAACAGTAATCTAGAACCATGTCGTGGCTGTTAGCTACGATATCGGGGTTGTCGTTAGAAAATAAAACAGTAGCTCTAAAACCGATCTGGCTGTACGGTATTATACAGCTGTGGTCGGGCAGCGCAAAAACATCGAACTTACAGAAAATACCGCGATATTAAAATAGGGTACTGAGAACCATTACTGCAGCCCCCTGGTACGTCTCAAATTATACCCTCCATAATGACTTGTCATGTTTGATGAAATCAAAAAACAAACAAATAAACATGTCACTCGACTTAGCATTTATACGAATCCACTTGCTATCAATTTGCTGGGTAACTCCGGTGTAGTGCGCTGACTGTGGCGAAATAAACCTTTAGATTTTGTCCAGCCATTATAAAGTTCAGAGGGAGTACTATTGAGTACTAGCCCTTCATAAAACATCCTTTATCACATTAAATTTTAATCGCTAAATGACCACTAAAGTTAGTCAGTAGTGATGAAATAATACTAATAAAAAAAAAACAAAAAAGTAATCTGCATTAACAACGGCCATGAGAACGGTGCAAAAAAAAAATGACATGTTATTAAAAAATTACTACTATCGGGCTTACGTATTCGTATATGTTTACCATCAACGGCTCCAGTGCAATGTGGAAAATTAGTTCTTTCATGAAACCCATTAGTAATACGTATCCCCCTAGTCTCCTTCAGTTTTTTTTTTTTTTTTTTGAATTATGTACAAAGGTCGGGGGGACACATCTACAAGGCTTTACAGGTAGTTCATACTATTTCATGGATGGTAGAGTTTCGGTCAATAAATATTCGTAGCGTAATGATTAAAAACCGGTTTTCGGTTGTCAAATACACTTGTAGAATAATAAAATACTAGTATGTCTGTGTTATTTTTCTTATATAAAACAAAGTATGGAAGAAAATTTTCGTAAAGAACTTACATAATCGGGGAAAGATCGACGGAAATATTCGATCAATTATTATTCCTAGTGCCAACATTATAAACAAGAAAAACGAGTAGAAAGTATAATCCGCCGTCAATTAGTGACGATAGAGATACGACGGGAATTTGGTAATAAGAAAAAACAAAAGGAGCCTTCTTATGAAGAATCACTTCTTGAAATTCTGAAAATTAACAAAACAGAAGAAATTGATAAAGACAAATCTTTCTTATTTTTACTCGGGTCAGCATTTCAAAAAAATGACTTTACAGCAGACATTTTCGGCAAAAATCGATTTCCTGCAAATTTTACAACAAAAAATCAATCCTCAGCCAGTGTATCCTACTGTCAAATTCAAATTCAAATCAAATAAATTTTTTCATATTTACAAAAGAATGTTCCACAACGACGCAATCATGAGCGAACTGTGATTATGACAAATAAGTTTGCGAAAAAAGTGCGCACACAACAAAAGATGGTATCATAAGACTACAAATTAAAATTTAGCTACTATACTATAAAATAGACAAAAATAGAAATAAGATAAATCATTCAGAGCTGAAATAAAACGAATTATTCATTCTGATAAATAACGATCAACACTAAATACCAATAAATACCAAAAATGAAACAAATCATCTATACATGTAAACCATTGTATCTACTTTCTCTTCTTATCTTCGCTCACTTACTCACAAGCGGACACACAACCCACACACGTGTGTATATACATGCACTTCTAAAACTTCCGCAAATACCTAAACATATTCTAATAGAGAACACTGAGCTTCCTTACGCACAACCTACTCAAAATATACACGCAAACATACAAGCAGGTACCAACATACGTTCACACATGCACACACACACATACCTAGACTGCAATACGCACACATCCACACACATACATCATCAATAGAGCAAACAAATGTGTACAATACAAAAATCTCTTCTCAGTTATGTTTCATTGGTGGTTAAACAATAAAAATAAACCTATAAAATACGCGGAGAAAGTATAATCATATACGATCCTAGTTATTAAACAGGATAAAATGAATTCAAAACAAACATTAAAATTAAATAACATTATTAATATAATCAATTAATAATTTACGCCTTTTCTTATAGTTTGTTAGGTGAACTTTTATAGTATCCTCAGGTAGTTGTTTATACAATTTTCGACCCATGTAAAAGGCTTGAATTCTGATGTAATATTTATTTACACGCGACACTCTAGCCTTCGTAGTATTTGCATTTCTTGTTATTCCCCACATCCTTTGGAAATTTGAAAATAATTATAATTTTTCAGAACGTATTGCAACAACTGAACTTCATAAAGATTGTTAATGTCTAATAACTTATTTCTATAAAACTTCTCCGCACCCTTCGTTAAAATCTTAAAAATGGATTCCTGTAACTGACCAAGCTGCTTAATTTGATAAGACGGTGCGACACCCCAATGAATTATTCCATAGGATAGTACCGGTTTATAAAGAGAGAAGTATATTGTATATAACTTATATTCATTAAAAAATTGACTTAAATAATTTAACCTTCGCAATTTAGATGTAATGTAGGTCAGGTGTTTGCACCAAGAAAGTTCGTAGTCTAAACAAAGACCCAGATACCGAATCTCATAAACTCGATGCAAACATGTACTATGTTGCCACTTGATTTGCAAATCATTCCAATAAGACTGAGAGAGAAAACTGTACATCGTATATTACTAGCTTTCAGTCAATCGATTCCAACACTCTTCCTTACATTCCACAGCAAATGCTAACGTCGATGTAGCCATACCAAAATTTTGCAACCAGTCCAAACAACCGTTTGCTGTTAGCGACCCGGCCGCCATTAGGGGTGAGGAAATTTTCAAACATTACATTATCCCATTGCAGCATCTACCACCCCCCTAATGATGCTTCCGATAACGATGTATTCGAGTTAAATTAGTTTTAACTGTCTATTTTTGTAATGTTATTTAATTAAAATATAATTAAACTTTAAAGTATGGTTATTCTTCTTATCTAGAAGTTATAGCTAATCTTTTTTCTAGTGCTACGTTACACTTCATCGTATTTGTATTTTGATGCGTAATATGATATCTAATCAAGCTTAACAGTTCCCCAAATATTTCCTTTTTCATTTTAAAATAGTTAACGTACTTCGGGTGAACACCTAAGTCGTTAAATAATTTATGAAACTGTCCTTTTAATGATCTGCGACTCACCAATGAATATGCCAATATTTTTTTCTTTCATTAAATAAAAATGTATATTATTAGCCAGTAGCAAACTGAAATATAAGGTATAAAACTGTTATACTGACCCCAGAAACGTTTTCGGGCAAAGCCCATCTTCAGCTGGAAAAGAAGAGAAGAAAAAGACAAAAAAAAAAAAAACAAAAACGAAATAATAACGGAAAAACGCCTTATCTAAGTATTAATTATCAAAGGAAAAAGAAAATACAAACGGAAAAAAGGGAGACATAGAAAACTATTAATGTCGCGAAAAATAAAAAATAATAAAAAATCAAAATTAAAAATTAAATAAAAAAGGACACATAGCGTAACGATTAAACTAAAAATATATAACCGCGAACGTAAAATCGAACGTGTGTGCCCAGTGGCAGAAACAATTTCTGGGATCAATATATAACAGTTTTATTTAATGATTTTTAACAAACAGGTATAAACTACATTACTTATTTCAATTTTTTTCTTTTCTTTATTTTTTCCGCGGGTTAACAATGCATACTTTCTTATCGAACTTCATAGTTCACAGCCCGAAACTAAACTAAAGACATGTTGCAAAAAAACTGTTATATAGTCCTTCGTGCGCGCCGATCTTTATAGTTTATATCCTATAAGTCCGATCATAGACGACAGCAGAAATTATTACAAATAATTACGAATAATAATCACACATGGTAGATAATGTCATCTGATGTGCACGGGTTGGTGTATGAACGGGCTTACTGAGATTGTAATTTTATCGCGATAACAAGCAGTTACAATAATTTCTAAGTGTAGTCTTCTGTACAATCGCGTTACATATAAAAATTGCCAAGTATTTTTATCTTTCATGATCACTTAGGTTTTTTGGAAAAGACGAAATGAACTCTATTCAGTTTATGTAAATGTATTCGTGCTATTTATCGCTGCTTTAAGTAGCTTAGCGGTTAAGGTGCTTGGTTGCCAAATTAGAAGTCACAGGTTCGAGACTTCGGATCCAAATCTCAAGTTTATCCAGGCTGAAATAATTGGGTACCAGGTAAATCCAGGAAAGTAAAGGCGGACCCCAAGTAGAAAGGAACTAGCCCAAGTATTCTCCTTAGATCCATTAGGCTTAGTACATTATGAAAAGCTTAATTACACAATCCATGATACCTTGTCGAGGATACATGGGCTTACTTTACTTTACTTTATATGTATTAAAGGTGAATATTCTTACAAATAAAATTAAATCGATCAGAGTTATAAATGATTGACTAAATTTGAATGTGGACTATAATGAGAAGTTTTGGTTTAATGTAATCGGCTAATATTAATTAGATTAAGAAAATTTTGTCAATAGTTCAAATGATGATATTGCGGAAAACGTTTTTTTCAGAATTAAAAACTAACGTTGAAAATCGTGAATTTTAAATTAACGATCAAGTTCTCTTGAAACTGGTTACTTACGCTTGCATGTATTTTTTCTCCTCGCATAAGAAATATTAAAAATAAGTTGCTAGCGGTTTGAAAATGTTTGCGATAAAGTTTATAGAACAACGTCACTGAATGAATGAAAGTTTTTGATACTAAAAAAATTATTGAGAAAAGATCACCCCAATCGCACATGGAGTTAGAAAATTAGTTGAGGGCATAAGTACATGAACGTACTTTTTGCTAGTTATTTCAGTATGCTGAATAATGTAGAGACAATAAAATTCCTACTCGATTCATCTGTTTCTGGGGTGTTAACTTATTACTATTTATTATATTCGAACTTTATCTAACATTAGTAAACAATTATATTCTACATAAAATGGCATTCTTTTCTATTAGTATTTTGTTGTTTTTTGTTTTTTTTTTGCTATTACGCTGATATAGTCTAATTGAGTTTTTTATATATGCGAACTGGACTGAACTCAATTTAATTGACATAAAGAATGTAAACGTGCTATTTACCATTGCTTACGCTAAAGGTGAGTTCTCACGAATCAAATTAAACTGATCAATTACAGCTGATCAACGAAATTTGAACGGAGACTACAAGACTACCGTGAGAGCGTTTGTTTTAATAGAATTAATTTAAAAATAGTTTCGACAAATTAATCGATATCGTGTTCAAATGATGATAAGCAATTCGCAAGTGGCTTTTAAATTAAAAGCGACCCTTGAAACGTGTAAACTTCAGCTGAAATCCGTTTGAAACAGATTATACGCTACGTCTGCGCGTGTTTTGTTTCTTTATATGTAAAGTATTATTAAAAATGAGCTTCTAGGGGTCTGAAAGTGTTGTGAGGAAATTTATGGAATTATATCATAAGCGTCTTTAGAACTATCGAACGGATAAATATGAAAATAAAGAGACTCAACAAACAATTCTTTGAATTCCTTCGCTATAAAATGGAAATTGAGGGGATAACAAAATTAAGGCGATAGAAATCATGTATAAATAAGAACGTACATTGATTTATGATTTTAAAAAGGGGAAAAAAACATACTGCTATGGAG
Organism: Icerya purchasi; assembly: GCA_039619475.1. Classification (NCBI taxonomy): domain Eukaryota; kingdom Metazoa; phylum Arthropoda; class Insecta; order Hemiptera; family Monophlebidae; genus Icerya; species Icerya purchasi. The sequence continues at coordinate 247,886,156 of CM077116.1, forward strand.
ACAAGGAAATTACCTGTGCCAAGACTTTTAGCATCTCTAAAAATTCAAATACAAAAGATACTTAATCAAATTTTGTAAATATAATACATTTTTTATTCGTTAAAGTTGTTCACATTTACGAATTTCAATTGTTAATCTTCGTGTACTATATTCAGTTTCCACGCTAATAAAATATTCGGCGTATTCATCATAAGCATCAAACGCTGATTTTGCGTAGTTGCAACTTCCGAACTCTAAACTCTCGCTTTTTTCTAACCACGTTACAATTTACTTTGACCGTTCCAAGGGCCCAAGTGGAGTTGGCGCAGCCTTTGCTTGCCCTTTTTCAAATCATTCCGAGTCCTTTAAACTTTTCTCTTTCTGTTCAATCTTCGGAGGCCGAGTGTCCATTGCTATCCTGCATGCCCTTCTCTTCATCAGATCTTCAAGCGTTTCTCGTAACATCTTCATTCTATCAGATTCTCAGAGCATTCTGTAGGCTATTGCATCTCCTTTGCCTTTGCATTCTACCGATTACGTAATCCTTTTTAATACGATCCTTGATTCAAAATCTCTTCCTTTTTTATTTAATCCAGATTGATTTCTTATGAATTCCTGGTCACTACGGAATAAAAGTAAATGAGTTAGTTGACTCATTAGCTCGGCTATCTTCCTCTTCCAATAGGTTTCTTACTATTTTTTTGTCTACCACAGACAGAATCGGTCATATTTTAAGAAAAAATAAAATTCGCCCAGTATTTGAAGGAAACAAGAAAATAAAAAATTTTTTAAGAAAAAATAAGGACGGCCTACCTCCGTTACAGGCAGCAGGTGTATACAGAGTTCCGTGTTCGTGTGGTTTGGGGCAAACTGGCAGAGCAATACATGTACGAATCAAAGAGCATGAGGCAGATTGTCGACACGAACGATTTGAAAAATCCGCCTTAGCCGAACACATATGGAACGAACAAAACACGAGATTAAGTTTCAATACGTTAAAATACTAGTCAAAGTCGAAAACGCGAGTAAACTTTTAATCAGAGAAGCTAACGAAATCGAAAAGTATAAAAATTTCAATAGAGACGATGGTGTAAAAATTGATCCCAATTAGAAGACTATTATGGGTCAGATAAAAAGTGGAAGTGATATCGGCCAATCAGAAGTCAGATGTGATTGTTTGGCTTATCTATATAAAGGCTGGGTTTCCCTCAGTTGTTTTATTGTGTTTATGGTTCTGATGATGAATAGTGCACTGCTATTCGAAACGTTAACAGAAAAAAATTGCGACGTGGTTGTTCCCGAAAAAAGTGAAATAATGGTTAACAACAATAACCACGAATATTTAAAATCATTCACGAATTTCATATAATTTAAAAGTTAATTTTTCACGGAATGCAATAGTAATAACTCGAAACATTTCGATACATAAACTCGATCGCTTATACGAACAAAATGATAAGAATTGACGATTGCAGCAGATCACGAGTATTTTTTAAACTGTAGTTTTTTCATTTATTTTACAGCCGCATCAGCGTGTTGTCGAGAAAGTATCGATGTGTAATGTATTTCACAACGGCAATAATAAGACTAATTTATTAGGCAATAATAATTGTAGACTGTGCAACCATCTATCGAGTACACCTTTTGTAAATAACGTACGCTAAAACTATAATTAATCTGTTCTAATGGCATTGGTAACTATAAGAGTTATCCCTCTCCATGCCATGGCAATCGGATAGAGTGAGATCAACAACAACTCTCCTGGTATATGTAGTTTACGTTTATACAGTGCATTAGCGTTCGAAAAGCTGCTTTCAACGTTTCTAAGAAATATCCATCGCCACTAATCGCCACTAATCGCCACTAATCGCTACTATGAACTTGCTCAACGCGAAAATTCTCCTTCCATCCTTAGTAAGTACCGACGTGTTATTATTATTTCAGTTTGATGCGACCGAATAAGTTATCATTACGTAAAAGAACAATGGTAGTAGGCCGCAAAAAATATATGTATAAAGCTTTGCCTGTATCAAAATTTTAAAAATTGTGGAAAAAAGTACGCTCTCCTCTCTATTCAAGAACATAGTCATCATCATCAAGTCCATATTCCTACGTAGGGACGTGGTGATATCATGTTGCTCTTATACGACTTTCTTCCATTTATCCCAGTCCATTGCAGGGATGTAATGCTTCCGACGTGTCGTACCCAGTTAGTGCTCTTACTTGATCAACCCAACGCATCGGACATCTTCCTCTGGGGCCTTTAACCTGCACCTTGACCTTTATAACAGTTCTTTTATTGAGTTTGTTTTTCTCACTCTCTGATTGAAATATCCTATTACACCTTCATTCATTTTAATTAGCAAACTGTTATCGATTTTTAGTTGTTTTCTTTTTGACGTGAAACGTCTTGAAAATTGCTCGTGAAACGAAATCATGAAACGAAATCGCGCAACGCATCGAGTATTATTTTTCACGCATATATTTATATATATATATATATATATATATAACTCGGCCATTTTGGCCTCGCAAGGGGCTGTGCCCCTTGACCCCTCTTGTTTTTATTTCTGTCTCTTTCTCTTCTATACTTTGTATAAAATGATCAAAATTTACAACGTAATTCTTACTGGCATCAACACACACAAAAAATAACATAACCACAAAAATCTTATTCTAACATTTAACCTCCGTTATATAAAATAAGACATTTTTTCGTTACATTTTTCGTTACATATTTCATTACATAAAATTGTGACATTTTTTAAATAACAATAACAAAAATCCTATAAAATATAACAAACGTTACATAAAATTGGGACATTTTTCTGGGACATTTTTTTGGGACATTAAGCGTTACATAAAATTGGGACATTTTTCTGGGACATTTTTTTGGGACATTTTTTTGGGACATTTTTCTAGGACATTTTTCTGGGACATTTTTTTAGGACATTTTTTTGGGACATTTTTTCGAATGGGGGGTAGCCTAAGAATTACGTTGTAATTAATATATATAAATACTTAAACCGATATAGGCGTTACACGTTAAATCAACGGTCTTGTGTTTTTATTTGAGCTGTCAACCAGAGACCTCACCCAGAAATAATACGACGAAGAGTTAACTAATTAGATCTTAATTCGATCGGAAATAGCTGAAATAAAGCAATGACCGGAACAGACACTGAGAGAGAAAGGACAGAATATTTTTTTTTTTTTTTTTTTTTTATATACGACCGTGATGCCTACTGGCTTAGTCACGGTATTCGTAATATATAATCGTCTTAACGTTAGGTATATTTTATATAGTAATACGTTTCCTCAAAGCGAGATTACAATAATTTACGAATGCACAACAGTTCGATACGTTTAATCCGTTAACATTATTTATAATAATTCGATTATCGATACAGTAACCATTTAAATTATATTTCAAACGTTCTTCCTTAGTGAAGAGACATTCAAATAGAAAATGACTAACTGTATCCGGAACACCAAGTTGACAGAAATGACAAATGTCAGAAGGTGTAATTTTAAATCGTTCCAAGTAAGTACCGAAACTGCCATGTCCCGTCAACGCTTGACTTATAAAAAAGTATTAATTCTTAGTAATTTCTTTAGCCTAAATTTTACATTTATATCATATAAAAATTTGTACGTTAGTCTGCCATTATTTTGATTATTCCACCTTTCTTGCCAAATATTTAAAATAATTACTTTCGTGTTTTTATTAAATTTATTAATGTTTGGAAAATTATCATATTGTAAATTTACGTTAAAATTGTTGTTGAAAAGTTGTAGCGATCTATGAGAAGTGGTGAATTATTCGGAACATTTTGTATTCTGCTAATAAGGCAGCAGCATGGTGCATGCTCAAGTCAGCCGGAAGGATTCCAGTGACAACGGGAGCCGCAGCAATCGACACCGTTCTGTATAACGAGCCTACACTCAGAAGAAGCTTCCTCTGAATTTTTAAAATTTTATTCATATCAGAAACAGAGAGTTATTTAATCATATAAATACTTGAGCAGTAATTAAAGATCGCACGAATAACACCATTATACACTATATCATTCTGTTATTACAGTTAACACCACTTAAGTTAGGCTGAATTTTTAATAGCCTATAAAAGATTTTGTTCGCCTTATCTGTTATGTAGTTTACATGTTTATTAAATTTAAATCTATGATCTATTATTACTACTCCGAGGTATTTAAAATTTTTTACAATTGGAATGGGTTTCTCATATAACAAGTTAAGTGTATGCTAAGTTTGTTAATCACCTCTGTGGTTTTCTTGTTACCAGTAACCATCATTTTTGTCTTTTCAATTGAAAATTCGAGACCGCAGTGATGAGAAAAAGCTTTTCCAAGGTTTTACAGATAACTCTAACGTTGTCAGCTTCCGTTGCGTTTTTTAGTTTAACGACGGAGCATAAATCGTCAGCAAAGCTGATAAATTCTGCATCGTAGTTATATCGCGAACAAAAGATTTCCATCTGTTTATGAATATATATGAGTATAATACGTTCCAGAGTGTTGGTCCGAGGACCGAACCCTGAGGCACTCCGCATGATATACTGCGTTCGATAGTAAAACTTTCGGTTTTGATCACCGCAGTTCTGTTTGTTAGATAATCGTAAATTACTTCAGGATATAGGAAGCACAATAGGGAACAGGAAGTCTTAACTATAAGAGGAGTAAATAAAAGGAACAGCGTTCCGCAGAAAGAGCAGGACACTTTAAAAAAATGTGATTAGCACCACAGACAACTGCTTTGTTAGAATGTAGAGGTCAATAAGGAGAGGAAATCAAAAAAGAAGAGGAAAGAAGAAAAATTTATTTGCATAGATAATAACGTTAATTATTAATATGTATACCGACACGAATAACTAAAAGAATATAAGTACGACATGGTATGCGATGTTTAACTTATTATTAGTAGGAAAAAGAAACAAAAGCCTACTGCAGGAGGGGAGAACTCAGTGGCTGGTGCCACATTACGTAGATATTAGTAAAGTGATTTATGAAGTAAAATAAATTAAAAATAAAACTAGTCTACTAACGTCATACAATTCATAGTAATACATTATGCTTTAGTCTATGATGTTAGTACTTGGTGTACACAGTGCGTAGTTGCCTGGAATCATCGATACAGCTGATTAATACATTCTCAGGCGCTACACATTTAGCGCAGATCTTACAATTAGTTGCTGCATTTAGACCATAATCTCTAATTTGTGGTAACTCTAGATAAGATACTCGCGTGTATATCTATATTTGCTTCAAGAATCGCTGAGAAACAATATAAAGAGGAAGGGCCCGAGGACACTACTTTTCGGTACGCCTGCAAGGACAGTTTAGTTTTCCTTGTGAATTGATAGATTAGGAGTTACGTAAAACAGTTTCTTGTTAAGGTAGTTTATAATTATTTTAATTAAGTAAGTAGGAAATTTAGTATTTATTAGTTTTTATACACTTGATGCCAGCAAATATCAAAAGCTTTAGCCACATCAAAGAGTACTAACCCAGAATGTTTATTTCCATTAAAATTATCCGTGATGAATTCGGTTATTCTGGCAACTTGCTGAGGAGTAGAGCGACGAGGTTGGAATCCAAACTGACTTTTTGGGATTAAATTATTAATATTCGAGTGTTCCCTTAGTCTCTGGAGCAGTATTCTTTCAATAATTTTACTCATATTACAAAAGTGGATCTAATGGGTCTAATGTTAGTAACATTTGCCATATCTTTACCAAGTTTGGGTGTATTGGAAATACTTTTGCAATTTTTCATGCTCGATGAAAGTAGCCAGTTTTTAGGACCATTTATATTTACACGAACCATTTGAAGCTACTTTTTTAACCCCTTAATAACTTAATATTTAATTAAACATAAACACATGAAATTTGGTTTATGTATTAAAACCCCCCTTAGATTAACTAGAACCCCAAATTTCATAAATACAACTCAAACGGTTATTGAGATATTAACGTGTCTGAAAATCGTCATTTTTATCACTGACTGACATACAGATCAAAAACCTAACCCACTTCCAGGTGACCTAGAAAGTTGAAATTTGGCGTCCAGCTGTGTAATTGTGTGTATATAACAAAGGGGAAAAATCTCAGAAAACAGTGAAATTTTCATATTTTTTAGGTAATTTCGTTCGTTTATTACTTAATTTAGTTTATATCACAGTTATAGTTATAGTTATAGTTATGCAAATGTAAGAAAGGCCGGGAATTGAAAAGTTTCGCTGCGTTATAAAAATAATTGGCTCGCTGATCTTTTAACCGTCGACACGTTGTTGTTGTTGTTTAACTTCGTTCCATTTCGTATGTCGCTTCGTAAAGCCTCTCGTCATTTCGTATCTTTGTCACGATCTTTGCATCGCAGTTTATTTCGTAATTCACCCCTTTTAATCGTTTCGGAAACAGTCGACTTTTAAGACTTTTAATCAATATCGACTATTTCATCATATTTCGCTAATAAACAATTTATTAATTGACCGGTGGTACACATTGTGTTAAACATCGTTCGAAAAGACATTTTAGTCCTTCGGAACATTAAACGAATAGTGGCGGTAGTATTAAAGTTAGGGGATAGACGGACTTGATAACTTGACTTTCAAAAAGTGCACACTTTGTAAGCCTATTTTGAAGAATAAGAGATTTGAATTTGAATTTGAATTTGAATGAATAATAATAATAATTTTTTTACAAAAATTAATGATATCCTATAAAAAACATAAATGTAAAAATTGGAACCAAGTTCTATATTAAGAATATTGGTAGTTATCGACTTCGCCGAAAAAAGAATTAAAATCTAAATGGGTGCCAAGTTCTGTAGATGATCCTGAAATTTATTTATAAGAACATACAACATTCTAAAATTAAAACGCAATTTCTTGTTTTTTTCATAGACAACACAATGTTTGATATTTAAAAATATAACTTCTTAAATCTGAACAGTCGAATTATTTATACAAAGCAGATATTTAGGATAAATTAAAGCTCACGATTTGACTTGGCTAGTTTTTACCAGCAAACCAAATTTTTAGAAGAGTAAGATATGTTGACCTTACAATAATATAAATACAACTTCAACAGTTTCACCTTCACTATGGTTTTATGCAGACATTCGTGGGTAATGTTAAACATTTACGGCCATGGTTGTTTGTAACCTTTTTCCTAATTAATTATTATGTATCTTTCATTAGTTGGAATTATTCCTATATCAACTGGTTAGTGGCCAAATAGCTTCATAGTAAACTGAAACCGGGCCAAAAAAAAATCGTGTATAACATAAAGAAGATAAGCTGATTAGCCAAATATAAGATAACTTGTATGTGAAAACTAGCCAAGTCAAATCGTGAGCTTTAATTTATCTTAAATATCTGCTTTGTCTAAATAATTCGACTGTTCAAATTTAAGATATTATATATTTTTAAATAGCAAGCATTGCTGTAGCAGAGAAAAATAAGAAATTGTGTTTTAATTTTAGAATGTTGTATGTTCTTATAAATAAATTTCAGGATCATCTACAGAATTTGGCACCCATTTTGATTTCGATTCTTTTGCCGGCGAAGTCGATAACTACCAATATTTTTAATATAGAACTTGACTCAAATTTTTACATTTATGTTTTTGATAGGATATTATTTAACTCTACGATACCTTTATTTGAGATATTTTTTAAAACAAGGTTGGGAATATTGGACATGTTGGAATTAAGTTTTTTAATATGATTACGAATTTCTTTGGGCGTAGAAAGTTTCATCTGGGTTGGGCTGATACTAGCATTGTTTAAAAAATTGGCGACATGATCTCTGATTTTATTTTGTTGATAATTAGTTGCAAGATGAGAATTTTGACCGTGTATTGAAAAGTGGTACGCAAAAAGTAATTCAGCTTTATTTCAATCTTCATATACATAGCACTTTGAGTTCCAAGATCAAAGAGAAACGATAGCGGGAAGAGGACAATAAAGTGTGATTGAAGCGTAGGCAAATAATAGAGGCAATAACAGAACGTGGAAGAGAAGGGAATTCTGAGAACCAAGGATTAGCAGGAAGGTTAGGTTGAATTGAGGGTCATTGGTAAAGGAGGAAGGGTACATATCCGATCAAAATTTAAAGTGAAAATTCTTACTTTAGAATAATAGATACTGGGGATCTTTTTAAAGTAAAAGCTGAAAGGAAAGATTGTGAGAATGACGAAGCCAGAAAAGGGAAGGGAAAGAGATGAACAGATAGCTTGAAGGGAACTCATGGAGTCGGATATTATCAGATAGTCGAAGAAGTTACGATCAGAGAAAAAATAGATAATTGTACGTATGATAGCCATCAATTCGGCTGTAAAAATATAAGTAAAGGATTCGGAAAAATTTTAATTGGGGAGAACAAAGGAAGCCTCGACACCACCAGGCCCCCTAGAACCATCGGTGAAGATGAGTACATGAGAAGGAAAGAGAAAACTGTGCTGTGAAATTCCTGTTTAATAATCGCTTGGGGCATAGATTTGGAGGAATTAGAGAAATAATATACTTTGGGAGAATGTGAGAGCTGGTAGGAGGAGACGAGAGGTGTTTCTTCTAGCAGGGAGTTACGGGATATAGCTTTGTATTCTATGTGCAGACTGGTCAGTGCTGAAAACTCTCTGTGAGACATGGGTATTGGTGGCCACCACTGCGCAGTGTGAATCTTGATTGATCTTAGCTGTGGTGTTTAGGCTAACCGTATGATTTTCCATTTTTCTGCCTTATGCTCCTAGAAGAAAGTTAGCATTAGTTAGGGAAAAGAGGGACTCTTTGGACATTGGGCTATATGTTGATTCTTCAGTGGCCAAATTCATACGCTCGTTCTCACACACACAAATATGAGTCGGAACCCTCAGGAACGTTATTTGTGAGCCAACCCAGAAAAATAGGTTAATAGTATAAGTAGAAATGCATTTTTGGGTTGGAAGTGAAACTGCGTACATTTCTTCAGGCAGAAGAAAACTCCATCCTGCTCTTCCTCCGTCTTCACCGTGCAGATGTAAGCCGCCATTCAAAAGCACTTGAAAAGCTTTGTTTTGACATCACTTGTATACAGATGACTATTTCTGCGAAAAAATTGTGTATTTTCTACCATGTACTGAGGTGCCAGTGTAACATCCTGATTAGAGCAAGGGTTCATCAGAGCTAGGTAAGCAACAAGCGGCATGTTTACCTAGGTGATTTCATTGTTGTGAAGTGTAAATTTAAAGTTCCAATTAATTTGCTTTTCCTCAAGGAGGGGATAGTGCGTGGAAAGAAGGGTTTATTTGAAAAAGACGGTAATGCATAGAAATCAAGGATAAATGTTAACGGTGGGATATCTGCTAGTGAATATATATCCACCAATGGCAACATCCTATGTAACCTTAAGGTAATATGCATTGCAGTGCGATGGTTGTATCAAGTGATTTAAGTAGTGTTTTATTTGCTAAGGAATACACTTTGCACACGTAGGTCAGTTCGTTTAAGGTGAGGGATTGTATACAGTTATTAAGTACTTGTGGTCTATATTGTATTTCAGATTTGAAAGGCATTTTAGCACATTTAAATTCTTTAGACTGTGAATATAATACGACCAGAACAGTTTTTCATTAAACATGAAACTCAAGAATTTTACTGTATGAAGAAATGAGAATAATGAATTCCTTTGGAAAAGAGTTATGTCAGAATCCAGATGACGTCGGCGCCTCTTATGAAATTTCACACAAATCGATTTCGGATAATAGAATGTTCATTTTCTGAATGTGGTATTACTAGAATTTTTTTCCCCTAAAAAAAAAGAAGAAAATTTGGCTTGTCAACCAAGGACCTTCACCCAGAAACAATTAGAAATGGAAAAGGAAAGTTATATAATAAGACGATTATAGGAAGGTAACAATGGGAGGGATAATAAGCGTAGAAGGAAAAGACAGGATATAACGGGCGCAAAAAGAAGCAAGTAGTAAGCAAACGGAAGTACAGAGCCGAACGATCTACCGAAAGAGCTGAACACTTAAAAAACACGTGATCGGCTTCATAAACAACCGCATCACTTGAATGGAGAGATCAATATGGGGGAGAGGCTAAGAGAAGCGAAAGCGGGAGGAAAGCAGCAAGGAATGATTAAAACGCAAACGTATAATGGAGACAACAACAAAGCGAGGAAGTGAACGAAACAGAAGGAACCATGGATTCGATGGAAGACTAGGTTGAACAGACAAAATAAAAGGAGGGACCATTAGAAAAGGAGGAAGTGTATACATCCAACCAAAATCTGAGATCGAAATTTTTACACAATAGTAAGATTAGAAGAAGGGATTTTTTTGAAGAAGAAGGAAGAAGAAGCAGCAACCCGAGCCAAAGAGTCAGCTGTCTCAATACCAGAGATGCCAGAATGAGCAGGAACTCACAGCAAATCAATATGGATTCCATGGAAAACTTTATCAAAAACTTATATCCCTAAAATTCTTTTTTTTACAAAAAACACTAACATGTTTTGGGATCACAGCTCCACATTCATGACGTACTACAAATAATACTGAAAGCCGCAATATAATATATGAAATGTAATAATTGGAAATTAAAATCGATTTGTAAACGTTTAGAATCAAAAATTTGTTAATATTAATGTAAAAAATGTAATAAATTATAGTACAAAAAATCGTAAAATAATAATATTAAATATATATATATATATAACAATAAGCAATATTAATAAGCAATTAGAAATTTTATATATTCTGATTTATATTTAAAATAATGGATTGCTATATAGACCATTAGTATTATTAATTTTTAAATTTATTTATATAATATGTTTCGGCGAAATTTAAGGTTTTATAATTAGAGATTATTTTTGTTCGGATGAGCGAATTTTAAACGTTCTGCGAGATTGGCTTATATATATTTTATAACAAGTATTACAAATTATTTTATACAAACTGGATTTTTCATATATATATATATATATATATATTACTGGTATTATTAAGGTTATTATTTAAAGCATATAATTTATTGTAAAGTTTGTTTAATAATATGAAAAATCCGGTTTGCATAAAATAATTTGTAATACTTGTAATAATATATATATGGGCCAATCTCGCAGACCGTTACGCCATGAACAATAAATAAATTGATAAATCGACTTTACCAGAACATACCATTATTAATAACCATAAAATTATTAAAAATATCGAACAGAATATAAAAATCTTAAAAATAATCTCTAATTATAAAAATTTTAATTTCCCCGAATCATATTACATAAATACATTTAAAAATAATATTATTAATGCTAATACTCCATATTATTGAATATGAATCAGTACATATGTAAAATTTTATATTGCTTTGAATTTTCTAACTGCTTATTAATATTGCTCATTGTTATATATGTACATATATTTAATTTTATTATTTTATGATTTTTCGTACCATAATTTTTAAAATTTTTTACGTTGATGTCAACAATTTTTTGATTCTAAACGTTTACATATCGACTTTAATTTCCGATTATTACGTTTTCTGTGTTATATTGCGTCTTTCGGTATTATTTGTAGTATGTCATGAATATGGAGCTGTGATCCCATAACATGTCAATGTTTTTGTAAAAAAAAAAAAAAAAGAATTTTTGTTATATCAATTTCTGATAAAGTTTTAATTTTTTCAAATTATACAAATTTTACAGGAGAGAATTTTAGGCCATTATTATCCACCTATATTTGCAGTTTGTTGATATTTTGTATTGGTAGGAAGGTTAGAGGGAAAGGATATATTAAGACCATCAATAAGTAAGCAGGTTTCATCTGGCGGCCGTATACAATCTGTCATGTTATTTAAATGTAGGATAAACTAGGCTCGACGATGAGCCTTGCGGCATATCATTTTTTCAATTAGGAAGAAGGAAGGTATAGTCGAATCAATCCTTACACTGATCGCCCTATTTGAAGAAACTGTTTGAAGTTCCGTTATCAAACAAACGCACTTTATCTATAGACTATTTTTAATTACATTACTGTTTCACAATGTAAAAATAATTTGAAAAGTTTTCATTACTACTATTAATTCTGTTCTTTTTACAGACGGTGGTGTTTTTATTCTGTCGCGGAGTAAATTCGTCGTTTTTCGATGACTTTCAAGAAAAAATTAAAGAACTCACTTCAGATTTCAGTAAAAGTGTGACCGCAAAATTGGCTGAAAGCGACGACTTCCTCGAAAGTTTTACTGAACAACTTGCCGGAACAAAAAGCAAAATTTCAGATATCGTTGAAAGCGTGATGGGAGAAATCACTGACATATTAAATGAAAGTGGAGAGTCACTCGAGGATTTCCTTCAAGAACTTAGCGAAAAAAAAGACGCAATTGAAGATTTTGCTGAAAGCATACTTGATCAAGGAGAAGAAATTGGAGATAACATTGAAAGGATATTTAAAAAAATATTCATTAAGGGTTTCCTCGAAGATCTTATTGAAAAAATTAGCGGTAATCAATAAACAGCGTAACTAACCGTGTTCTTCAGATTACTCAAATAAATCATTATTAAATATTTTTATAGCCTTTTATTTAATCTTGCGAACGATCTTTCACCTACTTCCCGATGAATTAAAAAAAGTGTCCTTTAGCAGAAATGCTTGTTATAGATGACAATACAATATTATGCAACATCTGGGTTTCTAACTTTAAAATTAGACCCTTGGGGCGCCGAAACCTCAAAATTTTGGGAAAAAATATTTTTTTTTCGGGCATGTGATATATCGTTGGAAAAATCGTTATTTTTCGAGAACAAAACCATATTTTATTTCTTTAATGAAACTTTCGAAGTTTACGAAAAGTTCAAAAAAGCGCGAGATATATTATGTAGCTCCCTCTTTGCGACTTGAGTATTATAGCTAAAAATTTTGAACAAGGTTGAAAATATGCACATACATGTATATTTCTTTGGTATAGAACATCTAGGTTTCCAATTTTAAAACTAGCTCCTCGAGGCTTCGGAAGTTCGAACTTTTGGAAAAAAATATTTTTTTTCCCGGGCATGTGATATAATGTTGGAAAGAGCGCTATTTGTCGGGAGCAAACTCGTATTTAATTTTCTTAACGAAACATTGGAAGTTTACCAAAAATTTAAAAAAGCACAAAAAACGACTTGTGAATTCCGCTCGTGGCTCAGCTTTATAGCTAAAAATTTCAAACAAGGTTAAAAAATGCGCATCCTTGTGTATTTTTTTACTTTGGAACATTTGGGTTTCCAACTTTAAAATCGAACCCTTGGGGTGCCGAAAGCTCGAAAGTTTCAAAAAAATATTCAATGGAAAGATGGCTATCAGTCAAACATTGTGTTTCATGTGTTGAGGATTCCGTATATATTGTATGAAAAACAAAAGACAATATAATTGAAAGAATACGATCCATTATTTAATAATAAAATGTAACACAAATTTCTGTAAATATGCTATAATCAAGATATTGAATAAAATAAAGCAAAATAAAATACAATTCTGAATTTATTGTTTTTTATTGAAATACATAGTAAAAAGCCCAGACTAAAAAGTAAAAAAATAGAAAAAAAATTTTAAAAATAGGCTTTTGTTTATGCACTAAAAAATACAAAATAACTTTATTAGTGTGCGACTACCGAGTATGTATCTTAACATTAAAATCTGAAACTAGAAAATATTCCGAAAAATAAAAGCGGGGGCCGCAGATTAATAATTAAATATTAATATTATAATATATCTTAAGCCAAAACTATAATCACTATTTAATGTTGTTCCGTTGCTGTGAATCACAATACTACACACACCGAATATTTTTGTAACTGCGGCCCCCGCTTTTATGTTTCAGAATATTTTGTAGTTTCAGATTTTAATGTTAAGATGCGTATCTGATAGTCGCACACTAATAAAGTTATTTTGTACTTTTTAGTGCATAAATAAAAGGCTATCTTTAAAAAGTTTTTTTATTTTTTATATTTATTATTTAATTTTACTTTAATTTTTTACGTATTTAAACAAATTTTGAGATGCGCCGCTATTATCAAGCTATTAATCAGTAAAGATCAAATACGTATGAAAATTTTATAAAAATAAAATTAGACACTAGTGAAGTATTTCATAGGATTCTCAAAGAAGGGTAAGCGTTGTATTTAAAAGGTTAGTAAGTAAGAATGCGGAATGCAGACTAAAGGCAACTGTGATAAAAAGAGTTTTTTTTTCTATTTAACAATATTCGTAAACTTTGCAAGGCCTCTGTATTCGTTATTTTCGATGTTATAATGAATGTTTTGATTACAATTATTTTTTTCGATAATGATGTTTCGCTCTTTTTACCTATCTTGGTCATTTTCTCAAATTTATTTTCCACCTTAAATTTCTAAATACCTTCTCTAAGCCCTTAATGAACAGGAATTCTACAACATTGATTCCTTATTCCTCTTGCATGTAATCTCATTTTTAACCGTTCGCTTGAAGGAACCTGCTATTCTTTTATTCTTCCAGATTTTGAATTTCCAAAACCTTATCAACTTCTTTCTATCTATTCTATCTTTATAAACTAATATTGTTTTCATTTACCCTAATCGTCTCTTTTTAACTTATTTTATTATTCCTGACGTCATAGGATATTTTCCGTTTCGTGGTTTTTACTGCTGTTTTATCGTTTTTCGCATATGCTCTTTTATGAATTTCATTCATTCTCACCGTTACATCCATATTGATTTTCTGTTGGTTTGCAGGTGATTAAGTAGCATATTCTTCCGCTTCAGTTGTTTCTTCTACTCGGTTTTTTGTTTTTTAAAATTCGACATTTTAATCTCTTATATCTGGCAACTGCTAGTTCCGATCTTGTATTTTCCTTTTCGTAGTTATCACTTTTTTTTTACCTGTCTGTCTAACATATCTGCCTCCTTTTTCGTAATTTCTTGAACTTCCTTTGTTTTCGCTTATATTTTAACCATTCTCTTTTGATTTCATTTAATGTTCGCCTTTCCTTGGCTTCTTTCCATACTGCTCTTTCCATCTGATGAAACATGGCCTACAAACGTTGTTATCATATCTCCTCTGAATGTTAATTCCCGTCTAACAAACGTTATATTTTATATTCTTATCTATTAAAACTCGGGTTTCCTACTCCTTATGCATATCTTATACCCTCATTCCGGTTTTTTTTTTATTATTATTTTATTTTTGCATATAAAAATTTAATGTAGTCAGCGGTGGAAACCATCCAATTAAGTTTTGGATTTTTTTTTTTTTTTTTTTTTTTTTTGGGGCGCGCCAGCGGCATTAAACCAACAACAGAAATTAAGGAAAGAGTTAAATAAGGAGACAATTAGAAATAGAGCTTAGGAAAGATTGGAGTACAGGGATTATATCTGCAAATCGGGAGAAGAGGACAGGGAAAAACGAAAACGTGAAGAGGGTAGAAGGGAGTGATTAATACGCAGTCTGATTAAGGAAATGATCGCAGAGCGTTGATAAGAATAGGATTGAAACCACGACTGAGAAGAGGGAACCGGCTGAATTTGAAGATAATGAGAGGCGGGATTAGAAAATAGAGAAGGATAGATTTTCGACCATAGTCGGGAATGATTAGCTAAGGAAAGAAGGAGGATGTCCGAGGTAGGAATGTTGCAGAATAAAGGACCATCGCGGGCGGCCGAACGGGCTAAAAAGTCAGCTAACTCGTTGCCCTCGATGCCAGAGTGACTAGGAACCCACAAAAGGTCAATAGTAATGGAACAGGATGAGAGTAGATTGGATATGAGAAAACGAATTAAAAGAATAATAGAATTGGAGGAATGAGACGGAGGAGAAGAAATGGCTTGAAGAACACTTCTGGAATCGGAGACAATCAGACATTTACTGATCCCTCTTATGGATGGAATGAACGAGACTGCGCGTAAAATGGAGATAGACTCCGCTGTAAAGATAGAACAGAAGGAAGGGAGCTTGAAGGACTCAGAGTGATTCAGTGAGAAGGAGATAAACGCGCCGCCCACCCCGTTCTCGTTTTTAGAACCGTCAGTTCCCCCACTGCACATTGTACAAACATTAATCTTATCTTAAATTACTATAATATTAGTATAAATTGATATTGGACTTCCTATATTCCAATTCCTTTTTGGCTAATTTATTGAAAATATTCACTTTTTCCCGTACCAATTCACCACAGTCTTCCGCCGTCTCTATATTTAGAATGTTGCATTCATTTAGGATATGCTATACATTGTCCTGCTTGTTGCATCTAATGCAATTTTCAGTTTCCACTATATTAAATCTTTTGAGATAGATTTTGCAATTTCCATGTCCTGATATAAACTGTACATTGTGAAAGTTTGGAGTATAGTACGTGTTATTCAGCCTCTCCTTAATTGTTGGAAAACAACTTTTCGTTATTCCGTTATGACTTATCCACACCGTTTCAAACTTTTCCATAGATTGTTCTCTGATATACTTTTTTGAATTGTCTAGCTGTTAAAATTTTATTCTCTACTATATAGTATCTGTTATTTGTATATGTGATATTTTCGAAAGTTTGTTCTACGTTTAATTCATTTTTGATTTCAAAAACTGTGATATTTTTTTCTATTTCTAAGTATTGAAGCGGTTAATTACTGTTTCAGTTGTTTTTTCTATGCCCTCAGGGATGCCACCGCAGAATTAACTTCCGCGGACATATATTTTATCTTTAATTTATAATTTATTTTTCCTTATTATATTCCTTTTTCTGTTTTATAAATTTAAAATTATTTGTCCAAATTATAAATGGAGATATATTAACAATGTCCTACACCGATATTTCTTTGACGGCTGCCCGCTAAAAAGACACAATTATAATATACACGAAAATGACGCAAATAATAATGGAATTAATAATAATATAATTTGCACGTATCCTATTTGTCGGCGATGATCCAGGATGCGGCGATGAATTACAGGTATCCGCTTGGTCACGTGTTACGACAACCGAATATTTGTTACTTTAATACCGAAAAAGAACCGGACTTTCGAATAACCTTTTTACTTCGATTTCGACTTCGACTGTCAAAATGGTCTTAATACTAATGACCTTTTCGCGCGACAGGTTCACAAAAAAAACTATATCTCTCTTCTCTAGGAAACGATTTCCGACTTTTTTAAACAGACGCTTGCTAACGGAACAATTACCACTGATCGATCTCTGCTTTTTTCACATTTTCGTATTTTTCATTTTCATCCGCTTCTTTCTTTCCATTCATACATTCTTACTTTCTAGCCGCAATATCTTTCTCTCTATCCTCCTTTTCTTTTTCCACCTCTTTCGCTATCTTCCTTATCTCGGGGCGGTCCGTTTTTCTCTCCTTTTCAACACTCTTCTGTTCCTGCTCAACCTTCTTCTCTAGGTCGGCCACCTTTTCCTCGACTATTTCCTTCACTTCTTTTTTAAAATTATCAAATTTTACATTAATATTTTAATTTAATTCATCGATTTTTTTATTTTGTTCTTCTAATTTTAAGTTTATATTTTCGAATTGTGATTTTAAAAATTCCATGACACTAGGGTCCATGATTAATTTTGGATATAAATTAGTTCTTTTAATTTAAAATTTTAATATAAATTTATTTCGGGATTCGTTCCCACAAAAGAACAATTTTCTACAATTGTTCCCCACCAGGGATGCCAAATGTAACGGTACTTGCCATTGTTTAGTTAAAAATTTTAAATTTATCCAGGAATGCCACCGCGGATTTTCTTCCGCGGAATTAAAAAAATTATTTTTATATTTATATTTTTCTTTATTTTTTTTTTATTTTACCCTTCTATTTTTATTTATTTTAATTTTATTGAGCCATGTAATGGTCACATTACAGTATAAAGGTAATATTCCAGCTATAACTAATGCATTTGTATAATTTATTGTTTTGTAAGCTTTGATTAGTATGATTGTTATGGTTCTATGTATGCTCGCTAAAAATTTTTGGAACTTATTGAACTTTAGAATATCCTTGTAAATAATACTACCATATAATAGATTTGATAATATCACTATACACTACTCCTTTTTTGTAATTCATCTGATTGTTATTGTTAAACAGCTTTGTGAATATATTAATAAATTTCATAATTTTATGATTAAAATTTAGGGTTTTTATCTATCAGACGCCAAGGTATTTTAATTGTTCCTTTACTGTGATCTGCAGTCCGTATTTATTTAAGTTTATGTTAATTTTTCTGTAGTTGAATGTCATCAAATCTGTTTTGCTCATATTTAGATTAGGATATTTCTAGAAACTCTTTTATATTCTTATACACTATTGCTATTTTGTTTTCTAACTTTTCTGTATTTCTATCTGGGGCTACTATAATTGCTAAATCGTCTACAAACATTATTATTTTAACATCGTTCGGTAATTCTAACTGATATATTTGTGCAAACAGTATGTTCAATAAATATGGACTTAAAACCGCTACTTGTAATATATCCATATCTACGTGTATCTTTTTTTTGTAATTGTTTATATTGATTTCAGTATATCTTTGATCGTAATATTGATTTAGAATCTCCAATATAGTTATTGTCTAATTTTAATTTTTCCAGTAGTTTTATCATCTGATTTATGTCAGTGCTGTCAAACTCTTTTGTAATATCTATAGTTAACATTACCGCTTTATATGATTTATTTTTGTATTCTTTAATAATTCTGTACATATTCCAAATTGCTGACTCCATTGATTTTTCTTCCAATGCTCCATACTGGTCTTTATTAATAATATTTCGTGTTACATAGAAGTTTTTGATTTTTTCTCATAAACCTTACTGAAATTTGATAATATGTTAATCGCTCTCTATAATGTAGACCCTTTCTTTGGTTTACCGGTTTTATGTATTATTGCAGTTCTAGACAATTTCCATATATCTGGATAGCAACTTATTTCAAATAATTTATTTATGCATTTTGTTATTACTCCTGAGTACTTTTTATTGAATATGTTTACAAATATGTTAGCAGGACCGTATCTGAGGGTGGGTTTTGCTGGTGCCCCCCCCCCCCGAAATGTCTGCGAAATCACAACTGCTTGAATTAAATGGACCAAAATTCAGAATAATTTTTTTTTTTCAATTTTTGACAAAAGAAAAGAAAATAAAATTTTTTTAAATTCTATGGAAACTACTATTTTTTATTTGTTTTTATTGTAGCGTTCAAATATTGCATACACAATAATTGAGTACAAGGCTCTAACACACACACACACACATATATATATATATACATAGAATTATAAAAATATTTTCGTATCCCCCCCCCAAAATTTTGGTCTAGATACGGCCCTGTATGTTAGATATATTGTTTGGTCCAACTGCTGTTTTCTTGTTTAACTTTTTAATTATTTCATTGATTTCCGTTTTTTTCATTTTTGTTGTGTCTTCAACATTGTATCTATTAATAATGAATGGTTTACTGCACAGTTTTTCCGCTAATAAGTCAGTTTTTTCTTTGTCTGTTGTCGCCCATACATTTAAAATTGGTATTTTTAATTTGTCGTTTCTATTCATTAATAATTTGTACTTTAATCCAAATGGTTTGTTTGTTTCCGTTAACTTGTTCTATGCATCCATTTTGGCTATTTTGATATTGTATTTATAATTATTAAATTCTTTTTTATAATCTTTAAATAACAACTCTTTGCGCCTTTCATTTTTACATTTTTTATACTTTTTATATTTTGCATTGGCATTATTCTTATAATTTTGTAATTTATCATTCCACCAATATGTATTTTTTTCTCTTCTCATATTATACGGTTTATCTATCGCTAACTTCGCATATTTTGTAAAATTTTCTATCCATGTGTTCAATTCATTTTTGTCTTTGCAATTTACATTTTAGTCTCGATTTAGTATCTCATCTTCGATGTTTTTACCGAGTCTTTTATAATTGATATATTTTACATACCGTTTTATTTCGTTGTGATTATTTGCGCTTAGTTTAAATATAATGTATTTATGATCACTATTCGTTGTAAATATTCCGTGATTAAATTAAAATATTCTTTGGCTGTTTCATTTGGTGGTATATATGTAGGGTATAAAATATATTTCACTTATTTTTTAAAAACTATTATATTTAATGTTTTGTGTGAATAGTATAGATCAACGTTTATTTTGTTATTGTATATGATCATTAAATTATTGTTTATGATACTTTTATAATATTTTGGTAAATATCCGTTATTATATTTGTCCGATATTGATGTTATATCTATCTTTCATTTGTAATTTCTCCTAGAAAAATGTTTCTTGCCACCTTAAAGTGTTTTTCATTGAATTGCAGAATTTTAACTATTTTTACTGTTATTTGTTTCTGTACTGTTGTCCTTACTGTCTGTTGTTACCATATCGTTATTTATTTCGTTAATGATTTTTGTTAATCAGATCGCTATAATTCTATCTGATATTGACACGATTTCGTATATCATTTTACTTAATTCTTTTTTTACCAAAATTCCTACACCCTTTCCACACTTTTCGCCTCCGGTGTATTTAAATTCGTATAATATGTCTGACTGTGTTAGCGAAATTCGATCACTGTCTGGCTATTTTACTTCACTCATTCCAAGTATGGCTATTTTTAATCTTTCTGCTTATCTAATATTATGTTTGCCACTTAGTACTCCTTTCGGCTGTTCGGACGATCCAAAGCAAGCCTGACGGCGATTGTGGGCAGTATTTTGATTGTGTACTGGCATGCTGATGTTTCTTGGGATAGTACTGCAGTGGTTTCCCGTTGCCTTCTGCAGAATTTTCTGTCAGAGTGTATTCCCTTAGCCGAAAGGACCCCTTTTTAGGAGCTGGATACTTGCCTACTCACTCTAATTTGGAGTTCGCCGATCCGACTAGAGCACATACGTTTCGAGCGAGTTGCTGATAGTCTACCGTTGTAATTGCAGTAAAACGCTTAACGGTATTTATTGGTAGGAACACCTTTAGCAAATGAACCTTCCTTCGTTTACCTATCAGCGGTGTATTGCGAGTTATAATGTAGCTTTCCTAATCAGCGCTAAGCCCATCGAATAGGAAATTTCCATGCTGCACGACGTGGATGTACAGAACTCACGTGGTTATTGTTTCGTTTTTCTGTCGGTGGGGCTAGCACCATATAACACGGTCGAGTGACTACTTACTAAAGACGAGAACTCTAGTTAAACGTAGATATGGAAAAGCCGCCTGCTCTCATGCAGTTTCCCAAAAAGTAATTTAACTACTCGATTAAATATTTTTATATTTTAAGGAAGTTGCAGAAATGATATACTAGCACACAGAGTTTTCGTCTTATAAAAAACGATAAATGTCAGAAAAGGAATCTTACTAGGTAGCTGTAAAACGGCAAAATGGGGTACACAGTCAACTCTTTCGTTCCCAGGGAAGGTACGGTCAATGTGCCAAAAAAAATTTAATTAATTAACCGGATCTAGATTTACCGCTCTAGTGGTAACTTTACTATAATCAGCAAATTCTGAATGCAATATTGTGAAGATAAATTAGTTTCTGAACAACGCAAAATTGCGTATACAACTGCGCATTCAGGGAAAATAATAGTCATTTAGACCAGTGATTATCAGATTTTTTTTTAAACATGGCCCTTTTTAGTTTCTCATTTTTATGGCTGATCCTCCGTATCAAAGACAAACTGGTTATTTTGTAGATAAATTTATTATAATTATTATTCAATTTGCGAAGCCATTTTATTAGATTTCTCTAGACAAATGTAAGTCCTAAAATGTTAGAAATTATTTTACACAAATAAACTTAAAATTGTGCAATGTTAAAAGCAAAAGAAAAATACAAACTATTTTTTATGAATAAATGCAAATAAAATAGAAGCTGATGATGGGTAATATCCGAAAACGTTTCTAAGTAAGCATTCATTTTATTCTTAACATTACGTGTATCTCTTACAAATGAATCTATTACCTAACCTGGAACATTCATTTCCGAAATATCGCAAAACCCAGTTTTCACTTCGCTACGTAATTTTCTAAGATATTCGATAAACACAGTCAAGTCATCATCAGAGTTATTCCGGCCTTTTCCATTTTTAGTGCAGTAAACAAAACTCATAGGGTGCAATATTTTTCGTCAAAAATGTTTAGTTTAACTAAAAAAAAATTGAATATGTCCTTTTGCTTTTAGAACGTTACTATACTTCCTTTACAATTCAGCGTATTTATAAGTTTGATTTTTCAAAAATATCTGGTAAGTATAATATATAATTTTTAAAGTTAATAATTTGATTTTGAAAATTGCCGTCTTTAATAAATAAAATAACGAAACGTTTGGAACAAAGTTAAACCCCAACTTATTTTCTTTGTGTAAAAGTAAACATTTCGGATCTTCAACATTATCTTCATAAAGTTTTAAAAAAAAAAAAACGGTGTTAAAGAACGTTTAAAACCGGATTTCTATATTTTTCGTAATCAAGTGTTCCCTGTGCAATACGCAGTAAATACAAAAAAAAATTTAGGTATTGCCTTTTTTAAATGCGCAATGAAACTTTTATATTTACCTATTATAGCAGCAGCACTATCTGTAATACGAGAAACTTTTTTAATGATACATTTTTTTCCTTAATTTTATCTACTTCTGAGCAAAGAGCATTTCTTCAACGAACTTGTTATCTCCCATAATCCTAACGTATAGAAAAGGTCTCATTGCATCTCAAAGTTGATTCGTCTGTTTCGCTTTTAATTTCCACAACGGAAGCCATTTCATCAATGAATCTTGACGATGAGGAATACCCCAGGGGATATAAATAAATAGACAGTCTTAACTAAAAGTACTTGCAGCGTCTACTAAGAAATTTCACTAGTGAGACTGTAAGTTGTTTTAACGCAAATTTCAAATTTTAAAAAGTCACTGTAAAACTTTTTTTAAATTATAAACGAAGTATAAAAAAAAATTATATCATTTTTTTCCAAGTATAGTTCAAAAAAAAAAACTTACTTATTATTACTTCTAAAGAATGACGAGCAAATACGATATTACTTATAAGTTCGTATAACTTCATAACTTCAGTAGCAAAAATTAAAGAGAGCGATCACTATAAACAAAACCCCACAACAATTAAACAAATTCTTATTAATCTTTCGTAATATTGTAATCTGCAATTCGCTAGAATTTAAAATATCGTCAGCAGCTTTCAAGAACAAAATTATTAATGGAATTTAATAATGAAACAAAAGAACATAACAGTAACCGTTATTCTCTTTTTCCTTCTTCATATCAAACCGATAATTTAACTAATCTAAGTGTCCGTTCGGAAATGGTTAAGTAGAATGTTCAGTCAACACGTTACCTCTTAATGATGTAATCCACATACCAAGGATACAACAGGGCAGCTTAGTTTCTAATTCGTGTTGTGGAGTTGTTATAGTCCAGAATTATGTGTCCTAAGCATGTCACGCTAGGCAGGTCTACACGTCAATAGTAGCCAACGTGTTAATATGTAAAAGAATAGTCAGTAAATCTGCATTTTGGGCGCTTCCAAGTCACAAGCCAAGAGCAGTATGATTGGAAATTACCTAAAGTTCGAGTGTAAGTATTCATTTTGACCTTCTTGTACTGTGCCAGCATGGAAAGTGAACTCAAAAAACCCTATCTTATACGCTGTACGAATTCTAAAATTCGAGTTTGTAAGTATTCAAATGTATCCTAATTATACTATTCGATCTCCCAAAAATTACCTCCTACCGTTTTCACATCCATCGAGGACTATTCGTAAAAGCCAAAGCCTGTGATATCCGCAGGATTCGCAAACCCCTACCGTTGTACGTTTTTGTACAATAAACGTTTTTGCTGTACGAGTTCCGACTTCGAGTATAATTATTAAAATTGTCCAAAGTAATCTATTTCAGCGCCAAAATTAATTAATCTTCTCGCTTTCTTTTAAGAGTTCAAAATATACATATGTGTAACTAACTAAACATGACCTAATCCATTATTCAAGTATATGGCACTAGCTGTTTCACGCAGACGCACTCGTTTTTGTTCTCGTACACACTATCCCCGTAATCGGCGGATTATTACACTTCCAATTGCATATAAACTCAAAATCGAGCATCGCACCTGCACACGCACATTCGTTTTCGCTCAAACGTAACTATTCAAAATTAGCCTACGATATTTCGCTTTCAAAAACTATTCGGCTCTAACTTTACATTGAAGTATAAATATTCAAGTTTGACTTAATATGCTTTTCCAGTACCAAAAATTATCACAACCCTTCTTCTTTCTCCTTTGTATGAGTTGAAAAATTTACGTATAAGTGATCAAATGTAGCCTGAGTACATTTTCAACCATTCCTGACACGGTCGTTGCCGTGCACGCCCGTCGCTTAAGGGAAACTACCAAAGTTAGCAGATATGATCGTTTATGCTGCACTAGTTTGAAATTTATGAGGAAGTATTCAGAACTGATCAAAGTATCCTTTCTTCTATCACTAAAGGTTATTAACGCAACTCCTCGACATTGTTTTTTCAAATAAAACCTAAATATACCATTGTGGTAAACCAAAATTTGTATGTAAGTATCCAAATTTGACCTAAGAATACCATTTTCTATTACCGAAAATTGAATTCAACCAATTCTAATCCAATAACAGTTTTTCAAAATGTAGCCAAGTATTCTTCGAAATTACCCACCATTTGTTCCGGTACATACACATGCATAATTATGTAAGTATATCAATTTCATCGCTTGCTGACCATTCCCTCAGATGGTGATGCCTGCGGAACGCGCGCTTGCACACAAGCACATATTCTCGCACACGTCACGATCATTAGTTTTTTTGTGTACATTGATTCAACTCTTTATTATAATGACCTTGCGTAATTTGTAATTTTATTTCTCGAAGATTGAAAAACATGCATTTTTTCAAGTCTATTAAAATCGCGTTAGACACTTGACACTTCGAAACTAAATTTTAAACGGATTTATCGCGGAATGTTTGTTTTTAATAATTCTTTCAATTGCATGAATAGAGGGCGTTAGACGGCAGCAATGGACCAGGAATCTGAGGCAAGGAACACTCACAATTTTCAAAGATCGCTAAAAATGTTTGGCACTGCCTAAACTCAAATTTTGAAGACATTTCTTGAGACGTGCTCCGTTCTTAGTGGTTTTTTTTTACAATTTTTTTTACTTTTAACCGCGTATTTTGTAAATATTCCGATATAGTATCTTTTGGGCGAGTAGTTGAACATTAGGGTGAGAAATGTGCGAAGGCGGATGTAAAACGGTGGTTACTACTGAACTTAGTCTTTATTCGAGGGATTCTTATGTCGTTTTTCATCTAGTTCGTAGCTGGTAAATTTTTCGTATAGGTAACGAGGAAATAATTCGGTCTGAACGTTTATCGGTGAATCATACATTTTGGTGCCCTCGCCAGCGATACAACAAACGTGAGTGAGAAAATCAGATAGTCGATAATTCATTTTTTAAAACTGTTATTTGTCCACGTCGCGGTCAGTGGATCACACTTCAACGTATCGGTTAGGAAACTTTTTAAAAATTAAGTAGAATGGAAATGAATGAAATTTGCTTTCAGAAGAAACGAGACGCTTAAAACCGCGCCTAATAATAGACAAATAGTGAAGTAAGAAAACGCGTATGACTGATAGGAGAAAAAATATAGTGTGCATTACAATGTGATTGGAAGGATAACAGAGAAAAATCATCAGAGTCACAGTTTCAAGTGCTTTTTACCACCAATCAGCGGCGCGTTACTGATTACGCAAGTCGTCGTGCTAGACTTCAATTGCTAGAAAAACTTACTGAGAAAATGTACGGTTTAATTGATGAGAAAAACTAGAGAAAATACGCGACAAGTTTAAATGTTCAGTTAAAGAAAATCTGATCTGGTCTCACTCTAAGACAACTGTACCGTATTACATGAAAATCAAAAACACTATCGATTTTTAATGGGTCCGGTTTTATTTCGGAAAACCATATTTTGAGAAAAAAAAACAAAAAAAATAAGAACCTTTCGGACTTAAAGCCATTAGTCCAGTTGAGAAATTTCTAGCCAACTTAAAAACACGTTCTTACGAATATCTTATAGTTATCGTCAGATATTTTCATTTTATAGATTTATTTCTTCAAAAAAGTCCGTAAGTTAAAAACGATTTTGAAAACACAATTCGAATACGAATATACGTAGAAAGTAAACACATACTTGTATTTATGAGAGCGAAAATACGATTATTTTTTTTTTTTTTCGATATAATATTTGCGCGTAAAAGAAGGAGTAGAGTCGAATTTTTAAATTCGTAGCATAGACGTATTATAGCTATGTTATGAAACATATAGAAGAACGATGCAAAATGTTAATTTTATTTCAATAAAAATGTTCATTATAGTACTTCGTTAGTCGGATAAAAATATTCCAATTCTTCGCCGGAATATAAAATATTTTCACAATTCATTTCGGTCGACTTGCAAGCTGAACAATGACAACTGACCGCCTGAATAAAACGATACTGCTCTGTTCCGGCTTCAACATTTTCCTGGCAATTATTCAGTTCGACGCTCGCTAGTTCAACATTTTGATGCAAACAGACGACGTGCTGTGATTTCTTGTACGGAAATCTCCAGTCGGATATCTAAATATAAAAATTGAATTTCACCGTTATTTACATTTATCGATTCCTTTATATAAAATGACGACTTCGTTCAATTCAAAATTACTCGTGTCCAATGCCTCATACACTATGGATAAATAGCTGGGGCTACCATTTCAAATCTGTTAGAGCGTTAAAAGAATCAATATTTAGAAACTCAGCGGGTGGAAAGTTGCTAATAAAAACCTACTGACCAGAATTACATAAATGACAACTTCCGAACTTTGTTTATAAAAATGGCATGAGGTTCAATGTTATGTCAGAAGTAATTAAAATATCTTTTACCTCGGAAGGAGTAAATATTGCTCATTTTAATAAATATCATACACGCAACAATTTCCACATAGAGGTGCATTTTATATAATGCATTACCGCAAACATTAAAAACGTAATTAAGAAACATAAAAAACATTAAAACTCTTAATTGATTATCAGCTGTTCGTGAAAACTTAAATCTGGATGTCAAAAGACCAAATTATTATCATTTGATTTTCGATTTTAGCCAACTGATGGACTACGTGAAATAACGTATGTATATCTCAATTTCTTCTTCCGCTCCCTCCAGTATTTCTTCATTAATTCTCGGTACTTAATTTTTCTTTCATTTGTCCGGGTTGCTCCAGTCTTCTTTTTGTCTTTTTCTTTGCGTGTTTGAAACAGTTGTATCTTTCTTCGGGATATACATGTAGGTCTATCCATGATTTCTACTTCTATCAGCGCTATTACTAAAAAATTTATAGTTAACACTACCTAATGTAAATACTTCTACTAAATCGCACTAATTTGTTTTACATGCGTGTGAATATCATTATTAGTGTTGACCATGGTTTTTATTTTACTAATATGGTAATTATGAGATTGCATTGTATTACTGCTTATTGTGATTTCTTACTATATTACATGAACTAATAACAACAAGTAAATGGGCACATGATAAAAGTTTAAGAATAAATGTAAAAAGACTAATGGTACTGCGGAAAACAAGAGACAGCTCCGATTTGTATTGTCCAAATATAATAATGCACTCAAACGAATGTGTACACTCGATGGGGGAAAGACGCGAATGCGAAATGAAAAACTGTCAAAAGTTAGACATAGTAACGCAGTATAAACATTTTTGGACAGTAATGATGGACCAACACTTAAGATGCGACATACATATGGAAAACATTGCAGAGAAAATAAGAACAGTTTTACCAGCTTTATATATACATTAAAGAAATATGCAACAAATGAAACATTGAAAGTAGTTTATTATGCGCTAGTAGAGTCGAGGATCAGATATGGAATTCAGGCATAATGATGAGAAAAACATACTAGGGGAAAATAAATAAACTACAAATTAAAAATGTTTGAAATTAATAGCAAGTCCTTAAGGGGAGAAAATGAAAATTAAATAATTAAAAAAGAAAACGTAATGAGCATACGAGGAATGTACTTATTACTGAAGATATGGGAGTACCTATCAGCAGAAAAGAAAATTGAATTTTGCAGGAAAGAATAAACATAGAATACGAGTTGAGGGAAAAACTTTCATACCAACTGCCGTTAGCAAGAACAAAGATGGGGGAGCAAATGGATAAATATATTATAACTCAGATGTTGAATAAAATACCTAAAGAAATAATAGAGAAGGAAAATAAAAAGGAATAGCTTCAGGAAGAAGAAAATATAAAAAAAATAATAAACATAAAATAAAAAGGCGCAACAAACAAACTGAAAAAAAAAAAAAACATCGAATATAAAAGATAGAAATAGATCATTAAGTATTGATAAGTAAAAAGATAGTTTAAGATTAGTAAATATTACATGATTATGTATATGTATAAGTTAATTTAAGATGGTAAAGTGTTCAATAGGATAATTCGTCGACAAGTTTTTTAGCTTGACGAAAGTTTTGTATGTAAAAAATAATAAATACATATTTTTCAAAAAAAAAAAAAAAAAAACAAATTTATGCCACAACCATTTTTTTCTCTTATTTAATTTTTTTAAATTTTCTTTTTGTTTCTTGTTTTTATTTTTTATATTTACGTATATTGTATTTTATAAAATTTAATTACATCACTCCATGTATTTGCGGAAATATTGTGAAGTAATAATTAATAATGATAATAATACAACAACAGATCAAATTGTGAAAATGCACTAACATACCTAAAACATGTAAATATGTATAATAGTATCTCTAAATAAGTTAACTGTTAAGATGTAATATATTCGTCGCAAATGGCTCCATTGTCGAGCGACAATAAATAAATATATTTAAAAAAAAAAAAAAATTTCGATTTAATTATTATCATTATTGCTTATGCTATTATATAGTGTGATCCTACTTCGTGAGAATCGCATCTGCCCCAGCATGCGAACACGGTAACGGTGCTCCAACACGATCGACCATTTTTATCTGTATTTACGACAGTATGATTATAAGATCGACGGTAGCATCCCAATATCGTACCCGGTGAATTATCTTCGCTGCTTCCAACAGCTTTGATAAAGAATACTAATAACGACATCACCGCCACTTCATTAGAGATAAAACAATAAATGATTTAGTAACACCGACAATTATTATAGAACATCATTTTCGAAAATCGTTATAACTTAAAGAATTTATTATTACACTTTATAAAATTTGTAAGTCTCGTGTACCTTAAATATGCTGACGAACAAAGTATAAAATAACATCAATTTTCTTTGATTTACTAAAATTTTCGTTTGCGAAATAAAGTTTTTCATAAATACCAGAATTTGAATTTTACGCTACTTAGAGACAATGATTTTGGTGTGAGGCTTTCAGCGTATTTAATTAAGTTTTGAACAAACTTTTAAGTTAAAAATATTGGCTCTTACATTTTTTCAATTAACTTGTAGGGTCATTATAAAATTTCAGTACCGTTTTTATAATTAATTCATTTGAAAATGTTGCTTTTAATATTTTTTTGTAACGAACAACCTTAACACCGCTACGAGCATAATATGGCGCAAGTCACATTTTGTCGTTGGCGTTAAATTATAGGTGTTGACATCGTAAATAATCGTAGAAATGTTTTCGTACGGTATTGAAAAATGTGCAATACGAAAGAATGGTTCTTAAACAAAGGGTTGTAATTAAAAATACGTTTCCCATTGGCGTACTACTAAATTATAATAAATGTAACGGGGACTGTTAAATTGCTTATTAACTGTCAGACAGAATTTTTATAAAAGTATTCCAATTATAATTCGGGAACTAATAATTATTATTTCCGAACTTGTCTAAATGTTCAATCGTACAACTGATTTTTAATTTTATTCATCTTTCCCTCTCTCTCCCTCTTTTTCCTAGAAATAAAAAAAAATTTATTCGAATTAACACATGTTTTTATGTATCTTAGGAAAATTTTGTTTAAACTTTACTTTCAATTATAATGACATCATTCTACAGCAATATTTTCCAGCTTAGTAGTTAAGGTACACTCAGCTAGCAAACCGGCAGTTACGGGTTCGAAATTTACAAATTCGGAACTATAATCGTTCTATATATTTAAAAGTATTCGATAAAATTTTCTTTAAACGCAATTTTATTTTTTTTTATTTTTGTGGATACATTAACAGAGAGAAATTTTTCTCACGAACAATACGGAGGGGAAAGAATTAAACATCAATTCGATCAGAGACTAACAAAATGAGGAAACTAAGAAGAGAAATGCCGAACAAAGGAGGAAACGACAAGATAAAAGAAGTGCAATCCCATAGGAAGCCTAAATATTAACATTTGAGGATAAAAAATAAAACGTTCAGTTGAAAAAAACAGCAAATAATAAACCGGCTAAATAATAAAAACCACGGTAAACTAACTCACTTTAATTTAGGTAATTCCGCAAAAGCTATAAAAAATTCTTGAGACCAATTTTCAAATTTTTTGAAAACCAGTTAATAAAATTCACGCGAACTGTATAGAAACTTCTACGTTTAGCAACATAGTGATGAGAACAGTTTTTTTAAAATTATTTTACAATTTAGTGCATTAAATTAATTCTGAAGAAAATAAGTTTCTTTTTTTTCGGGGGGAGTTACAAATAATGACAAGAACTATTTCATTTTTAAATTAAATGTCAAAAAGAAAAAAGGCGTCATGCTTAGCGAATATTACATTAAATAAGAAAACCGCGTTAAAGTTTCGTATTAAAAGAAGCACGTTCCCGATCCAGTAACAAAATAGCAATGCACTGTATTGCTCCGCGCCAAATGCTAGCGGTCAAAATAAAAACAGAAAGTTTGACTAATTTAGTGAAGCTTTTTATAAAATTTTATGATTATTGTTAAAATGTGGAATATTTTAACAGGCTGTGTAACTATGCATATCGGACATCAAATACTACCGGAAAATTGACTTTCGCAGGTAAATATACCATAAAGCTATGCGAATTAGAAAGGGAAATCTTGTTAAGTAAGCGAAAAATTATTATCCACGAAATCTACGAACAGAAATTCAAAGTGCAGCCCACCTATCGCTCGTTCGAATTAATTTTTAAATTTATCAGGTTCTGCAAACAAAAAGCTAAGCGGTAATCGAATATTTTCATGCTCGAAGGTAAACTTCAAACTTTTTTAACGGGAATAATAGATCCGAGTATTGGAAAGATTCAGAGGAAAAACTATTCTTTGCATCAACTCTCTGAACACTTTTGTCGATAATGTAAAGTAAAGCAGACTTAATCCGATATATTACGACGTCGCCTCAGAACAATAAGCAATGAACTGATCAAATTTTTCCCAATAAACGATAAAATAGAAACCAAAGTCATTTCGCAATCGTTGCAGTTGTAAAGCAGTGACCTCGCTCGTTTAAAAAAAAAAAAAAAAACTACTGAACTTCAGACGGATGGTATGAAATGAACAGTGAAAAAACTAACGTTAAAGACAACTTTCCTGCTGACAAAAAGAAAGTTTTTGCCTTCAACCACACCGGAACCGACTGGCCCCAATTATAAACTTAATGCTGGAAAGCCTCATAATGTAGGTTTTGCGGCTAACACTGATCGATAGTATTCACATCGAGCAAACCGATTCATGATACGATGCAGCACAGAAAATATCATTTCGTAGAACCGGAAGCAGAAAATTGCATTATTAGGATGCAGCTAGATTCCGCTGTACAGTCCTATTACCAACTTTGTTAATGATTTCCCGATTGAAGTATGTTCATCTTGTAATATGCATTGCTAATTGTACACGCTATTTTACTTACCCGAAATTTCGGTAAAACTTTTCTTGATTAACTCCCCTCATTCCGCGAAATAATTTATCTAAAGCTCTAGCGTCATTCCTTAAACTTCCAAATCTATTTCACCAAAATCCCTTTTTTTTCCCCATTATATCTCTAGCTAGATTCGAGTGTCTGGCATGTAAAATGAACAGATAATAAACAAGAAGAAACAGCGGAGTTTTGTATGGAAAAAAATATAAATAAAATTTACCTACTGTTGGAAGGATAAATCTCATTTCCGCCAACAAAACGAAAAATACATTGGCTTACAGTGAAATCAAAAATTTAAAGCAATCGTGCACGAATAACAAAAAAAAAAAAATCAAGATAAAATCGAAATTTCCCTGTACTGAAAAGTAATTTAAATTTGACGAAGATAATATCGAGAATAAATTATTCTAAAATTGCTTCCCATAAATTTAAACGACATCGACTAATGGCAATTTTACTGTGTATCGATTTGCAACAAAATTTCAGACTACGGTTCCATTATTATCATCGCTATTGTTATTATTATTACTTACTATTATTACTGTTATACTTTGATTTTTAAAAAAGCGAATAAAGATATGAAAATTCTAGAGAAGACAAAAAGTCTAAACTCTGATATTTATTATGGTCATGATAAAAGAACAGTAATAATTATTTTCAATTTAAAATTAATTTCGGACGAGAAGTAAATGATTCAAACTTTAATACGCAATCGGATCTCTATGATAAGGTACGGTGGCTGCACCGCTGCATTATTCCACCTTATCATAGTGCAATTATAAAAATTAATGCTTACTGTTTACTGATTCCATCATGAAATGCACACGATGTAATAAAGCCGTAACAGGACTGACGCTGAAATATATAATCTTGTTTCATTTCTACGGAACCTCCAAAACAATATACACTTTCAATGTGTTATTCATAGAGCATCGAGTATTTTCATGCAAAATTACAGTCGCCCCATTACTTTTATAGAGGAAATCTTTTTGCCTTTGCCGGGTTAAAGATCCTAGCGATATCATTGCTGGTCGAGATTTATTAAGCAGTAACATTCTCACAATTGATTTAAAAGAAATAAAATTGTCGTGGTTGTTACAATTGTTCACTGGCATATTTTTAGTCAGCGTGGGCTTTCTTAATGAATTTTACTATTTTTCCAACCTACAACTACAATTCTAAAACACTAATGTGAAAGTTACGCACAGATTGCGCGGTATTTTCGCAATGCTATCTAGTTCATTGTAAATTACACTTTACCAGAATTATCTGCAGTCTTGCTAAATTTATATTTATTGCAGCAGTGAAATATGACTTTTTGAATATGTAATTTATGAAAATCGTTCATAATTGTATCGTGTAGACTTCTTTTCTTAATTCGGTCTCCGCTGTTTAAGTGCCCAGGTTTGAAGAAGGTGCTTTTCTCTTCTCCATCTATTAATAATTACTCTCCTCACTTCTTATCATTCTTCATTGAACAATTCAAACAGTTCTTCTCCAGAAATAGATCTACCGCCTCACCAAAATCATATACCTAATCAAATGACTTTTCTTAATATTTTTATTCTATTTTGTCCTTACATTTTCTTTCTTCCTTTCAGAATCCTGTCTGTTTAGGATATTTTCAAAAAGTTTTCCCAGGCTAAAGTGAAGGACATCGAAGAATCTTTTTTTTTAGATATCGCGGAATAACGAGAAATTTTTTTCTTGTTATTCCGCGATATTTAAAAAAAAAAAAGTTATTATTTTTTTTTTGGCCTTTGATGTCCTTCACTTTATGCCTGGGAAAACTTTTTGAAAGTATCCTAAATAGATATAATGCTAGTGGTAACTGTCAAATAATGATTTACTTCTTTATAGTATATCTAGTTTCTGCCCTGCTCTTGGTTCCTGTGAGCGTCTTAGTCTTTTCATTTCTGGATTATTCTTAAATAAAAACATTAATGTTCAAAGTTTCCGATGCTTTTGACGATATTCACCTTCTCTTCTTCTGAAATGTAACGTTTTCCGTCAATCTCGCACCCATTGCTCTTCGGCTTTTTTGGAATCGTTCAGTTCATCTCTCTAAATCTTTCTTCTCCGTGTTTAGAACCGTGTTTTATAGTTTTCCGCGTCCCTCTTCAAAAATACACTCATAATATAACTTCTGTTCCAATAAGGCCGTCTCCTTTCCCCTCTTGCTCACAGCAGGGACATCATTTAATTGATTGCAATATTTATTTCCAATGGCGAAGAACTGAATAATTCTTTTCTCATTCGTATTAAATAATTCACTCTCCGATTTTAACTTCTATATCTCGTGCTGCCTAAATCTAGTTGCATTAATTTTACTCGTCAAACTTTTAATTTTTTTTTAGTACTTCCGTTCCTCCAGTTGATAATTTTTATTGTTAAATGTTTTTTGGTTTTTTCTTTAGTTTATTTTTAGGAGCCGCTTTTAATATCTATGGTTATTGCGGTCCGACAGAGGTTAATATTTTCCTTTAAGAAACCCTGAGTTGACCTTGTCCTGCAGGGGAATTCAATAGAGCTATTTCAAAGCTAGATATCCCAAGCTTATTTCGAAGCTTATCGTACTCAAAGACCTTCTGCACAATAGACAAGAAGCTTGATTAGTACATGGTTTACGATATAGTTACAGAACAACCTTATGTGTTCCGGTCGTGGGTGATTTCGGCTCGTCTCATCCAAAGAACACCTCCAGCCACAAGTGATTCAATTAAGGATATCAAGGGTTTGTAGATGCTAAACAGTAATTCTTAATTAATATTAAGCGTAGGGTTAGAAAGGTGTTTTATAATGGAGGAAAACTTAAGGCAAGACACTTTTAGAAGGGATACGGTTTCAAGCTAATCTCCTGACACATACCAAGGAATCTCGCTGAAGACTGATTTAGGATCGAATTGTTAATTAAATAAAAGGAAATAGAATTAGTGATCATCTTTTGCTATAGGCGACACATATTGTTTTCAAAGATAATAAATTTGGACTCTTTATGTTAGACCATTTTCGGAGTTTAAAAATTGTTTTCTGTTTGATCGATTGAACTCTTCGAAGATCACGGGGTGGAAGGGAGATATATACACATGTGTGTATAATAATGTATCTGGTACATGGTTCAAAGGACAGTTACCCATCACAAGGCTAATGTAGCATTGTTAACTAGCAGTCAATCATATTCTAGCGTGAAAAAGGTGGGTCGAGAATATTTTTGTTTGTCGTCGCTATCGTTTAGCTCAGGCAACTGACAATGTAAATATAAAAATCATAAAAGATCGGAAAGTAAATACTCTGTTCAAATTTATTTTATTCGTGCAGAAGCCAAAACTTTTTTTTTATTTGCAAAAAGATATACTGCTCGTAAAAAGATACGATAATGGTAGTTACACGACCGATAAGGAAAAATAATTTTTTTTTTTTTTTATGGTTTCTTAAACACGACAGATTTCACAAAAAATAAAACGATGAGAACCTTGTTTTTTTTTTTTTTTTTAGTAAAGGCTGTACGGTATAGAGCTGTGGAGCTGCGCAAAAACATCTAACTTACAGAAAATACAGCGATATCAAAATAGGTTACTGAGAACCATTACTGCAGCCCCCTGGTACGTCCCAAATTATACCCTCCATAATGACTTAAACGTCATGTTTGATGAAATCAAAAAACAAACATGTCGCCCGACTTATCATTTATACGAATCCACTTGCTATCAATTTGCTGGGTAACTCCGGTGAACTACGCTGACTGTAGCGATATAAGCCTTTAGACCTTGTCCAGCCATTATAAGGTTTAAAGAGAGTACTACTGAGTACTCCACAAAACATCCTTTATCACATTAAATTAATCGCTAAATGACCACTAAAGTTAGTCGGTTGTGATGAAATAATAATAAAAAAAAAGGTAAGGTTAAAAATTTCACGCATTTGCTCCGACCTTTTTATTGTTTCGAATATATGGTTGTGTATGTATGTTCGAGTTTATGTGTGTTTTTTTTTATATGATCTCAAATATTAAATCTTTTTTTTGTAAAATTTCCATGCCCTTTTCAAAGTTTTCTTTTAAAACTAACCTTTCTTTTGGATTAAGGAAAAACATGTACGTCTACCCGGGGTAGATCGATCATTCCAGCTGTTCTGCCATATGTTGATGACTAGTGTGCTAATATAATTTTTAAAGCTTTTATTATACGTTACTGTTACGAAATCGGGTAAAAAGTTTGCTAATCAAAGGTTTATTTAAAGGTCGAATTCAAATGCCGACTTAAATAAGAATAAATTTAAGGGACAAAGACCAGTGCTTGTTGGAGCTGCTGCGTTCTATATATAATGAACCTACCCTGAGAAGGGTTTTTCTCTATTTATTTATTTATATCACATTCAGTTGCTGATTTGTTTAATTTTACTATAGCACACACTTGAATTATGCTTATGAATTAACTGCGCAATACTTTTACACATAATGGCTCTTTAACACCGTCCACATTCGACTGAAGTTTCAAAAGCACATAAAA
Organism: Icerya purchasi; assembly: GCA_039619475.1. Taxonomy (NCBI): domain Eukaryota; kingdom Metazoa; phylum Arthropoda; class Insecta; order Hemiptera; family Monophlebidae; genus Icerya; species Icerya purchasi. Next base: position 247,922,560 of record CM077116.1, read on the forward strand.
TACTTCATTACAATGTTGTCATTGAAGCACTTGACATGACGATTAAATTTCCGTTTGTTGTTTATAATTATTCCGGGGTATTTAATGCGCATTATTACTAAATATTTCGCAATTTTATCTAAATTGCTGGTCAAATGCTTAAAACAGTAGCTACGGTGTCGTAAGATAACATCATGTAGTACTATAAATAGCCTGCTAATAAAACAAACATATACCATCGTATTATTATAGGAATAAAATAGTTCGGCATAGGCCCTGATTATCATAAAACAAACTCACCGTCTTCTTTATCTTCTAATCAAATCTAATAAAGCAATGTATATATGTGGATATACATATTAATGACAACATCATTTTTAGTCCGACCTGCAAAATTTTTTTCTTTCACAAAAACTGTTGCAAAAATTTGTTACGAAACGTGACATGCTCTATGTAAATGAGATGATAGGAAATGACAACTTCATCCTTGAAAACAAAGTACCGACAAAATGGAATGCTTGACGTTGTCAATTTTCCTCATTCTATACGAAAAATAGAAGTGTCAGAACTAGGGGGTTTCCCCAGGTGGGGTCAAAGAGCAGGCCCTTTAACAGGCACGAAGGGCCAAATTTATATACTATATATATATATATATATATATATATATATATAAACTTACAAGGAGCTCTGTCCCTTGACCGTTCTTTCTTATATTTTCTCTTTCTCTTCTATACTTTGTATAAAATTATCAAAATTTACAAAGTTATTCTTACCGGCATGATACATTTTTTTGTTACAAAATCTAATCGGAGCATGATTAAGAATGACGTTTTTATTTAACATTTAACTTTCGTTACATAAAATTAGGACATTTTTTCTAATTGGGGCCGGCCTAAAAATTACGTTGTAATATATATACATATGTGGGTTTTTTTGTTTTTTTTTTTATCCTCCTTAAGTTTGCTACCAGAGAGCATTAGCCCAGCAAAAATGAGTAGAAGCATGGAATAGAATAGAAATTATATTTTTATTTTGTCGACAATGGAATCAAGGAACAACCCTAGGACATGAACAACAGAGAGGATAGGTAAAGAAAAAAGCAGGTATAGTTAATAATATAATAACTACCGCTCAACACAACAAACAGGATTTTATCCGACCCCGGTAATTACCAATTGGACCCATTAGAGTAAAAAACTATCATAAAAAGTAATAAGATTATCCAGCAGGGAAATATATTTATGAATACTTATGTACACTTGCTGATGGGTAATCGTCCGTTGCTGGCAAGCCTAGGGAAAAACCTAAACAAGAAAAAAAAAAAAAAAAGAATACTTATTGTGTGAAAATATCCGAAATAACACTCCTTGTAAATGGGATAGCGCGAGGTTATATTCGCTGATCCATAAGTTTAAGAACAGATTATGCTGTAACACATCAATCAATAAAAAACTTTGAATAATAAACTCAGATTTAGTGGCTTCAGTGTATAGTCTGTAATTGCAAAATGTATGCTGTTGAAAGGTATAAGCTGTATCACGAGCAGCCGATTAAACTATACAGTACTTTATCGGTAAGTATTCCGCAAATAATTTCAGATTCTACAGCTCCACCGTTTCAGGAGACCTGTATGTTTTTTGTTTATTCTAATATAACAACAGAAGTTTTTAATGCAAAATTCATTTAATCGATTTCGACTCAGTAAAACAAGGTAATTTAAGGAAATAGTTGAGGTATGTTTAGAGAAAACTGGCTGAACAGTTAAGTCTGGTTCCGAAGAAAAGGAACCAATTTTGAAGTAGGAGATACAACAGTCAGGCGTGTTCCGATCTAAAAATAAAAAGAAGCTATTGTAATATCAACAACGATACAACTAGCTAGAGAAGTTTTGTTCGAAACGATCGAATTAACATAAAACTGGTCGAAAGACGCAAGCTGGGCTGCAGAAATTGAAAAAAAAAAAAAGGTAATTAATCGAGCACTATAACCTACTTTTAACAACAGGCCAACTGTTTGTTTTTAGGTAATTTTTCACCGGCCAAGCCGGCACGAACAATATTAATTAATTACCCTGCTCACTGCGATCAGAATTCTAGTTTCTGACGCGGCTGTAGTGAGGTAACTCGGTCGTCGAATAATACGAGAAATAAGCTTGCGAAACGACCGAGCTGTTTCGTAATAAATGAATCCAGAAGAGAATGCGCAGTTCGCTATTTAGCTTGTCAGTTTGGTCGCGTGCCGTTGTTGCGACGTATTTGTGTGAGGCTATAGATTACTTGACGACGAAGAAGGGAAGGTCGGGTAATATTGAACTTTCAGGCAGTATACCTGCGCTAATCGACGGCAATCGATTGCTAAAAGCACACACACACCAGTCTCCTCCTCTATATCAGAGCCGACGGCAAGTAGGAATTTTCCTTTCCCGACTGGCTCGTGACTGTCTTGAAATTTCCTGCCTACCATAGTTTCCGGTAGAGTGCTATTCGGTGTATCGAAATTTTTACGCGCCGTCGAAGTGAAAAAGTAAGAAAAATCGAGTAGTCCACTTTGGGGACAAAAAAAGAAAAAAAAAGAAATTAAGAACGCTCCAATGAACAACCAGAAACAAAAGACGTATGGTTTCAAGGCACAGTAAAGGTGACAGCGAACGCGACTGGAGCATTTTCAAAATTCTGAATTCCGCGGCCAAAACGGTACGTTTAATTTCTTCTTCTATCGGTGCCGAATTAACCGGACTACCTTAATTAGTACTTCCGATCGCTTTTCGAATTTCATTGATGTCTAATTATATTTTCATTACTCCGCTTAGATGGGCACGGAAGACGAAACTAAAATTCACGACGTAACGACCAGTTTAAGGAGCGAACTGGCCGCGATGCAGTACAAAAGAGATCGACTACTCACCGAGGTAAGTACAAATCTCGACAGACTAACTAACTACGCGCATAAATATTATAACAGTGATTATTTTAAAAGAAACAGTCAGGCCTACGCGTGACGTAATAAATAAAAAAACTAGTAGCCAAAAATACAAGCTTAAAAAAGATACGTTATTATAATCAAATGTAAAAACGTAGTAATACTTCACCAACGTACAAGTACAGACTTTTTTTGTGTACCCCTTGACTGCACTCATTCTCACCTCCTATAACTATTTTTCCCAAAAGATAAATTTAATGTTACTTTTTTGTGCACCTAACCTTTACTCTCATCCGTGTACTATATTTGTTTTTCCACGCTTCATTTCCGTTTGACGATGTCAGTTTAACATATTCTTCCATTGCACAAAACAGCGCCGATTTTTGAATTTCATCCCCAGATCGAATACATTTCAAAATTATGGTATTATTTAGTAGCCGTAATATTCCTTACAGTTAAAAACAGTACAATAATATATATATATATATATATTGACTTATATCGGAAGCACGCGCATATTTACACAGATTGTTTATAAAAATATATTATGTCAAGTATACATAATGCGACACATATAATGCCTTTTTCTCAGTTTCCGCTGATGAAATTTTAATCTTTTCAAAAGCAAACAGTTTTATTTTTGAAATTATTTAATTTAACAAAAACTCGAGTTAAAGTACATTCTTTTGTAAGAAAGTGTGAAGATTGTTACATTTTGTTGTTTTTTTTTTTGGAAAAAAGGTAAGAATTTTAAATGTATCATAAATCAAGCTCGGAAAAGGAGAAGAAAAAAAAAACATTATTGCAAAGTCAAACTAATTATAATATTTACTACAGCTTTGTACTAGACTCAGCACCTCCAAACCCTCTACCACGGATGTTACTCTAAGATTTTTTCTCAGGGAGGTAAAATCGAAAAAGATATTTTAGTTGTAGAAAACGCTTTCGTAAAAAATGGAAAATTAATTTTTTAATTAATTTATTTCGGGATTCATTTTTAAAGAATTTTTAGCTTAAAAATTCTAATAAACTTATCAGCCCCCGTTCATTTTTGGTCGAAATTTTAGCTCGTTCATTTTAGCGCTTATTCACAGCGTGTGAACTAACATGAATAAAAGTAAAAACGAACAAACTAAAATTCGGCCAAAAATAAAATTGGCGCGAAAAAAAAGCTAACATTAAAAAACAAGGAGCTACAAATGGCGCGAAAAATGAAAGCGAAGCAATATAGTGTGAAATTTGTAAAAATAACGTTAAATAGAATAATAATAAATCAACAGTGTAGCGTTATTTTAGAAACACGGCGCCACGCTGAATAAATACAGTAAATTTACATACCTTAATAGGCCAGAGTTACATTTTTGCGGTGGCCTCGTTGCGACTGTAGTCGCCGTTGTAGGAAGTAAAATTCAGCAGTATAGTACAGTAAACAACTTTCCCTTGTACCGTATTTTGGAATATTACTCCGGGCTTCAATAAACGTTCGATGTTGAAGTCTCCTCTCTGCGTCTACGCTAACGTATGTAAATTTTTAACTGAGATACGCCGAGCAAATCCTCTGAGGTAGGTAACAAACTGTACTTTATTAGAAAGAAGACAAGAAAAAAAAAACGAAAATAGAGAAATTAATTGAAGGAAGAAAAACGCGTAACAGAAAGTAACTTGTAAAAATGAATTTAACCTAAAATTTGGAAGAACACAAAATATTGAATAATTTCTTCTCCGGTAAATCTGATTAACTGGTAACATTTATCGTTACACAGCACGTTGCACAATTCAAATTCGTCGGGTATAGTTTCGAATAGAAAAAAAAAAAAATGGAAAAAAACAAACAAGAAAGACGCGAAAAAGTCGAAAAAAACACAAAAGGACAAAACAGAAAAGCACTGCAGCCGATCATACTGGTATTATGATACAAATAGTGGCCAGTAAACAATTGTAACGGTACAAATCACGCCATATATTGTAGGTATTGAACAGGCCTAACAGACTTGTAACGGACCTAAGCGCCCTGTTTTAAAATTTATAATAAAGTTTAAATTAACAATTTTTTATCAGTAAAAATTTGGAAATGTCTTTAAATAATCAACTTAAAATGATTCGTGGTGGTTTTCGTATTGTAGTCTCTCCTTGTCACGAGGTAGCCACTAATTTCTCTTCTTCTTGCAATATTTGAATTATATGTTCTAATTTCTTCTCGTTAAAGCTTGCAGTTTCTATTTCTAATCTCCTCCCACGAGCAGCTATTCCCTCAATTTTTCCTTACCGAGTAAGCATGAAAATTCCTTTTTCTCTAATTTTACGAGGAAGGCACTTCATTTTCCTTCTTTGGATATTGTCCACTTGGTACAATCTTTCGCTTTTCCGTAACACTTCCTTATTTCATCTTTTCCCTTCACAGAATTCTGCATACTCTTCGCAGCGTCCACATTTCGAAATCGTTTATTCGTTTAATGCTTTCCGCACTAGACCGGAACTTATTACATGAGATAGTTCAATCCATGCAAGGTGATTAAGCAATACGCGAATCGGGTAGCACGAGAAGAAGAAGAAGAAGAAGAAGAAGAAGAAGCACCCAGTGTCTATGATTCCGCGGCATACTTCAGTACCGACATAACGTAACATTGCATTATTTTCATTTTCGTACAATACTTATTCTCAGTTTTCAGTATCGACTACGCGTTGTTGAAAGCTTCTTTTGCCACCCCCATGTGTTGTGTCCTTATGTCCTTTGTGTTTTGACTGTCGCCTGTGAAAAGGGTGACCAGGTATCTGAACTCTTTTACCGTTTTAATTTCTTTCATTCCAGTTTTCACCTTAACCGGCTTCTCAGTTGTCAGTCTTTATAAACCCTATTACTTTCACTTTTTCTAAATTTATATCAACTTTTTTACAACTGACAGTAAATAATTACATCAATTGTTCTAAAATTATTGTAGCTCTTACACTTTAACAATACTTTTGAAAAAAATATATGTTGCAGAATACAGTTTGAACTATTTGTTTTAATTTTACATTATTTTGTTTACTCGGTCCGGTTAAAACGGAAATTAAGAAAACAATGGAAAATATCAAGATATCCTACTTATAAAATAGTACTAAAAATAAGCAAACGAAAATACCAAAAAAATTATTGCAACATTTAAGAAACAAATCGTTAAAACAAAGGTTAATAAATCTGTCGCCTTTCTCATGACTACTCGTTACGGAAAATAACTAAGAACCTTAAAAGACTTCTGTACAAGCGGTACATCCGATAAGAAGATTAAATCGAACTTGAGCTAAGACGAACAGTCCGAAAAAGCGGAAGTCCTTTTGCGAAACATTTCGCATACGTATACCAGTCGCATGCTGGAAATGCAATGTTAAATCCTGATGCTTACTGTTATGATGTTTTTAAAGCGGTAAAACTTACATCCTCGGGTGGTGAAGTTAATAATTTAGTAAAACCTCGAAATCCGCCTAAATCTCCGGGCCACGATTTAATCACGGTGCGCATATTAGAGGAATTATCGAGAAAAGGTTTTATATTGCTGTCGTATATTTCCAGTGCGATGCTTCGTTTACGGGATTTTCCTCTGCAGCTAAAACGGTCGCAAGTCGTCGTCACTAGGATAGCACATAAACCACCAACAGAACCGGATTCGTATCGGCCCATCTCGCTACTGTCTGAAATCTCCCAAGCTTTTTATGAAATAAGCTGCTGCTAAAACGGATGATGCCAATCATTAACGACAAACATGAGTTCGCATTCAGAGCTAAGCATGGTATGATCGAACAAGTACACACCGTTTTATGGTTTATACTATAGAGACATCCCTCGAAGAAAAAAAGTTCTGTGACGCCGTGTTTTTGCACATAAGTCATTCGACAAAGTATGGCACGATGTTTAGCTTTCGGAAGATCAAAACCAATGAAAGTAAAACAACGCGAGTTATTTTTACTAACAGAAGAATTATACCAGCGCAAGATATAAACCTTAAAGGGTGTTGCAATTTCGCAACGCACAGATGTAGGATATCTTGGTATATATCTCGATCTTAACATGGAAGACACACGTGACAGCAAAACAGACCGAATTAAATGCAAAACTGGGACAAATGTACTGGCTACTAAACAGGAAATCGAAAGTATTACTTGAAAATAAAATATTAATTTATAATCAAATCCTAAAGCCAGTTTGGCGGTACGGTTTCCCTTTGTGAGGTTGCTCGAAAAAGAGCAATATAGCGGTTATCCAACGAGTTCAGAACAAAATCCTGCGGATGGCTTGTCAATGTCCCGTGGTACATCACCAATTTAACGCTCTGTGAAGATCTTAAAACGAAGTCTGTTCTGGAAGTAATATCTGAAGATGCAAAGAAGTATGCTCGTAGATTGGAAATACACCCTAACTACCTCTGGCAATTGAACCTGTTGGGCAATTCATTGGAAATTCGGCGTCTTGCCGGAATCATGCCGATGCATCTAGCCTAACAAAGAAGTTAAATAAAACTATTTCGCTTAGCACCTATCACTGAATAGAATGCTACTCAACATCATTTACATCCATCACCAAAATTTCTAAATAGCTATTAGACGCAATTGAGCAATTAAGTTTAAAAAAAAAAAAAAAAAAAAATATTTACTTATTAAATTATTCAGATTATGTTTGAATATTTTAGAATCACGAAAAGTGCAAATTTATACTTTTATTAAATTTTCCGATAGATACAGCGATTAAACTAGAAATGAAATAAAAAGTACCAACATCGTACCTATTAATAAGAACCAAAAAAAGCGTAAGGCCTGATGTGTTCCTTAACTAAAATTACATTAATAGTTTATGATTCGCGCGAAGTTACGAATAATTTTACTTCAGCCGAAAATCAACGCTTGCGTTTTTTGTATTTTATAAAAGAAATTATAAAAGAAAGTCGATTTTTTTAAAATTTCTGTTTTGTGCAGATTTCATTAATAAACGAATCAATCTTATTTTTCATCAGTTTTCCGCTTTGATCTTTCTTGTTCTTATTCGAATTTTTAGGAATGGCCAACGATTCGCTCTAACCCCCTTATGCGAGTACCCATGCCATCTGCTTTATATACAAAAATATTTCACACCAATAAATCCATTATTAATGTCAAATATTGTTTTTTTTTTTTTTTTTATTTTTTTGGGCGCGCCAGCGGCATTGACCCAACAACAACAGAAATTAAGGAAGGGGTTAAATAAAAAGACGATTAGAAATAGAGCTTAGGAAAGATTGGAGTACAGGGATTATATCTGGAGATGGAAAGGAAAGGACAAAAGAAGAATTATACGGAGCAGGAAGACCCAGTGCCAAGATTTTCGAGTACAAAACAGAGCGCTCGGAATCAAGGGCAGGGCATTCAAAGAAGATGTGGTTTGCATCACATATGAGAGGAGAGATGGAATTATGAAGGGGACAATCGGGAGAAGGGGACAGGGAAAAACGAAAACGTGAAGAGGGTAGAAGTGAGTGATTAATACGCAGTCTGATTAAGGAAATGATCGCGGAGCGTTGATAAGAATAGGATTGATACCACGGCTGGGAAGAGGGAACCGGTTGAATTTGAAGATAATGAGAGGCGGGATTAGAAAATAGGGAAGGATAGATGTCCGACCATAGTCGGGAATGATTAGCTGAGGAAAGAAGGAGGATGTCCGAGGTAGGAATTTTGCAGAATAAAGGACCATCGCGGGCGGCCGAACGGGCTAAAAAGTCCGCTAACTCGTTGCCCTCGATGCCAGAGTGACTAGGAACCCACAAAAGGTCAATAGTAATGGAACGGGATGAAAGTAAATTGGATATAAGAAAACGAATTAAAAGAATGATAGAATTGGAGGAATGAGAAGGAGGAGAAGAGATGGCTTGAAGAACACTTTTGGAATCGGAGACAATCGGACATTTACTGATCTCTCTTATGGATGGAATGAACGAGACTGTGCGTAAAATGGCGATAGACTCCGCTGTGAAGATAGAACAGAAGGAAGGGAGCTTGAAGGACTCAGAGTGATTAAGTGAGAGGGAGGTAAACGCGCCGCCCACCCCGTTCTCGTTTTTAGAACCGTCAGTGAAGAATGTTAGATGAGAAGGGAAGGATGTGTCCAGCATGTGGAGGAATTCGGCTTGGATTGAAGAATGTGCGGTGGAGCTAGTTTGGAGAGGGAGAGAGAAGAGATTAATAGTCTGCCAAATGCTGGAAAAGTCATGGGAAAAGTAAGAAAGCTTGGAATAAGAAAAGACATAAGGCGAAAAATTGGAGACTCGAGCTGCTACGAGAGAAAGGATTGGGATTTTGTGAGGAGCAAATCGCCATTGGTTTTTAATACTAAGATAGGAAGAGATAAGATTAGATGAGGACACAGAAAGCCGTTTAATTAGAAAATTATAACCAAGCTGCGATCTGCGGATAAACAGTGGTTGCATAGCAGATTCAGAGAGGATAGCAGGAATGGGAGAAGATTTTAGCGCTCCAATGCACAACCGAAGGCAGCAGTTTTGAACTTTGTCCAGTTTGGTGAGGAGAGATTTAGAGGAGTTTCCATAGATGAAGGAGCAGTAATCGATTCTGGAACGAATTATAGCCTTGTAAAGGATTAGGAGAATGGAAGGGTCACCACCCCATTTGGATGGCGAAAGGGCTTTCAGGAGATGACGAGCGGAATCGGAATGTTAGATGAAATAATATTTACCAAAGCTTGATTGTAGGGGCGAAGGGAGAACACCATAGAAGAGGACTTAGAAGGAGAGAGAGAGAGGTGAATTGAAGCGAGGGAGATACTAAGGATAGATAAAGAGTTATTGATCTCTTCGTTGGCGGCGGCCACATCATTACAACTGGAGTAGATGAGGATATCGTCTGCGAAAAGGAGAGAGGAGGAAATTGTAGAGAGGGAAGCAATATTAAGGAGATAGATATTGAAAAGAGTGGGGCTAAGACATGATCCCTGAGGAAGTCCCCGGTGGATGCATCTGGAAATGACACGGAAGGGAGTAGAGAGGAAGAGGGATCTATTTTGGAACAAGTTTAGGATCAGAAAGATGAAATTAGATGGAACGTTAAGCCCAAGAAGCTTGGCGCATAGAGTAGGAAGGTGGACATTATCAAACGCAGAGGAGACGTCAACAAATGTAGCAACAGTGAATTTTCTTTCTATGAAAGCTTTGTAGACGTCTGATAGGAAAAGACTGATGCAGTCGACCGGGCCCAACCCCGGGCGAAAGCCAAACATATTGTAAGGAATTAGATCATTGTGTTCCAGCCACCAGACGAGTCAATATTGTCAGTGAATAATTAAATGTTTTTGTTTTCCTTTTTAATTAACTAGCAACAGCGTTATTTAGTAATGCCTCTTTTTGCCATTTTAATGTTCGATCTACCAGCCAACGTGTTTTACTACACAGATCGATCTAATCGATCAGAAAGATTAGATACCAACTAATATATTTTATTTTTAATTGTATAATTGAGGGGGGATTAAAGATTCATAACAAGTCGATCTTTAATACTCGTTTTCTTAGGTTTGCCTACAAGAGTATATAAATTCTCTCGTAAAAAAATTAATCTTCGATTTTTTTTGATTTTTTTTTTTACCCCCTTAGGTTTACTACCAAAGAGCATTAGCTCAGCAAAAAGGAATAGATGCATGGAATAGAATAAAAATTATATTTTTATTTTGCCGACAAGGGAATCAAGGAACACCCCTAGGACAGGAACAACTGAGAGAATAGATAGAGAAAGAACAAATCTTCGATTTAATTGAAGTATACCATATTTATCCAGTAGCTTTTAACGTATTAAGACTTTTCTATTTTTAGACGCTTCAACGAAATCTAATATTACAAGTTGTTTTTTTTTTTGTTTTTGTTTCTTTGCTGTTGATTTTATTTCAGACTGCATGAGCAAGTTGTTTTTTTCCGGATCTTTCAGCAATATAACTGTAGTACCTCTTCACTACTCTTTCACCTATTTAATTTTGTACACTTACCGTGCTATATATTTTAGGTCCTTAATTACTTTAAATTCGGTTTACTATATATATATATATATTTTTTTTTACAAAGATGAGACGCCCGAGTAAGAAGTTAATTTTGTGCTTTTTGAGAATGAATACAAAAGAAAAAACTGTTTTAAGTACATATATATATATATATATATAGATTTCATTTGCGTTCTACTTCATTTATAATAACTCTTATTAAGTACATGTTTACAAATAAAAAAACATTTGCTAATGACTGTTTTGATTTCACTGTTAAAACAAGAAAAAGTAACATTTAGTTTTGCAGCAGATCTCAAAAGAAATTATCAAGCAAGCCAGTAACGGAGCAAGACCTAAATTTTATACGGGCAAGGTATATTTTACGAGACCTTTTGGTGGCGCAAGAAGACGGATTTTATAAAATAAAAAACAGTTGCTACCGTCCGATTTTCATTCATAAAACTACAACATTCTTTGACAAAAAATAAAAACAATGGATTAAAGAAACAGAAATTCCCTACTTTTAGCCTTACTGAATAATTCCTTAATAATAGTATCGTAATTCAGCTTAGAGACGCTATAACTGTTTCAATAAATAAAACTGCCAAAGCTGAAAGTCTTTTCTGACCCGCTGTATTTCTTAAATAATTTTTAAGTAATTTTAATTTTGAAGAGCTCCTTTTAGCGGACGCTTTACCGATATTGTTAGCAAATTCAAATGACTATGTAAATTTATTTGGGTAAATTTCTTTTAAGCTTTTTTCTGTTATGTATTGCAGCCGATGTTTTACATTTTTAATGAAGTTGGGTAAATTCGGGAGCATTATTATTAGTTCTTCATACAATTAGTAAGGTTGAAAATCGCTGCTCTCAGCCACTCGTAGGACAATGTGTAAATCTTAACAGTTTTTTAATAATTGCTCTTTAGAAATATACTTTTTAACTTGTTTAGATCATAGAGAAAATCAAAATTTTTAAAATATGATTTAAAAGAAATAAATCTTGAATCCATTTTGCTTATTATAGAATCCAATCGTGGTGTTAAAAAAAATCTGTTTCATACCGGTTTTTGGGAGGCCGTACAGATTGAGCGTTGCCTTCATAATCGAACATAGTTTTCTTCTTTTTGGCTACCCTTTTATTTTTAAAGTCTTTTGGTAGATCGTAACTGCTTTTCTCAAATAAATTGACGCGCACTTTTCGAATCTAGTTTGTCGGTACTCTTTGACCCAGTCACAAAATTTACACGAATATTTAAGAGCAATGCTTGAATGGGCATGTACAAATTGCCATAATTTGCTTATGATTTTAACTGGAATTAATATCTCATACTATACATGTAATGATATGATATAAATTCTGAACTAAGCATTTCGTTTAAAACCGAATCACAATAACTGAGTGTGCCAGATTGTTCGATTTTTTAAGCTTTCGGGTGAGTTCAACAACATCATCAAATTGCAATAATACGGACTTTACTGTTTCAATTCTGCTTTCTCAGCTTGTGTCTGATAAAGGGCTTCATAGTAAACTTTAATTTGCCTTCGATTAATTTCCAGCGTTTGCTGGAACTTGAAAATAGCAAATAAATTTTCTGAATAAAACCAAAAAATGTTTTGCTGTCACAAAAGAATTAGCTGCGGAGACCGATTCCAGCTATGACAGCTGCAGGGTGTCAAGAAAAGGCCCTGGGTTTAATATTTAATATTCGAGTTTTAACTCCACCATTTACGCCCGCTATATTTGCACCATTGTCGTATCCTTGGCCATAACAGTTTTGAATATTTAAGCCATTTTTTTCGAGCTCTCCCAGTATTTTTCCAATCGTTTCAGTGACAGCAAGAAATACAATAAAGTTTTCTTCTAGTGTGATCTATATGTTTTTTGATTACTTTACCGGCAGGCCAAAACGATCATAACTCAACGACTGACAGAGCAACATTTAAATTCGACATGTCGTGACATCTATCTATTGTACTTAATTAAAATTAAACTAAAAAAAAAGTTTGACAGTTCGGAGAGTTGCTAATTATATTTATCATTCTATGACGAGTAAAATTTTTTCGTCGCGGCCTTGGCTTTTAAGTACCTAATGCATAAAAACCTTTGAAACGCGAGGCCCCTTAGGCCGCAAGGCCGTAGCGGTGGCCCATGTCGTAGTATATTTTTTTATGGTTGTTTGCGCATAACTCATATCTATAGGCCGATTTTACTGATTCGTTGCCCATTAGAAAAAGTACCATTCAACTTAGGTACCATGTAAGTAATGATGAAAATCGGTGAACATAAATTGAGTATTTGTCGAAAAACGTGAAAAAATATGGTCTTTTTGGATAATTTATTTTTCTCTATAATTTTTTATTAGTATAACAGAAGCGGTTGACTTAAAATACTATCAAACGCTTCAAAATTTTCTACATCTGTCGTTTTCGAAGCAAAAGGCGTATCACACGTATAAATGTGGCACAAATTTTTCGCTATTGCATAGTTCGTCGTCCCGTTTTCGTTTCCGAAATTCACGTTTGCGTTCGGTGGGGGTTTTCATTTTTGGAAATATAATGAATGCACTTCTTATTATTACTGTGCAGGTTGATGAATAACAAGTCCTACCATAGGGGGAGAAGCATGTAAAGATTATATTGCTAATTTAATAATGCCGTGAAAACGCAAAAAAATGTATTATTCATTTGTATTGTAGTATGTTAAGTTGTTTCGGTGTATAAATTATTGGTTCTATTTTTTTTTTTTTTTTTTTGTTATATAAAATTGGGACATTTTTTCGTTATCAAATCTAACGGGGGCCGGTCTAAGAATTACGTTGTAAATTTTGATCATTTTATACAAAGTATAGAAGAGAAAGAGACAGAAATGTGCAAGCAAGGGGGTCACAGAGCACCTTGTGAGGCCAAATCGGCCGAGTTTATATATACATATGTATGTATATATGTGGATAGTTAAGTTACCTACTCCAGAATATGCTATTAAATATACACTTATCGACATCGGTTAACGGAACAGTAACCGATATCATTAAAAGCAGTTAAATTAATTTCAATCTGCGGACTTCATAATATTTGAATGGATTGAAGAAGTAACCACCCCAGCTGACAAAATGGTCTATTTGAATTATAAAACTTCTTGTAGCGTAAACGGTTTATGGGAAAAGTCCACTGCAGCGCGTTTCTTTTTGCATAGTCTTCCATTACATTCTACAATTCCATGGGCCAGTTCGAGATTTCATTAAACATTTTAATATAATGAACACAGCATAGAAAAATATAGCGATCATCTCTGCAAGGCTGTTTATCGGAATAAAGATGCATCAATTTTATTCTAACGTGTGTTTATCAACTTCACTTTTTATTCTCGCATTAGTAGATTAATTAATACCTGTAATGACCATAGTAGTTACACACAGCACATACAATTTAAAGGGAAAAAAAAATACCAATAGCTCAACACTCAGTTAGTGTGTTAGTATAATTTTTGTATAGCTAATAAAATATATTTACTCTCTAGTTGCAGGAAGTGAAGACTCAGCTAAGAACCAAGGAAGATACTTGCGTACAATTGCAGAATGAAATGGAAGAACTCAAAGAACAAGCCGCTAGGCAAAATGCTATTATTGCCAGTTTAAGAAGTAGAATACAGGTAGATGTACTACTAATTAAATATAAATAAATATGTGTTTACGTGTCGTAAACTGGAGAGTTTAGCGAAATTTATTTTATAAAAATCATCTAATTTTCGAGCGAATTAAATGTAAACATTGTAGCAGGCTCCCGTATTAGCGGTGATAGAATTCTAATATTTTTAAAATCCAGACAAATAACAGACGAATTTCTAGCAAAAGGTGGCCGGATCACCATAAATAATAGAACAATTACTGCGCGGAGACTTAAACAACCGGCGAATAAACTCATTCTATCAAATGTCTGTCCAACCATCCCGAACGAAATATTAGTTCGACATTTGCAAGAAGTTTATCCAATAAAAATCCTTTCGCAAATTTCCATTTTACGTGTGAATCCGGTGGATGATGAATTTGCTCACGTAGTAAGTTTCAGGCGGCAGCTTTACGTCGAACAGTTTAATTGCAAAAATATCCCTGATTCCTTCACATTGAGGCACAACGACTACGAATACAGGATCTACACGCAGCTCAATGACCATTCATGTGAAAATTGCAAGAAGAAAGAAGGAACAGTTAATCAAGAAGTTTTTTCCGAAACCATAACGACATTTCCAGCGCCGGTCGAAAATGCCTGTGCTGATAATAATCAACAGCGATATCAACCAACAACCAATAGCGACAAACAAGATGCAACATACACCAAACAAACTAAGACAATGGTAACTGAGCAAACTGTCCGACAGGAGCAGCACCAAAACATAGAAGAAACACGCAATCAATTACAATTAAATATTGCCCCTTCTACCGACAATACCTCTACTGTAATGAACATTGATAATAACAACCCCCTTCAAAAACGACCACACCCCATTAGTCCCGCTGAAACATACAATTCAACTCAACCGCCATTTCCAGATAAAACTGCTACTAAGCGAATAAACCTAGAAAATCAAAATTCTACGGCGCACAATGTAGAAATTAACGTCATGGACAATGCTGCCAAACCAGCCTCTAAAGAAGCAAACAAAGGAGTTGATATTAACCTATTAACAGAAGGAACATTACATCTATTTACCAGCGGCCAGACTCCGTTCTTCTTAGACTATCAAGAATTTCAAGAATTCATAAGACAGGTGGCCACAAGTCAGGATTTTGTTAATTACGCACTGACTTTCACAGAAGATAGGGATAACCTTTTACACATGCTTTCTCAAGTAAGACCATTATTAGGCAGCGTAGGACTTAAGAACAGATGTACTCGCATAATTAATAAATTAAAACCTCTCCTTAGCAAGGATGACCCTGAAACTAAGATATAAAACTAGTCATCTTAAGTAACACTGTCAACAATAATTAGAGAAAATGGCTGCAAATCTCAGTATTCTGCAATGGAATTGCAGAGGGTTTTATAAACGTATAGACGAACTGAGATTACTCATTAATAACTACAATCCAATAATCATTTGTTTACAAGAAACGCACTTAAACTCTTCCCATTCACCACTTATTAAAGGCTACAGAATATTTCGCTCTGACTACACACAGGGACAAGCAGCATGTGGAGGAGTCTCGATACTAGTGCATGAAGCGATTCCATCACATGAAATAAGGTTAAGTACCATGTTTCAAGCGGTAGCGGTGAAGGTGAAAATCCCGTCCCTTCCGCTCTCATCCATTACAATCTGTAATTGCTACTTCCCACCCGCTACAAACATAACCAAAATAGACTTTGATACATTACTATTTCAACTGCGGGACCCAGTGTTATTACTGGGAGATTTCAATGCCCACTCTTCTGAGTGGGGTTCAACACAGCCAAATAGACGAGGAAATATGATTTCAAATAGCATCCGTAATAGTGACCTGGTACTCCTCCCTCCTCCATCACATACACATTTCAACACAACTCATAACACTTTTTCAATAATAGATTTAGCATTTGCATCCGTTTCACTATTTCCTTACTTGAACATAGATGTACATGGTGATCTGTGTTTAAGTGACCATTTCCCTATTTTCATACACTTTCCCCACCAGTCGCAAAAAGTGCACTCAGCCCAGGTAACAAAAAAATTTGCATTCCATAAAGCAGATTGGAAGGGTTACAAAACAAAGGTTACTATCCCTAAAATTCAAACGGAATCGGTAGAGGAAAATCTGAAAATTCTCATTAACGCGATGAATGAAGCAGCGACAGCAACAATACCGAAAACAACAACAGCTCCTCGGAAAAAGCGAGTACCATGGTGGTGCCCCGAAATCAAAATGGCGATCGCACAACGGAAACGAGCATTGAGGAAGTATAAAACAACGAAGTCACTTACAGACCTGATTGAATTCAGAAGATTTAGAGCTCGAGCCAGGCTACTTATCAAAATGAGAAAACAGGAGTGCTGGACAGCATTTGTATCATCTATCTCAAAAGATATGCCTGCGACGGTGGTTTGGAGAAGAATCAAGTCGTTGTGTGGTAACTATCGTCCTCCAACTACCCCTTCCTTACTCATTAACAATGTCCTGCTCACAGACACCAAAGAAGTGGCAGATGCCTTTGCGCAACATTTTGCTAAAGTATCTTCCTCAGCATCCTACACCGATTCCTTCCTAGAACACAAAGCGAGACTAGAGGAGCAAAAAATATCCTTTCCTCCAGATCAAAAAGAAAAATACAATGATCCTTTTTCAATGTCTGAACTAAATTACCAGCTCGATAAAAAGCTAAAAAACAGTGCACCTGGAGCCGACTCCATTCATCCATTCATGATCAGATACCTACCTAATCTAGCTAAACAACTACTCCTTGACGTATACAACAAAATTTGGACAACTTCCTCCATCCCAAAATCCTGGAAAGCAGCTTTAATTATTCCTATCCTCAAACCTAATAAAGAAACCTTCATTCCTCAAAATTACAGACCTATCTCCTTACTATCTTCACTCTCCAAAATCATGGAAAAAATGGTGAACAGACGACTATCCTCTTTCCTAGAATCTTCAAACGTTCTCTCCCCAATACAAATTGGAGGTCGCAAATCAAAATCCCCAATGTTACATCTCCTGAGCCTAAAAAGACAAATACTTGAAGCCCAAAAGAGGTCACAAGCTCTCTATACTGTCTTTTTTGACATAGAGAAAGCATTCGACCGGATATGGCGATATAAAGTGCTTACAAAGCTGAAGAACGCCAATATAAAAGGCAATATGGGCAACTATATAATGAATTATTTGTCAAACAGACACATTCAAGTAAAAATTGGCTCAACTGTATCCTCTCCTGTCCTAATAGAGAATGGTATTCCTCAAGGCTCTCCTCTAAGTGTAACACTCTTTATCCTATACATAAATGATGTGGCGGACTGCATACAGCCGCCGGTAACATCCCGATTGTTTATAGACGACCTCAATATATCCTTAGCATCAAACTTTCCTTCCAACGCCAAATCTATACTACAATCCACAATCAATAGGTTATATTCGTGGACCGAAAGTAACGGCCTTACTTTCTCCTTAAATAAAACTTCTTGTGTAAAATTCCAGAAAAGTCGTCGAGTAAACCCAAACCATGATTTTTCCCTTACCCTAAATGGACTTCCTCTTCCAGTCACATCCTCAGCTAAATTCTTGGGTCTAACATTTGACTCCCATCTGACATGGTCTCATATTAAAGAACTCAAACGCAAATGTAATAAAATCATAGCTATCCTAAAATGTTTATCACATCATAAATATAACAATAATCCAAAACTACTTCTATCTGTATACAGATCACTTATTCTAAGCAGATTAACCTACGGCTGCCAGGTGTTCTATTCGGCTAGTAAGCAGCTCATAAAATCACTTGAATCAATCCATCACGCTGCTTTAAGGTCCATCCTTGGGGCGCATCGAACATCTCCCACGCAGGGTGTCTGTGTGCTATCAGGAATTCCGCCATTATCCTATATATTTGACTTCTACACCTCCCGTGATCATCTATACTGGTACCAACAATATCACTTCTCTTCGAGGAACACTGTCATTCCTCCTCCAGCCTTTCAAAATGATCCAATACCTAATATTCTAAATTTTTTGACTGAGAAAAACATCAAATACAATCCAGATCTCCTCCTGTTCCCAAAAGAACCACCATGGGAATACCCCCCATTGATGGTAGACTTATCACTCTTTATCCACCGTACATATAACGAGGACCAATATACAGCTCGCCAAAAAAGTATCGAAAAAATACAAACTTACACACATGATACACACGTTTATACAGATGGAGCTAAATCAAATGTCGCTGGCACACTGTCCACTCCCACAGCATGTGCCTACCTAATCTCAGGTGAAGCCGAAGCAGTGAGGCTACATGATGACAGCTCCGCATTAGAAGCCGAGCTATACGGAATTCTCTTTGGATTGGAAGCAAGTGCGTGTTGTAAATCTGAGAACAAACAATACATAATTATCACAGATTCACTGGCCTCCCTTCAAACTATTCAGTCACTTACTACAACCAGTTCATTAGTCTATAAAATAAGATCTACAGCACATCGCCTTACCCAAGAGGGGATACAAGTAGGCTTCTTGTGGGTGCCGGCACATGTTGGAATACCCGAAAACGAATGTGTAGACCGGGCCGCCAAGTCAATGTTGTCTGTCCCTATGCCACCCAATGTCCCACCACCAGAAATCACTCCCTTCTTCCACAAAAATATGAAAGAACATTGGATCTCATCCTGGTCCCAACATGCAACTTTCCTAAGGAATATTAAACCAAATGTTGATCCTTGGTGGCCACCGATCCAAATGTCCAAAAAAGAATTCTCTGCCCTTAATAGATTGAGACTGGGACACACATCGATATCTCACAACCATGTCCTCCAGGGAGCCCCTCCACCGATTTCCTGCCCATTCTGTAATGCAGCAGTGCTACCTTCGGTGGAACACATCCTGAAATAATGTCAAAACTTAACAATAATCAAGGACGAACCACTACACCTTCTTTTAGATAACCGTCCAGAACAGGTTCAGACAATGCTAATCTTCCTTAACCGAAATAATTTAATAAACAAATTGTAATAAATCCGATACTCGTTGTGCCGTAATGACCCTGGCAGTTATACATGGCCAACGAGTAGATTACACACACACAAAAAAAAAAAAAAAAAAAAATGTATTTTAGTGGTAGGTAAATTATTTTGTTTTTTTGTTATGTATAAATAAATAAGTTGTGGGTCTCACATGGTTAATTTTGCCCGTTGCGTAAGTGCCCAACACTCTTATTATCATTTATTCTAGTAAACAAAATTACAATTAATCAATCTTACTACCTAAATTGAACGTATCAAACCAAAAAAATAAAAACAAAAAAAAAGAAAATATATCAATCAACCTAATTATATATATATATAAAAATAGCATAATAATAGAGGCCGCTTACATATTACACGTCGCATACAGTAATATACAAGAAGGAAAAAGGAAGGAAACTGGTAAATAGATGGTTTAAAAGAGCCTTAAAAAATGTAACAATAATAAAGGGAAAAGAGGACGCAGCAAGACCCCTTAATGTTTGCACCATTCTTTCAACCACTTCCCCACTTCCCTCTTTCATACACCAATTTTTTTTTTTGTTTATTATGTGACTGAGCATAGTACCCATCAATTTATTTAGAACCGAATCATCTGTATTGTCGATTCGTAGATTTACCCCTTTAGGATGAATGTAACAGGTATTACCTTGATTCCTTGTTAGTTGAGTTTTTGGTCTGGAAGGTAACTCTATACATTATTGCATTTAAATTCAAGTCGTCTGTAATAATAATAGTGCATCTTGGGAGACATTTCATTATTTTTCTTCCACCAGGTTGATGTAGTGTCACTTCGTTTCTAACGGAGTAGCATAAGTTTCAATCACTTTTTCTGAATTTTATCTATTTTGTTGATTAGACTTTAGTGTACCATTTATAAATAAATAAATTTCATGATGATACACGCGCGCGCACACACACACACACACACACACACATATATATATATATATATATTATTTATTTATTTAATAAGCTTCTCCATAACTGAAGGTCGCTATATCATGCATGCATTGAGTTATCTTTAAATGCTGTTATGTATATTTAAACCACTTAATACGGTTAGCCGCTTTCTTCCCGGTGGTGCTTTGCCTAATACTTTTCCATTGACGATCAAGCGAAAGATGGGGTCGACCTGTATTCTTTGCTTTATATGAAGTTTTACCTCCGCAGATTCTTAGCACCCCTTTTAGCTGTTCGGGCATCGCGGAACAAGCCTGGCGGAGATTAAGGGCCGTATTTAGATTGTGTGTTTGCATGCTGGTATATCTTGAGACAGTACTGCAGTGGTTTCCCGTTGCCTTCTGTATGATTTTCAGTCAGGGTTTACTCCCTTAGCCGAAGGGTCCGATTTTAAGGTATTAGAGACTCGCCTACTCGCTCTAGACTGATGTTCGTCATTCTGACTGGAGCACATTGTTGCGAGCGAGTTTCTGATAGTCTGCTGTTGTCAACGCAGTAAAAAACTGAACGATATTGGTTAGAAGGAACACCTTCGGCAAGTCAACCTCCCTCTGTTTTCCTATCAGTGACGTTTTGTGAGTTCCAATTTAGCTTTCCTGATTCACACTAAGCCTGCCGAAAAGGAAATTACCACCCTTCACGATGTGAACGTAAGGAACTCACGTGGCTGTTGTTTCTTTTCTCCACCGGAAGGACTAGTACCATGTGGCAGTCGAATGACCACTTACTAGAGAATGTGACTCTAGTTACAAGTACCTGTACCCCGCAGTGCATATGTGTATATATACATATATATATATATATATATATTTATAAAAATATTTTCGTAACCCCTGCCAAAATATTAGTCTAGATACAACTCTGTTATTGAGTTATTGTAACTAAATAATTTCGTTCCCAGTTAGTTAGAGCAGAATAGTGTTATTTTTTCATCATCTGATTGTACTATGTACATATCGCCGTATAATAAGCTAGTGAGTTGTGAAATGTCATAAGCCAGTTCTTTTTGTTTCTCAGCTATCCTTCTAGATGACTCTAGCATTCACTAAGACCCGAACGAGACAAGTTTCCGACCTACAACACCTCTGGTTAACTAAGCACCTTAACTACCAGGCTACTGTGCTATCTCATTCTCATCATTATAAAATAAAGTAAAGTAAGTCCCATATCCTTGATAAGGTATCATGGATTGTGAAGTTAAGCTTTCCGTAATGGTACTTAAGAATCTAATGGATCTAAGGAGAATACTGGGGCCAGTTACTTGCTACTTGGGATCCGCCTTTACCTTCCCAAATTTCTCTGGTACCCAATTATTTCAGGCTGGGTAAACCTGGGAGCGACTTTGATCCGGAACGAGACAAGTCTCGAACCCGGTCACCTCTGGTTTAGACATTAAAAAAGGGTATTAGTGGAAATCGCTGATAATTTTATTAAAAACAAAGTCATCCCTAATAAGTCTAAATCCTGATTCACTGCGATTTT
Source organism: Icerya purchasi (assembly GCA_039619475.1). Classification (NCBI taxonomy): domain Eukaryota; kingdom Metazoa; phylum Arthropoda; class Insecta; order Hemiptera; family Monophlebidae; genus Icerya; species Icerya purchasi. The sequence continues at coordinate 247,944,602 of CM077116.1, forward strand.
TTCCGAAGACAAAGTGTTGGGACTACGAAAATAATAACTATATTTTGATATAACTTAAATCAGCAAACACGCGGGAAAATTTATGAAACTATTTGCTCGCGTTGGGCAAATAACAGAACACTCCAAAGTAATTTCGACAAGAAAGAGATCATCGCAGAATAAAGTTAAAAGAAGCACCCTTTACACATTATGATTCTTTATTAAGTATTTTTCTTTTATTCAGGAATTAGAAGAACGTGAAAGAACTTTAAACGCAGCACTAAACAGAACAGAAATGAATGTGGAAACATTAAGCCGAGAAAATCGTTATCAAACGGAAAAAATAAAAGACCTCGAACTGAAAATTTCCCATTTGGATATCGAAAGGGAAAGTCACGATCAAAATCGAAAACAGATGCACAAGAGCATAGCTGATATAGTGCGCCGATTAAGCAACGCACTCGGAGCAGAGGCAGTTGACTTCAGTACGACGGATGCTCTACTTCATAGAGCAAACGAATTGGTACAGGTAAGTTTACCCAGTCTCTTGATACTAGATTTTATTTTACCGGTGTTCATCCTAAAACCTGAACTATTAAGATTCTCCCTTAAAATTTATCTTAAGTATAGAGAAGGTGTTCCGCTTTTATTTTTTTTTTTTTTGGATTTATCGAAAAACGGCATCGGTCCAACATACTTAGAAGATTGTAAAAGGAAGCAGATGATTATCAGAACCGAATTAGATACTGAGGAAGTAAAGGTGTAGCAACTTTTCACTGAGATGATTGTTTCTCCCCCCCCCCCCCCCGCTCGTTTTTTTAATAATAATTTTAATCAATTTCCCGATGATAGTGTGTAGTAACACTGGATCTGCATTTGTTTATTAGAGACCGAAAATTTAATCTTTTTTTCCTGATCTCTGTTTACTGTGTGAAACTTGTGAACTATTAATGAAATAACGCGTTTTATAAAATTCGTTTTATTTGTTGAAAAATAATCGCATTTTAATGTTAAAGTGCAATTATAGCGTCTATGGCAGTATCGGACAAATATCGTTTCTCGCGACTATTTTGACATATTACCACTTGCTGATTGCGGTTTTTAAACCGAATTTTTCCGAAATTAAAACGCTAGCTAATACATTTCGGTAGCGGAGTTTGGCTGCCCCAGCAGGGCTCTATGAAATTGGATGGCATGCAGTTTCAGCAGAATGGTATATACTACTGGCTACCCGCAAACAATTATTTTGTCGCGAAAAAGGTTTCCCGCCTATGCTATATTCCACGGAACAACAGCAGTTCGCAGTTTCATGACATAATACCTGACCTCTTTCTTTAGGGTATGCGAAATTTTCACTCACGTCAACAGTGTACCAAAGAAAGTTTTTAATTTCGGGCAAAGCTTCAACGAATTGCCATCAGTGTATGTCGAGTGTAATTGTGTGGCAAGGTCATTGAAAATTTCATTATTTAACGATGATATTAACGGAGAATAACAGCGGGTGATTCTTTACCTGGTGTTCGACAATCAACCGCAATAAAGACGTTAGCCCCCTTGTATTAATAACAGAACGTTTTTTTTTTTTCTCAGTAAGTGGCGATTATTGTTCTTAATATTTTTATTACTACTCTTAATTTTTTTTTGAATATTAAATTTCGCATAGATTATAAATCTTGGGTCCGCAATATGACTATATGGTACGCACCTGTTGCATCAAAACGAAACGTTTTCGAAATGCCGTCGCTTATTAACTTTTTTTAAACTAAAAATAAGTCGTTAAAAGTAATAAATATCGGAGTAATATTGTATGTTCCAAACGTAGTGCATCCTATTTGTTATATAGTTAATAAAATAATAAAATTAGAAACGCCATATTTAATGCTAGAAATGTATAAAAGATTATGTTTATTTTATGTTTTGTTGAGTTATCGGTTAATTGTTTAAACGAGGTTCCATTTAAAACCGTCGAATAATACCTTCTGAACATTCCAATCGCAACAAAATATTAATAGCGAGATTAACGTCAGTTAATGAATAAAATTCGCATGAAATACACCTTTCTATAAAATAATATTTAATACACGTTCTGAAATACGCCATCGGTTTCGAAACGCGCCGGAACATTTAACTATTATTTTATAATAAAAAAAAAAAAAGGAATTCATACGAATTTTATTTAAAAGCAAGCTTATTTTACGGACTTGAAGATTTTATTATTCCGAATTAAAATATTAAACAATAGTCTATGCGTCATCATAAAAAAGTGTAAAAAAGTATCATTCAGACCGTTCGATCTAGCCGATAGCGAAAAAGGCGACCGAAAACCTCGTCAGGACTGATTATGTTGTTGAGACAAGGAATTCAAAAGATGAATTAAACAATTAGTCGTACTAATTTTACATTATTTATCTGTAAAATAGGATATAAGTGTTTTACGTTCTCGATCGTTATGCACAAATGAAAGCTTATCAAATATCGAACGCGAGCTGAAATCATGTAGAGATCTGCTGGATAAAACGTGTAAAGAACGAGACAGTTTACAAAGACAAGCAACGACACATCTGATCGAAATAGATCGATACAAACAGGTACTATTGCTCATTTATTTATCTCTTTCAGCGGCAACATATCGACAAAAATTAACATGAAACTTGGACTAAATTGTAATTATTTCATTACATTTTATACTAATACTGCTTACGCGGTTTATAGTTATTATGTCTAAAACATTACCGCAGTTATTGATCTTTTTTATTTGGCTCATTTCGTGAACTTTATCTAAACATTAAACAGTTGCATAACAAATTCAAGACTAATAAACACTTTGGTTTTTCAGTTAGTATAATTAAGTCGCCGTCTCTCAAACGGCACATACGGAAGTTTTAGTTTACGAATTTTGATATTTATTATATAAAATCACAACATTTTGTATTTGATAAATTTATATTGTTAAAATATTCGCGATAATTTTAAGGAGTTTCATTTGATATAAACAACGCTTTTTTATTTTTTGTCGAAAAACTACTTTTCAGAAAAAAAAGTTATAACTAACTAGAAAAAAAAAAAAGAAACCAGGACGTTTTTTAATTCGCCTCAGCGATTCTTAAAGTATTACGTTTCATTAATGATAAGGCAGAACTGAATCAAAACTGCTAACTTTTAAACGATAATAATAATATATCTGTAAGATGAAAAATAATGATATTTGTTACATCGGCACTTTCAGTAACTCTATTAATGGATAATAACTTCTGCGATTTAAAAGTAACTTCCCAACGCGAGCCCTACACTTGATAGTGTTAACGAATTTAAGTTATTCAGTGGTATTACTACTGCTCTAAAAACTTTAAGATCACGATCGCAATACTTCATTGCAAGCTTCTTCTTCATCGTGAAATTTTCATTTAATTAACTGTAAAGTCTATGAACTTAGGTTTCACGATAATGAGCATATAAATCTGAATCTCCGTTAGGGTAGTGAATTATTTTTATATCGATCTGAAACGCGAGGAATACCTCTTCTTTTTTACCATTCTATTATATACACCGAAAACATCGGCAAGACCCAAACGTTTCACTTTTATTTTTCGGAAAATTTTTTTTTTTGAAATTTCGAATGAAATATTCAGCTCGTCAAATCGTGACCATCTTAAAGTTTGCTATTCGGATATTTATTTATTTATTTACGATTTCCTTAATCCTGCAATCGGGTCCAGCAAGACATAATATACAATCAGTATCACCATCATTATCATGTAGTGCCACACTTACCTTTTGAGCGTCGTCTACTATCTATTCGTACATTTCAGCTGTACAGATAGAGGCTATAGTGTTCATAGCAATTGTTATATGCAGTACGAATGTGTACTCACACAAGACTACACTTGCTACTGTTATTATTAATGTTTTTAATTTATCACGCCACAAGTGCTGTACCGTGTGTGCTGCGTACTAAACTCACATGAATTTGCTGGTATGCATGTTTGCCATTGCCTTCCACGTGAAATACGAGTATTTAATTTAATTTTTCGTAATAATTTCTGTCGTCCCTCGGGATCGAACCCGAGACTTCCAAAACGGAAGCAAAGTGATTTACCAACTAGGCTATCGCGACGACTTACGATCAATATACTATGGAAATTAGATAACCGTTTGACTACAATTCGTTTGTTACGTCCGTTATGAAATGTAGATTTTTAAATACTATTGGACTTGCAGTGGCGGACAATTATACGCTTGTCGACGAGTTTTTTTTACATCTAATGATTTCTACACCATACTACTTATATTATATACATACTTACCGCCGCGTAAATATTTGTTCTTTCTTATAAGTATAAACAAATAAACTAAACGAAATATACCGAATTATTAAAGAAATAAAATAAGATAAATAATAATGTGTTGGAATAGCGTTAGTGCAACTGTCACTCTATACATTTATTGTAGATGTATTTATTAATGATCGAACAATCTTTTTAAATAAAGGTTTTAGAGTATAAAGTAAGTCTAGTTCGGAAAATTTAGCTGAAACAAAATTATATGCTTTTATAACTGACCTTAGGACTGAAAATTCACTAATATTAATTCTTTCTCGATATAAAATAATCTTCCAATCTTATTAGGCAGCACTAAAAAACTACTTTCAGGCAGTAAATCAGGTTTTTTTATTATGTAATTTTACATAAGTTATGCAGAAAGAAAGTAATTTAACAAACTTTCCTTCTTGCAGATAGAGCATTAAAATTCCATGTAGTTAAAAAGGCCTCATAATGATCACAAATTTGGATATACTTCAATAATTCTATATAATAAGTATCTAAGAGATTTAAATTGAACTTTCTCAAGTAAATATGTCGAACGTGATGTACATGCATATGGGTGCCAAAGAATTGATCCATATTTTAAATTATTATTAGCGTATCTATATTTGTAAAATTGTTATTGTTTCTAATTATAAAACCCAGCAATCGACAAGCATCACTATGTACACGATTAATTTGATAATTAAAGGATATCCCACTGTCAAAATATATACCTAAATCTTTTATTCTTTCGGATCGCTGTATTATATGAAATAAAGTGTACGTAAATAAAATTGTATTAGTTTTTTTTTAGTAAATGTTATGGTTAAGCATTTATCCAAATGAAAAAGGAAACTGTTTTTCATAGACCATAAAATAGTAATTTGTTTATATCATCCTGTAATAATTTACAATCATTAATATTATTGGTTTCACGATAAATTTTAATATCGTCTGCAAATAGCAGTCTCTGCCAAAATAGAATAGGCTACTTCTAAGAGCAGCGAGAACGGTGTTGCCTCAAAAATAATCTCTTTCTTTTAAATTGTTGCAAAAAAATTTTCCAGAAATTTGTTTCAGTAAATATCTCCGAGTATAGCCTGCGATTTAACTTGAATTTCTTCCACCGTCTCGAAATATCAGCTCTTCAGCTGAATTTGGAAAACTAAATCGAGCGAGAAATAATTGTCAAAGTTTTATTATTCCGTAAGCTGAAAAATGGAAAATCGAGAAGCCTGGAGACAGATCATACATAACATTAGATGATAGATCTCGACGCTTGGAACCGAGCAACGACGACGAAGAAGAAGAAGAAATTGAAAAATGCCCGACGCACACTTTTCTTCGGTTCAAAAACAAAAACATCATACTCGTCGCGCTGTTTTTCACTTGTTCGCCTTTCTTTTCGGTCTTGACAAATATAAACTTTTCCATTGGCTGGATTAAAAACGTTTTCGAATATTCCATTCTGATCATTTTAGCTGAAAAAACAGAATTTAATACAAAGTTGCTTCTACCGTTTGTCCGTAATAATAAAAAATTAAAATCTGCTTTCTGACTCGCTGGATATGCACTCGCGCCATCTATCAGTATCTGTTGGTACTATACATTACATTCGTTACACATCAGTGCCGAAAGAAAAATGATGCCTAGGAACATATTTACCGACAAAAATGAAGACGTAAATGTAACACAAAGGAAGTCGAAGAATTTTAGTGTAAACTAGTGTTGAGTAGTTCTGCTCCCCTACTGAGGCGTATGAAATAACGATATTTAAAAAGCATACAGAGTTTAAAAATGCCTTTGCTTTAACAAAAACCTGACTAAAGAATAAATAATTCATTCATGGTACGCACGAAAAATTCAAAGTGTGAAAGTTTTTTTTCTAAGCAGATAAAAGGCATGAGACTAGTCTTAGAATATTGCACTCGAAATCGAACATAATGTACAGCAAAGATGGATGACGAACGCAGTTTATAAACCTGCAGATTAATTAATTTCGGTAGATCACTAAATCGGAAGGACAGTCATTCACAATGTTAGAATCTTGATGAATATGATTTAACATAAACGATCTGTACATGTTTCTAACCCATCACCCAAAGTTACTGAACTCTTTCTTAAGCAGCAGTGGCAGAGAGGATGTAATCTTGATCTGAGTTTCATTCCTCGAATAATAATAAGCAATCTAAGCAAAAAGTTAATAGTGTTACAATATTACGCTGCATCAAAACAAATTCTCCGATTAAAAAAAATTTAACTACGAAAAAATAAACTGAAATCAGTTCTAACCACAACTTGACTTTCACTTTTGTAGCATAAATGATCTTGTTTCATCCGAGGAATACACCCGTACTAGCTTCCCGCACAAACTGTTCACTATTTAAAATACGAAAATGTGAACTAACATTTGCTTAAGAAAGAGTTTGACAAGTTCGCGCCATGAATTAGAAATAAATATTTTTCCGGCAGCATAGAAGAACTTCTAAAGACAAGATAAAAAAAGTATTCGGAAATATGAGTCCATCGAAAGACTATTACGGCTAGAAAAAAAAAAGCTAGAGGAATCAGTGTATGAATACAAGAAAGAGCAGTGAAAAGATTAACTTTGGTAAAAATAATTTCACAGCAGTTGATTAGAAAATTAAACTGTGAAAATAGTAAAAACTTATCGAATCTGAAATAGTTCCAAATGCAATAACAAACCAGTTGATATTAAATGAGAAACCAGCGTGAAAAAAATGGTTAACAGAAGAAAAAAAAACCTACTAAATCCGGTAAAAAAAAATTCCAAAGAAACCCAAAAAATATGATAAATGTTACAGAACGATAAAGGAACTGTGCTGGATAATGCTGGAATAAATGAAATAAAGAAAGGAAACTTGTTCAAACACCCAAAACAGGAACAAAATTCGCAGCTGAGGATCGAGTAAAAATAATCTGTGCAATGCCGAAGATCTAAAGAACTATAGTACTGTGTTCGAATGCGGCATGTCGTCAGTTCGCATTATAGAAGTAGATTTAGAAGAGAAAAAACTACCTGACAAAAGCACACAGCATGAACTGGTATAATTTTAAATCTTGTATCTTTTATTTCAATTCGTAAAACAAAAAACTCGCATGCGACAAAGAAAATTCGCTCGAAGAATTTTTCGATAACACTTCGTAAATTCGACCTTATTTTCTACTTCCGCAAGCCGTAAATGAAAATAATTAAAAGACACCAAATCTTTCATTGTTTCGAATATATTTGCAGGTGAAAATAATTAAAAAGTCAAAGGTTTTGTTCCATGTTATTTGGATTTTTATGGCCGCTTACGCGTCTCCAGTGGATATTCACAATTTTTAGCTCGCAATTACATTTCGGTTCTTTGAATGAAAAGCGTCTCTTCTTCAGCCTGTACGAACACTAGTGACGTCGAGATATATTGTACAAATTTAACAAAAAATGACTAATCATTCTAAAAAAAAACACATACAATTCAAATAATTACGTTCACTGAAAATTATAAATGCTAATAAATTCAAATTCTAAGCAAATTTGTTCAACCGTTTTATTTACGTAAACATTGTCTTACATAATTTTTATGCTTAAGCAGCCGAAACCGAAATATCGCTTTATGTTATAATATCTTTAAGCCTCTGCAATCAAACAACAGATAAAGATGTTTTAAGTGAACCTTTCTGGACAAATAAACTAACGATACAGGTTACATCGAAATTAGTTAAAAATTATGAATATTATATTTTTTTCTCTCATTGTATAGTACTGCCCATGTATATCGTATAATCGTTCTCTTAATAGTGTTAATAATCCTATTTTCTTACCTATTCTATTCATAATTCGTACTACATAATAATCGTAACATTCGCCTTCATAGTGTAATGTGTCCATTACATGGAAAACAGAATAATTGGTGAGAGTGTGAATGTGTGAACAAATGACATCCTGTTGTTGTTGGTGGGGTGGCCAATCATCATCCAGCGATAAAGAAAGGATCTACGCGATAGGGTCAGCTCCAACGGTTACGAGCGGAAAGGCGGGAGAAAAGGTCACTTGAGTTAACTCTGGAGTTGAGTTAAGACTTCAGTGAATACCTGAGTTTGGAAACAAGCGGTCAGTACGGTGGCTAGTAAAAAACGTTCGTCAAAGAAGTGTACCCGGTTTTCGGTAACGAACTAAGAAAATTTGTAAAAGTGTTAAAACGGAATTGTACGCGATCTCTCGAGTAATTCAGGTCGTCGTTAATTAAATCTACAATAAGGCAACGTCGATTTCTCCGCATCATCAATAATCAACATATCGTCAAATTACGGATCCTGGAAAACCACCGGCAGCGGTGAAACGTAAAAAATTTATCTAAATTTAATTTGTCATATATCTGTATATAATTTCGCAATATTTGTCGTTATAATTTTGTCTTTTCAGCGGTCGACCGTCCAAGAAAACCCGGTGTAAGTAAATTTAGAATAAAACTTATAAATCTCAATCTGTTTCTTGGCTCAATAATAATAATAATAATAATAATAATATAGATTTCAATTCCGCGGAGAAAAACCGCGGTGGCATCCCTGTGGACAGAAGTGGGCACCTAATATACCGTTACAATAGATACATTATTGCTTCATTTTAATTTAATTGTCTAATTTTTTACTCATACAGCAAATCAGAGAAAGTAAAATATTTGGCTTAAATTCTGAATCCTAAACTAAGTGTGCTGGTAAAAAGTTTACTCGTGTTTTTAGTTCTGCAAGCAAAAGTACTCCGATAATACTACTTGTCTTTCCAAAAAACAATTATTACGAAAGTTTATTAATTGCATGTAATATGAATGCTTATATAAACTGTGCATCGAATTAATACGAAATTTTATATCGAACAGCTTAGCAAACAACTAAATCACTACGTAGTATTCTGCGCACTATGGTTGAATTGTAATTTAATTACATTAATTTATCATTTTAATTTGATTAGCAAATTTACTGTGATATTCAACAAACTCCTTTACCGTCATTCTTTAATAGGTTAATATTTAAAATTTCGTTGATAATCACAGAAATATCTTTTAAATTTATCCTTTTATTTTTTTTTTTTAAATTCCTATAATTTTTATATCATTAAATTTAGAATGAAGAATTAACTCTAATTTAACATATAAATCGTATCGAATTAACACGGAACTATACAAATTATTTCGTATTCCCTGGCAAAAATAAAATCACGATATATTTTCTATGCGCTGTTTTTTCCATTTCTAAATTTAATTTCAAAAACTGTCGCGAAAAACGTTTTACGAAATTGTCCACGACATGCCAAGAAAAACGTGTTTCAAAATTGTATTCGAAATAAAAATATTTTATGGTCAAGAAAAAGATACTATATATATATATATATATATATACGCTAAAAAAAATTCAGTTTACTAAAATGTTCTTATTCTACTATATGTTACTATTAATTTCTTTTTTTGTCATCCTTGATCTTTTTCACTAGGGTCCATAAGTCTTATAGATGATACTAATTTGATTTTTTCGTCTTGTACATTTAGATTTTCTATTAAGAAATTTAGAAAAACATCTATAGTTCCAAAAAAGTATATATACACAACTGCAATAATTTTAGTAAATAATTTAACAAATTTCCCTACATACGAGCTTACTATTGTTTAGAAATCAAAATTTAAAAAATTTTACACCTATTGAACACAAATTAGAATTGAATTTATTTTAAGCACAATACTAGTATTAATACGAATGCATACTAATCCTAATGCTACTAGTAATAGCAATAACAATAATGCCGGTAATTAAAAATAACGGAAACACCGTAATTACACCCGCGCTACGGAAGTTATAAATAATTAATAATGCTCTAGTACTTAATAATTCCAGGAAAAAGAAGTACTGGAGAAACAACTGAAAACTGTCGAATTGGAACTAACCGAATCGAGAGAAAAATATAACACGCTGACCAGAAATTTAAACAGTGCCACAAGTGATATTAGTTCTCGAGAAATTTTAATTGCAAATTTAAAAGGTACTATACTGGAAGTAAATCTAGTATTTTACGCAAACGTTTGTGCATAATGCGCTATACGAATAGTTTTAGTTCATATGAAACTTTAAAATATTTTCAATACTTTTTCATAATTAAAATAAAAATATATTATAAATATTAAGGAAGAATTAATTTTTAATCAACTTCCCGTTTCAGTATAAAACATCAACATTTATAATCAGAACAATACTATAACTAGACTCACCGACGTACTTAAAGGGGGAGGGGGGGGTTTGAACCTCCCTTTAGCTCACTCAAAAGCCCGAATATTAACCGAATACACAACCGTAGTGTAGGATTTCTCATTGTCGCTTTGGATTGGATTTAAAATAGTTTGAATTTTTTTGATTATGTCTTTATTTAGTTTACTTGAGTAGGAAAGAATGACCAAGCTTATTTGTCAAAAGGTATATTATATTGTCCTTAGTCTTTCGAATAATGATGAGGAAAAGTTAAAAGCATTAAAAGAGCCCTCAAACCTACCGCATACTTGCAAACTTCCAGTTACTGGTAAGAGGAATTTTTCTTTTCAACGTCGTTGAAAACATTCGCATTATGTAGGGAGCACTTTACGAACTATATTTTCTACCTGGAACAGCGCAAGGAAACATTTCTTTTGCGCAGAAAACAGGAAATGGTCCTAAGAGGAAGCGATGATTATGGAGAGATTGGAATAAACGAACCTGCTCGAAATGACGACAATTTTCGAGTACTTCTCCATTTTCGTGCTCGATCTGGTAATGAAACACTTAGGAGTGTCGTTTATTTATACTTTATTAGGAATTTAGAATTAAGTGATTGAACTATGCGATAATGCTATTCAAGCGCAGGTACTTAAAAGGGTCAAAGAGGCTGGATTTTTTACAGTATTGGCGGACAAAACTCAAGGCATACTCTGACGAGAACAACTAGCATTATGTTTATGATACGTAGACTGCTCAATTGAAACATCAGTTATCCCGGAGGTTTTTCTTGAATGTATCTAAGTAGAAAATGTTTCAGCTCAAACATTGGTGACAAAAATTATAATGCATCTCTAATCCTATAACTTGGATATAAATAAATTTATTAGACAAGGCTTTGATAACGCTACAGTACTGGGCGATCGTTTATGAAGCATGAGTACAATAATCTTAGGGAAATACCCGAGAGCGCAAATCGTGCACTGTGTGGCTCATATTCCCAACTTAGTTCTAGCGCATTCATGTGGAGTACCTACTGTATAAGGATCATAAAACGTACAATAAACTTTTTTCGACAATTTTCATTTCGAGATAGCCTTTTGAAGAAAATTGCTGATCAGATTAATTCAACTCATTCAACATTTATTTCTCTTTGTGAGATGCGGTGGACCAAAAATCATGCGGCTGTAGAACAGTTTGTACAAATGCTTCCCGTAATACGCGCAACACTTGAGGCACTAGTTGCTGATAGGGATGTCGCCACTTCCGCATACCCATTACAATCCTTCATAGAGTTGTATTGAAAAAAATTATCTCATATACAAGACGCCTAAATAAAGCGGTGAATAAAGTTAATATCGATTTGACCAACACTTGCAGTTATGCAAAAACTATAAAAATGACATTACAAAATATTCGGAATGAAAAATCTGTTCTCAGACCTTCTCGAGCAAACAAAGCAGATGAGTTCAAATGGCATAGTTGTTCCAAAAATAAACAGATTGAAAACGCAGTGTAGTAATGTACCGAGAGAAGCTGCCGAAATAGTATTACCGCCGAAATGTGTTTTACCCCTTTGTTGACCATGCCATTACAGAACTCGATGTCCGCTTTAAACCACATGAAGAAACGATCGAAGGAATTCAAATGCTTCTACCTGAGAAGACGAGTAATGATTCTAGCACACAAGAAAAACCAAAAAAAAATAGTACAAACATTTCTTGGTGAAAATGAAAGCACAATATTTGTAAGCGAATATGGAAATTTGCTACGCGAAAACCTACCCACTGTAGTAGAAGCTATTGATCATTAGGATGAACAGTATTCCTTTTGATAAAAATCCTTCTTATGATATTAGCCACACTTTCAGTGATCACTGTGACTCCAGAAAGATGTTTCTCCAATTAAGAACCTATATTAGGAATCCAATGGGTGACGAAAAAACATCGGTCTTACGCTTGTGAGCATTCACCGTGACCTGGCGGTAAAACTAGATTCTAAAGAAATTGTAAATAAGTTAGTAATAAGACGTAAACGACTCAATTTTAAATTACATTCTTAATATATTATAATAATATTATTGTACAAAAATATAAGCAAAGAATGAAATAAGATTATAATTATTTAATATAATATAATAACGTAGAACGACCTACTGTTTTATTTTGTTTAAAAAAAAAGTTATGAAAATTTCAGATTTGACCCCCCTCCCCCCCCGTTGAAAAGCTATATATACGTCCGCGATTAGACTACATCGGTGATAACGAGACATTTGTGCCGCGACAGGATTGCAGTGTGTTTTTTTATTTGTAAATTTAAATCATTGTTATCTATGCATGGTAATTTTTTACTCTTTTTTTTTTCTTATATCGATTTAAACTGTATTCTCTCATCATGTTTTTTTTTTTCTGCATAAAGAAAAATTTTTGTATTTGACCTTCTCAAATTATTAAGAAATATGTGTACAGATATGATTACAAATAGGTAATTATTTGTTTAATCTTGGAAAGTTATTCTACTCCTTAGTGTTTCTATTATTTGTATAATATTTTACGTAGTACTCATTTTAAATTTTAAAGTTAAAATTATTAACAGAAGAATTAGATTTGAGCCCCAATACGCACATCTCACAAAACTTCAATTCTGCAGACCTAATCACTACACCACAAGTTCAATTGATCAACACTTCTTAGAATATTTCTTTATAGTATTCAACATAAAAACAGTTCTATCGTGTCACGGCGCAAATATCTCGTATGGGTGTCACCGATGTAGTCTAGCAACAATATATACGCAAAAAGATAACTCTTACTAACATTGCAATTATGTAACATTGTGGAAATAAATGGATTTAAAAAAAAAAAATGTGTATATATATATATATATGTGTAAAACTTTTATATTAAATCAATTTTAAATTATATAAAAACGTGGTTTTTAATGATACTATTTTTATCGCTGATTCCGATAAAGAACATTTTCGCTATTTAGAAGCAATGTTCAGAACTTCGTGTTAATAATCGTATTCATCTCAACAAAGAAGAATCCCGTTTCCGATCAAGAAAAAAAGTTAAACTGATCAGTTTTAAAGATGAGAAATTTTTTCTTTATAAAACCCAAAAGAATATCGCCGGTATTCCCTTTCCTCAATTAACCTTTCTATTTCTCCTACTAAATCTTGTTATACCGTATTTACTCTGCGACCTTATAATCCTGCTTCTGTCTATCTCTCTCTAGCAAATACACTCCTTTCTCGTGTTAATTGTGTTTGTTATCTTGGTATCTTCCTTGACAGTGATTATCCTTCTCCGAACACACAAGTATCTTTCCTCTTCAGCAACCAATGAAGGCCTTATCTCCAACCAAATGGGGTGGTGATCTTTATGTCCTTTTTTCTCTATATAAATCTATCATCCGCTTAAAATTTGATTACTGTTCATTTCTCTATGGTTGTGCTTTTAAGTCCCGACTCTCTAAATTGGATGTAATCCAAAACTCTCGCCTTCGTCTACGCCCTAGTGCTCTTAAATCCTCTCCCGTTCTAGCAGTCCTTGCCGAATCTAATACACCGTCTCTTTCTATTCGCAGATCTTATTTGGGCTATCGTTTTCCTACTAAGCGTCTCCCACTCATGTCATCCATTCTTAACGTTCCATTTATAGGAACTGGCGTTTCGTACCTAGGAAAACTCCTATTCTATCTCTCATTTCTCTTCGGCTCCGTTCGTTTTGTCCTTACATAATGTCCTTTGTCAATCTCCCTTATTTCACTTTTAATTTCGCCGATCTCTGCCATCCTCCAAATATGTTCACTGTAGCTACGCTTTCGAAGTTTCTTCCGCAGGCTCTAATCAGATAGGAATTCCACAGTTTTATCAATTCTCAATTTCCTTCGCATACAAGGCCGGATAATATCGGTGCCTCTTTTATCCTCCCAGATGTTGGCTTTTCGGAATCTTTTCGTCTGCCTCCTTTCTGTTCTACATTCATAAACGTATTAATGACTATCCTACGTTCCATCATTTTCATTTCCTCCAATCACCTTTCCTCTAAATTCCTGATTATATCTGACTCCATGACCGCCCTTCAATTCAGTCTCCCCTACCTGATCATTTCTGTGATTTTATCATACTCCGCATACGCTTATTTATCCACGTTCTTTCTTTCCTTCGTTTCATTCAAATTGATTCGCTGCGGGTTCCTAGTCATTCGGGCATCTTCAGTAATGAAGCGGCGGACTCCTTGGCTCGGTCTGCTGCCTCTTCACACTTCTTCTTTAAAAAAGTCCCATCATCCAATCTGCTATCGCTGTGTAAAGGTTTTTATCTCAGATTATGGTATCGGATATATGCGCTTCCTCTTTTTCTAACAATTGTTATTTTTATCTGTCTGTTCAACCTAGTCTTCCTGCCAATCCATGGTTCTCTTTGTTTCCTTCACTTTGTCGTTCTGTTGTTGTCTCCGCTATTCGTCTATGTTCTTAAGCCATAGTCTATTATCTTCCTCCCGTTTTCATTTTTCCTTGGTCGCCTCTCCATATTGTTCTCTCCACTCAAACCAAGAGCGTGTTTGCGATGCGGATCATCTGTTAAGTGTTGATTTCTTTCTGTTGAGTGATCTGCTTTCTTCTTCAGTTTTTGCTGCGACTTGGCCTTCCTACTCCTTATTGCGCCTCTTATTGTCCTATTTTTTCCTTCTCCAGATTGTTCCTATTATTTGTTCCTTCTTCCTAACAACATTTGATATCGTATGAATATATAATTGACTCTTTCCTATTCTAATTGTTTCTGGGTAAAGGTCCCCGGTTGACAAGCCCTAAAAAAAAAAAAAAAAAAAAAAATCGCTGATAAAGTGGCGACACCTTGAGTAAGTTTTCTTTTTCGAAAAATGTTGACCACAGTTCATTTGTTATAAGAGCTACTGAAAAAAAATATAAGGTCTGTTTGGATGCCGCAATTTAAATAATCAAAAATATTTTCTAACCGATTTTGAACATATTGTAATCGAGAGTTACCGATATTGTTAGCCATTGACGTCAGTCATTTTGCTACATTACATTCCTATTTGACATTCAGAATAGAAAATCTAAGTGATCATGGTATCGTGGGTGTTCGACAAACTTGATTCCTAATTTGAAACACTAGTCTTACATTGGTTGAAGCTGCAATTTTCCAAATTACACAATTTAAACAGTATCCATCCACTCATCAGAATGCCGAGTCCCTTTCAAGAGCAGAAAATCTTTGAAATTAAAATTTTTGTGAATGTGTAGGAAGTTTTTGTTACATGAAAACTGCATTTTTCGCGAGATTAGCAATTATATGTATTTCTACGAAACATTGACCAAAAAATTTTTAGAAAATCACTTAAATATCATTTTACTATTGGGTGAAAATTTTAGCACGTTCTTACAACATTGACTTGGACATAGAAGTGACAGCCAGGAATTATTCAGAACGTGTTTTCATTTCTCATAAATTAAAAAAGTTCAGTATATTAAGATTTCTTTCTTAGCCGAGAAAAATATATCGGATGCATTTTGCTGAACTATTTCATAAAAATATTTTCCTGCTGACAATGGTGAAGGTTTTTCGAGTAAAAAGTACTTCGTCTTGTTCAGTTATCAGAAAAATCACAAAATTATGGATTCATTCTAGCACACCGCGTTCGTTTTCAAGAAAGTTCCAATCTTAATACAAATTTAGAAAAACAATTCTTCAAATCCTTGATATCTGTTATATCATATTCAGGGATGGATTGAGAATTTACAGGGCCCGAGGCTGATCTAGAATAAGGGGCTCCCTTGAAAGAAAAAATGGTGAAAAAATTCCTTGTCATATATGTGCAAAACAAATAAGCAAAGAAACCAAAAACAAAAACCACTAATGAAATTAAAATTATGCTTTCTTTAAAAAATCAACTCTCTTACTCTAACAAATTGAATACTACATAGTAAATTCAACAGCAAATACGAAATTTTATATATACATGTATATATTATATACGTTAATATTTGTAATTTTTTATTAGTAGCATTATGTTTTTTTACAAAAAAATATTTATATATTGTTATTGTGGGCGGCAAAAAAAATAATCGATTTTTTAATAAAAATAAAAACTTTATTTATAATGCATTATCTACAGCGGCGACACCGGTGGCGTTGCGCTAGTATTGCCGTTACAGCGGTTTTTAAGCTAATTTTTTTTTATCAATTTCTTTTTTTATATAAATTAAATATGCGTGTTTAAAATTCCACAATTGCTTATGTGATTAGAAAAACGAGATAAAATCTGGACTTAGTAATTACCTCAGCATAACTTGGCAGCAACGTTTTCGTACACACCTATGCGGACTTGGTTGGAAGTGACCATAGTCTAGTAATTATACAACATGATCTTTTTTTAAACACATAATATACCCCAGTAAAAACAGATCTCTTAAAAAAATACCGATCGGAAAAAATACTTCTGGCACAATGACATTAACCAACTTGTCCAATCGTATACAAAACAACTTATAGCTTTTGCGTAACACTGTTCACCAAATGCAAACCACTTACCAAAGCCGACTAAAGAGCATCTCAAACATGTCTCATGGTGGTCAAAAGAATGTCAAACTGCAGTCAGAGGCAGACTCAAAGCACTGGAAGAAATGAAATCAACTATGCAGAATCATCTAGACCACAGGAAAAAATGCGCTGAAGCAAGATGGATTCTTAAGTAATCAAAACGCAACTCCTGGAAAACATTTTCGTCTCAACAATTAACATGAATACTCTTGGGAAAATAATTTGGCGGAAAATCAGACAATTTGAGAAATATTCCACTTTTCACGTACTAACCAGCATCAAAATTAACAACTGCATTATCAGCGATAACTTAATACCAAATGTGTTTGCTCATCATTTTGCAAGTCCTGCAGTGAACAATGACCATAATGCAACTGTTTAACTAATCAAAAATCCTAAATCAGTGCTAAGTCTGGACTTTTCATCTTCAAACCAAAAACCTTACAACACAACAGTAATTTGTGTCCATTGCAAGTACCGGACCAGCAGCTACAGAACACCGGATAATTTCCATATCGACCTTTTACGCCACGCTCCGGATGAATTAATACATGAAATTTCGGTTATATTTAACAAGATATGGACATCAGGAGAAATTCCTCAAGAATGGAAATTATCTACAACTGTACCTCTCCTTAAAGTTAACAAAAATCCTCTATTGACAGACAGTTACCGTCCTACATCCGTTAACTTCGGTGCTAGGGAAAATTTTGGAAAGAATTATCAATGTAAGCCTTAACTGGGAGCTGGAGAGTAGAGATTTGATATGTAAACGGCAAAGTGGCTTTCGTCCTGGAAGATGTACACAGGATCGACTTCTACTCTTGCAAAACACAATCAACGATTGCTTTACAACCAAAAGGTCACCTTCTGGCGGCCTTCTTTAACTGCTTCGAAGCATTTTACACGATGTGGCAATACAAGATAATGGACACTCAACGTAAGTTCAAATTCCGTCGACGACCTCCTATCTTTATTCGAAATTTTTTAACCAATAGCTGCTTCAAAGTACGTCTAGGACAAAACTATTCAGATCTTTTTTCAATTAAGAAGTGGCGTTCTTCAAGGTCCGGTACTCGGCCCAACCATTTTTAACCTAGCCATAAATAATATTACAGACAATGTCGTTCCTCCGGTGAAATGTTCTCTGCCGACGATTTTGTCACATTTATGGCATGTACCAATGTCATACATGGACGACAAACAATACAAACCATAAATTTATCAATAAAATAAATCTAATATATATATAGAATTTTCATTTAAATAATCTAATAGATATTTCGCGTCTTGTTAAAAAAAAATCTTTATAAAACGTACAATTAAATACTTTCCTCTTCCGCTTTCCTAAATTAGGCCGCGTCCAAATTGGTCGTGCGGTGCGCAAATATTTTCAAACACATGTAATCTATGCATTGTGTCCAATTTAAGGTAGAGGTGCGTGCATGCGACTAAAACGCATGCACGGATTGTTTGATTTACCTTTAAATATTATTTACAATATCGATAGTGTGGTTAGTTGTGTTTTTATGTATTTTAATGATGGAATTATGGAAGTGGAAAAATAGCCGATTTAATAATAATAATATAGAAGAAGGAATATAGTGGGGAAAAATTATTGTGATTAAAGCTTTATTTATTTTAAAGTAGTTGTAATTATGAAACAAAAGTATACAAAGTTTTTTTTTTCAAATTGCAACATAACATTAAGTACATTTGCTGATAAAGTATTATTGGTAACATTTAAATTCTATACTTTGAAATTTAATGAAATTTAAAAGAAAAACTTAAATAATTACATAATATATTAAAAATTACACCTTTTAAAGTAGTTTTTTTTGAAAATATTTATTAATATTTATACATTTCCTCGTCGAGCTATACGCTTGTCGACGAGTTTTCTTACATCTAAATATGCCTACATTATATTACTTATATACTATACAATTTCATCGCCGCGCAAATATTTTATTACAAACTTATCCTATTTTTACTTATTTCTAACTTACCTATAACTAATCTATTATTTATTTTATTTATTTATTTTGTTCCGTCCCTTTCCATTTCCCTTTTTTCACTTTTGTTTATTACTATTTCCGTACCCTCTTCTCTTATTTAATGCTTATTATTGTTCCTATATTTCCCTCTTTCTGTAACCATTCCTTTATTTTCTTTTTTTTTACCTCAATTTTTTCCTCCTCTATTATTTCTTTAGGCATTTTATTTAACAGCTGCGTTATATTTGTCTGTTTGCTCTCCCATCTCTGTGTACAAATAGTTTTCCTATTTTTCTTCTTTCCTCCAGTTCTATTTCCTTACCTGTCACATTATGTACTCCCATATCTTTATGAATAAATACATTCCTCTAAGTACGTCTTTTTTTTTGTATTATTTCACTTTCGGTCTCGTATTTGTGATCTGATATTAATTTCAATCATTTTATTTGCAGTTTACTTATTTTCCCCGCGTATGTTTTCTTAGCCATTCCCCGCCTGAATTCCATATCCGATTCTCGATTCCACTAGCGCATGATACTACAACATTTTTAACGTTTTATTTGTTGCATATTTCTTTAAAGTGTACAATGCTGGTAATGTTATCCTAATTTTCTTTGCAATGTATTCCGTACGTCCGTCCCACTTTAAGTGTTGGGCCAACATTATCCCCAAAGATTTACATTGGGTCACTACTTCTACCTTCCAGCAGTTTATCTTCTCACATTAATTTCTTTCGTCTCACTCCCATTAATATTACAAATAAAAATTTCCTAATTAAAATATTTTTAATAAATCTTTATTTCATTTCTTCTATTGAACTTTGGCGTTTAAAGTTTGTTACAGATAGCGACATATATTTGGAAATATCACATCCACTAAATAATTACACCTTTATATATTCATTGTAGTGCATTCCAAAAATGCGTTTTTATTATTTTTAATTTGAGGAAATAAATAGTAAAATTCACCAAATATTTCTTTCCTTCTATGAATTTCATTTACTTTCTTCTTTTTTTTTTTTTTTTTTTTTTGTTAACATACGCTAACAATAAATAATTATCACAAATAAGTGATCTCATAATACTTTCAATATACATTAAACTATAAAAATTACGCAGTTACAAAATAAAAATACAATATAAACAAACAGCTACTGATAAACAAACGCACGCATGCATACATCATTCATATTGTACACTTCCGCATTTACCACGCTGCGGTGAGGTAATCTCAAATCGTTCGCACGCATCGCATGCCCAATTTGGACACGCGGACTTTTTTATTCACCTTTTTATTTGACTCGCGTAAATTGATATCTATGTTACTTTACTTTTTTAAATAGATGAAGTTAAACTAAAAGAAGAAAAAATCCAGGAAATTCAAAACGAAATAATCCACATGTTGGAATCTCTAGCTATTATCACAAGCACACCTACAAGATTTGTCGAACCACAAAGTCACATTATTAAAGAGCGCATACGAGAAATTGTACACGAAAATAAAGAAAAAACAATGGTAAGTTCTATTCAAAATATTTTGTCGCTAAAACTCGAGTTCAGTAAATGAACAAAGTCAATAAAAAATCTTCTGCTACCGTTTCATATTAAAGTCAGTGGCGAATCTAGGAGTGGTTTAATGGCTTTATTCCTCTAATCGAGAATTTAGATTTACACTACCCAAGACGATTTTTGCAACGATTTTGTTTATATAAGCTTAATGGTAATAATTATATCTTAATGAAACATATCGGATTAATATTTAATAATTTTAAAAAGAACAAAAAAAAACAATGAAATATTTAAAATCTATTTTTTTTGGGCAGGTTCCAAATCCATTACTTTCAAAATTATTTTCATCATAATATGTGGTAATTAAATGCGTACAATTGCAGAAACCGTTAAATTAAACATATTTTATTCAAAGACATTTCTTCTTATCTCCCCTCGAATAACCTGATTAGCGAAAATATTATTTTCTAAGGAATAATAACAATATATCGTAGCTTCTTACATGAAACATTTAAAAATAAAACAGTATTTTGGAATTGTTGTTGATTATTTAAAGTGAACAGTCGTGTGCGCTCTCGCGTTAAATTATTGCTTTTTACGTGTTGCTATAATCTAGTTGTGTATGTGTTAATTTTACCCTTCCTTTTTTTTTTCGTTCCGTGCTTCCTAAGAAATTACTTGCTATCGAAGTCAGGCTTTCTTATCTTATAAATCGACGAGCGCAGCTTATCAAACAATGACAGCCCCCCACCCTCCGCAACTGTCGGCGATTAACATGTCGATTGGAATGCGCCTACGTATGCTACAAAAATCCGAGGTAAAATTACCCCGTTGACCTCGTTCGCCCAGCCTACCGATAAACACGGTTTGGTTTTCAACTGTATACTTAATTACAAAAGACGTGATTATCTTATTACAATAATGGACCTGGTAAAGGGACCACAAAACATTATTACTGCTGCCAAGGTAAGCAAAAATCGAATTATTTTACACTTAAAGACTCCAGAATTGATAGAAGAATTCATGGACAAACATGGAGGTTTTACCATTGAATCGAACTTCATCAAATGTAGAAGGTTGATCAGTCCAACGCAAAGGTTCTGTCATGTAAATCCAACCATACCAAACGAAATTCTCGAGGATTATATCACAAACATACTAAAACTGAACATGGCATCCAATATTTTCTTCCTCCGTTTGAATCCACACGACCAATTATTTGGCCACATCGTTACCTGGCGTAGACAATTTTATACTAACACAGAGCTCAATAAAGACCCGATGCCTGGATCATTCCTCATTGAATAAAACGACCAAAAACACAGAATTTTCATAACCTTCGCTGAATTTACGTACTTCCGATGTCATCAAAAATATCACCGAGCTGAAGACTGTCCGAACTACAATAATGTAATTGAACGAAAGATCGGGATACCAAGTGTCGATAATAATGTACGAGAAAAGACGAAAATAGAGTTCTTCTCACCCCTTCCACAAAAATGTTCCAAAGAAAATCAAATTTAATTTTCTCAAATGATACCTCCCAAAAAATCGCCGCCGTCTACTTCGTCTTCATCGGGTAACTTTTCAATGGAAATTGGTGATGCCCAACTCACGCCTACAGAAGCGATAGAGCGAACAAAGAAAAGAAGCGTGAAAAAACAAAAACTTAAAAATTTCAATGATCTTCCAGATGAGTCTGACGGTCTTTCATGTGATACAGGAAGCAGACGAGTCTTTCGGCACTCTCAAATAGGTTTTAAAACCTCTCGACACATCAATCAACGAATAATTTAAAGTAAATAAATATCCGCTCCCCGCCACTAACTTTGCTTTATTTGTGGACATGTCTAAAGGAAAATCTGCTCTGGAAATTCAATCAATTCTTGCCGACGAATTCAAAATTCCTAGCGACTCGATGATCAGGATGTTGGCTGAACTTTACCTCTCCATAGAAGATTGACCCACAAAAGTGCACTTAACCAAGATACAGAAACAGCTGAGATAATTGCAGAAAATATCTACTTTTTTATTTATTTATTTTTTTTTTTTTTAATGTGAACGAGATATGGATGGATCTCAAATATATATTAGTTGGAACTGCAATGGTGTTTATAGGCATCTAGAAGATCTCAAATTAATCCAGTCTATTTACGATTCAACTATAATATGTCTGCGGGAAACACATCTTAAGAATAACCAAACCTTATATCTTCCGAACTATAATATCATATTTTCAAACTGCTCTTCGAACTGGGCATCTGGAGGAGTAAGTTTATCCGTTAAGAACTACCTCAATTTCAACCAGCTTCAATTACAGACAACCATATAGGCTATTGCAGCAACCATATATCTTTCATCACCACTCACTATCAGCTCAATATATTTACTTCCAAGAGATAATATTACTCGAGAAGACATCAGTGAACTCATTTTGACTCTTCCAAGTCATTTTCTTATCTGCGGAGATCTAAATGCCCATTCTCCATTCTGGGGTGCATCATGCTACAACTCTAGAGGAAGAATCATCGAAGAACTTATTCCTAGTTACAATCTCGCTCTGCTACATCCTGAGGATCCAACGCACTATAACTTTTCTCACAAGACATGGTCAATGTTGGACTTAATTATTACTACCCCAGCCATTCTTAACGCTGTTGAAGTCTTCAACCATGATGACCTCGCTAGAAGCGATCATACTCCCGTAATTGTTCACCACAAGCATAGCAAAACTATATCCCCATCTCGAAGACATAAAATATAACTACCGCAAAACAAATTGGAAAATATATGGCTCAACCTTTCCACCAGTTACCAGCTTCGAAGCCAGTCAAACTTTAGACACCAAAAATCTCGTCCAATCGTTCACAAATATTATTGTAAACCGCGCGAACTCCACGACTCCCAAAATTTCACATTTACGTAAAAACATGGCCCCTTGGTGGACCCCAGATTGCTCCGCCGCTATACCTAATAGAAGAAAAGCACTGAAAAATTTAAAAGGCGCTCCATCTCTGGAAAATCATGTAAACTACTAAAACCTTCACGCTAAAGCACGACACACTTTAAAACAGGTCAAACGAATTTCATAGGAGAAATTCGTACAAACTATAAACTGTTTCACCTCTACCACTACAGTCTGGAAAAAAATTCGAGAGCTTGATAGAAAAAATTTTTCACCAATTCCCACTAGTATCAAATTTGATAACTATATCAGCACAGACTTAAACGAAATAGCTTCATCGTTCGCGAAATTTATAACTTTTCAATTCAGCAACTTGAATTTCTCATCAGAAGCGCTTAATCACAAAAGAAATCTCGCCTCCGTAAGACTCGATTTCCATTCTGGCAATAAAGAACCTTATAACTGTCTTATTACGCTCGAAGAATTACAACGAGGTATCAAACAATTGAAACCAACTGCAATCGGACCGGACAGCATTCATGCTTACATGCTTCAAAATGCTTTTGAGTCAGCTATTCTCATCTTACTATCAATTTTTAATCATATCTAGACAACGAACACGTTTCCTGACTCATGGAAAATTGCCCAAATCATTCCGATCCCAAAACCAAATAAAAATCCAATGTTATGAGACAGCTACAGACAAATTTCGCTTACTAGTGTTCTGTGTAAACTCCTAGAACGCATCATAAACGCACGACTGCAATGGCTCATCGAATCTAACAACCTCCTGGCCGAATCATAATGCGGATTTCGAGCAAATAGATCAACGATCGACCAACTGCTTGTTCTCAAATAGTCCATTTAAACATCATTTATTCGTAATTATCATCTACTGGCAGTATTCTTTGACATATCCAAAGCTTTCGATTAGACTTGGAAAGAAAAAATTCTAAAAACTCTTCATGGCTGGGGAGTTCGCGGTCACCTAGTATACTTCGTCGAAAATTTCATATCGAGTCGCAAATTTTGTATCTAAAATCAACTCCCCATGAGATGCAGAACGATGTTTCTTAGGGCTCCGTTCTCAGCCCTACCCTCTTCAACATAGCCATAAACGACATTCCGGAACAAATACACCCGCTTGTTCAATGCTCCTTATTTGTAGACGACCTAGCTGTATTCATCTCCTGTTCAGACCTGTCCCTCGGAACATCAATACTACAGCAAACAATCGACAGATTACAAGCTTGGTCAGTCTACAATGGCTTCAATTTCTCCAACACGAAAACTACCGCTATTCATTTCTGCAAAGTTCGCCGCTGTAGTCATGAAATTTCAGTCCAACTAAACAACGTAACCGTTCTATCATCAGATACCGTAAAATATTTAGTAATCATTTTGGATGAAAAACTTACATGGAAACCGTACATCAAACAACTAAAAACAAGCTGCGCCAAAAAACTAAATTTAATTCGTAAACTGGCTAGCACGTTGTTCCTCCTTATTGAGAATCTACCAAGCACTGATTAAATCGAGGCTCAGCTATGGCGCTGTAATCTACTCTTCGGCTAATCAAAATATCATCAACTTACTCAATACAATACATCATACTGCTGCGAGGCTCGCTATTGGCGCGTTTCCTACTTCACCATCTGTTAGCATTCTTTGTGAAGCTGGTATGTCTTCTCTCAATATTTACAAAGACCGGTGCATTTTAAACACGTGGATTGGTCTTAAGTCGTCGGTCAACCTTCCTTCACTGAACTCGCTTCGACCATCACCTCATACATCGATGCCCACTCTCTATAAGCAAATCACTGAAATCTTAGATTCGATGCAATTCACTTTTCCATGGGTAAACCTGCATCTCGACATATGTATATCTTCAACTCCAGCAATTCTCAAAAAGAGAAACATGTCCGAGCATTTTACGTTCCGCATATCAATGCATGATCAGCAAATATGGCAGTTGCAAAATAGTTTTTACTGACGGCTCCAACACACCTCAAGGAACAGGTTGTGGAATAGCATCCGACAAAAAAATTATTCTCATTCTTTCGGCGGAACTATTTGCTATAAAACTTGCAATAGAAAATGTAATAATTTCCGATCCTCACTCCTCACATCTCATATGTACAGACTCATTAAACGCGATCACATCAATTCAAAAATACACCTCTCCTCACCAACATCCATTAGCCAAGGAAATTATTCGCACTGTTTGTAGTACAAGTATCCGTGTTTCGTTCGCATGGATCCCATCACACGTTGGGATCCAGGGGAATTCATACGCGGATACTGCGGCAAAAGAAGGCTCATTGTTCTTACCGGTACCGAACATTGAAATTCCGTCAATGGATCTGAAAGCATGTATAGTGCAAAAATCACTTCAAACGCGGCAAAAACAGTGGACCAACATCCCAAACACGAACAAGCACCATGGAAAACCTCATTATCTAGCAATCGAAGGAATGAAATCGCTAAAATCACTTATAGCCACCTCCTATCCAGACAACTTATTCCACTGTGTTCCAATTGCAATTCTCCTGTCACAATCCAACATTTACTCGTCAACTGTCCCACCTATAATTCATACAGAGCACAAATTCTCCAGTCGTCCAACCTTTCTGAAATCCCGTCTGATCGCCATGACAAAATGGAACGCCTCCTACGTTTTCTCAAGACCACTAACGTATTCCACTCCATCTAACTCTTATCTTATCTGTGCCTCTGGCCTGGGCGGCAGTACACGGCACGCTAATCAGAGAAGAAGAAGAAGAACAGTATTTTGTTCGTTCAAAAATGACGTTTCATAAAGAGAAAAATTAAACATAGTTGTTTGTAAAGAAATAAAGGAAAATTCTCACCGAAAACCAAGATCTTTCAAAAACTCATTTATTGCACAAATTTTTCTAATTTCGAAATTGTTTTGTTCTTCTTGGTACTTCGCAGTAACCTGTAAATGTAATAAAATGGTAGTAAAATGAAAAAAATTGTTGACATTCCTACTTTTAAATAAATGTATTAAAAGCGTCTTTTTTTTTTTCTTCATTATTATCAGTGCTGAAGGTATAGTTCACATACACAGAGAAAAGGATTTCATAAGACATTCCACTATTTTTTTTTTCTCTTTTCTCTTCACATCTAGAACTGACTATATAGTCATTTACTAGATTTTAATGTTAATAGGATCGTGAATTTCAAGATCCGCCCATCAGCCGATCCCAAATTTGTTTATCGAATAATCGCGCTACGTCAATAACGTTTCTTCTTTTCAACCTGTTGCAACTTGCTGGTCATTGTAGTAAATTCGTTGCGAGAGCATTTTTATGTCCTTTTAACTTCGATAAATGACCATTGAAAAGATTAAATTAAATTAAGAAATTTTTCATAGCTAATTAATATATTTAAAGTGGAGTTATTTTCAAAAATACATACGAGGCAATGAATTTTCTGATCCTCATTTGAATTGCTTACTCTATATCGATATGTAAATTATTCAAGAGAGAGCGCAACCAGAAATTTCAAATTCAGTATCGAATTAGCGTTGAAAATGTATACGAACGAACTACGCCGATACATGGGATAAATAAAAGACGGAGAAAAATAAAATAAAAATAAAATAATATAAACATAATTTAGAATAAATGGTGCGAGTGCGAATGCGCACCTGAAACTGTTGTCGGTTGTGTTAACCAATCACCGACAATCGAGGAAAAAGGATCTACCTGATTTGGTCGGTTCCAGCGGTCACGGGTAAAAAGGCGGGAGAAATTTAGAAAGGATAGAAAAAAGGCTTTTTACAAAAATCAGTTGCGTCCTACCTTTGGGCAAGAAAAGAGTCGTTCTCTACCTTCGCTAAAGTTAGTTGCTCGTTTTCGCTGAAGTTAGTGACACATTCCCATCAATCTCAAAAAAGAGTTGTAAAATATATACATATGATAGTTTAGAAAAAGTATAAATTTGGTTTCGCGATCTATCGTCGTCGACAGTATTCGATATTCTAACCGGTAGTAATGCAAATTCGTAAACTATCGAACACTCGTAAAGATAAATAACATCAAGTCCGATTTCTTCGTACCGACCGACCGCCGAACTTACGAATCCCGGATCATAACCGACAACAGTGATACGTAGTGTTTCGTTTGATTTTTTATTTAATTAGTTTTGTACCATTTTAACCACCGTTATTTTCGTACATAATTATTGTGTTTTTTCAGTGGTCGACCGGTACCGAAAGATAGGTGTACAGAGTTCTAAAATATATTCGCTAAATTTCCAAACAGATAAATTATTATAATCATCATTATCATCTTAAATAATAAAATAAGACTAAAAATCTAAATAAATAAAATCCACGAGGATAAATCCTTGTGGTTGGCATTTCTGTGAGCATAAACAAATAAACTATACGGTTACAGTTGATACGACTTTGTATGATGCTAAGAAACTATAAACGTCGCAACACTTGGAACAATTTAATTTTAAATCGGTTACATTACTTTTTGTTCGAAATTACCGGATAAATGCTACAGAGAGCTTCTCCATTTACCAAATAATATTAATCGAATTCTAATATTAATTTACGCTAAATGGTTTTAATTTTCACAATGCATAAATCCAAAGCATATTAAATAAATACACTAATTTTCAATTACTTCACTCAATTTTTAATATTAAAACGATATATTTTTATGTTTAAAATAGGTCAACAATATGAATATATTAATTTTTTAAACAAATTTCATATATACTCGTATTGTTGCGGTATGCTTATAGATAAAGCAATTAGCAGAATGTATTTATTAGGTAGTTCGGGGTACCTCGTAACACCGCTAAATTTATATAAACAACCAATCAAATTATATCTCTGTATTACTTTTTTATATATGTCTAAAAATTTCTAAATTTGAGCAGGAAACAAAATGACCGAAATGATCGACTAGATGAATTTATTATACGAACAAAAATGATCGAAATGGCAGACTAGATTATTTATTATCTTAACAAAATGGCCAAAATCGCGCACACAGCTGCACCTTACACATACCTGATCCAATATTACAGATTATCCACCACACGACAAAATAAATATATAATCACAAAATAAATACTATATGTCGGAACTTGCTAATTGTTGTCGCAATCGTACCGACTCCGATGCCTAAATTGTTCCGCTGTTCCGGCTGGTCCAAAATCCTCTGTACGACGGCCTTTTCAGATGATCGGCCTTCCTGAAAATTTCTCAAGCGCTGTGGCTATTTAAAATTCATGAATTTATACGATTTTCAATTTTACTCGCCTGCTGCTCAATTACGATCTTCGTGCACATGGTCGTATCTAGTCCAAAATTTCGGGAGGGGTTAAGAAAATATTTTTATAAATATATATATACATGCAGCGTCACGCCCGTGTGTGTGTGTGTGTGGATTATCGTGAAATATATTTATTTATAAATAGTACACTAAAGCCTTGTAGTCAATTATTGTATATGCAATATTTGAACACTAAAATAAAAACAAATAAAAAATAGTCGTTTCCATAGAATTTATAAAAATTTCAATTTTCTTTTTCCCTTTTGTCAAAAATTGAAAAGAAATATATTCTGAATTTCGGTCCATTTAATTCAAGCAGTTATTATTTCGCATACATTTCGGAGGGGATTTAAACCCGGAAAACCCCCCTCAGATACGGCCCTGTTCGTGCATACGGCAACCAAAATGGCGGTCGTTATTTTATAAATTGGCAGATGATTAATTCAACGAAAATTATCCTGACGGAATCAAATTCCTTTTCTCGTAATTATTATTAATAATTCAACCGACCAAAACCGAAAAGAACGCGCTGGCCGCTTTTACTTTACCAGAGCTGCCTTCATTGCAGCGCTCTACACGGTTATACACGAACAATGACACGATTCTTATCTGTTAACTACGGGTACACTACAATATATATATATATGTATATATACATATATATATATACTAGTTGACCCGGCGAACTTCGTATCGCCTTAGAATCAATAAATGTTGTGTTAACTTATTAGCTGAATGAATTCAGTTTTTTATTAAGAAAAAATGAATACTCAAAATGAATTAAGTTCAATAAATGTGCAAAAACCAAAAAGACAAATATTTTAATTACATCGAAATGAATGTAATTCACGTGGCAGCAAGGCATTATTCTCCTTAATAACAAAAATCAGTATAAATTTATATTAAAAATTTTAAGTAAATTACTTTGGAAACATGTTTTTTCGGGCTATATCATCAGCCAACGACACAAAGCACACATTCAATTTATATACTTTTAATAAAGTGTGTACTCTAGGGCTATACACGAAAAAACGTGTTTCTAATGATCTCTAATTTCTTAAAGTAAATTTATACCGATTTTTAAGATTTCGTACACACTATAAAATACGGAATCGCAATAAGATAGTTCAGAAATGACAAAAATATTTATTTCTATAATAGTTCGGAAACGGTTTGACTTATCGCAATTGGATCATAAATTACAATTAAACTTCTATCTGTGACAATTTACAATTTTAAACTGAGCGATTATATATAATATGGAATTTAGAACGACCTCAAAAATACCCTTAATAAAATCGTAATTCGTTACCAGATAACTCTTTAAAAGCAAAATTCAAAATATAAAACAAAACTCAGGAGCCCTTTATGGAAATTCAAAAATTTCGGTTATAAATTATTTAAACCCCCCTTTTGGACTAAAAACAGCAAAAAAAAAAATGAATTTTCTTCATAAATATTTTTTTACTTCGTACCTGCTATTCGGAGCGGAGACAAATTCAACAAATCAAAGATCATAAAAATCGGTCTAGCCATCCTTGAGTTATAATTGGTGTAACTAATCCGACTTTGTTTTATATATATAGATATGGAATTCAGAACGACCTCAAAAATCACCCTTAAAAATTCATAACTCATCACCTGATAACCCTTTAAAAGCGAAATTCAGAATATAAAACAAAAACCAAGAACCCTTTCATGAAATTCAAAAATTATGGATAAAAAATTATTTAAACCCTCCTTTTGGACCAAAAACGGCAAAAAAAAATTAATTTTCTTCATAAATTCGTAAAAAATTTTTATAGCGGACCGAATTGTGAATCTAAATCATTCTCGAATCCACTTGAACACACACAAAAAATTTCATCAAAATCGGTCCAACCGTTTAGGAGGAGTTCAGTCACATACACACGCATAGAAGAATTATATATATAAAGATATATATATATATATGTATCTGTACATATAACTTTTCTATTAGATAAATCTCAGCGAACTAATTCAATACCAGTTATAATTATTAACTCTTATAGTTAATCAAAGAGCAGTTCACAGATTGTTTTTTTTTTTTTCCATATTAATCTAAAAAACTATATTTTGCATATATGCGATTTTTATTTGTCCCCAGTCTAGGATTTTTCGTTAAGGAATACTAAAGTCACATTTCTGCACGTTATCTGTAGGAGTTGGAAGAGATCAGGAGCAAATTTGGAAACCTATCACAGCAGAGCATTCACGAAAAAGAACTCAGAATGCAAGAAGAACTTAAAGTGAAGTCATTAGAAGAAGACCGGAAACAACTGGAAAATAAATTACATAAAACCGATTCCGAATTAACCACCTGTGAAATCACTAAGGAAAATTTAAAAAGAGATAAAGCTATCGTGAGTTTTTAATAATTTCAATTTAATGTTATTTCATCATCTCTTTTTTTGTCCGTTTTCGGCTCCGTTTTAATTTTAATCTACAATTTTATATTATAAGAAAATGTGTGATTAATAAATTCAGTGTGATTTGCTTTGATACTTAATGCGTATTAGGTATACGCATTAGAAGTCGACTGACGCACTCTACTAGGTTTGGGAACACTGCCGGATTCATTATATGCACGAGGGCCGTTCCAAAAGTCATTGCGCACCGCCTACAGATTGAACAAAAAAGATTCTAGCGACGTGGAGAAAAATGTATAATATTCTCGAAGGTGCACACTTTTTTGCTATATAATCGCATAAACCATCAAGGCACTTACTTATTGTACCCGTAGATAAGTTTTTCAATGCTGGTGACATACCACGCGCTAACATACTAATAGCTACTTCCAACTTATCGGCCGATGCAAAATGTATTCCATCCAGTGATTTTTTCATTCCGGAAAACAAGTCTAAAGGAGCTACGTCGGGAGAGTATGGGGGCAGTAAAGTGCGAGTGAGAGCAACCGTATGTGAGTGCAAGGAATTGTGTCCCTTTTGCTTAATTTTCTTAGTCGTTTCGATTTGATTGCAGCACGCAGTCGCATCATAAGATTTTCGAAATACCTTCTTGACGTAATAGTCGAGCTTTGAGGTAGGTATTCAACCAATAAAATTTCCTTACCATACCGAAAAACGGTAGCCATAATTTTGTCTGCCGACAACATTTCTGGAAATTTTCGCGGCGCTTCGTTTTTTATCGTCCTTCCGCTTCCAACTGTTGAAGCTAATCCAATAGTTCATTGTACGATGCCTTGTAACGTTGTCTTTTCCATACACAGTACACAATCGATGTAAATTTCGATACCGCTCACCTTTTTGTGCGTTCAAGAATTGAATAAATGCACGCACTGCCCAGTCGGACGCTCATATAACGTGCTCACGTGCGAAACATCAAACAATGCGCTTTGAAATTTCGATCACAGACTGGTCAAATCTTCGTCGATAACCTGCCACTGCGTTCATGGATCAGTTTTACCAGGAGCCAAATAGAAAAATATTTTTTTATGACTTTATATTAATACAAAAGTTAAATCAACTTTCAAAAGAAAAACATTGTGTAAGGAAACAAAAATAATCTAGATAAGATAACGCAAAAAAGAAATGTATCATCCGTATTTCGCCAGGTATTTGAGCATGAGTATGTATTTGTATGTACAAGAAAAAGTATATTACTTTAATTATAAATAAATTAAAACAAGTTCATGATACGGAAAATTTTACTTATGGAAATCTGTTGAAAAAGGCGTGAATAGGTTAAACGGGAAAATAAATAAGTAAACCATTAAAGCATTAAAAATATGTTTATAGTTTGTAACATTTTTGGAAAAACTATCGCACATTCTGAACGTAGATGAAATAACCAAAGAAGTTGGTGTTGACTTGCACACAGAATCGATTCTTATGCGAGCTGAACAATTGGCCAAATCCGACTGCGGAAAAATTGGGGATAAAGTATGTCATATTTACTTTTTTAGTAACGATAAAATTTTACAATTACATACTAATATAGACAATAATATACTTTCTAAGAAGTATTAAATATTAATTGATTGTATCGATAACCGCTGTTCTATACCGACACAAAAATAAAATCTAATTATACGGATACTGCAAAAAGGTAATAATGTTTATTTTCGATGGCAAAACGCATATAGATAATAGTCCTTTCGTACTGCTAAAGTAGCAATAATAATAATAATAATAATAAAAAAAGTTCAAAAGTTAAAATCTCTTTAAAAGCTAAAATAAAGAGAGCGTCCGTATCAAAAGGAGTTAATGGTCTCGAGTTTTACATTGAATTAACAATAATGGAAGGACAAATTCTCAATGAACAATAGGAATCAAAAGAATTGAAAGTCATAATTTGTATCAACAGTTGCTTAACCATTTTAAGCTTGGGATCACTTCAAGCGGTAACCGTCTTATTACGTCGACATTTATACACATGTTTAAAATAAAGGACTAAGAAGATTTGCACTTGTAAGTTCAATAACTTCGGTTTTAAATGCATGGTCGATCTCTTTGTACCTTAATGCGTTGAGGATCACGTACCTTAAGTTAACGATAACTATAATTTAACATATAATAAGTAAATAACTCTAATATAAAACAGTTAATTAATATTTATTTACCCAACGCGTTTCGAAGTCAATGATTCGTCATCACGGCATTTACATAATATTAAACTTAAAGAAAAGGAATTTGATCTTTCCGCGGCAATTTTTTTTGAAGTTTTCGTCAACTTCAAAGTTTCGTTAAGGAAATAACTTATGATTTCCTTCCCATCAAATAGCAACCTTTCCAACGATATATCACATGCCCGGAAAAAAAAATATTTTTTTTGAAATTCGACTTACTAAATACAAACCTCTAGTCACCCGAAGCTTTTGGGGGCCCAATCTGCATCTCCTCAGATGATTTATCTCCGTGAACGAACAACACAGCTTCATTTAATTACTCACTGCTACATCAAAAAGGATCCAAGTTTGCAATTGTTCGCAAGATATTGTCATTTAGAGGAAACGTAATTTACTACACTGATGGATCCAGTTCGGAAAGCTCAGTAAGATGTGCTTTGGTATGCAAACATACAATCATATCTAGGTTTCCTTTACCATCCTCCTTCTCTGCATTGTCTTCAAAATTGTGTACGGTATATTCTTAGCTTTGACGTATGCGTCAGATATGCACCAGACAAACATAACTATTGTAATGACTCCATGCTCGCTATGAAAAATATAGAAAACAAAAAGCGCAACCACATAATAGCGTCCACCTATGAGGTCCTTGCAAAAAACCGATCTCTCACTCCGCTTCCTATATATGAATACTGGGAAATTCGAGCATTTTGCGAAACACAATTGCTGACAGAGCAGCGAAGGAAGCAGCACTGATGCAATTTGCTCCGAATATAAGGACCCCACTATCATACGTTAAATATCTAATGAAAAAACTTTTCTGGATCTTGTGGCAAGACAAGTTAACTAATTCCATACCATCACAGTTTCGCTTCATTAAAGACAACATCTGTCCATGGAATCACGTACCTTCGCATCGTAAGGACTGGACTGATCTGTGTCTGCTTCGCCTCGGGGCACAAAAGATATTCACATGGCCACATTTTGTCTGGACTCTCAACTTCGCTATGCTCCTCATGCAACGTCCCTATCTCTGTTACTCATTTTCTCGTTCTATGTCCATTACTTCAAAGACTACGGCTTAAGTAAAACTACCTCCTAACCTTAAATCTCAACTATAAAACGATTCTATGACTACCATATCCTTTCTATCCCTTCTTAAAGAGTCTGGACTAATAATGCCTAACTTTCCGCATTGCTAGCCAAAGATGCTATACATGGCGCGGTAAATAAAAATAATAAAAAAAAACAACAGAGTAATCATCAAAAAAAGAAGAAAAGAAAAAGGCCCACTTAGATAATTTTTTTTATTAATATAACAGGTGAGATTAGGTTAAAGTATTATCAGTATACCATAGAAACGTAATTTGAAAAAATTAAAATATTATCAATGTTAATAAATACAGATTTGAATGAAGAAATCGAATTTTAGGTTGATTTTTAGCAAGTCAAAAAATTTAAGCATTATGCTAAAAATTGTTAAACAAAATGTTTTTTTTTGAAAAGAAAAAATACCGACTTCGAAATTTACTGTAAAAATTTAATAAAAATGCATACTAAAAAGTAAAAATTAGCTATTCAATAAAAAATAATATATTTCAGAGTGTTTAATTATACAACATTAAAATTTTCGAACAAGCACAAAAATCACAAACTGTAATAATTAAAAGCCGCATTAAAATATTCATTATTTTTTCAATACTCGAATCGCAGAAAACGAGCGACTGTTTAAATTATTTTTGAATGTTGGTAATTTCGGCTTGACGCTGACTCTAATTAAGGTATTAATGTTGTATAAGAATTATCATAATATTACCTTATAAGGTATATCACTTTGACATATGTACATATATTACATTTTATCGAATAATCACTTTTTACTTTTTAGCGCTTTATCGTTCAATTTCTATAGTAAATCTTGAAGTGTCGGTATTTTAAAAAAAATAATTATTCTTTGCTTTTTTTGAAAAAAATTACAAATGGGCTTGTTTCTTGTTTCAATTTTTGCACAATAAACTGTGTTCACAAATAGAAACATTATTACGATTATTTACAATATAAACCTAATTTTTCCCCCTGATTTTTGAACTAAAACAAGAGATAAATATCTTTTCAAATGCGTGTATTACTCGCGGCGAAACACAATATTTCCGAATAGTGATGCTACGTAATTTTTAAGAATTTAAAATATGTCTTGTTCAGATTAGTATTATCATATTAACGTATTGCTTCGCAGGCGCTGCAAATACGAGTAACTCGATGAAAAATAGAAAAAAAGTACATTGAACATAAAATTTGTATTTTTCAGCTTATACGTGTATTACATAGAAAATAAATATTAAAAACTAGATCTGTTAATGAATGAACGCCATTTATCAATTTAAATAACTGAATAAAAAAATAAAAATAACGAAGAAAAAATTATGATTGAAATTTCGGTGCGAAAAAAATATAAAATAAGGAAATACATTTTTAAAAATGAGAAGATAAGTTTTTGTTTAAAAAATGTGAAAGTGAAAAAAAAGTCATTCTACGTTACTGACATGATTAAGGTCACACGCAAGATAAGAAGATTATTTCCGTTAAAATTTTCAAGATTTTTATTATGTCCAATGTAGCCCGAGAGCGGAAAAATAATATATCAAGAACAATTTTGCAAAAAAATTTTCCCTTCTTTAAAAATTTAAGGGTCGCTTAAGCCCCCTAACCCTTCAGCCAGGTCTGTCTTTTCGCATTTAAGTATTACCAAAGGACATATTGAACAAGTTTTCGAAGTGCCTCAAATACCTACCCAAAAATGCTGATCAGCTCTCGGGCTATCTGAAAAAAAGATAAAAGGTAAACTTTTTCGAACGTTCTAAGAAAGGTTGTGGCCAAAGAATAAGATTAATTCCGTAACAATATAAGATCGCACATAATCGTAATTAATTCGTGATTTTTTTTATTTTTGTTTTTCTTATTACCAGTCATTGGTATTTGTTAAAAATCGAATGACGAAATTATTGCACAATTGGTCAAAAACATTTTTAGTCAATATTTTCTTAAGCATTTTATAGATTAACTATATTCCAAAACCACCTGGTTCGTATACAGCTATTAAAGTTCAGTTAATTTTACTACAAAAAGAAAAAGAAAAATTAATTTATTACACGAATTTTTCTTAAACAAAGATTTTGAAAATACTTTTCAGGCTGTACAATAAACTCTACTAAAAGAAGGATTCACTATTTCACAGTAAAATCGATTAGTACAGGGGTTATTTAAATTAAGTAAATAATGTCTAAATGAACTACAGTTTTGGCCAAAAAATTAACTACTTTTAAAATTTAAAGAACATTAACAAATCGACAAAATAATAAATTATCTTCGTTCGAAAAAGAAAAAAAAAAGAACAACCGAAAATTATAATTCCTACGTCGATATTTAAATAACTTTCCAGCTATGCAATTTAGTTTTTAATCAACTAGTTTCGTAATGCAAAAACCTCTCAGCTAACAATAAAACATTAAATGTACTTTCATGTTTTCGGAATTGCGCAAATTTTAATAATGGAAAAATAATAACAAAGTATTATATTACATGAAGAAGACATTGAACGTGTTTCATTTCGATTTTTATACAGCACTTACATACTTGTTATTATCCAATACAACATCGCTTGTGTCGAAGAGAAAAAACAACTTTTGATTCAATCTGTAAATGTGATGTAAGAATACGTATATATACATATATTAACAATTATCCAATTTTAAAAATATAACAAATCACTTTTACACTAATTTATGGACAAGGAAATAATTCTAATAACCACAATATAGCGTGGTAATAGAGCAATTACAGGGATTTTTTAATTAACACTTTGTAATCACTTTAATTTTTTTCTATTTTACACCAGCTTTGTAAATTATCCGATTTATTAAATGCTTCTACAATAGTCATACGTCAATGTACGATAATATTTGCAAAGCAGCGGGGAAAAAGTACTGAAACTCAAATAATAAATCGATGTTTCCTTGTTATTGTTACATTTGATAAAAGCTTTTTATTCGTGGCTTCGTTCGTCTTTTTCTTAAATATGACAAAACTTTATTTCTAGCGTATTATTCTGGGCAAACGCGATCTGACGAAATGTGGCAGCCTTTGCAGTCGCAATAGAGAGGAGGCTCCTGGAGATTGGAACATTTGGGGGATGAGTGTTTGGATGCACAATGAGAACAAATGAAGTGGGAGCTGTGGCAATGACATACAATATGCCCGAAAAGAAAACACTGAGGACATTGGTTAATAGAGAGAATACTAGATGAGAGTGGAAAACTAAGTTTAAGTATGGTATATGAACTGAGAAAGATAAGATTTAGCCGATTTTAATTTGACACTTCTAGTGGGGATCTTGGAACCATCAAAGAACGAAAAATACAGCGCACAGAAATAACTAGGAAGATTCAAGCCCTCTTTAATGTCGTCTTTTGAAAAAGAAGTACAGACACCAGTGATTACTCCTCCAATCCTACATAATGCATCACGAGGAATAAATGGATTAAGTGTGGGATTTGAAAAAGAAAGATTTGGTAAGAAATTCATTAGCGGTAAAAGCGGAGGAGAATAAAACAGAGATACGCTCTTTACCCTAAGAGATAATATTAGAAAAGGCGATAGAAACTTTATTGATAAGTCCAGCCAAGGCTAGCAGATGAAAATACCTTATATTCTTGTTGGGAGAGGAATTCTCAACAAAAACTGAGAAAGAATCTCGGTGATCCAAAGGAAAGGAATCACCATTAATGCCCTGAACTTAGTAGTTGTTTTTAATACTATAATTTCTGTTATCGGTAACAAAATTTTCTTTGATATGAATATTACTATTATTTTTGTTCTCAATGTTACTTATATTGTCGTGGTTATTATTATTACTATTAATATTATTATTAATTTTAAAATTTTAAATAGCTTCGTCAGCACTAATGTTATGATTATTAATATTGGACTGACTAGTCAAATTGGTTTGAGATAATCTCGGATCTTTGTTCGGTAAACGCACGGCCGAGGAAAGATGAGTGAAAAGATTGCGCTTTACAGAAGCGTCAACCTCCACTAGGTCGAGCGAAAGGATAGCTTTTGCGGATTTTGTATTTTTGGAAGAAGCCATCGAACGGCCCTCACTGGACTGGCTTATCGATCAAATAAACCGCGAATAAATTATTAAAAGGAAAGATGAGAAAAAAAATAGAAAATAAAAATAAATAAATAAAATACCCACTCAATAGCGGAACGAGATCTTCTAGAGTAAACAAAAACAAAATCGAAATCATAGAATAAAAATAAAAATAAAACCAGCGGTAGATGAAATTAAAAGTTGAATAAGAACGATCTCACCAGTTTTAATGGTACAATTTTTTTTTATAGTGCCATACTTAATTCCTGAGCGTCGGCGACTACCTATTCGTACATCTCAGCTGTACAGACACAGGCATAGTGTACTAGGCAATTATTATAGGCAACGCAAGTGTACACACGCAAGACTACATACGGAACTGATAGTAGTCGCTTGTTATCGTGGACAAGTGCAGTGCCGTGTGTGTCTGCTGTGTACTGACCTAGCGCGCATATGGTGGTATACGTGGTGGTTTGCCATAGTCTTCCACGTGATTATTAGCGATTATCTATTTAATTCTTGTAATAAGTTCTGTCGTAGCTCGGGATCGAACCCGTGACTTCTGTAACGGAAGTCAAGCGCTCTAGCAACCAGACTATCGCGATGACAATCGTACAATGCACTCAAAAAATTCAGATTAAATCGCAGACGACGCAATCGAAACACAACTGCAGTCCTTAAAGATTAACAACGATATATGTATATTTGAACTTCATTCTGTTCGATTAGATGAAATATTCATAAGTTGTAGGTACCTTTTAAGTACATACACTGCTTTGCACTTATTAGGCAAAATATTATTTAAATACAGCAAGATTATAAAAATTACAAAAGAAAGTCTTAATATTAAATATTATAAGTGCTTAAACAGATAAAAATTTGACTGAATTTCACGTTTTTATGCGCAACAGTCTCAAGAGCCAGACTGTGTTTTTACACACAGATCATTTTTTTTTATTATAAATAAATATACACATTACAATATAATATTTCTATCATAATTTAAACTTAATTTATAATTACCAAAGAAGCTAAAAATTTTAATTTTCGAATTTAAAAAATTTTTGAACGCACTATTATTCAGAAAATGAATGCATTCTCATTCTCTGTCCAATAGAACGCAGTTGTATTTCAGCTTCAGCGACGAATACGAACACTAAGGGATCAACTTCAACGAAGAGATCTCCACTTAGATTTACTTCGCAAAAAAATAAGCATGCAAGAAGATAATAGCCGGATGAGATCTTTATTGGAAGCTGAAAAGGAAGAAGCTAATGCGAGGTAGAAGATTATTATACTTTTCTGTACTAACAAGTATATTAACTATACTGTGACAGTGAGAAAAAAATTAAAAGTATATTAAATATTTATTGTAACTTTAAACAGGATCAAAAGATTACAAAGGCAAATAGAAAAATTGCAATCGCAACTCACAGAAGCAAAAGCTATTGGCAGAGATTTAAGAGCAAAACTTGCAGAAGCAGAAGAATATAAGGTTCGAATGCATTATCCATTACATGACAGAATATATTTTATAAACATAAAGACCACATATAATTTCCACCATAAAACTGAATTTTGACTATTAATCCTTATATTACCGGTTAAAAATTTTTATACCATTTAAAAACTTCTTCATAAATAAAGCTATATGTAACTCACATATAGGTACATGATGGAATATATCTTTGTTATAACTAATGGTTATAAAAACCTAGTCTCGACAGCAGATATTTAATTCACAAACAATGCAAAACATGTTCAAAATTATCAGTTTAGCATTATACTGTTGTAATTTACGCTATATGGGTCGTATAGCACACGTGAAGATAAATACACGAAATAAATATACGCATCCCCAGAAATTCAATTTACAATACTCATTCTTATTTAGTTGTAGTTATGGCAGAGTTCGAATGAATTATAATGACAACTTGGAACTGATGAAAAAATATATAAACAAAAACACATGATACTTTTAATGTGATATATATAGATTTGAAAAATTCTATTCTTAAATGTTTATCACAAAAGTTCGTAGTGCACTTCAAACTATAAAGATTATAGCCGGATAAGTATACAAAATTAACTCCCTTCATGATTTGGCTGAAATTTGTCCAATATGTTTGTCTTTCCAAAAAAAAAACACGATCCTGAAAGTTTGGAACGTTAAGATTTTGAAAAACCCAAGTCGACGTTGAAAGGAATTACAAAGCGCACATAACCTGGTCATTTATGGAGCCTCTCGAGAGAAGTTAACGTTATGAAAAAATTTGATATTAAAGCTTATAAAAACATTTTATAGAATAAAAGTTAACACTCCAAATTTTTTCATAATTTTTTTTGGAGGGGGTAGGGGGGGGGGGGTGAAAAGTGGTTAAAAGTACAAAAAATTAAAACTTTCAGCAATTTCCGGTGTTTTAAAGGCTTTAATATATACCGAACGATATTTTAGTCCCGAAAATGCGTTCAGTGAACCAAAAAACTCTCTAGTACACGTACTTAGTTCGGTTTGTCATGGTATGTGGCTCAAAAACACAAACTAACCTCAAAAAGATCCGTTTGGTAGTCTAAAACAATCTAGATACCCATTTATTGACGTATTTTAGGACTTTATTATATACTAAACGCAATTTTAATCTAAAAAGTGAGTTTAGCACCCTAAGAAATACCCTGGTATACATACTTGGTTCAGTTTGTCATGGCACGTGCTCAAAAATACGAAAGTGACACCAAAAGAACGAGTTTAACGGACTAAAACAATCGAGATATTTATTTTTTGACGTATTTCACAACGATTTTTTGGACTCAACTGTGAAACCTCAAAAATCTTTTGCTGGTATGTGCGAAATAAATATTTACGTGAACATACCCATCCTCTACCTTTTGCACGATATATATGTATGTATATACAGTCGAGAGTAACCTTTAAAAAGCTTATTTAGCGATAAAAAGCTTCCAAGGAGGTTATTCTGTGTCCTGCAAAAACCAAGATATTTTTATTTCTGAATTGAACAAAATTAGTTGGACAAAACTTTTCATATTTAGAATACATTAGTTAAATTTTGTTCAATTCAGAAATAAAAATATCTTGGTTTTTGCAGATCACAGAATAACCCTCCAAATACTACAGTTCGGTCGGTTTAGTCATAGTTTTTTACAACAATGCTTAAAGTTGATCTCAGAATCGTATTTAGCGATGCCGAATATACCATTTTTAAGGTATGCATTCTCGACCTTCTATAGAACAAGATATTGTTCTCAGGTTGATATGTTTTATCATAATTCTACATTATTTTTAGATGTTTTTTTATTTACATTTCATTATTTTTGAATATGCAAAAATAAAAGATATTGATTTATATTTAACTTTAAAGCGCAGTCGATTGATTTCGATGAATTAATTCGTAGATAAGTGAGATTTTAGAAATAATTGTGGCTATAAATGAGATGAATTTTTTATCCATGTGTTATAATCTGGATCGTTCTACAAATGGCAACGAGACTTTCCTTTGTTGGTGGTTGCCCGCTATTCCGTTTAAATATTGAAATATAGAGAAACTTAGAATATGAACGTGTTCAATAAATAAATAAAATGTTATAAATAGCCCCACGTAGAGGTTACCTTCAACTATTATTTATTTGCTAAGATCAGAAATACAATTAATTGCTCTGTTGAGGATATTACCGCACAGATAAGTCTGAGTTGCGTCAATGAAATCGGACCTTAACATATGTGTAATTAATATTTTATTTTTCTCTTTAACTGGTGCTGCTAGCGAGTTGAAAAAGTACTCACTTTATTTAATTAAGGATATTTAACAGTTGCACAGTGTTAATATTAATGAAAAAATTAGATTTATTTACACTGATTTTGAATAAATATTCCAAATTAATTTTATGTAAACTTCATCATAATGGATATTGTAGGTTAGTTACATTATATTTATTTATTTGTAAATAATCTATAGTAGTGAGGGGATGTATGTTCTGGCGCAGGGAGCGCTGGAAGGTACTGGGGGTCATAATGCGTAAGTGTAGCGTGATCAAAACGATCGCTGAAAATTTCTGAGTAATTTTTTCACTCAGCAAAATGTAACGCAATTTCCCCCACTTTTTTGCCCCTTTATCGGTCGGTAATTAAACCCCTACTTAGAGGTCCCCCCCCCCCAGTCTCAATAGTCCCGGTAGACTGAGTACCTGTCCGATGAAGGGCGCCGATTCCCAGGCCCCTAAGCCGCGTCTGTTCAATGGTGTAATTGTCACCACCGCTGTTCTGAAAATAAACACAGCACCTTAGATTCTGAGTGTACTGAACCCAGGTGACAACAGATGCAGCAAAATATAGGGCCCTTTTTCAATATTAAAAATATTGCGTTCGATCGATTTATATTTGATAATTTTTTTTTGTCTTTATTAAAATTAAATTTTTAAAAATATTTTTAATTCACAAGATTAAATACTCGCTCCTGACTGATTAATTTCCCAGAACAACGATATTATTTACACTTAATGTCTACTGCTACTTTTCATATTGGGTGATGTAATTGGGGTTTCAATCTGTGTTAAACAAAAATTCACCTGTCTGGAGTTTATTTTGATATGTTTTTTTATTTGATTAATAGAATCTACTAGTTAACGTCACATTTTTGAAATATTATCTCGCGCTTTTTTACCTGGATTTTTTAATTGTCATATAATTTTGACGTAACGAGTCCAATTTCTTTATTATTGCAGACTATTTGTTTTCCTATATTTCTGTTATTTTCTTCTTCCAGTTATAGATTGAACAGCTATGCTGATTAACAAGTGTGCTTATAACTTTAAAAGGTAATATTTTTTCATTAATCTTCCTGATACCAGCGCTACTACAGGTGTAGTGCTTATTTTCCAATGTTTATTGCTCTGGAACGTCTATTTTAATTTTACTGAATCGTGTGTACGGTGTACTGTAATTTTTCCCGATAAACTACTCGTAATAACCTTCATATTCATGGAGTCGAGTTTACTGCTAATTCTTTGCTTTAATGTGAGTATGCTCTGCTGTAGAATGGTTCAAATGACGACATCATGTTCACTATAGTGAGCATTTTTGCTGTTGATAACCTGCAGCTTTTCATCCATCATTTTGAGGTGCACGTCTCTATTCGGTTTATCCGCATTAATACGTTTATCAACATCCTCCAGTTTTGTTTTTACCATCGTTACATGATTTTTCAACTTCTTTTTCGCATCGTCCACTACATTGTTAAGTTTACATTTTGTTACAGCGACTTTCGAAACCTTCACATCGTTAATGTTAAACTTGTTTACCTAAAAAACTTACATAATTCAATTGTACTATATATTATCTAAAAGAGCGTTATATGATTCGAATATACGTAATTCTATACAATCAACATATTATAAACAAACAACACAAACTTTAATACACAATATAATTAAAATTTTATATAAACCACCTACTGGTTTCAGATATCAATCAATAATCATGGTGCAACATAAACATAAAATTTAAACACCATTAACAGTATACAAAAGAAGAAGGAAATAATGTAAAATATACGTAGAATGGTCAATAAGTAAGTTTCGATGTTTTATAGCGCACTAACGCAGCGTTCGTGAACAAAGAAAATACACACAGACAATCTGTAAGTTGCCACGAGGTAGTACTGTGAGTTTCGTGTTGAAAGAACGACGTGTGTTGTCTATCCGATGAATAATAATGGAATTACCGGTGGATGTTTTGTCCAACTTAGAGGTGCCTGGGATGATGCGATATTTCACTGTGTTAGATGAATCGCGCAGCGCCATTTACAAGCATATAGTCGAAGTATACGGGCCGAAAATAAGTCTGTAGATGGTCGGTAGATGGCTACACAATTTTTAGAGGGTCGAAAAAATATTGTCGATGAAAAGCGAGTCGTAGACCGAGCGATACAATTGCCGAAGATTCGATTAGCACAGTACGACATTTGCTTGAAGAAGATAGGCGTTGCACCACTCGGCAAATCGAACGATATATTTCAAAGGTCGCATGCAATCCTATTTCACATGGGGTATTTTGAAAATTATCCACGAAGAGCTCGGCCTCAGAAAAATTCGCGCGTGATGGGTTCCGCGCCTTTGACGGACTATCACAAGTCGAATCGCTTGGCCGCATCGCTCGATTTGATGTTTTCGGGCAT
This sequence comes from Icerya purchasi, assembly GCA_039619475.1. Classification (NCBI taxonomy): domain Eukaryota; kingdom Metazoa; phylum Arthropoda; class Insecta; order Hemiptera; family Monophlebidae; genus Icerya; species Icerya purchasi. Next base: position 247,989,370 of record CM077116.1, read on the forward strand.
CCGCCGTACTCCCCGAATCTGGCGGCGTCAGATTTTCATCTTTTACCCAATCTTCATCGCTGGTTAGGCGGACAACGATTCTCGAGCGACGACAAGGTGAAATCTGCGGTCATTCATACTTCACAAACCTGGACGCTTCGTTTTGTAAAAGTGACATCGGAAAACTAGTTTACCGTTTGACAAATGCCTGCAATTGTACGGTGATTATCTAGAAAAATAGGTATGAATGTAAGGTTTCAAATAAAATTTTTTCAGTGTTCGTACCTACATTGCTTTTTTTTTTAGAATTTTAAGAAACTTACTTATTGACCATCCCTCGTATAAATATATATATATATATATATATATATATATATATATATATATATATACATATATATAATCGGATAATCACACAATTTTGTTTGTTTTTTTTAAATAAATAAACGGAATGTCTTTGTATTTATTTCAGCTGTGCAGGAAAAATGGAAATATAACCAGTACAATATTCCCTCTGCTAATACTAAACGATGCCTACAGATAGAATACCGGAATAGTTTCATTCGCGAGTTACAATTTGATTCGTAATGTAACAAAGAAATGTAATCAGTTAACTATTAAGAGGAAAAGTCATCGAAGAGACAAGAAGCGAAATCTATTTAGTGTTCGAAAGTTGTTACAAAATTACTGATATAAAAGCCTATCTGAAATAGAACTTGGATGATGCTGCTGTATTAGAAGTGGATGAACGAACGTTACGATATTTGCTCCAGAGTAAATATTATTTAATTTATTTGAGTGATTATATAGAAGGTATCAATTCGTTACTTGGCTCTAGCGGAGGTGAAAAACTCTTTTTGGAACCGAATAAAATTCATACCAGTCCGAACAGCTAGTGGAGGATATATAAACGGTTCACATACATTATCTATTTGTTTCCTTTGAAGGTACCGCTGGTTATAAAATCGTCAAATATGCTAGATCCAGTCTTGGATTTACATCACGGACTTAAATGGGCTGCAGCCCACAGCGGCAAAATTCGAAAGGCGGCAAATTTGCATGAGATTGAAAATTTTTTCTTTTGAAAAATATTTAAAATTTCCAAAACATTATTTCATATTATGGCGGTTCAGCCATAGCAGGGTAGGAGAGGAATGTGATAAAATAATTTTTTAACCTGCATTACTGTACAGAAAAGTTAAAATGGAATATATTGATTAAGGAAAAATTTCCAAATGATTATAGACAAATAACATGTAAGGGGAGGGAATCGAGAAATGAATTTCAAATAAACGAAGGGAAACCGGAACGTGCATTATTATTAGGCAAAATGGTTATATTACCAGTTAAAGGGAATTCTCGAAGTGTGCACGAGATAATGGCTGGTCGGCATGATAAGAGATCAAACAAGACTGGAAGATAAACTGAAAATTCGCAAGGGTAGGAGCGGTATCTTATTGCTACGACAAAATTTAAAGGATTTTTTGAAGAATTATTTATATTATTTTGCGCCGTAGCAAACGATGAAAGGTGTTCAGAGCAGAGTGACGTAGTGGAAGCGTACTGGGCCCGTAACCTGTTGAAATTATTCTGAATACTGAATCTGATGAATAAACACGCTAACGGCGAAAATAATACATTATGAATAAATGTACACTTTATTTCATTTCTGTGAACGTTTAACAAACAAAAGTAAAAACTCGATATAATTGGAAAACCCAACTCTAACAACACTATAAAAAAATTTCCTTTCTTCCAACTTATCCTTCTCTGAACATCTTTCTTCCTTGAAAAACTCCTCCAACTCCTGACTGGGTCACTATAAAATTTCTTACTTCATCCTCAAAAATCTATCTGTAAAGTTTCTCAAAATTCTTTTAATCATTCTTAATTCCACCCTACAATCTGGTTCCATTCCTGGTTCATGGAACACCTTCGTTGTTATCCCTATTCCCAAGATTAATTTCTTTGCCCTCGGGCCTATTTCTTTAGATTCTTGCCGAAGGAAACTCTTTGAAAGCATGCTTAACAAACGGCTTGTCTAGTGGGTGGAACACAATAACTTGTTTCCAGACAACCAGTTTGGTTTCCGTCGCGACTTAGTCCATCCAGATTGTATCAGTCTTTTCCTTGCTGACATTCATAAATCATTTATTTCCAAAGAATTTACAATTTCAGCTTTTATTGATGTAGCCAGTGCATACGAAAGCGTCCATCTTCCCACGCTCAAAAACGTTATGATTTCTTTGAATATCCCTGCATCCATATCCTTCCTAATTATCAATCTTTTTCAAAGTATATAGAACTCTCCTTCTTTCTGCTCATTCCTTTTCCGCTTCAAGGAAGGTCTTCCATGTTCTTTCTTTACTGCGGAATCTATTGCCATCTTAAAAGCCATTATTTATATTTCCTCTTCTGCAAGTCCTTCCAAATTCCTTATTGTTTCTGATTCCTTAAGAGTTCTTCTAGCGCTATCTCCACCTTCCCTTTTTCCTTCCACTGATGCTATCATCCTTTCTATTCGTTCTCTTCTCCATGATCTATCCTCATCAACGTCTACCCAGATTGACTTTTATGGAATGTTCGGACATTCAGGCATTGATGGAAATGTAGCCGTTGACCTCCTTGCTAAAGCTGCAGCTTCCAATGGAAATTTTATTAGCAAGGTTCCGGCGCACAATATTCTTCTTTCAACTAAATCCTGCCATCTTAGACTTTGGCAATCTGTTTATGTTTCTCTTTTCGGTAATCCTAATTCCTTTTATCTCTGGATTAACCCTGTTCCTTCTTCTCGTCCTTGGTTCTATGATTTCCTCAGTTTGCGTCGGTCCATAATTACTAAACTATCTCGCCTCCGTTTCTCGCATAGTCTCCTTTCTTTTCTCTTAATCGCTTTTCCTTAGCTACATTTCCTTTTTGTTCATTGGATCCTGAAGGTTCCCAGTATGTTTGTAATGCGGATCACGTGTTCTTTGAGTGTTCTGGTTTATCTCGCGAGCGTGAGTTACTTTATTATCAACTTTTAAAGCTTGGTCTTCCTGCTCCTTTCAACGCCACCTATGTTCTTTTTCTGTCTATTCTCTCAGTTGTTCCTGTTTTATAGGTGTTCCTTGATTCCATTGTTGATAAAATAAAAATATAGTTTCTATTCTGTTTCATGCATCTCTTCCATTTTTCTGGGCTAATGCTCTCTGGTAGCAAAACCCAAGGGGGGTAAAAAAAAATGTACTTTATTCAATTTGTAATTATTTAACAAAAAAAAGTAAAAACTCAATATAACTGGAAAAACCAACTCTATCAACACTATAAAAAACACAATAACAATAACGTGTTAGCAGGATGGGAAAAAACACAAAGAAAGATTAGCGCTGAATAAAATTTAATAACTCTAAAACTGGAAATAATCATAATGATGAAAATATTATTATTTAAATCGCAAATTTAATACGAAGTAAACATTTGCAAAATGTATTTCCTAACATTGCGTTTAGAATTCATCTTTTATTATTTTAAACAAGCTGCTCAGCAGAACCTTCCTGCAATGAAAAGAATTAAACATTTTTTCAGATCAACAATATCTCACCAAAAGTTAAATAATTTATTTATTTTATTTATTGAAGAACAGTTAATAAAGAATTTAAACTTTAATGATATAATAAATGAATTTGCATCTTTAAAATTGCGTCGTAAAAAAATGTAAACTTTAATTGATACATATAAAAATAATGTATGTATAGAATTAAAATGAAATTTAGGTGTGTTTTAAAAATGTATGAAATTTTTTAATTGAAAATTAATTTTTAACTTTTATGTCCTTTCTTACTTTAGTTACTCGATTGTATTTTTTATTAGTTAATTTATAAATTATTCTAAGGGCGGCAGAAATTACTTAGAGCTCACAACGGAATTTGACTATAATCCGGCCCTGCCTAGATCGATAATCTATTTACCAGTGTCTACCATTTACCTCTTAGATATAAGTATATATATATATAATTGATCAGGCCGGATGATTAATCGATTTTGATAATGAAGAAGTTATAACAAATTTACATCTGACGTGATCGGCATGTAAAAACCCTTTTTATTTTTTATAAAATACCCATAATATACAACAAAAGTAATATCAACGTATATAAACAAGCCTTTTCTTTACGTCGCTCTTCGCATTGCTCGCGTCCTGAAAAAAAAAGTGAAAATAGTGGGAGAAGGAAATAATTATTGAAGAAAAGTATACATATTTTAAAATCAAATACAAAGTGCTAAACTGATCTGAAAACGAAAATGGAAAATATTCTTAGAATACATCGAAGTAATGCTTACATAGTTGACTCAATCGCAGGATTGGAGTATCACTCTCATAACCATATTCCAGTTCGAAATTCGGTGCGAACAATGAAATCCTTCACCAAAGAAATTATCAACAACAACACTGATGGAAGTACAACAACAATAAAAATGACAACAGAATTTTCATTCGCTATTCTGTTATGTTTCCTATTCAGATTCATCGAAGATTATACAAAGGGTATAAGTTCACGCTATGCAAGAACTCATTCTGCTCAGATCTAATACCAATAAGAACGTTTTTGTAGCTGCAAAAGATGAATCTGTTCATTTAACTCTGCATACAATCGCTTGGAATGTACCGTTTATTAAGGTTAGCGATAGAACAAAGGTCACGACGCTATTGACTCAAATAAAGAGGACGAAATATGTTTTGATTCAATTTCATATCTGGTACATATATCGACAAACCAGTCTATAACTGATCAGAGTTGGTTAATAAAAACTACATTTGTGATAGAACGTCTCCAATACATTGTATTACTTTTCCAGATTGATAAAAAAAATAATCTGATGAAAAACGCTTCTATGTGCGATCATGTTGATGTTATAGAACTATGTGCGTACATACTCTGTGTGCCTCCCTTACAAACCACTAATTGTTGATTTCAAAAAGAAAAAATTTGCTAACCTCTATCTATCCTACACACAATGTTGAACATTGTACTATGGACAAGAAACTACACATCCCGCTATCAGTGTACACAATTTTTTATCTCCTTACATGGTTATCCCGTGCATATTTCAAAATGAGATATTGCTTGATAATAGCTACTTCAGATTTGTATAGATTTTAGGACGGCTAAAAATATACCTTCTAAACAACCATATACACCCTAATTATACATGATAAGAGTACTGGTTATCAAAATTGTTGAAATATAATTATCATAATGAATGGAATGATAAGACATGTTCCCTAAAGAACGCCTTCATATTATCGAAATGGTATAATTTAAATGCACGCCATTGTCCTGTTCCTCAAAATGCTCACTATCAGAAAACCTGAAATCAAACTTAAACTAAGCCAGTGTAATCGTCTGTAGCAGTCGGTTTTTCGTGCGTTGATTGCTGTCTTCGATTCTCTCGCGTTATCAGTTTAATAACAACGCGACTCCGTCGTTCATCATACCAGATAACTCGGTGAGATCGTTCATTGTTCTTTTTCTCTTATCTCTGTACCGTTTATATTTCGATTTATTTCTTCTCCGCGTAATTTTACTCGACCAGTGGTCATTATTATTTTACGTTACTATTATTTATTTAGTTAGCAGTATATTTCATTTCTAGAATTTTTTTTTTTTTTCCTCCTTTTTCTTTTGTTTTGTATCTCCAATTCTTCAACTATTATTTCGTTATCAGTGATAAAAGTCGTGTTCTATTGTGTTCGGATTTTATCTCCACCAGAGCGGTGAGTTCGTTCCATTTATTACTCGTAACTCTTGTTGCGGGATTTTCGACTTATTTTCGTTCGCTCGTAATTTCAGATTCGTGTGTATTCTTCTGTCTCTTTTTTTTTTTTTTTTTTTTTTTCCTCGCGTGTTTATTTTATTTACTTTCAATTGTTCTTTTCCGATCACCTTTTCGCTTGAGCGTAAATGAGCGTTTCCAAAGGGGGCCGCTCAACGGCCTCCCCCAATAAACTTTCAAACAATCATTTATCGCTTAACGTAATGGATATAGATCCTTCAACTAAGCGAAAGCCCTCTAGTCCTTTAACCCCTCCTCCGTCTTCATCTACTAAGGAATTACGCCTGACACAACCGGATACTCCTATCTCCGATATTCCTTTAAGTAATAATAACAACACATCCAGTACCACTAACCAAAATAGTAACAATACTAGTATCACTAATAATACCGCTATCAACTGCAGTAATGATAATAACAATTTCAATAAAAATAATAACAGCATTAACAATAATAATTCCAACACTGAAACCACCACTGAGGCCATCTTCCCTTTCAACCATCCCGGTCCTTTCACAGTTTTTGTCGAAAATTGTACCTCCGACGAGAATATTGGCAACCTTCACCCGCTAGCTTTGGCTAAGCTCATTAGCAAAGTCTCCACTTCTTTTACTGACATCAAATCCCAAGGTAGGGGACGCATTTCGGTCTTCTTCCCCAATGCTTCTTCCGCTAACTCCTTTCTCAACAACTCCTCTTATTTCACCGCCAACAAAATCAAGGCCTTTATTCCTCTTAATACCTTATATAGAATCGGTGTTATTACCGGAGTTCATCCCTCCTTTTCAGTCGAAGATATCAAAGAAGGGCTTGAATTTCCAAACTCTGTTATCTCTATTCGACGCATTTTCCATTCCTCCGAGGGTTCCAAAGTACCCACCAAAAGTGTCGAGTTAAAATTCCACAAATCTTCCCTTCCCGAATACATTTCCATCTTCAAACTTCGTTTCCCGGTCTCTCCAAGTATTCGCTCTCCCACGCAATGTGCAAAATGTTTTCTTTTTGGGCATATTGCACGACATTGCAGGAGTTCTCACTCGATCTGTTCCCATTGTTCTTCCCAGCACCTCTTCTCTGAATGTGATAGCCTCCAGGAGCCTCCTCTCTGTCGCAACTGCAAAGGTTGTCACAGTTCGTCCGATCGTCGCTGTCCTGAATGGCAAAGACAGAAGGACATCAAAAAAATCATGGCCTTTGAAAACATATCCTTTCATGAAGCCTCCAAATTAAAAGCTTGCAGCGTAGTCTCTCAAGCGTTTTCTTGTGCTAACCGAGCCGCCGCTCCTGTTCCCTCTCTAAGCACTTCTACCCTTCCACGCAAAGTAACGCCTCTTCCTAGCCCAAAGTCCCCTACTTTTCATAAATCTCCCAAGTCCAAGTCGCATCCCAAACCCCTTCCCCACTTTCCTCCTATCCCTTCTCTGTATTCCCCTGCGCCATCAACCGGATGGGCTTTGAATAGAGTTGGATCCTCTTCCTTCAACTCGTCTCCAGCTGAAAGTCATCTCCCTCTTGTTCAAAATAGTGCTCCTATCCACCACATCGATACCTCTTCTAATATTTGTAATTTATCCACTGCCATCATCCAACTCCTTTCATCTTTCAACACAGCCGCCTCCCCTTCATTCGGGGACAACCTTTCATCTTTCCTAGTCAATAATGTTCAGTTCAACTAACTTTTCTTCTATTCTCCATTTTTTATATTTCCTACATCTTAGTCGTTCTTCCATCTCCTGCCACATCAGATCAATTGCAAAGTTGAAACCTACTTACATGAGAAACTCCACCACTAGGCTACGATACATTACTGCCGCAATAGGAAGCCTACAAACTTGCATTAAACCAAGTTCGTGCAGGCATTCCTCAGATTTAAAAATGATCCTTCCATCAAATCTTCTATACGCTACGTACACTGTAGGAAGTCTACAAACTTGCATAAATCCAAGTTCGTGCAGACATTCTTCAGAACTATCACTGATGCTTCCAACAGTAAAAAGCTATTTTCATAAGAGGCCATGTCATATTTGGAATAGGCCTCCCTTCTGCTCCTCTACTTTGGAAGTGAGCCTATGCAGCACTTCCTTTAAGGCATTTTATTTCCTCTTTGTATCCTACTTTACTGCTCTCGTCTTTCCTTTCCCTTTTGTCATTATCCTACTATGTCGCAGCTTCCGTCCTTAAACATTATACAATGGAATTGTCGTAGCCTACGAGCTAACAAACAAGCTTTAGCGGGTCTACTTGACCGCTATAACATTCATGTCGCTTTGCTGTCTGAAACGTGGCTGAAATCATCCTCCTCCATCCATTTCAGAGGATTTTCCATAGTTCGAGCAGATCGTGTGGACGGGTATGGTGGAGCTGCCATCCTAATCAGGAGCGACTTATCATACCAATCGCACACTATCCCTTTCCTTCCACCTCCCTATCCTAACTCCCCCAATATGATCCATATTTCTCTTCTAAATCTGTCCCTAAAGCCTATCCATATCGCTTGTGTCTACAACCCTCCCACCTCTAGTCTCTTCAATATTCCGCTTTCCTCATTCCTTACAACCCTATCAAAACCATACGTCATTGGTGGAGATTGGAACGCTCATTCTCCCCTTTGGGGCTGCACTCGTTACAACTCCAACGGCTCTGTGCTGGAAGACTTTATCCTGAATCATAACCTCTTCCTCCTCAACGATCATTCTCCCACCTACTTTAAAAACGCTTTCTCCTCAAGTTCGGTGGACCTCTCCTTTACCTCTCCCGATATGCTCCTAAATGCTCCTGGAGAACACTTGATGGCACTTTTGGTAGTGACCATGTTCCCATTCTCCTATCCCTTAATGACGTCTCTCCTCCTACCCAATCCAAGCCTCTCCATTCCTCTCGATGGATTCTTTCCAAAACTGATTGGACCAAATTTCGTTCATTGATGGACGATTCTCTCCCTCATATCCTGGCGAATTCTGATCCTATAGCCCAATACAACCTGTTCACTCAATCCCTTCATTCGTCCCTTTCTTCATCCTCGCCGCTTGTTCCCAATAATCATCACCGAAAAGCGCCCTCTGCCTCCTCACTCTGGTGGAACGAAGAGTGTAAACAGGCTTTCAAACAAAGTACTGTTACATTCAAATCATTTCGTTTGCAGTCCTCAATGTCCAACTTTCTTGCTCACAAAGAAGCCAATGCGAGGGCTCGCTTTGTTCTTAAAGCGGCTAAGAGAAATTCTTGGAAACAATTTTGTTCCGCTTTTTCTAAAGACAGGCCCTTTTCGCAGATTTGGAGGATGGCTAAGGCTTTTACTTCTCCCCTTTCCAAGCGCCCGGTACATCCCTCTCCCGCACTGCAACATCTCCTTTCCTTTCTAGATTCTATCGCGCCCGCCTACGCTCCTTCCCTTGAGGAAATCTCGCTTCCTGTTCTTACACCCAACTCAGAGTCTCACTTCTTATCTCTTCCTTTCCGTTATGATGAGCTACTATCTATCCTTAATAAATCCTCCAACTCCTCACCAGGTTTAGATGGTATATCGTTCCTTATACTTAAAAACCTCTCCACGCTTTCTTTGCATTTTCTTCTGAATATCTTTAACTCCTTCCTACTCTCCGGATCTACACCTAAATCCTGGAATGACTTTGTTATCATCCCTATACCTAAAAAAAATCAATCTACGTTCCGTCCTATTTCTTTAGCCTCCTGTCTTCGTAAACTGTTTGAAGGTATGGTGAACAATCAACTCGTCTGGTGGCTGGAACACAATGATCTAATTCCTTACAATATGTTTGGCTTTCGCCCGGTCGACTGCATCAGTCTTTTCCTATCAGACGTCTACAAAGCTTTCATAGAAAGAAAATTCACTGTTGCTACATTTGTTGACGTCTCCTCTGCGTTTGATAATGTCCACCTTCCTACTCTATGCGCCAAGCTTCTTGGGCTTAACGTTCCATCTAATTTCATCTTTCTGATCCTAAACTTGTTCCAAAATAGATCCCTCTTCCTCTCTACTCCCTCCCGTGTCATTTCCAGATGCATCCACCGGGGACTTCCTCAGGGATCATGTCTTAGCCCCACTCTTTTCAATATCTATCTCCTTAATATTGCTTCCCTCTCTACAATTTCCTCCTCTCTCCTTTTCGCAGACGATATCCTCATCTACTCCAGTTGTAATGATGTGGCCGCCGCCAACGAAGAGATCAATAACTCTTTATCTATCCTTAGTATCTCCCTCGCTTCAATTCACCTCTCTCTCTCTCCTTCTAAGTCCTCTTCTATGGTGTTCTCCCTTCGCCCCTACAATCAAGCTTTGGTAAATATTATTTCATCTAACATTCCGATTCCGCTCGTCAGCTCCTTCTGCTATCTTGGTGTTATTCTCAACAGCCGACTCACTTTCTATGAACACATCAACTATCTCTACAATTCTTCCCTCAAAAGACTCAATCTCCTGAAAGCCCTTTCGCCATCCAAATGGGGTGGTGACCCTTCCATTCTCCTAATCCTTTACAAGGCTATAATTCGTTCCAGAATCGATTACTGCTCCTTCATCTATGGAAACTCCTCTAAATCTCTCCTCACCAAACTGGACAAAGTTCAAAACTGCTGCCTTCGGTTGTGCATTGAAGCGCTAAAATCTTCTCCCATTCCTGCTATCCTCTCTGAATCTGCTATGCAACCACTGTTTATCCGCAGATCGCAGCTTGGTTATAATTTTCTAATTAAACGGCTTTCTGTGTCCTCATCTAATCTTATCTCTTCCTATCTTAGTATTAAATACCAATGGCGATTTGCTCCTCACAAAATCCCAATCCTTTCTCTCGTAGCAGCTCGAGTCTCCAATTTTTCGCCTTATGTCTTTTCTTATTCCAAGCTTTCTTACTTTTCCCATGACTTTTCCAGCATTTGGCAGACTATTAATCTCTTCTCTCTCCCTCTCCAAACTAGCTCCACCGCACATTCTTCAATCCAAGCCGAATTCCTCCACATGCTGGACACATCCTTCCCTTCTCATCTAACATTCTTCACTGACGGTTCTAAAAACGAGAACGGGGTGGGCGGCGCGTTTACCTCCCTCTCACTTAATCACTCTGAGTCCTTCAAGCTCCCTTCCTTCTGTTCTATCTTCACAGCGGAGTCTATCGCCATTTTACGCACAGTCTCGTTCATTCCATCCATAAGAGAGATCAGTAAATGTCTGATTGTCTCCGATTCCAGAAGTGTTCTTCAAGCCATTTCTTCTCCTCCGTCTCATTCCTCCAATTCTATTATTCTTTTAATTCGTTTTCTCATATCCAATCTACTCTCATCCTGTTCCATTACTATTGACCTTTTGTGGGTTCCTAGTCACTCTGGCATCGAGGGCAACGAGTTAGCTGACTTTTTAGCCCGTTCAGCCGCCCGCGATGGTCCTTTATTCTGCAACATTCCTACCTCGGACATCCTCCTTCTTTCCTCAGCTAATCATTCCCGACTATGGTCGGACATCTATCCTTCTCTATTTTCTAATCCCGCCTCTCATTATCTTCAAATTCAACCGGTTCCCTCTTCCCAGCCGTGGTTTCAATCCTATTCTTATCAACGCTCCGCGATCATTTCCTTAATCAGACTGCGTATTAATCACTCACTTCTACCCTCTTCACGTTTTCGTTTTTCCCTGTCCCCTTCTCCCGATTGTCCCCTTCATAATTCCATCTCTCCTCTCATATGTGATGCAAACCACATCTTCTTTGAATGCCCTGCCCTTGATTCCGAGCGCTCTGTTTTGTACTCGAAAATCTTGGCACTGGGTCTTCCTGCTCCGTATAATTCTTCTTTTGTCCTTTCCTTTCCATCTCCAGATATAATCCCTGTACTCCAATCTTTCCTAAGCTCTATTTCTAATCGTCTTTTTATTTAACCCCTTCCTTAATTTCTGTTGTTGTTGGGTCAATGCCGCTGGCGCGCCCAAAAAAATAAAAAAAAAAAAAAAAAAAAAATCTCCAATTCTTCTATATTACTGTAGATCAGCGTGTCCAAGGGGGGCCGCACAGCGGCCTCCTCTACTGAGCTTAAGCCCTCTAAAACGGATCTGTCGTTGAATTTAATGGAGGTTGCTGATGCTCCTCCAAAACGTAAACCGTCGAGCCCACTATCCCCTGTGGCGTCACTGCCCTCAAAAGACTTGCGATTGTCGCAGTCTAACCCTTCCGAGTCTAATAACAGTTCTTCTAGCAGCGATGAACATAATGGAAATAGGGTTAATAATAATAATGTCAACATTACTCAGAATACACTTCTAAATAATAACATTGTCACTAAGAGTAGCGATCTTGTTAATGAAATTTTCGAATCTAATAACAATATCGCCAATAATAATAATAATAATATTTCAACAAACGTCATCAATAAGGATGGAGATAATCCCAATATTAGCGAAAGCAATAGGAGTCCTAATCCTTCTGAGACTTATCCTCAAAACCACCCGGGTCCTTATTCAGTTATAGTCGAGCACACCTCGGCTGATGCTAATATAGATAATTACCGACCCCTGGCTTTGGCCAAACTTCTTAGTTCCATTTCTTCTTCTTTTACAGATATTACTCCGCGAGGAAAAAATCGCGTTGCTGTCGTTTTCTCTTCTCCTTCTGCAGCCAACTCTTTCCTTCATAATCTTAATTTTCTTACTAAGCATAATCTTAAAGCATTTATCCCTGTTACCTCATTATATAGGTTAGGCGTGATCTCAGGTGTTCATCCTTCCTTCTCTGAAAATTACTTTTTAGAGGGCCTAGAATCACCTGATGTCCCGGTAATCTCAGCCAGAAGAATCCTGCGCACTGCCGAAGGCAAGAAGGTTCCAACGAATTCGGTTGAACTTAAGTTCTCCAAAACCGTCCTTCCTAACTTCATTTCCATCTTTAAACTTCGTTTTCCTGTCTCTCCGAGTGTTAAACCTCCAATGCAGTGTGCTAAGTGTTTCCTGTTCGGACATATTGCTAGACACTGCCGGAGTTGATCAGTTGTTTGTTCCCATTGTTCCCAAAAACATTCCTTCTCAGAATGTATTGATCTTCATAACCCCCCGTTATGCCGAAACTGCAAGGGCGCACATTGTTCCAACGACCGTAGTTGTCCGGAATGGACTAAACAAAGGGACATCAAAAAAATAATGCCCTTTGAAAACGTTTCCTTTCAGGAGGCTTCAGTCATTAGAAGCAATTCTTATTCTACACAAGCTTTCTCATATGCCAACCGAGCCGCTATCCCTTCTTCTAAAGCTAGTGTTCCTCTCAATATTTCTGTCCCTAATCCACAACTTCCCCTCAAGTCCCCCACTTTTTGTAAACAGAGCAAATCGAAAGCGCCTCATAAATCTATTCCTCAATTTCCTCCTCTCCCTTCCAATCAAATTCCGTACCCGTCCAGGGGCTGGGCTCTCACTCAACATAACTCAAACGACAATTTCTCCTACGCTGACTTAAATATAGCCTTACCTTCCTCATCCTCGAACGGGATATCGACCAATGCGTCGGGTTCATCCCCATCCGCCGTCAATAACCTATCCGCAGCAATTTTAGAACTGCTTTCTTCCCACAATATGGCTTCCTCTCCTAACTTTGTCACATCTCTTTCTGCATTTCTCTCTAGTAACTTACATTTCTGCTAATTCTTATTTTACTTTCTTCCCTGTTGTATCCCTCTAGATTATTGTTATGTTCTGTTATCGAACAACCCACAGTATTATAGATATTTCTTCCGCACTTTTTCTCCGCTATGGCACTTTGGTCGGGAGAACCGCTGTGGGATGGCCTAACCCCATCTTCGCACAGTGGAGCCTCTCGAGGATAGCCATTGTAAAGCTAATCGCATTCGATTATGCTTATAGGACAAGTTACCAGAAATATAGGCTCATCAAGAATAGCACCCATTTAGAGAATTTCTCCATGCTATTAATCGCATTTATAACGATTTGCCTTTCTGGGCGGCGATTCTATTAACCAACCGCGTATGCGTTCTGCTACGTCTTCGACTGGCAACCGAAAATAAGGATCGTCATGCTGTACTGTGGATTGTCTTGTGGTGCAAACTGACAGTAACTTCCAAGATCAAGGTCAAGGCCTCTAACCTTTGGTATGTCTCTCCTGAATACACTCTTTGCTGAATTGCTGCGGATTCATTTTTCCATTATTTGTTTTGTTTCTGCCCTAGTCCTGTTGGCTGCATGGTTCGCCTTTGCCAATTGGCTTCTGCTTCTTGCGTTGGCGTTCTGGTCCAGCCATTCGTCTCATCCTACGAATTCTTTTCATGTCTCATAAGTTGAATATTCTCCAATGGAATTGTCGGAGCCTCAGAGCCAACAAACAGGCCTTGGAAGGGATTCTTGACTCTTACTTCATCCGTATTGCTCTATTGTCCGAAACTTGGCTTACTGAGTCCATGAGTATATCCATTCGTGGATTTAAGTTAATCCGTTCTGATCGTGCGGATGGATATGGCGGCACCGCCATATTGATAAGGAACGATATTTATTTTCACGTTCACGATCACTCCGCTTGTTTTCCTTCTGACGTTCGGTCACCAAACCTGGTGCATATCTCTGTTCCTAATATTCATCCTCAACCAGTCCATATTATCTCAACATACGTCCCTCCGCATTTTGATCTCCACAATTTTCCTTTTACATTATTGTCCAATTTTCTTTCTTTTCCCTTTATTTTTGGTGGTGACTGGAACGCTCACTCTCCTCTATGGGGTTCGGTTGGTTATAACTGTAATGGTTGTGTTTTTGAAAATTTCATCTCTAACAATAGCTTCGTTATTCTTAATAATCATTCTCCGACGTTCTTTAGAGGCGTGCAGACTTGCAGTTCGGTTGACATTTCCTTCACTTCTCCCAACTTTGGTCTCAGCTGTCATTGGAGAACCTTGCAGGGTACCTTCGGTAGTGACCATGTTCCAATTATTCTTTCCTTTCACGATCTTCGTCCTCCTCCTGATCCCAGTTGTTCCAGAGTTCCCCATGCTTCCAAATGGTCCCTAACCAAAGTTGATTGGGATAAATTTCGGGCTGGAGTCGATTCCGCCCTCCCCAACATACATTCCCAAACAGATCCTGTTCTTCAATACAACAGGTTCATCGACTCGATTACCTCGGCGTTGTCGGCCTCTTCTCCTCCTATCCACTTCTCTAAAAAGAACCCTAATCTTCTTGCTTCTTCTCTTAAGGTGGAACAACGTTTGTTCGGTCGCTTTTAGAGACAGTTCTTTGAAGTTCAGGGTCTTCCGTTGCTGCTCTTCCTTCGATAATTTCATAGCTCATAGGGAGGCCAATGCTAAGGCCAGATTTATTCTCAAAAAGAGCAAAAAAAACGCGTGGAAGAAATTCTGTTCATCATTCTCTAGATCCACCTCCCTCTCTCATCTTTGGAAAATGGCGAAAGCCTTTCAGTCCCCACGGTCCGAACGTCCCTCCTATTACAACCTTCCTTCAGAGAAGCTCATCTCTTTTCTGGACTCAATTGCTCCCTTATATGTTCCATCCTTGGAGGAAATATGCCCTCCGGCGTTTCCACCTACATCCTCTATGCACGTTCTGTCTTCCGATTTTAACATCAATGAACTCCATTCTTCCTTAAAGAATTCCTCCTCCTCCTCTAGTCCGGGAGTGGACGGCATTCCTTTCCTGGTTATTAAGAGCTTATCAATCTCCGCACTGAATACTTTGCTTTCTATCTACAACTCCTTCTTGCATACCTGTACCACGCCACCAATTTGGAACTCCTTTATTGTTATTCCTATTCCAAAAAAGAATCCTAATTCTTTCTGTCCTATTTCCTTGGCTTCGTGTTTTAGAAAATTGTTTGAACAAATGATTAATAAACGCCTAGTCTGGTGGCTGGAATTCAACAATATTCTTCCCAGTAACATGTTCGGTTTCTGTACGGGACTGGGAACAGCAGACTGTTTATCGTTGTTTTTATCTGACGTGTACAAATCTCTTATTCGCAAAGAATACACTGTTTCTGCTTTCCTTGATGTTACCTCCGCATTCGATCATGTTCACTTACCCTCTCTTCTACATAAAATGTGTTCCATTAATGTTCCTTTACAGGTCGCTTCCTTAATTCTCAAGCTTTTCTACAATAGATCAATTCAGCTCTCCACTACCTTCTTCTCAGAGTCTAGAGTGGTCTTTCGGGTTCTTCCGCAAGGCTCATGTCTTAGCCCTACTCTCTTTAACATCTATTTCCATAGCCTAGCTACTCTTCAGATATCATCTACTTCCTTATTCTTTGCCGATGATATACTCATCTACTCTTCCTCAGTTAATCTTTCTTCCGCCGTCGTGGAGCTTAACAACTCTCTTTTCTCTCTGGATAATGCGTTATCCGATCTTCACCTTTTTACTTCTCCTGAGAAATCAGCAGCTATGGTTTTCACTTATCGTCCTTATAGTCGTTCCTCAGTCAGTCTATCCATGTGCCATCTTCCTATTCCTTTAGTTAGTTCTGTCGCCTACCTTGGCATTGTTCTTAGCAGTAACTTGTCCTTTCATCATCACATAAATTATCTCTATACGTCGGCTCTCAAGAGGATTAATTGGTTGAAGGCTCTCTCCTCCTGTAATTGGGGTGGGGATCCTTATATCCTTCTGATGCTATACAGGGCCACTATCCTTTCTAAATTCGATTATTGCTCGTTCCTTTACATCAGTGCTCCTCAATATCTTTTCCTTAAACTTGATAAAAACCATAATATGTGTCTCCGCCTTTGTATCGGTGCCTTGAACTCTTCTCCTACTGCAGCCATTTTGGCAGAAACTGGTTCCTGTCCTTTATTCATCTGAAGACTTTATCTAGGTGAACGATTTCTGATTAAACGTCTTCATATTTCCAATTCCTACTTGCTTAATTCCTACTGGTTTATATCCAACAACTGGCGTTTCTCTCCTTGTAAAACCCCAATCCTTTCCTTGATTTCTTCACGACTCAGGGCCTTCTCTCCCTTTGTTCTATCCTACAACAAATGCCCTTATTTTACCTATAATTTCCTGGATTTTATTTACTCACCCAGTTTACTTTTTCTTCCTTTGTATGTCAAGTCTCTTCCCTCTCCCGCTGCTCATAACGAATTTAACTATGTTTTATCCTCGCTCTTTCCTTCTTATACCTTAATTTTTACAGATGGCTCAAAGTCAGCTTTGGGGGTTGGAGCGGCTTTTACTTTGCCGGATTTCGGCTATTCTGAGTCGTTCAAACTCCCCTCGTTCTCCTCCATATTCCTAGCCGAATCTATTGCGATCTTACAGGCAATCCTTTTTGTAGCCTCCTCTAACAATATATCCAAGGTTCTCTTATCTTCTGATTCAAAAGGCGTTTTACAAGCCATTGCTACTCCCTTTCCTAAACCATCCGCTGATCCTATCGTGCTTCACATACGTTCCTTAATTTCACATCTATTTCATTCCCGTTCTGTCCGTATTGATCTATTGTGGATTCCTAGTCATTGTGGAATTTCAGGCAACGAGTTAGTCGACTCGTTGGCACGTTCGGCTGCTTTAAATGGTCGCTTTATTAGGCATTTCCCAGCTCAAAGTCTTCTTACTCTTTCCTCGTGTTGCCACCGTGACTGTTGGTCTGATCTCTATCCTTCTTCTTTTTCCAATCCTGCTTCCTTTTACTTATCCATACAACCCACTCCTCCTCTTTTTCTGTGGTTTCTTGATTTCCCCAACATAAGGCGGTCAACTATTTTATCCATAATTAGACTTCGGTTAAACCACAGCTTGCTTCCTACTTCGCTCTTTCGTTTCTCCATTACTCAGTCTCCTCTTTGTCCATTTGATCCGTCAGAAGCAAACTTCGTTTGTGATGCAAACCACATTTTACTTGAATGTCCTTCCATTTCTTCAGAACGCGCGATACTGTATTCCGGTCTTTTGCATCTTGGCCTCCCTATGCCCTACAGCGCTCAGAACATCTGTTCTTTTCCATCTCCCTTGGTTATTCCTTTGTTAGCTTCTTTCGTATGTTCCATTTGTAATATTTTTCCTCCATAATTATTAATACTTTCATACTGTTGAAGTGAGTAACGTCCTTAGCTGATATGCTCAAAAAAAAAAAAAAAAAAAAAAAAAAATAAGCTTACCTGTATCGCCATCATCTTCATCATCATTGTATAATGCTGGTGAAGGCGAAGATATATTTTTCATGTAATTTTTTTGTATTTTTTTTTTTCTGTATTTTTAGTTGTAAATTTCGAATAAACGAGTTTAATTTATGATTCAAGTATTTTTTTTCTTCTTTTTCTTCTCTAATTTGTTTTATACAAAGAAATAATAATAGTAGTAGTAGTAGTAGTAGTAAAGTGAAATAAACATCAAAAATAAATAAATGAGAAGGAAAAATGTATTTGATAAAACATACAAGTATTAACATATAAACAAAAATACACTGAACACATGAATACTGAAAGATACAATATATAAATGAGATGTTAATGACCGATAAGTTTTATTTTTAACCTATGATATATTACTTATCTGTTTAAAGGGAATATCAAAAATTTCTCTATTTATTATAAAACGCGCTATATTCGTACTTTTATATGCTATCATTTTTTGACGATTTTTACCAATCTTATTATCATCCCTTTCACAATCCTGTTTTCTGTACTTTTTGCAATTACATGTATGTTTCAACTTGTAGTGTGGTTTTAAGAAGTTCCTATAATTAAATATATGTAATTTCGCCACAAAGTATTTTAGATATGTTCTATATAGTGCT
Source organism: Icerya purchasi (assembly GCA_039619475.1). Taxonomy (NCBI): domain Eukaryota; kingdom Metazoa; phylum Arthropoda; class Insecta; order Hemiptera; family Monophlebidae; genus Icerya; species Icerya purchasi. The sequence goes on from CM077116.1 coordinate 248,007,921, forward strand.
CCTGACAATGCAAGGCTACATATTGTGAACACTACAAAGGACCTCACTGAAAAATTTGGATGGTCAATCTTACCCCGCCCAACCTACAGTTCATACTTCGCGCCCAGTGATTATGCTTTGTTTTCTCACTTGAAACTAGAATTAGCCGAAGAAAAACATGCAAACGACCAGTCATTCAAGAACCATGTTATGGAAATATTTGACAAGCTGAATGGATTTTTCTTTCAGGACAGTACCATGAAGCTTATTAACAAATGCGATAAATGTTTAAATTTACAAGGTAATTATATAGAAAAAAAAAAAAAAAAAACAGACATTCTAAGGAATAAAATGAAGTTTTAAAAATTAATCTATGTTCATTATTACACAAATGGGAAGGATGGGAACCTTACTTTCCAGGTGACCCTCGTATATATATTTATTGTATAAGAAAAAGCAGAAAAACCTAATTTATTCACATGCATTTCAATGGGGGACTCTTCTTCTCATCAGAGTTATTGTCAATAGTAGCATTTCTTAATTCTATGTTACCTTTCACTAAAGTATCTATATTATTAGCTAAAACTACACACTTATAATCTAACCTGAATATCACTGGTTTATTTCATTTTATAGTATATAATTAAGTTTGTCACTGCAAATACAACACCTAGTTTTATAATTTGCGCTTATAATTCTGTTGTTATTAAAAATACAATACTTGTAATTATCAAAAGTAATTTCATTTTTAGTGACGTTACATTTTGTTATAATTTTATCATTACTTACCCTAACACTGCGTACCTTAGATCTTAATCTAACAAAAGAGTGAATCGGAATGCCGTTCATTTTGTCTTTGAATTTACCATCAACTTTTTCATTTTTAATGCTATAGCACTTATGACTAGAAGGGTAATTGTATGCATCAAAGTGATCCGAATTATTTTTCATATTTTCTTATATATCCTGTGTTTTAATATTATAAACTAAACTACCTATATTACTATATAATAATTTTAACCTATCTACACCACACATCAATAACACATAAAATTGTAATAGAAATTATACATAGTTATTTTGCTTAAATCTAAAATAGGCTTACCTATATATAAGAGCTTATTGAATAATAGTTTGGTAGGATTTTGATGTATGGCACATGAAAACGGTCTTTCTATAAATATAGTACAGTCCTTGAAGGAGGGCTTATTAACTAATTTACTGAATCTTTATTTATTAGTAATTAATTTAATATTTAATTGCTTTCGGGTGTTTTGTAGTGTCATTCTAAAAAGCAAGTTCACTATCAATTTATAATAATTTTTCTTGAATTCATTGGTAGCCCACTGCTGAACAGATGTATTTAGATCTATATACAACTTTAACCAGGTAAACTGTTTAAAAGTAATTACTTTATGAATTTTATTAATTTCTAAACTGTGACTTAAAGTTAATTAGAAGTACAAAAAATGTATGATACACCTATATTTATTTTCTAATGTAGTTACCAACTTTTTTACTTTACCTTTTAACAAGACCTGCTTATTTTCTAGAAGAAATAGTAAATTTTCATATGAGTTACAATGTTTTATTATAAAATTTATATACATACTTCTTTAAATTTGAGTTATAAATGTTTATATCCATTTTCTGTATTGTCACTTTATTAAAAATTTATCAAAAAACACATATAACAGAAAAATTATAGTTTAATAAATTATTTAATTAAAATATTCTACTTTTCAGTAACAGGAGTATTTTTTAACCGTGAAATACGAAAAAATTTTGATACATACAATGTTTTTTGAAGAAAACTGCACAAAAAATAAACAACTTTTTTTTTGAAATTTCTATAATATGATCAAAATCTACAATGAAAAAGAAAAAATTAATGTTAATAATCAGGTATTTATTCTTTTTTCAATCTTCAGGAAGCGGCATACAGGCTTCAATTTGTTCTCTGTATAAAAAATAAAAATCGAAACAGATGTATTTTTCTTTTTTATTTATATTCAAAAGTAATATAGAAATATGAATCTATTTCCATCACAAGGTTATATACTTACATAGTATGTTATACTATTTTATGTTGTATTTCCTCCAATTTACAGAACTGCTCCTTCCATTTCTGCTTCTCCAGTACAGTTCGGTATCCTCTTTTGGTATATAAATATTTAAATTTTACTATTCTACTGAAAGAGCTTTCGTCTAATCTTTTTTGAATTATTTTCTTCTTTATCCAATAATATACTTTTATGGTTATTTCATAATGTTTACTGCAACAATTTTGGCGCTTTCAGAACGTGCTAAATTATTGTCTACAAAAAAGAAAATTTATAATTATTTAATAAAAATAAAACCAGATCTTATTTTTTTCAAATATAATATGTTATTTACTTCTAGCTCTTTTCCTGAAAGGATCATATCCACCCAAAATTTAATGGTTGATGTTTTCATATACATGTAGATGTAATCAAAATCCATTTCTATATAACAAAAAAAAATGTTTATTACTTTTCTTAAAATAACTATCTAATTTTATTTTTTTTTATTTTGTTTTACTCAAAAAACCTAATTAAAATTAATGAATGTCAATAAAAAAACAACAGCGAGGCAATAATATTCGAAAAAAAAAAATTTTACCTATCTTATAATCTAATAGGATATTCAAAAATATTAGATAAAATAAAATCTAAAACTTACTATGAGTTGGTGATAAAGTTTCAACAAAAATGGTGCAAAACGAAAAACTACTACTTCGGTTAATATCAACAACGTTTAATAACGAGGAAGATTGACTCAGATACATTTGTTATAATCCAAAAACATAATAGTAAAATGAAAGTAATAACGGACTTGGAATCAACAAATTTCACCACGAACACTAACGCAAATGGTAAAACTTTTTAAACACTTCAATGATACTGAAATGTTGGGAGAAAAGCAGGTCTAATGTAACTAACCTACAATATCCAATATGATGAAGTTTACTTAAAATTAATTTGGAATATTTATTCAAAATCAGTGTAAATAAATATTATTTTTTCATTAATACTAACACTGTGCATCTGTTAAATATCCTTCATTAAATAAAGTGAGTACTTTTTCAACTCGCTAGCAGCACCAGTTAAAGAGAAAAATAAAATATTAATTACACATATGTTAAGGTCCGATTTCATTGACGCAACTCAGACTTATCTGTGCGGTAATATCCTCAACAGAGCAATTAATTGTATTTCTGATCTTAGCAAATAAATAATAGTTGAAGGTAACCTCTACGTGGGGCTATTTATAACATTTTATTTATTTATTGAACACGTTCATATTCTAAGTTTCTCTATATTTCAATATTTAAACGGAATAGCGGGCAACCACCAACAAAGGAAAGTCTCGTTGCCATTTGTAGAACGATCCAGATTATAACACATGGATAAAAAATTCATCTCATTTATAGCCACAATTATTTCTAAAATCTCACTTATCTACGAATTAATTCATCGAAATCAATCGACTGCGCTTTAAAGTTAAATATAAATCAATATCTTTTATTTTTGCATATTCAAAAATAATGAAATGTAAATAAAAAAACATCTAAAAATAATGTAGAATTATGATAAAACATATCAACCTGAGAACAATATCTTGTTCTATAGAAGGTCGAGAATGCATACCTTAAAAATGGTATATTCGGCATCGCTAAATACGATTCTGAGATCAACTTTAAGCATTGTTGTAAAAAACTATGACTAAACCGACCGAACTGTAGTATTTGGAGGGTTATTCTGTGATCTGCAAAAACCAAGATATTTTTATTTCTGAATTGAACAAAATTTAACTAATGTATTCTAAATATGAAAAGTTTTGTCCAACTAATTTTGTTCAATTCAGAAATAAAAATATCTTGGTTTTTGCAGGACACAGAATAACCTCCTTGGAAGCTTTTTATCGCTAAATAAGCTTTTTAAAGGTTACTCTCGACTGTATATACATACATATATATCGTGCAAAAGGTAGAGGATGGGTATGTTCACGTAAATATTTATTTCGCACATACCAGCAAAAGATTTTTGAGGTTTCACAGTTGAGTCCAAAAAATCGTTGTGAAATACGTCAAAAAATAAATATCTCGATTGTTTTAGTCCGTTAAACTCGTTCTTTTGGTGTCACTTTCGTATTTTTGAGCACGTGCCATGACAAACTGAACCAAGTATGTATACCAGGGTATTTCTTAGGGTGCTAAACTCACTTTTTGGATTAACATTGCGTTTAGTATATAATAAAGTCCTAAAATACGTCAATAAATGGGGATCTACGAGGTCAATTTCGTGCTTTTGAGCTACATACTGTGGGCAAACCGAACTAGGCATGTGTGCTAGAGAGTTTTTGGGTCGCTAAACTCATTTTTGAGACTAAAATTGCGTTCGGTATTCATTAAAATCTTTAAAACACCGAAAATCGCTGAAAGTTTTAGTTTTTGGCACGTTTGAACTCCCCCCTCCCCACAAAAAAATCATGAAAAATTCAGAGTATTAACGTTCACCCTACAGAATTAAAGATGAAATAATCTTCAAATATGTGAATAGTAACGAGGGTTAATCGATATAAGTTAATATGATTAAAAATATTCTCTGAATTAATTCCAAATAATTTTAAAACATTTTAACCAGATAACATTACTCTGTTATTATTATGCCCGAAAAGTTTATTTTAAAATTCTGTATGTAGGAAAGAGCCTTTGATCGATCACAACAGATTGAAGACTTGCAGAAAAGATTGGTAGATGCAGAAATGTTAAAAACGCGTTATATGCAAAAGGCAACTTCATTAAAAGAACAAGTAAATCGTATAATTACAATTTTTTTTATATATTTAGTTACCTTTTTTTAATAACGAAATAATTACGTTTACTGTTAAATTATTTTATTAATACTTATATTTTGTCCGGATTCTTTATCTTTTCCCTTAGAACAAAATATTTGTTTTTTAATATAAAGAGAAATCATAAATAAAGAATCTGCAGATAATCAAACAGGCAAAAACAAAACCGTTCAGTACCATTTTCTCCTCTGTTTATTAACCGATTTTTTTCTTCCTTTTTTTTGTTTAGTAGCTATTGACGATCTTTAGTGTTATCAGTAAAGAAATTTTGGAAACAGTTTTTTTTTCTCTTATTTAAATAAAAAATTAATACAAAAAATGAAAAAATAAATCGCTACAACCAGTAAATCTGTTCTTATTAAAATATTTTAACTTTTCTTAATAATCATCATTATTGGCTTTTTTTGTACTAAGTCTTAAGGTGCCGTTTAATATAAATTAAAGTAGGGTTTTTAAATTGTGATTTACCGTTATTTTACTGAATTTATTTCTTTTTTTAAATTATAATGGGGTACTGAACTCGTTTGTATTGTAAGTACATATAAAAGTGCATGTTCTCAGATATACAATGAACGAATGTATAAGAGTAGAGAGAGAAAAAAACTGGAAATATGCAAATTAATACATATTTTCCTTAAATTTTTAATAATAATTAAGGTCGAATTTCGACCAATGGGCGAACGGTAGTTTTAATAAGTAGATCAAAAAAAGACGTCCTAGTTTTCACTGAAGAATAAAGCAATAAAGGAAAAATAAATAAACTATACTACTTTTAGTTTCAGATATGAACGGAATAAAATTGTCTACATGTGTTTGGCTGCGCACAATTTTTTTTTAAAGTTAACAATGTAAGATATCTACATATAGTTATAAACATTTACAGCAAGAAAGTTGAAACATAACGTTACGCGCATGAAACAAAATTACTTAAAAGAAAAAATAGTAATAGTCAAATAAAAAAAATACTAATTCCGTATCGACTGTGAGATATTTCAATTAATTCCAAATAATGACATAATTAATTTTAACTGTAAGTGTCATTTACAAACGGACAGTTGCTGAACTAAATTAGCGGTTGATAAAACAAATATGTGAAAAGTTTATTTAAAAGCATAATTACAAAATAGTTTCATAATAAATCTTACTTATTCATGCTGACAAAAAAAAATAGTACGCATGTTTTTAACTGAACTATCGCAATATTTAATATTATTAAACTAAACCGAAAAAAAGAGGGACAGAAATAAATACAGACAAAATGTAAGAAAATTAGAGGATTTTTGAGAATTAAAGAGGAAAACCAGTCATGTAACAAATATTTTACGAAGTAAAGTAGTCAGTTGGCCTTCCTTTTTAGACATTCATAAAACTAGCTAATTATAAAAATAAATTGCTTATCATAAATTCAGTGAAATAAGAATATTTGCGTCATCAAGAGAGGTATGTACTATATCGACTTAAAATATAAAAGTAGGCAGCAATATTAAGTTTAAATTAATTTTTTTGAATTAATTAACTGACGCTTTTTTACATTAAAAGTTTCGAAAATATTAATGACAGCTTTTTGTTTCTTTAGTAGTTTATTTTCTTTAGACGATATTATAACTGACATAGTAAAAAATGAAAATTTTGCCAAAAAAAGCTTTGTATTTTACGACAATTAATTTTTTTTTGCAACGTACTCGTACTTTTTCCGCATTTATTCATATTTATATGACTATGGCAGCTACCTATAAAGTAATTTTTTGTATTTTTCAAATATAGGTCTTAGTGGATTTTTGACAAACCATAAATTCCGAGTTTATGGGTACAGAGTTAGGTGAGATTAAAAGAAGACTAAACGTGTTTTCTTTATAACACATGTCAAACACAGAACTGTAATAAAATAATATTTATGTACATGATATTGAAATTATACACTAACAGCATTATGCGCGAAAATATGATACTATATTTTCGATATCGAGTAAATTAATATTTTATTTCCCATTTAGCTGAATATAGTGTCAGAAAATTCGGAACAGGATAAATCTATGAGTGAGCACACTATTAAGTTACTCAAAGAAGAATTAATATCAGTTAAACAAAATCTAACCGAATGTCAAAGATCCGAAAATGCTGTAAGTATATAAAACGAATACAAAAATTTTAATATTCTTTTTGGTTTTTGTGATCTAGTTTTATTTTTTAAAAATTCACGTTAATTTACCGCCCCTTTATATTTACCTATATACTTGGAATATTTAATGATACACAGAATTCAAGTTAGGTAAACTTAATAAGTGCATTTTGAATTAAATAGATAAGAATTTCATTCAAGGTTAAGAAATATCTTTTTTTGAAATAGTCACCGATAATTTTCAGATATCGTATGCGCAAGAAAATTACAATTTTGCGAACACTTCTAAAACGATTGAAAAATAAATTTAAAAAAAATAAAATCGTGTTTTTTGTTTCACACAAATAATAAATTTTATTATTGAATTAACCAGCTGAAATAAAACGTGAATTATAACCGAACCTATATTTTAATATTATTAAACGAATTAAAATAAAAACATTACATAAACCAGATGCAATAATATTTCTACTATTACTTACAGTTAATAGACTTCAGAAGATCAATAATTACCTTACTAGGATTGGATCCTTCTATACCAGATTACGAAATTGTTTCTCGTCTTTCGAAGTTGATAAATGCTCATCGAGAATATACGTTAGTTTCCAAAAGATATGATGAACCATTTCGTGGTACAGTTAATTTAAATCCGCGATATTCAACTACATTAGAATTACCGGCAACTACCAGTACCGTTAACCGATACAGTACTCTAGAAAAGCCGAAATACTTGGAAAGTTTATTGGATGACATTGATGCCGATATCACAGCCAGTTATAATAAACGACCAAGCCGTACTTTGTAACCTGTTACCATTATAATTATAGAAGAAATCAAAATGTAAGATTTATCGATGTAAAATATTTAATTAATTTCATGTAGCATGTATCGAAATTAAGATAGTAAAAGTGGTTATTAAATCTTGATGCAGAAATAAGAATTTTTAAAAAATATCAATAGATTTTTCATTTATAATCTACACTTTTTTACCGTACTATTAGTAAAGACAAAAATATCGAAACTGTAAATAAACCGGTATGTATAATTTTATTTACAGAACAGAGTCTAAATGTTTTCACTTATCTGCACCATTTAAACCGAATAATTCCATGTCATGTAATAAACTAAAAACTGTTATATTAAAAATTTTTAGCCTGTAATACTTTTCAATAATGTAATATTTCATTCGGTTCCGAAAAATTTCAAATGAATAGTTGCATATATTTTTTCTCGAAATTAATACGCATATTTAAACAACTATCAACAATAACTATAATTTTTTTTATTTTAGAAGATTAAAAATGGGAAATTAATGAAAATTAACATAAAACATTATAGAAGATAATGTTTTTATACAATACATGGACATTTTGTAAATTAAATTCCAATGTTTTATTATACAAAATTTTCATAGAATGGTATCGATAAAAGTAACTTTACAAGCTAATAATTTAATTAATCACTTCTGTTTGTTTACTTATAACACAGTGTGAAGTTATTTTGTTATAATTGTTTGTTTAAATATACTATAGTTACATATTGTTATTTTTAACGAGTCATTTAGTAACTGTGAAAAATCTAGTCACACTTAACAATATACTTACGTCGTATATTACATTTGTTCCGTTAGACTTTTTACTGAATAAGCAAAAATCTGCAGAAAAATATAATTCTTCAAAACAAAGTACATTTTTTATCTTGCAAAATGCGAGAATGTATTACCGACCAATTTACCAATTAGTATAACAGCAAGATTTTGGTTTATCAAAAAATATATTGCAACTAACATTACTCGTTTTATCACAATTATTATTAAATCATTTTAACGCCACTTCAAGTATTAAAATGTCGTAAAATTGTAAATTGTAATGACGCTGTTTTAAAATAGAAACATAACTAATTTAAATATTTTTAATGTTCGAAATTGCAACAAAAATGTACTACATTACTGTATAGAATTGTAAATTAATAACATACCATGAATTATTACAATTTCGAAATGAACAAGCATTATCAAATCACTAAAATTATTTGATACCGTCTTTTGTAAACATTTTTTAAAGATTTGTGTACATTTTAAGCAGTACGCGTATACATACATATATATTTTTTTCGATACTTGTTACAAATATTTAAACATATCGATAATTTTGTAAATATGTAAATATTGTGTAATTAAATAAGTTTGTTCGTCGAGTAATTTGTATTTACGTATTTTATAAATCATATGAAAATTTAGTCAAAAGGAGTGCAGACAACTAGACAATTCAATACAATACGAATTTTGACAATCCCGAAGCTTGGAACAGAAAATGCAGTTTCTTAAACCAAAATAAACATATAAATAATTGATCCATATTACAATATTCCGTTATTCAAATAAAAAACCAATTAAATTATCAGCGCCTATAACTGCACGATATAGAAATAAAATATTTAACCTTTTTGACAGATGATTTGTTCCAATATTGATTAACAAAACCAGCTAGGTAAAATTGAAAATCTGTTACAATGGAGAAATGATATAATAATAATTTAAAAAAGTAGGAAAGTAAACTCAACAAATTCTGCTTAAAGAAATAGGGGATACTTAATGAAATAAAAAGAATTAAATAATAAATGAAGAGTAAATAATGCAAAGGTAAAACAAATAAGCCTCCTTAAAGGGGGAGAAATAAAATTATTTGTAAGTATTTTTTATTACTAATATTGAAAATAATAATAATATTACTTGCTTACAGCTTTTTATCAAACCTTTTGACGCGGAAGAAAATAAAATTACTTAATGAAAATTATCAAGTTCCATTCCACATTAATTAAAAATACGGAACAAAGTGTTACAGATGATGTTAAACTGACAACTGCTTTTTTCCTCTTCCCTATTTTCCTAGTCCATAAAAACACCATTGAAGCAGATGTCATGATAAAATGGAAGTATACGATTGGTCTTTCTCTCTTCCCCCAAACTTTATTTTGCTCTTAATAAGAAATTGAAAGCGAGTACACTAGAAATCGATCTGGCAGATCTGTTTAGTAATACCAAGTTATTTCTGTTTCAAATTTACAACAAAATTTAGGAGTCAAGGGATATTCCATCTTTGTGGGAAAATAGCAGTGGTTATTCCTATTGTGAAACCGAAAAAAGATCCTTGCCAGTTAATAGTTATTCTCATATATTTTTATTAAATACTTTGTCTAAAACTCAGAGAAGACGATCAAAAAACGTATTCTTTCCTTTCTAGATAGTAATAATATCCCTTCATCTTGTCAAGCCGGAGGTCGTAAGACTAGATCAACTTTAAGTCACCCGGCCAACTTACAGAGACAGGTATTAAAGGCTTTTCAAATCCATCAGCTCTTAGTAACCATCTTTTTTGACACTAGAAAGATGATCATCTGTGGCGACATGGCTTAATAGTCAAATTAAGTAGACTGAGAGTAACTGGAAAGCAGTGGCGGATCTAAGGGGTGGCGCGGGTGGGCCTGGCCCCTCCGCACTTTTTCTGGGCCCCTCCATGCCCCCCCCCCCCAAAAAAAAAAATTTAAGATTTACACGAGAAGAAATACGTAAAATTTTCCTCTTCTACAAACATCACACGAAAAATATTACTAAAATCTTGGTGTTGTTACATTTGTAGTCTGTCTCTGCACCTATGATATGCGTTGAGACAGGCGACGGCGGCGGCGCCGTATTCGAGTCAAAACTCTTGATTGTGAAAAAGAAACCATTGGCGTTGCATATGATATACTACTTATAGTTGACCGTTTTTATCATAATTCTGAGAACTGAGGGAACACGTATGCTTTTTATACCAATACTAATGCAGCAGATTAATATCGCACGAGGACTACTGATTACTGATTTTTTACACTCATCAGTTGAGGTGCTTTGTACGTAATATAAATGTCGATTTTCGTAAGTTTTATTTCGCTTTCGTATTTTTAACTTTCCACTTGTAATTATCTGATTTTCGATATGAGTAATCTACCTAAACCGGCTAGAAGAACTTTGGAAGACTTTTATGATTCATCTAAAAACAAACAAAAAAAACACCGAGTTGAATTTAAGTGATGCAGCTACAGCTCGGTCATCAAACGTTGGAAAAATCGCTGAAAAACAGAAAGATGTTGGCATTGAAGATGACTTTATTTTAATGAGTAAACTAATTTGATTTTAAATTTTTTTCTAAGCTTAAAATTTTTTTGGAAATAAGACTATTGAGCTACAATTTTTAAATAAAATTTGGTGTTTTCATATTAATGAATGAACCTATCAATTTCGATTTTGATCTTTCGAAGGTCTGGAAAATGCTGATGAAAATAATTTCGAACGTCTTAATGAAGAAAGTAGCGAATCGGATGTTGATTCAGATCCAGATATGTCAGCATCAGTACCCACGGATTCTGAGTTGATTTTTAAATCCTCAATGTCGCATTCCAGTGCAGTACAATCTTCAGATTCAACTACTTCCACCTCAAAAGTTCCTGGTCCATCTGACCTTTCACAGTTACCAAATGAGGGTGCAAAACAACCTATTTTGAAAATGTTTTCAAAAACTGAATTTGGATCAGCAAGGAATAAAAAATTTCGATCTTTCATACCTCACTGGTACAAGATATATCCTTGGCTCGAATATAGTGTTTTGAAAGATGCAGCTTTCTGTTTTGCCTGTCGGATTTTTTGTGTTCAGGTAAATGATAATAATAAAACTTACATAACAACTGGATTTCGAAATTGGAGAAAAGCTATAGAGAAGTCGTCGGGATTTGTTCAACACTAACAGAGTCAAGAGCATTTAAAATGTATGGTGAAATGGACTGCATTTAAAGAAATTGCAAAACAGAAACAAAGTACTGTTGCCGCACAAGTTGATGAGCACCATAATCAGTTGGTGAAAGAAAATAGGGCTTATTTGAAATTGGTGGCAAAAAGTCTATTCTTGACAGCTACACAAGGTGTAGCTCAGAGAGGTCACAACGAGGGAAAAGATAGTTTGAATAAAGAGGTAACTTTCTCGAAATTTTGAATTTTGCTGTCGAAAACAACGAGATATTGAAAAAAAAAAGTTGAATCCTTACCCGAAAACACCAAGTATACATGTCCTCGTGTACAGAAACGAGTTTTTATCTATAGGTGCTGACTTAGTACTTAAAGAAATTAGCAGCGAATTGAAGAAGTCGTTGAGTTTTGCAATTATGGCCGACGAAAGTAAAGATATAACCAAAACAGAACAAATTTCTATTGTAATACGATATTATTTAGATGATACCATTTATGAACTGTTTTTAAGATTTCAAGCTGCGAAGAAATTAAATGCTGCTTCATTATTAAAATATATTGTGAGTAAACTAGAAAAGTGTTCTGTTGATATGAATAACTGTGTCGCTCAAACGTATGATGGAGCCAGTGTTATGAGTGGACATTTGAATGACGTACAAAAACTTTTTCGCGATTTGGTACCTAAAGCTATATACGCACACTGTAATAACCACCGATTAAATTTAGTTCTAACGGATGTTTGTAAAAATACTAGCATTGGGAAAGAATTTTTTGGTTTAACAGAAGCGTTATATGCATTTCTTTCCGGTTCTTCAATACATGCCCTTTTTGAAGAAACCCAAAAATTAATCAACCCCAAAGTTAAACCTATTGAGCTTAAACAAATTTGCTATACAAGATGGTCTGCTGAAATTTCGGCTGTCTTAGCAGTAAAGAGACTTTTTTCCGTTATTCTAATTTTTCTCCACAAACTTGTATTAGATCGTCATGATCGTATGGCAGAAGCAGAAGGTTTTTTATCGGTTTTAAATTTTAAGTTTGTTTTTAATTTAAACATGTTTTACGAAATTTTATTCGACTTTAGAATGGTGAGTGAATATATGCAATCCACCAACGCTGAAAGCAGCCGTGTTCTTTGCCTAATTGAATCGTTACTGTTAAGCTTAACCGATTACCGAATTAATGATGAGTTTTTTAAAATAATTTATAAAAACTGCATTCAAATGTGCTAGCAAAACGAAGTCGTAAAATTCCTAAAAAATATGAAAATTTTATAGTTTCAAGTTCTGCAACTGAATCGGACGATAATGTTTTTCAAGACGAAAGTGACTATAAAATTAAAATTTTGTATCCTATTTTAGATTTGGCCATTTCTGAACTAAACTCTCGATTTTCTGATAATAATCCTATTTTAAAAGCCATCGAATGTTTCAATCCAACAAGTGATACATTTTTAAAATATTCGTTATTGGAACCCTTAGCTATTCACTATGATGTCGACGTTGAAACTCTATTTATATTAGAGAAAGCAGAACGCTTAAATAGAAGAAAAATCGTAGATGACCAAGTAACGTATATTCCAAGTAAATCAATCAAATTAACATTCTATGGACAAACATTCCCTCAATATATATTTATTAACCGAGTGAGATTTGCATGTGAACCTTACATAACTAACATAAGACAATGCGCAGTCTGTCTAAGATTTGGACACACAGCTAGAAATTGTAAAAGCAATAACAAACGGTGTGCAGCATGCGGAGAAACTACACACATGAGAGAAAATTGTAATAACCAAGCGCAATGCGTCAACTGCTTCGGAATACATACAGCGACTGATAGAGAATGCCCGGAGAGAATAAGACAAAATAACATCAAAGAGTTGATGGCATATAAAAATCTTTCATATGGAGAAGCCTCCATAGAGATACCCAAAAACCAATCAGGAAATTACTTTTCTGCTAGAAAATCTAATAGATTTCTACCATTAGCAAATATGGAAGAGGACTTTCCCGAACTCGGTGAAAAGACTAGCAACCGTAATAATATACCAGCATATGTTGAACCTCCCATTTCGAAACAAGGCTACAAAATACATGTACCGCGCAAAATCAAGTCACATACACCTTTGTCTATTAATACACATCTGACCAATAAACGAAGCTACTCTAAAACACTAGGCAGCTCTCCTGGAACACCGGAAGAAAATTTTAAAAAAGATACAAATATATTTATGAAAGGAATAGAAGATCTCAAATTTAATACAGTTAAAGGAAATAACACAACGAATGAGGAAAGAAAAGTAAATACAACAAAAATGGGAAACATTAATTTTCTAAACAAAAAAATAAACCAAAAAAATGAAAAAGATCATAATCCAGAAAGACAGAACAAGGAAGAAAAAAAATTCAATAAAACTAACAATAAAAACAATAGTAATAACTTTTCTGGTACGGACAGCACTAGAACTACTCGTACTGTCAGTAAAAAATAAAAATAGTAAATATCACGTTTAGTTGTATTTTAACTTGACATAAAAAAGTAATAATAATAATAAAAACTTGCTAATATTAACATATAATAATGGACACAATGAATAAAATTGATATTAACCTTTGGAATTGTCGAAGTATATATTCAAACATTGAAGAACTTAAACGGATGTATCATCAACAAAACATCTTAATCGGAGTATTATGTGAAACTTGGTTGAAAACGAAACAGACATTTAAAGTTAAACGTTACAATATTATCCGATGTGACAAAGCTACATCAGCTGGTGGAGGCACCGCAGTGCTTATCCACAAATCTCTCAATTATAAACTTAATTTTAAAGAAAATATACGTAACAAAATACAGATAGTTTGCGCAGATATACAAAAACAGGAAAACGTAACAATAACTATAATGGCTGTATATGCAGCACCCAGACATAGCCTAACTTGTGACCAGTGGGAAGCAATTAAATCTAGAATAACAAATAACCGATATATCATAATGGGAGATTTCAATGCTCATCACACCACATGGGCTAATACCAGTAATAACTTTGAAGGAACAGAATTACGACAATTTATCGATAATAATAACTTAATAAATATGAATCTTGATAAACCTACACATATAGCTAGAAGCGGGCAACAGAATTCCAACATAGACCTAATACTATGTACGGCCAATGTAGCGGCAAAGTGTACAGTGAATATTCAGAAAGATCCCTTCGGAAGCGATCACTTACCGATCATGATAGAACTTATTACCCAAAAATCAAAAAAAAAAAACAAGAAATCATCAACAGCCAAAACAACAAACAACTTACGTTAAATGCTTTAAATTAACTGACTGGAACAAATACCATACCTACACTATAAATGAAACCAAAAAAATTAACACATCAAATTTAGGGAATGAAGACTTATCTACACAATATGAAATAATAAAGAACGTTATTAATAAAGCGATCGAAGCATCCACACCAACTATTAAAGCTAAAACTAGGCTAAAACCATACAAGCACCCATGGCGGGATAGCGAATGCAATGCAGCAGTAGCTAGACGACGATTATTACTAAACGAGTTTAATCGATGCCCCACAATAAATAATTATACTAAATTTACTATAGAGCAAGCTAAAATCAAAAAACTAATAAAAAAGAAAAAAAGAGAGGCTTGGATGGAATATTGTAAAAGTCTGGAACCTAGGGGTAACTCCACTCAGACATGGCGTAAAATAAAAGAAATAAAAAATACGTCACTTACTGGTCAAAATAAAAACGTGGATACAACTTGGATAAAACCTTGGATAAAACAATTCGAACACAATAGCAAAGATAAAACGAGCCTTACAACAATAAATCAGGTGTATGATGAATACTTTCAAAGCCCCGTATCAGTAGCATATATATATATGTTCTGGCGCACAAAGGATGCCGCCAGCACCCATAGCACCCATAGCACCCAAGAGTCATTCTCAGAGGCGAAATTTCACCTTATTGTCTTGATTAATTCGTAAAATTAACCTAATTAATAGTATCAGAGGTCAAAAACTAACCCGAATACCCCGATTATTGCAGAAAATTAACCCAATTAAGGGTCCCAAGCACCCATGTGTCCCTAATTAATTACGCAATCAATTTAATCGTTGAATTATTAATTATGCAATCAATTTAATCGTTGAATTATTAATTATGCAATCAATTTAATCGTTGAATTATTAATTATGTAATCAATTTAATCGTTGAATTATTAATTATGCAATCAATTTAATCGTTGAATTCTTAATTATGCAATCAATTTAATCGTTGAATTATTAATTATGCAATCAATTTAATCGTTGAATTATTAATTATGCAATCAATTTAATCGTTGAATTATTAATTATGCAATCAATTTAATCGTTGAATTATTAATTATGCAATCAATTTAATCGTTGAATTATTAGAAAGTTAATCCAAGTCCCCCGCTCGCCCCTCACAACTGCCACCACCACAAAAGCGCACGCGCCGTTCCCGCGCACGCGTCGATCGCTCGCGCTACCGCGAAAATGCTTCTCTCATAACGTTACATCCAAATGCTAACGCCATCGCTGAAACCGGATCTTAACGTTCTTATACTTTCTATTCCAGTCTATGCCTTATTACGGAACCACACCATGCATATACATACTAACACAAATACACTCATACTCAAATAATAAAGAGTACACTTTTTTTCTTTTTCATATATTTTTTTATTTTTCAAAATCTTTTTACAATGTTTTTTCTCGCGAAATATATAACGCATGTAAACTTTATTACAATATAATATGATAATAATAAATATTTTCACATATTTACATTTCTTATTTCATAAACTTAAGATTAATTTAAAATCTCGATTTTACAACTGTTGATAAGAAATTATTAACTTCTGTTTCTATTAAATCCTTACGTTCCTTACGTTGAACAGTCGAATCAATATCACGTAACCGTTCGGTTAATTCATTAGCTTTTGCGGCTAATTGAATCGTATCTACTGCACGATATACTTTTTCCTTTTTAATTTCTTCACGAAGATTATCAATGTCATTCTTAAAATGTTTTTCTACTTCTTCACGAACCTTATCATTCGATTCCTTAAAACGCTTTTCTATTTCTTCACGCTGTTTATCCATTATTTCCTTAGTAATATATTTATCCAATAATACGCTCACTTTTCCATTTAATTCATTTATTAAACCTCCGAATATTTGAATTGTGCTTTTCTCATCATTTTCATGTTTTGAAAATCGTGTAGATATCGAAGAAAGATCACTCGAAACCGTATTTAATTTATCCGATAGTTTGTTAATTCGATCTTCGTACGTTGAAAACTTAAATATTGTATCATCTTTTAATTTTGCTACTTCGTCACTCACCAAATCAATATTACCCGTATGAATCTTGATTTTCATAATATTATCGCTAATTTTAACATCTAAATCTTTATGCACAAACATAATTTGAGCGTGTAATGCGGCATTTTTTTCCGTAACAAGCGAATTTAACTGCTCTACTTTTTCACGTACATCACGTATTTCCGCAGCTGTGAGAGTTTTCATCTGTTTATAAGATACAACTTCAGATTCTGAAGGCTCTCGATAGATCGTACTAACATTCAATAATCGTTTTCCTTTAAAATTATAATTTCCGCTAGAATCTAATTCAATCGCTGTCGGCGCTCCAGAACCACCTTCTGGCATATATTTACCGCTCTTGTGAAGTGGCATTATGTAGTCTGCTAAATATTTACTAAAACTTTATTATCGATCCAGGAATTTTCCGAACTCGGGAATCCTAACCACTTAACTAATGATTTTCCGCCTCGTCGTTGAATAACACGTTCAATTAAATATACGTCGGGATAGGATGTTTTTTGTAATTCTTCAGCATAAAAAGTACCAACTAACAATTTACCAGTTCTATCTTTTAACGTATACGTCGTAGGGAAAGTAGAATTCACCGTATTTATAGTAAATAATTCACCAGTCCAGTTAGGAGTATAACCTTTCTCCAATAATGTTTTAACTTTACTAATACGAACTACATCACCAACTTTAAATTTTTTCGATTCACTCGGGGTAGAGAAGCGATCGGTTGCTTTACTACATTCCCTCGCAATATTTTCAGCAACTTGTCTTTCAACGTTCTTATTTACATCAGCAGGCGCAAATTTTATCGTGCGATGTATTTTCGCATTATATTTTCGGGTAAGTTCTGGCAAAACTTGTAACCAACGTTTATTACGATTAACGGTAAATTCTTTCCATATCCAATTCTTTATCGTACGATTAAAACGTTCCACAATACTCGCTTTAAGTGGCGAATGAGTACTGTATAAATTAATATTATATCGATTTAAAACAGCTCGTACTTGAGGATTATAAAATTCTGTACCCTGATCTGTTTGTAAATGTTTAGGAGGTTCAACACTTCTTTTAGTTAAAATTTTTTCAAATGCTTTAGCAATTATCGGACCGCTTTTTTTCTTTATAGGAATGGTCCACGCATATTTAGAAAATGTATTTATTACGGTTAATATAAATTTATTTCCTTGATTGAATCGTGCGTATTGCGTCATATCGATCAAGTCAGCTTGCCATAAATCGTTTAATCCTAAAATCTGTACACATCGTGTCTGATAACGTTTTCGCGCAGGTTTATGAAGTTCATCGGCTATACTGCGTTGTAATGATTTCGATGTAGATACTTGTTTTGTAGACATCTTTTTTAATCAGTATGGTAGTTGAATGTATCCTTCTTCAGCCAACTCTTCCTCGATCGCTAAAATTTCGTTATCTACACCGGTATTACCACTTTGCTTAGATGCGTGTAGTAATTGCAATCGTTCAACTAATTCATTCGGATCATTCCAGTATTCGACACGTTGATTTCCGAGACTTACTCTAGCATCGACATTATTATATATACGTTTCCTCTTTACATTCAAATGATTTTTGTAATAGCCTTCTCCTCGGTGCTCGCTAGTTCGAAACATTGGTCGAATTATATTCTTATATTTCGTAGTGGGAAGACCTTTCAATTTGCCATCGGAACGTAAATGAGCTCCCGTAAATTCCAGTAATTGTTTATATATTTCCAAATCATCGTTAGTATATTCGTTCTTATCTACTTTCGTCTCCAATAGTAAATGCATTAGACCCTCGGTGTATGGGAATTTCACATGGTTATTCCCTTTTCCTAAATATATTTCTCCGCGATTTTTGTTCCACGAAATTGTTGTTGTACCCAACATATACTCATCGGTAGCGGGATTATACTTTATTCCATAAAATAAGTCTTTAGGCATAGGAGCATCTCCGTCAATACGAAAAGAACCCATTTCACTTAGATTAAATGAATCAAATTTTATTTCTTCATCTGCATCCGTAGTTTTATCTTTCCTGGGAGTACTATGTATCATTTTTTGTTCTACAGCTGGAGAATCGGTTATTGTATCGGCATCCTTTATCCTTCTTTTAGGTTTTTGTAATGCTTTTCGAATCTCCGACAATGGTTTCGTAATAGGTTCAAGCACTATCGCTGAAGTATTTGTAATGGATTTGCTCTCTGTCTTTAACGTATTATATTTATTCATTATATCAGCACGTATTTTTTCTAATTCCGTTTTAAGTTGTAATTCATCTTCGAAATTTCTTTTAACGCTATTCATCGCCATCTTTTTCGTCTTCAATCACTATAAACTCATCGAAACCACGACGAAACCGTCCTTTATATAGTTCGCTCTCCTTATCAATCACCAAGAAACCGTGTTTATTCTTCCAACATGTTTTACAAATTTTTTTAAAAGTCTTAAACGGACACATACCATTAACATGTTCATCGTATATATGTCGTATATTTATATCATCTTGAGCAAATACAAGTATGAAATTAGCATTATCTCGTATCATATGTTTAGGAATCATTACATACGTTTGACACAAGTAGAAACAATCTACATTTTTATGTCGACCCATTGAAAAATATTGTTGTACAACAGGTTGAACTCTGCACGTCGGTATATCATCAAATATAAATATCGAATTTGGATTAATCGTGTCAGGCGTTATTAAATTTAGATCATCGGCAAATGTTTGATAACCAATCTTAGGCGTAGACTTGTATATCGTATCTAACAATTTATATTTCGGTTGATATAAAGAATTACTATATATGTAGACATTTTCATATCGTAATCCATTCGAATGTGTTAATAATGTAAATAACGAATTTGTTTTTCCACACCCGCTCGGACCAATAATTAAACATCTTATATTATTAGGAAACAATGAACCGTGTTTATTACGTACTGATACATCGCTAGGTTCTACCAATGACAACGCGTTATTTATAGGCAATATTGTTGACTGCTTTTCAATTTTCATTATAGCTTATTTATTCACTTAATAAACGATAATAACAACAACTAAAAAGTATAAATACACGTTTATACGCAGGTAAAACTCGTAGAATTTAGTGAAAAAAAGTATATATATAGAAAAATAATTTTGAAATGGCGAGAAGACAAAGAAAGCAACGAAACGTTAAAGCGTTAAAAAAGAATAAAAAGTGCGGTCGCGGTATCGGTACTGTATTAAATAGAGTTATAGATAAGCTTCCATTGCAATTACATTATCCAGGCTATAATTATTTAGGACCCGGTACAAAGTTAGATCGTCAACTAAGTCGCGGTATAACCGGTATAAACCCGCTGGATGAGGCTGCAAAAGAACACGATATAGCATATAGCAAATATTCAGATAATAAAAATCGTGCTGAAGCGGATAGAATATTAGAAAATAAAGCTTGGGAACGTGTTAAAGCATCAGATAGCAGTTTCGGTGAGAAAGCAGCTGCCTGGATTACAACAAACGCTATGAAAGTAAAACGTAAATTAGGCGGTGCATATCGTCGTCGCGGTAAAAAACAAGCGGGGAAACGAAAAACCAAATCAAAATCTTCGAAAGGAAAAAATTTATATTTCAGAGATGTGTTAAATGTGGCACGGAAAGCAGTTCGTAAAGAAAAAACCCTCCGAGGACGGATGAAAAGAGCGATTAAAGCGGTTAAAAAGTTAAATCCTACAGTAGCTGATAGTGAAAATGTTCGAATTATTCCGATTAACAAAACCGGAGGAGCTCTTCCACTTATACCGTTATTGGCTGGTATTGCTACATTAGGAGGAATTTCATCATCTGTATCATCAATAGCAAAAGCGGTGAAAGATGT
The DNA here is from genome assembly GCA_039619475.1 of Icerya purchasi. NCBI lineage: Eukaryota > Metazoa > Arthropoda > Insecta > Hemiptera > Monophlebidae > Icerya > Icerya purchasi. The sequence continues at coordinate 248,028,925 of CM077116.1, forward strand.
AAATGAAGCTAGAAAAAGTTTTAAATCAGGCAAAGGTCTACAAATTGATAAAAAGATTGGGAAAGGTCTTTATCTACGCCCGTACAGAAGCGGTCTTGGTCTATATTTAGCTCCATATAGCGGTAACGCGAGACGTAATCAGTTTTTTCGAGGTTAATTCTATACCTAGCAATAGAGCGTTAACAAATTTCGATATTTTATTTTACGCGAAAAAATTACGAGTTCCAAATTTTAGAGGAGTTTACGATCGTGATGGACTGCCTACCAAACCTAAGAAAAATGAGTGTGCGATTGTTAATATGGATTCGCGAAAAGGTCCAGGAACTCATTGGACCGCCTACAGAAAATATGGTAGTCGTGCAGAATATTTCGATAGTTATGGAAATTTATCTCCCTCCGCAGAGGTAGTTAAATATTTACGTAAATACAATTCAAAGATCGATATTCTATACAACAGACGTGCGTATCAACGCTATAATTCAGTTAATTGCGGAGAACTATGTTTGAGATTTCTTACAAATACATTACCTACCCCATTTGGCGTTCGATGATGTATTCATTAGTATATAAGTACGAGTGATTGTAATTTTTTTCGATTATTGTAGATATTAGTTTTTTAATTTTTGAATACAATATTTAAAAAAAAAAAAAAAAAAAATAGTTTGTGTTATTATTTTGTATCAATTTGTATAAACCGATACCGTCATGTCATACTTATTTCAGTTAAGTGGTAAAAAAGGTAATTTGACCAGTAATGTGTATCCACCGTTATTATTAGCAAATAATCGTCAATGGAGTATCGGGCTAGTATCGTTAACGACATACCATTCTATACATAATATCACGTCGGAATGCAATACATTGTATTATTATGATTCTGCTTTGGCAGTAAAAAGAAACGAACCCCCGAAATCTATTACATTACCTAGCGGATGTTATGAAGTGGAAGATGTAGAGCAATATTTACGAGAACATTTAGATGATAGTATTATTATAAAAGGCGATGAACGAACGTTAAAGTGCGTTATACAGAGTAAATATTACATAAAATTTACTGGACCGCGGAGTATTGCTCCATTATTAGGTTTTGATGATGTGACAAATGTTTTATCACCACAAATGAATCATACAAGTCCTAATACAGTACAGATTACACCGATAAATATATTAAATGTGTATTGCAATATAGCAACAGGCGGATATACAAATGGAGTATCGTCTCATCTCATTTATAGTTTTCCTTTAAATATAGCACCAGGATATAAGATTTCTGAAAATCCGAAAACAATCATTTATTTACCTGTAAGTACGGATCACATATCGGAGTTAAATGTATATATAAAGGATCAAAACGGGAATATCGTTGATTTTGCTAGTGAAGATTTAATTATAAATTTACATCTAACTAGTTCCTGATCTTAATTAAAAGTATATTAGTATCAATTTAAAATGCCGTTCATATACACTAATAGAAGTATATATAAACCTGTTCAAACATCGTTTCAAGCTGAAGAAAATTATATAAATAGAGGAAAAAAGAAAAAATTGTTGAGTAGAAAAAGTATTAGTGTACTAAAGTCGTTGGGTTACAACGTGTTGATTAAGTAAGAAAAACATTAGTTTTATTTAGTTTACAATGGAACATATATTACAAATTGATTCTGCAAATGCAGTTATTGACGAAACAATAGCAGCTTACGAAATACATACACATAAACCGTATGCGAGTTCAAGATTTGGTCCTGGCGATGAAATACGTATACCAGTTCAGCAAAAAGATGTTATTACTTTACCATCGGAAAGTTATTTACTTCTACAAGGTACAGTTTCACCGTCAGTAGATTTTTCAATGAATGGACCTTTATTTCTATTCACAGAGCTACGCTACGAAATTAATGGAACTATCATAGAATGTGTGCGGCAACCGGGAATTACAACTCTTGTACGTAGATTATTATGTTCGAAGAATATCAAATCAGATTACAATTACAGTACATGCGCTCTAAATACAGAAGAATTGAAAGTATTTACACGAGAAGTGACTGATACATCAAGCCCTTCAACATCATCAGGTTCTGGAGCTAAATTGATGTTGGAATTTCAATTTATTATCCCTTTACGCTACATATTCAGTTTTGCGGAAGATTACAGACGTGCAATTGTACACGCAACACAAGAAATTATTCTCATCCGTGCAAACAATGACAAAAATGGATTTACTGCAACAGCTGATAAAGCAATTAATGTAACATTTCAAACCGTCGCCTGGCAACTGCCTTTTGTTAAACTGAGTGATCGAGCAAAAATATCTTTACTTAATCGAATAAAGAAGATAAAGCAAGCACCTATACAGTTTAGAGCGTGGACTCTTTCGCATCAACCATCTCTGCCCACTATTTCCGAGCATAGCTGGGTTATCAAATCAACTTCGACTGTAGAACGTCCTCGCTTCATCATTATTGGATTCCAGACGAATAAACAAAATGATTTAACCAAAGATGTCTCTACATTTGATCACATTAATGTAACTGAGATTTGCGCATATATAAATTCAACAAGATATCCTTACGAAGTGATGAATTTAGATTTTGAACGGAAAAGATTTGGTAATCTATACATGTTATATGCGAATTTTCAAACAATGTATTATGGAAAGGATCCACCGCATCCGGCAGTTAGTGTAGATTCATTTCTCAGTAAATATCCGCTTTTTATTATACCGTGTAATTTTCAAAATGAACTCTTAAATGACGGTAGTCCGCTACAGATTAGAGTAGATTTTAAGACCCACGATAACGTACCTGCAAACACCTCATGTTATGCTGTTATAATACACGATAAATCAACCAGTTATAATGTGCTGGAATTGTAAATGAATGCAGGTCTGATATTTTTAGTTTTAGTATTAAGTTGAATGTGTTCGAGTAATGTTGTTTAAAGTCTAAGTTAAATTTTTGTTTTACATGATTTTATTTATTTTTAATTTAATAAAGTTTTTTATTTCGTAAAGTTTTCTCTTTCTGTTTTCCACTACAATGAGTAATATGTGTGATGTTATAATCGATTTTCAGTGTTTTAAAAATAATGATAACGCGTACATTATTAAGGAGCTTGTAATCTTAACTTTAGATGGTGAAATACAATTTCATCGTGTTTATAAACCACCATTTGATTGGAATATATTATCTATTAATAAAAGACGTTCAAATTTTTGGCTCACACGAAATTATCATTCCATTCCGTGGAATGCTGGAGATTCCAATTATAGAAATATATCTATCGATTTGGAAAATGTTTTAATTAGTTTACAACCTTTAAAAATTTACGTCAAAGGAGATTGCAAAATTGAAACTATATGGGAAAAATTGATGGAGACAACGCTTACAGATTATGAAATAATTAATTTAGAAGCACGTTACGGTATGCCAAATTTGAGAAATTTAAATAATAAGTACAATGCTATATCGAGTACTGTAAAATGTGGCGCACACACTGATGGAAGAATTAACGTATGCTCATTACAAAACGCACATGTAATGATGAAATGGTACGATATGAACGTGAGACCTGTTTTATCTGCAATAAAATATCCGTTACAGCAAATGTTGCAGAAAGTTACTGCAGAAACATTAATTTCCGAGTGCCCAGATAAAATTTGTGATTTTTACGATAAATTACCGGAATCATTGAAGAAAAACGAAAATGTTAAAAAATGTTTGCCGTGTTTTAAACATCATAGATTTGATATACCCGATTCGTTGCAGCTCAGCACAACTCATCCTACCTTAATTAAAGATTGTAAACAGTGTGGACGTAAAAATGTAGCAGATTTTTTGCGGGATATGTACCCTGAAACTTTAGGGAAAGATTTTAATAATGAAGATCAAGCAGTATTAGAAGAAAATATAGTTTGCGATTGTGATGGTCCTGAACCTACAACAATTAAAATTTCAGCTCATAAAATTTTTGATTTTTAAACTTTTTTTGTTTGTATTTTTTCTTATATTTTAGTTGTACATTTTTTGAATAAATGTATATATAATTTTCGAAAATGAGTATTTTTTCATTTTCTTCTTCTTCTTCTAGTTTATGTTTAATATTGAAACAGAACATATATATGTAGATAATTATAAAATTTAAATAAACAACAAGTAAATGAATGAGTAAGTACAAAAAAAAATGTATTTTACATATATACAAACATATAAATGAATTTTTATTATAATACATATAATAATATACAATGATAATGGAAAAAAATATATATGTATAAAAATATGCATTATAATCAGCATTCTGCATAATAGTATATATAAATGACAATCCAAGCATTTGGATTCATTTCTGAGTTCATTTTTATTAAATCAATAATCCTTATTGTAGGTGGGGGACACCTACACCCCTTGTTTTTATGTACAAATTGCTTTAAAAATTGATTGAATGGCACAAATGGAGGTAAGTTTTTTCGTTGGCTCACACGAATAGCTAATAACTGTTTAGACTCCATTTCTTTTTTTTTTCTGAAACAAACCCTATCAGATAGTAAATATATATATATATATATATATATATATATATATATATACATAAAAATGGTAACATTAAAAAATAAAAAAATATAAAACAATTAATAAGAAATATGGGAAAAGATATGTATTAAAAATTTTTAAATTATAAAGTTATTTGTTTTTAAAATTCCCTCGATACTCTTTATATTTTATTATCTCTGCACTAGGACTAAAATGTATTACAGATTTATATACATAAATTTTGCATAGTGATCCATATTTATCCACATCATCAAATAAGATCATGACATGATCAAAAAATGTTTTCAAATTAATTGCTCTGTTGTATTGACCACAATGTGAAAAAATAAATCTCCTTATCCCTTGTTTATATGCTGGGATTAGGTACAATTTTATGTGAACATCGCTCAATTTATAAAAAACATACAGCCTCTGTTAATTCCCTAAAAGCTATATTACCTCCATCATTACTAATTTTTTTTCATTATCAACAATACACATCCTTTTTCATAGTATAGGCATCTTATAGAAATGTTTATTGACTCAGGCTAAATTTATAATTTCAATGACTTCCATATAACTAATAATTTCTTCAATCATCTCATTTGGCAATTTTTCCATATTAATCCTATAGAGGAATAGAAATTTATTCTTTTGTACTATTTTTTTTAATAAAATTAATAATTTTTTATTTTCTGTAATGAATGAATATATATGTTGAGAAAGGATCAAGATTAATATATACATAGAAATATATACATACACAAAATATATACATAAAAAAATATACATACATATACAAAAATATATAGGAAATACAAATATATACACAAAAAAATTATAATCTACCTTAATCTAACGCGTTTTGTGGGGGGTTCGCCATCATCATCAATATTGACTAGATCCTTATGCCCAATGGCTAATGTATTAATATTATTTGATAAAATTACACGTTTGTCGTCAAGGTCCGAGATCGCTAACTTAGATAGCTTAACAGTATAAAGCTTGTGATCAAAACTACGGATAGAGTATCCAGTCCTATAATTAGCGCTGGTCACTCGACCATCTCCAAAAATGCAGTCTTTATAATTTTGGAATGATATTTCATTTTTGGTCACTGAATGGGGGACACCCTTACACTTGGTAATTACGTTAGTGCTGCTTACTTTAACGCTATATACTTTTGAGCGTAATGCTACAAAAGCCTCAATCGGTGCTCCATTAAGTTCATCTTTGAACTTGCCCAAAACTTTTTTATTCTGAATACTATAACAAGGATGAGATGGAGGATAATCAGACGTATCAAAATACGAAAGATTATTCTTCATATCATCATATACATTTGGTGTAATTATATTATAAATAAAACTGTCGGTGTCCATATACAACAGTTGTAGTTTATTTACGTTATAATAGGGTAGCATTACGTTATAATGAAAATCGTACATGGTTACTTTACTGAGATCTAATATAGCCATGCCGATGTAAAGTGGTTTGTCAAAAAATAATTTTGTAGGAGCCCGTCGAATGAGACATAGGAATGGATCTTCTATAAAGATATTTCGGTCCTTGAACGACGGCTTACCAACAAGTTTCGTAAACTTCCTTTCATCACAAATTAGCTTTACGTTTAGTCTCTTTCTGATATCCTCCATTGTCTTGCCGAAAACACTATTATTCGCTAATTTGTAAAGGTTTTTATGAAACTCATTGGTAGCCTGTTGACGTAGATGGGTATTTAAATCTATATAGGGTTTCAGCCAGGGAGACTGCTTAAAACTAATAGCGCGATGAATTTTCTTTAATATTAATCCCTGGCTGAGGGCTAATTTTAAATAATTTATATGAATAATATAATTACATTTATCCTCCAACGTTGCCACAAGTTTTTTAACACTCCCCTTTTGTGACACACATTTTGACTGTGGACAGAAAGGGAGTGCATTATGAACATTATGTAATGTTGGAGGATAGACTAAATCTACTTCTAAAACATAACCTAAGTCCCCATCTACGTCGATAGCGTTAATATCTAAATGAGATATCTCATCAGCTGTCAGCCAATGGAATCCTCCATATGGTAACGGCTTCGACATCGCATGACCATATAAATTATTCGCATCTAAATATAAAATATAATTATTAGACGTGGATGATGATGATGGCGAGGATGATGCTGAGGTGCTAGCAGAGGAAGAGGAGGAAGAGGAGGAGACTAGAGGATTACTCGCCTCACAGTACCGCTGTACCGCCTGGGTCAATCCACCCCGAATCCCAGCCTCAAAGAACATGAGCATCTCATAATCTGTGAGAAGCTCAAGTTCTATACCAGTATACTTCAGCATGGCTTGGAAGCTGAGACTTGGAGCAGTATACATCCAGGCGGGGTCAATCTTATATATTCTAAGACAACTACTCCTGAAATTTTCAAACACGTCGGTCAGCAGGAGAACATCTGTGCGGAGATATGCATCACTGTACTCACCCAAGGTTTGTACATTGAGCGCCTCCCACACCTGCTGAGCGTGCCTGTAAGATTCTTCAGAAATAGTTGTCTTAGTTAGCAAACTGTAAAAGGCAGAGCGTGGTGGTAAATTAGTCTCCTCCAGTACTGAAGGGCCTGTGCAATACTCATATGGGAAATAACCTTTTTTACGCAGAATGGGAAATAAGGAAGGATTACTGATATGACATAGAGTGTAGTGGAATGCATCATCTGGCAAGTATGACGCTAGCCTCTCCAAACTGCTAGCCATAAACTGAAAAGAGTCAACAAACCTCAGCTGCATCCTCTTAGGTACCACCTGCTTGCTGAAGCCCTTGTACCTCTCTTCAGTAATAGCTAGCACATCAATGTCTTTGGTATCATAGGCTAGCTCCCGTATAATGAGATGAGAGTCATAACCTGCCAGATTGTGGATAAATACAGGCAGAAAATGAGGCAGTTGATATAGGATATTACAAGAGTTATGCGCCAGACCCCTGTACTTTCCTGTAATATGGTCATGATCTATGACCCGCTCATCCCTCGCTAGCACAGGCTTTTCACATATGTGGCAAGTAGTCGCCCTATCATATGCCTCCTTCTCAGCATCATCCATCTGGACAGGGGTATTCTGCTGATAGATGCTGGCAATGATTTTGGCATCATCCACTAAAGATTCTCTGAATTTACGTGCAGCATCAGGTCCACGGTATAACCTTGGCTGCATCATATAATCAGGGAGGATGCCATCACCCACACGTGACACCACCAGATAACAGAAACTCATTGGCTCGTGTCTGTGTATTTTTTCTGTATAGGAGTACTGCTCTTGGTGGTGGACTCGTCGTTGATGTCCATTTTCTTCTTCTATATTGTCAGTGTGGGTGTCATCACCAACATCGTCAGCAGACCTCTCTACCGGCTTAAGGAAGCACTCGAAATCAGCATAGACCACAAACGGGACCTCCTGCATATATTTATATTTGTCGAACTTGAGAATGTTCTTCCCAGGCTGCGGCATTTCTACGGCGACTGGCTCCCGCTCCTTGCATAGCTGCTTATGTTTTTCCATCCGTGCTTCATCATGAACATGCCATAAACAGCGACGACATATGTGAAGATGGCTACAATATTTTGTAATCTGCCGCGCTACCAGTCGCCCAAGGTCTTTGATATAGCAAAAATGCCGCACATCCCCATTCTTCAACAACAGGAGGTCTGTGTGATCTAGCCTTTCCTCCTTTGCAATCCGGTGAGGGTATATTATATCATCCTTCTCGATGGCATAAACATTGATGGAACAAGATGGATTGTTCTTTTCAAATGTTATAATATCATCCATCGAGGCAGGAAAATTCACCCCTGTCCAGTTATATTTATTGATAAGTTCCAGGTTTCCTAAATATTTACTAACTCTCTGGGCATCTTTAGGAATGAACTTAGCCAGCATGGCATATTGGAAGCAGAAGTCGTCCTTATTCTGCACGTTTACTACTGCCTTCCTTGCAGCAATCTTCCCAGGTAGAGGGATGTGGGATGATGCGCGAGTGAGCATGTTTCGAAAATTTAATTTTATCTCCAAATACTCGATGGAACTCACACACCAACCTGACCCCTCTACATGTTCCAGCTTGTCTGCAAGCTCCAGAATGCGACCTGTGGCTTGTTCGTACCAAGCTTCAAAGTCATCCCCATCATGAAGCAAGTCACTATTTGTGGGAAAATACATAGGTTTTGTTACTTTTGTCCCAGCAACATCAGTAGCACGTCGATACCGGCAGTACAGCACAAGACCGCATTTTAAACCTGTGCGAATATCCCGTCGAAGAATGGATAATACTTCGGTAGAAATATTCTCTAGGAACTTGTCTATGTTGACCAGCTTCCGGTTATCATTTATTAGTCGGTGGGTATCATATCTGTTCTTGTGATATCTGGTTACAGTTTCAACATGATAGCCAGTTGGTGCCATTTTTCAAAAAAAAACTTGAGAACTAAATTAAACAGTAACAAAAATACCATCAGACTAAAAGAAATTCACTGTTGAAGAGTGTATTTATACTTTTTTGAAAGTTTGATATATGGCTTAATTTCACTCTCATTTCAGAATAATTTCAGCATAAATAAAGCATGTTTTATCTCAATTTCCCTAACTATTTGTATAACTATCTATATAGGCACTAGGTAAGAGAAAGATTATTAATAGGCTTTGATTTATATGGATTTTTAAATGTAAAATCATAATAACATAACACTATGTGAAATTTATAGAAATATACACAATAACATGAAATATTATGAAAAAAAAAAAAAAAAACATATGTACTCAACATTTTAATTATAAAAAAATCAGACAAAATTATAATTTTTTTATTCCGTGTGTTGAAAATTTTTCTAAGGAGTATGATTTAAACATATGATGAAATATAAATTGTTCATGTGTGTGTTGAAATATATCTATTACTTATATTTATTTCAAGTATTAACAATTTTTCCCGAAAGGACATGATTTTTTTTTTGAATAAATATGTAGTGACATCCCTAATTTTTTTAATATTAATCTTATTAAATGTCGAAAAAAAAAAAAAAAAAAAAAAAATGAAATCGATAATTCGATACATTTCAGATTCTGTGTTGTGACTGACTATTCAGATATACAAAGATAAAAAATTTTTCCGGCATAGGTTAATGGGTGATTATTTTCAATAATTATCCTAATCAATATGATTTTTTTAATTTTTCATTTTATAATACATGTTTCGTTAGAAGCCGTCTGTTTATATCTTAACTCTTTTATATACATAATGTTGCTAAGGATGTTACAAATAATATAAATTTTTTCGTCTGAAAATATGTATCGTTTGTAAGTATATATAAATATTTCTATTATTCGGTCGTTTGTTAATTTTGAGAAGGAAAAAAAAAAAACATCGAAGGGATGATATTATTAAATTATTTCACGTATTGAAAAATTTCATGATAAATATGAATTTAAATAAATGACTTACATTTACAATTATAAACAAGCAAATATAAATTATTCATGTATGTTTATAGAAATAGATCGATTGATTACTTACATATATTTTGAGTATTAAAAATTTTTCCCGTAAGAATATGATCTCGAATAAATATATTATTTTCGATTGAAAGTGTTTGAGAATAGGTATCGTATGTATACATGTATTATCCATCGTTCATTTTTTAATATAGAAAAGAAAAGTATATCGATCGGATGAAATTATTAAATTACGTTTTATGTATTAAAAACTTTCTCGAAGAGTACGAATTTAAATAAATTACGTACATTTACAATTATAAACAAGCAAATATAAATTGTTCACGTGTATATTGATTACACGTCTTTATTTTTGAGTATTAAAAATTTTTTCCGTAAGAATATGATTTCGAATAAATAACATATATTATTTTAGATTGAAAGTGTTTGAAAATATGTATTTTCTGTATGCTTATAAAAATATCTATTATACTAATTTAGAAAAAGAAAAGAAAAAATTAGCGTTTGTTCAAAGTTATAAATTTTATTCTGTGAAAATTGATCTAAAAATATGATTTTTGAATAAATATTTTTGATTAAATGAAGTATCGTGAAATATATTCGAAATATGAACTTTTATAATTCAACATAATCAATTGCACATTTCGAAAATTTAGTAAATAAATATATGTTCTTAGAATTCAACATTGTAAATGTATATACATATATAGAAAAAAGAATACAACACAGTTTTCGTTTATTTTAAATACACATAAAATAAATATGAGTCAATAATAAACGTGGAAATAAATAAAAATATACCACATTTGAAAAGTTTAAATAATGAGTCGTAAGAAGAATGTTTTTTTTTTTTCAAAATGAATAGTAATAATCAAAAATGAAAATAAATAAAAGAGTTGTAAAAGATTACTTTTGAACAAAATAAAAAAAATTAAATTATCAAATCAAGTATGAAATGTAGTAGATTAAGGTATGAAATGTGAAATGTGAAAAATATATTAAAAATCGGAATCTAAAAATGAAATGGTTTGTAAATATATTTATTTTTATGAAATTGTGATGAAAAAAAAAACAAAAATAATTACTGATTGTATTTTGTAGACTTCAAATGTGATATATCTTGCGTATAAGTATAAAATATTTCAAGTACTTACTGAAAAAAGAGAAAAAGATCCAGAAAATCGAATTGGTTTTTCAATATCTTCGACTACTTTTTCGGATACCTTCACTATTTATTTTTAAAACTGCTCCATGTCCCATCAACAATTCCAGTTAAAGAAACAAATTAAAAGATAAGATTAGTATAATGAAAAATAACACGATAACATTTCTATCATATTCAAAATAAATAACTTCGCATATGAATGATTAAATAAAAATGTTCAATAGTTTCAAAAATATGTGGAATAATTCAACATGTGAATATAGCAAAAATTAAAATAATAATGTTCCGAAAGTATAAACGTTTCTATCAGTTTCAAAATAATTACATTCGTATGTGGACGAATATAACAATAATTAAATTTCTATCGCTTTCAAAATAATTTTACATATGTGTGGACTGTAAATTTAAAATTTCCAATAGTTTCTAAATAATCTTGTATGAGATAATAATCTCTTCTTCTTTTTTTTAAATTTCGAGAATAATATACGAAAGAAAAAATAATAATTTCTTTTTTGAGAAATTACATAGTAAATCATTCAATAAAATAATATACAAATAATACATGAATAATGCGTAAATTATAAAAAAATGAAAATAGTAATAATTTGTAAATTATAGTTTACCCTGGATATATCTTCCGAGGAAATAGGATAATAAGTAAAATTTATTGAGAATGTTGAGAAATATGAATAAAAGGAGTATAATATAAAATCTAAGAATATATACTTTAAATAAATGCGGGATAAAAAGAGTTTTTTTTTTTTTTTTTTTTAAATTAATAATGCTGAAACGATTTTTATGGATAACAGTTGAGGAAAAATGAAAAATAAAAAAGTGAGATCGTTTACATACCAATGTTTTTTTTCCGAATTGATAAAATTTTTTCAAAAAAATATGCGGTCTCCGTTTATGCTGATTGAAAAAAATCGTCAACACCAAATCAGGATACGCTACATAAATATATTCATGTGAGGAATTAATATGGTGTAATAAAATTTACATCGTAACTTATTGAATTTTAAATATTAATAATTGTAAATAAAGAAGCAAAAATTGTATTATATAAAATTTATTAACTAGTTTGATGAAAAAAAAAATAAGATCGGAAGCATCCCTATATAATTTTATATTATTAAACCCTCATTGTAAAATTAGTAAAAAAAAAAAGCATTTCTTTTTCTTTGCTATATCTATTCATAATTTGTAAATGAAAAATAATCAAATCCAACTTAGAAAGATATTATATGATGCATGAAAGTAAAATATACGTAAAATGAAAAAATTCTCCAGATTGTATGTAAATATAATTCAGTTCTAATATTTTTGAAAAAAGAAAAATTTGCTTATATAAATCGATCGAATGATGTTGATAATACTAATATATTAAAATTAATGCCATACTCGTCTTTTGCAGAAAAAAAAAAGAAAGAATCTCCGCTATATACATCTGTAAATTCTATTATAAAAAATATAAAATTGAAAAAAAAAAAATGTTAAATGGTCTAAGAAAAAAAGAGGGAATTTCATGGGTATTGAATGAAATAATATATCATTGTACTAAATTTTTATTTATGAATTTTTTACAAAAATCATCGTATTGTATTAAGCGGGGAATAATATAATGCGATAGAAATCTTTGAAATATTTGAGAAATAAAAATTTTCATAACGTGTAATAAAATATCTGAATCATATTTTGTGAATTCTAAAAACTTATTAAAATTATTTGAATGGTGAATAAATAAAATAATTCAAAAAAAAGAATAATTACGATCTTATGTTAAAAAAGAAATGAATAAATTGCGGTAAATTTTGAAGTTTGTAAGAATTATCGGAGATAAAAATAAATGAAATAATTTAAAAGGAATAATTAGATGCGTTTACATAAAAATGAAATGATTAAAAAAAAAAAAAGAATAGTTAAATAAAAATATAAATGTTTTATATATTACTTACCGAAATAAATATGATGATCGATGAACAGATTGGAAAATATAAAAAAGAAAACTTTGAAAATTTAAAATACTCCGAGAGAAGCAAACGATGAACACTTGAAGACTTTTAGTTTTCAACTGATCGTCCTGTTCAAATTCACAAATGCTCTATAACTAGAAACTTCGTGATTTCATCATCATTATCATCAGCTTTAAGTAAAGCGGTTTTTCAAGTAGTAGATTTAGATGTATTGTTAAAGCTTCATTTATTCGAACCATTTTTTCCGGTATTCGGGCAATAAGCACGTTCCAATGTTTCTATTGTAGGTAACATACATTTTAACGATAGTATTTCGGCTACCTCATTATGGATGTTTTACCGTTCATCGCAATATTGCAGCTTGCTAAATTAGTTATCCATCGTGACATTTAAAAGGTTGATTTTAAACGGAGATTTTCGTTAAATATCGCTTACCCACGCTGATCGTTAGCCAAACAGCATTTTTGTCATCCGTTTTACCGCACGCATCGTATGTGTAAATACATATTCCGGTATCTATCTATATTATTCTGGCCATTTTAAACTAATTGTTCGTAATGTTAATGGTTATTTAATGGATATTAGTGGATATTCATGACTTTCTCCGATGTAAAAGTCCTGCTATAACGGAATACATACGTGCTATCCTTGACATGTACCGGTTATCGCGGTACAAAGGCTACTACAAATTAATACTGTACATTTACATGTACGTACACACACATAGACCCTCCGGCAATATCGTACCGATACATTTCTAGACCTTTTCTTTCTCAATAATGTTGAAGACTGCTCATAGATGGCTCTACATATTTCGAAAATATACATACGATAAAATTTTTATAAACATAAAAATAAAATATAAGAAGGATGTACGATATGAGAATTTCATTCAAAATTTAGATTCCCGATAATTAGATTCGAACGTTTTCGATGGTCTTTAAGAATTAAATCTGATATTACTCGTAAGAAATCGGTAATTTTTTATCATCAGCCCAATATTTAATTAATCGATCGATTGGATAATTTTTTAAAATAAAAAAAAGCAGGAATGTAAATGGGTTATTAAAATTAAATAATATGATCGTGGAGACGTATACTTTGTATTGTTATTGTTTACGATTGCTGTGTGTTTGGAGGTAAATAATTAAATAATAAAAAAGAAAAATTACGAAAGATTTATAAATTTATAATGTATATGTAGGGTGTGGTTCCGTAATAAGGCATAGACTGGAATAGAAAGTATAAGAATGTTAAGATCCGGTTTCAGCGATGGTGTTAGCATTTGGATGTAACGTTATGAGAGAAGCATTTTCGCGGTAGCGCGAGCGATCGACGCGTGCGCGGGAACGGCGCGTGCGCTTTTGCAGTGGTGGCAGTTGTGAGGGGCGAGCGGGGGACTTGGATTAACTTTCTAATAATTCAACGATTAAATTGATTGCATAATTAATAATTCAACGATTAAATTGATTGCATAATTAATAATTCAACGATTAAATTGATTGCATAATTAATAATTCAACGATTAAATTGATTGCATAATTAATAATTCAACGATTAAATTGATTGCATAATTAAGAATTCAACGATTAAATTGATTGCATAATTAATAATTCAACGATTAAATTGATTACATAATTAATAATTCAACGATTAAATTGATTGCATAATTAATAATTCAACGATTAAATTGATTGCATAATTAATAATTCAACGATTAAATTGATTGCATAATTAATAATTCAACGATTAAATTGATTGCGTAATTAATTAGGGACACATGGGTGCTTGGGACCCTTAATTGGGTTAATTTTCTGCAATAATCGGGGTATTCGGGTTAGTTTTTGACCTCTGATACTATTAATTAGGTTAATTTTACGAATTAATCAAGACAATAAGGTGAAATTTCGCCTCTGAGAATGACTCTTGGGTGCTATGGGTGCTATGGGTGCTGGCGGCATCCTTTGTGCGCCAGAACATATATATATATGCTACTCGTATCACTCAATGAATTAGAACAGGTGTTGAAAAGCAATAAAAACACTGCACCCGCATCAGATGAAATACCCCCTATAGAGCTATACGAGAACTTCCGATAGAAACAAAACAACTACTAATCAATTTTTATACTAATTCGTTACAGTATACATACATACCAGAAGAGTGGAGACACCCCATATAGTATGCCCCATATTAAAACCAGATAAGGAAAAATATAGACCCATAACCTTGTTAACGTGTATAGGTAAAACTATGGAAAATATAATAAAATTGAGGCTAGAGTGGTATCTTAATAAACTCGATCTATTACCAAAAACTCAATACGGATTTCGAAAAGAATTCGGCACTCGAGATTGTATTAATATATTCAACACAGATATCCAAATAGCATACTCCAAAAATCATTATATGATAGCAATTTTTATAGATATTAAAGGAGCATACGACTCGATTAATTTAAGTAAATTAGCAGAAATTATGACGAATTTAGGCATTTCTAGCAATATTGTAAAATGGATACATTCCTACTTATCAAACCGTCAGCTCACAGTGAAATTTCAAAATCAACTATACGACACGGTATGCAGTACTAGAGGAACACCGCAAGGTGCTGTCCTCTCTCCTTTACTATATACACTATATACAAAAGAAATTGATCAACTAGATAGCAAAAAAGTAAAAATATTGCAATATGCAGACGATATAGTCATGTATTCAGTAGCCGCTAATCTTAATATAGCTATTAATAATCTTAAAGATAAAATTAAAGAATTCCAAGCTATCACAAATAGGCTGGAACTTGAAATATCACCAGGAAAAACAAAAGGCACAATATATACAAGACATCGAATACTATCTAGTCCACTGATAAAACTGACAGGAAACAGCATTAAGTTCAGCAATGAAAGTAAATACCTAGGCATGACCTTTGATAGTCGGTCTACTTGGGCTACTGAAATAAAAAATATACAAACAAAATGCGAAAATGGACTTAATATATTGCGGGTACTAAATGGAGTCAAATGGGGCTGCCATCCAAAGACTAATACAATGATATATAAATCATTAATAAGACCGCACATAGATTACGCAGCAATAACAATAACCACCGCCAGCAAAAATCGAAAAAAGAATATACAAGCAGTACAAAATAAAGCACTCAGGTTAATAACAGGCGCATTTAAAACAACCCCCATTCATGTGCTACATTACGAAACCGCAGAGAGTACGACTGATTTAAGAACACAATACATAGCAGATAAATACATGTTAAAAATCAAATCAAATCCAGCTCACCCCCTTAATAATAGGTTACTAATATTAACCGAACTTATCAACAATAATAATTACTGGACTAATAAAAGTATACCTGCTTTGTCGATAGTAGACAGCGCCTAAAGGATATCGAACCATTCGAAGAATCGAAATCAAAGTATAAGGACATAGACTATTTCAATATGCTAGAAAATATCCACATAGATATAAAAAATGAATTTGAAAAAGTTTACCAGGAATATAATGAAAAAATATTACAAGACATAGTGGAAAAGAAATATCGTATTTATGAACAGATTTATACTGATGGGTCATTAAATATAGAAAAAAGAGTCAATAAAACTACAAACAAATATCGAACGTTCCGAATCCCCATGACAAATTCGTCATGTACAACTGAATTATACGCGCTCTATCAAGCAATCGACAAATTCGTAAACACCGAAAATAGAAATCATAATTTTCTGATATTAACCGATTCACTGAACGCATTATATAAAATTATAAATGACACAACTGACAACAATATCGTTTGGAAAATAAAAAGGAAAATAGAATCTGCAAAAGTAAAATACAATAATCACGTAGTGCTAAAGTGGATACCAGGACATAGCGGAATAGAAGGGAATGAATTCATGGATAACTTAACAAAAAAAGTTACCGAAAATCGGAAATGTGAACAAATTAAATATCACTGGACAGATTACGTACATACCGTTAAAAATATAGTAACAAATAAACAAAAAATTAATTTTGAACAGAATAGCATGAACAGTGGAAAATATTATTTCAATATACAAAAAGAGCAACAGATTAAGAACCCATGGTACCTTCAAGTGAACGAGAACCTACCTAGCAACTACATAAAGCAAATCATCCGGCTTAGAACAGGGCATACCAGAACAGCAGATCGTTTAAAAAAATTGAACATTATCGAATCGGATAAATGTCAGTACTGTAATAAAGACTATGAAGAAAATATTAACCATCTCCTATGGCAATGTGTTCAGTTCCAAAAACAACGAGAAGAACTTACAAATAGATTAACTCAAGTATATCACACGTTACCGATAAACACAGTAACCATACTCACAAATCCACTAGGTCAGGCATGTAAACAACTTTATCAATACCTCAAAAAATGCAATATTGAAATTTAAGACTTGAATATTATATTACATGTTTAACATATAAACTGGCTAAAAGGTTAAAAGATAAACCAAGCCAAAAAAAAAAAAAAACAACTCTACAAGCAGAATTAAAATTGCTACCAAAAACATTGAAAATTCACGAAAATGAAAAAAAAGCAAAAGTTAAATCTACTATGATGTTCCTTGATTTTCTAGAAATTTACAAAAATTGTTATGTAGAAACGTGTAAATTGTGTGTAATTAGTATTACTATACCAATTTCCAGCGCTCCATGTGAACGGACATTTTCTTGCATGCGTTTTATTAAAAATTACCTGAGAAACTCCATGTCAGACGAACGATTACATAATTTAGCTACTCTTTATATTGAAAAAGATATTGTAAAATCGCTCAATTTAGACGAAGTAGTCGAAGAGTTTGCTATTAAAAACAAACAATCTCGCATGATATTGTATTAAGAACTCGTATTTACCTACATATTACCTTTCAAATATATATACGTATTTTGGTTTTGTTATGTATAGTTTTTTTGTTTTTAGCACACAATTTTGTGCCCCCGGGGAAAATTTTCAAGTTTTGCCCCCCCCCCCCCCCAAATAAAAATCCTAGATCCACCACTGCTGGAAAGACAATAAAACTCATCTAAAACTTTCTAATGAACCAAGCTATCAAAGTTAACGTCTTGGAATGTATTAATATCGAAAATGGTATTCTCCAAGTTCAACAATTAGTGTGACCTTGTTTATTATTTATATTAACTACGTTATAAAATGCGTTCAACCGCTAGTGAGAGTCCGGACTTTTATTGATGACTCCAATCTCTCCCTTCCATCCCGTGATCCTCGCATAATCCAATCGATCACACAAAAAACGATCTTAAAAATCCGAAAACGGCTTAATATAAATGGTTCAAATTTTTTGTCTTTGAAAATAGTATGTGTCGATTATAATAGGAGATGATCACTAATTCTATTTCCTTTTATCTAAATAATTACTTCATCCCAAATCAGTCTTTAGCGTGATTCCTTGGCAAGTATTTTGACAGAAGATTAACTCGGAATCGTATCCCTCCTAAAAGTGTCTTTAAGTTTTCCCCCATTATAAAATACCTTTCTAACCCTACGCTTAATATTAATTTAAAATTACTAGTTAACATTTACAAACCCTTATTTCTTTAAAGAATCAATTGTGACTGGAGCTGTCCTCTGTTATTTCCCATTATATCCTATGAAAGCTAGATGCGGTATTTTGTTTTGCGAAAAGTCTCATGCGAATTTTCAACAATATTTTATTATTATCTTTTTGTATGAGATTGATTTTCGTTCTTCTCCAAATTTTTATGAATATGGATATTTTAAGGGTGCGTGGTGATTTATAAACTTTTCTCTTTTTGAAGGATAGAAATATCTAATAAACCGTCGTAAAAAATACGAGTAACTGATTTAAACTTGGTTATTTTATAGGAAAATTAAACTCATACAAAATTATTGATTTCAGCAAACACAAATATGTAGAAAAAACGTAAAAGTTTCTGAAGGCAAGATACGACGCCAAATTTGCGATGCTTCTACAAACTTATCCACCATGATTCGTAACATTTCCGGAATGATGTTTATAACAATAGTATCCCGGACTTGCACTTTATAATTATCGCTAAAGGTGTCATTCCTCTGACGTGGCACCGCAACTATTCTATTTTACAGCTGAAAAGTTGCTTGTTTGGGGTCGACTGTTACAATTTCTATAAACGCGAATTGTTTTCATTTATTAACTAAACATCGTTTATCAGTGAAAAAGAAGATGATAAAAAGTTGACTAGTTACCCTGTAATTTACTAGGAGATTGTACAGCAAAATTCCACAGCGCTAAATATTGCACGCTCGTTTTTCCATAGACTTCCATATTTACATCAATTTTTACATTGCAATACTACTTCTTTTCTTTTACTAGTATTTATAAGGTTTTTATCTAATTTTAGTTCGTATATTACTAGTGTATGGGCATGTGAATGAGAAGTGTAGAACGCTGTTTTACTGCATTTATAATTTTTTGATTATATTAGCGCTTCTTACAGCGTTCAAAATTTCCATTTCCAGTTGGCATCTGGATAATGAAATATTTTTCCTGATAACTTGGAAAAAGTTACATTAGTCGTCCAATACTTTGGCTGTCTCGACGCAATTGCTAAATTTTGTTAATACAGTAAGACTACTGTGAGTGAAAATTCTTCGACAATTCTTCTAGTAAGTACGTACAACATTTATAACTAGAGTTCGGATTTATATGCACTAAAAATTCCATAATACATTGTTTATATTAAAAAAGAATAAAATAAAATCTTTTATTTTCGGCTCAAATTTTTATTGGCATGCTGCTCTTTCTTCTATTAAATTAATTTATATTAAAAAAAAAAAAAACATTTAATTATAAATCTAAATTTAAAAATTATTATATTTAGCAATAAGGATTTTTTCTAAATTTTCTACACGAAAATTATGTCTTGTGTATGTTAACGTAGCTTTTGGTGCAGAAAACGACCTCTCTACGTAAATATTCAAATACGCCACTTCAGTTGGAGTGTAAGAGATTTCGTTTTCATCTTATACTTCATCTAAAATTTGCACTATTATTTGTAACAAATTCCATCCAGAATTACGATGAAGTACAGTATCTAACTTATTTCTTAAAGCACTCATCATAAGATCGAAGATAATGTAGCACTGTTAACTAGCGGTCAATCATATAATAGCGTGAAAAAGGTCGGTCAACAATACTTGTTTTTGTTTGCCGACACTATTGTTCAGTACAGGCAGTTGACAATATAAACGTAAAAATCTTAAACGATCGGAAAGTAAATAATCTGTTCAAATTCATTTCATTTATAAAAAAGGAGACGGAAAGATATTTTTTATTTGCTATTCTACCCTAAATGAGACGCAACAATGGTTGTCACACTACCGATAAGAAAACATTTTTTTCTTTTTTTTTTTCGGTTTCATAAATGAGTGGCAAGAGGCTGTCGTTGAACAGTAGACATGAAAAAAAACAAAACAATGATAACCTTGTATTTTTAAAAAAAGTTAAAAATTTCAGTCATTTGCTCAGACCTCTTTGTCGTTTCGTATATATAATTTTAAGTGTGTCTATGTATAAGTATGAAAAATATGTAAAAGTCTTCGAAATATACAAAAATATGCATTTATATGCACGAAATTTTTTATAACTTATTCGCTGACCTTCTGCAAAATTGTTTAAATTGTTTGCGCAAGACACGAAAAGCCACCGATAAACCTCAGGTTAATTTTTACTACACACTAATTGTAACCCAAGATCATGTATTCTCGAAAAAGGCTTTAGGTATATTAATTTTTATATATATTTATATATATACACACACACATATATATATATATATATATATATATAAAAACGGCTATATTGGCTTCGCAAGGGGCTGTGCCCCTTGACCCCTCTTGCTTACATTTCCGTCTCTTTCTCTCCTATACTTTGTATAAAATGATTAAAATTTACAACGTAATTCTAAATCGGTCCATATGAATATAATAATATAATCACAAAAATCCTATAAAATATAACAAACGTTACATAAAATTGGGATATTTTTTTGGACATTTTTTCTAATGGGGAGTAGCTTAAGAATTACGTTGTAATTAATATATATATATATATTTATTATTATTTTTTTTTTAATTACAACGTAATTCTTAGAAAAAAAGTCCCAATTTTATGTAACGTTTGTTATATTTTGTAGGATTTTTGTTATTGTTATTTTAAAAATGTCACAGTTTTATGTAACGAAAAATGTAACGAAAAAATGTCTTAATTTTATATAATGAAAGTTAAATGTTAGGATAGGATTTTTGTGATTGTTATTTTTTTTGTGTTGATGCCAGTAAGAATTACGTTGTAAATTTTGATCATTTTACACAAAGTATAGAAGAGAAAGAGACAGAAACGAAAGCAAGAGGGGTCAAGGGACACAATCCCTTACGAGTCCAAAATGGCCAAGTTTATATATATATTTTTATATATATATATGTACAGTTGTCACGATAGCTTAGTTGCTAGAGCGCTTGACTTTCGTTACGGAGCTCACGGGTTCAATCTCGAGCGACGACAGAACTTTATTACAAGAATTAAATAAATAATCGCTAATAATCACGTGGAAGGCAATGGCAAACCACCATGTACAACATCATATGCGCGTTAGGTCAGTACACAGCAGACACACACGGGACTGCACTTGTAGCGCGATAACAAACGAATTACAATCAGTTCCGAATGAAGTCAGTTGCTAGCCGCCAGCAAGATGATAGAAAGAAGGATATGAATTATCGGAAAAATAAAATTTATAATTTGTAAAGGATTAATATTTTATTAAAGAAGAATAAAATCTTAATTAAAACATAATTTTCGTCGGTTTCTGGTAAATTTTTATAATAAAATTATAAAAGTCTTCCAAATTGTCCATGATTACGCGCCTATGAATACTCATCATGGCCAGTTAATTAAAAAAGTTCAAGGCTCGGGGGGCAGCTGCCCCTCTTGCCCCCCTGGCGGCGCTCATGTATATATATATATATATGGACTGTTGGGAATCGGAATAAAAAACCTTTTCGAAGTCTCGATGACAGGCAAAAACGTCCTTTTATTGGTAATCCTGAAACATTTTAAACCAATTTAAAAAAAAAAAAAGTGTGATACCTGCGATTTGAAGACTTAAATTCCGATAGTTGATTATTAAACATGCTAGTATAAAGTTTGCAATGAAACATAACAAAGCAGTGTTTACCTGGAATTCTGTTTCGCAATATAAAGTAAAATGCCGCGAACAACAAAGTCGCTATTACGCAACTGGAATTGCTACACGTAACATTTAAAATATGAAGCTGGATTGAAAGATTTCATTAATTACTTTCAAGATGTTGTACAGCAGTCTAGTTCTCCGATTGTTACGATAAAGTCTAAAAAACGTCAAAACAAACAGACTTTCACTGTTGGTTTTACGTACGCGAGCCATCTGTCGATGGAGCTAGTAGTTAACAAATACCGGCACGCGTTATGTCACACCGCTGCCTCGCTCGCTATACTCTAAGAAATACTCTCCGAGAAAGTAAAATGGCCCATTATAAGTGCAATTACATTGGTTTTCCTCGCGTTTTTTCTACGGCCAGCACTTGACCGGCAATTATTAACGATACAGCATTACTAGGCAGAAATAAATTAAGGTTAAAAATGTTTGCATATAAGGTGCTCAACTAATAGCTCGCCATCAATTAAGCAGTTATCTTACTGAAATGGAGCCCGTGTAAAACGGGGTACCGAACAAATTTCTCTGGCCGATCATCATCATCGATAGAGCGATTCACGGACTGGCTTTATTAAAATTATCTCAGTATGCGCTAGCGTGATGATAGTAATAATAATTTCCGATACCAACTGGTTCTTTCACGCTGACTGGTTTGGTAAGAAGTATGTAGCGGTAAAAGTAATATTATACAAACAGCTATGCAATATTGGACTAAATAGTTCGAATGTTTTTTAAAATACTAAACAACGTCTATCGGAAAGGGAAAGCACTGGATTCCTAAAGATGCATCTTTTCTTAATTTTCTAAAGTTTAATTGAAACTAGTCAATGTTGCAATATTTCGCTATTTTTTTTTTCTTTTCCTTTTTTTTGGATGCGTCAACTATGGACTTTGACTCAGCGCTAGTGGGATCTTTTTTTTGGAAGTGTTAATGTGCGGCAGCGGAATATCAGCTTCTACCCGAACGAAACACTACTTCTTAACCAATTACGTTGCGGTTACAACCAGCTTATTTTAAGATCACTTGTATTTAGTGTTTTATGGAAAAATTGTTTACGTTAACATTGAAATTATGAACTGTATTATTGTCTCAGTTAGGTATCGTCTTTCAATGTTAAAGGTTCTTTTTCATCTTATCATTACTGATAGCGCTGTTTGAAACATTCACTTATTGATTGCTTGTAAAATTACATGGTAGTATGGACGTTATCGCTGAACGCACTGCCTTAGACGGTGTAAAAATTGTATCGGATACGGCTCCAGTCTTTTAATTTGTAGCGAAAAAGAAATACAAGACAAATTACAACGCGGTTCGGAAAAGAATGCTTTATTTTTCGAGATCTGAGAATACAATTGATTAACTAATTAACATTTACATTGTCAACATAGATCGGCGGTGGTTTAATTGTCGAAATTTCCTCCTTTTGCGTAGAATTGGCATTTGTGTTATCAATCATTTCCATATCTTTATTACTCGTGTGTTAAGTTATCATTTTCATCATCTTCAGCAAGAATTGCATACGTATTATTTTTAAATGTACACGGTAATTCTAAATTAGAATCGGATTTCTGCAATTTACGTTGTTTTGCGATATGTTTTCATATTGGCTATTGCCAATCATCGTCGCTAGTCGTGCTACATTTTTTTTTTCTTTTTCTTTTTTACTATATAAAATAATAATAATATTATTTTATATATTTTCTTTTGGGCGCATCAGCGGCTTTGACCCAACAACTACAGAAATTATAGAAAGGGTTAAATAGAGAGACGATTAGAAATACAGCTTAGGAAAGATTGAAGTACAGCAATTATTAATTTGAAAGACCAATTTAAAACAATTATTTTATTTATCAAATACCCCGACGGCTTTCGAAGACAAAGCTTCATGATTACGGAAGTTATCATAATAATAACTCCCGTGATCATGAAGCTTCGTCTTCGAAACGCGTTGGGGTATTTGATAAATAAAATAATTGTTTTAAATTAGTGTTTAAAATTAATTACTGTACAACATAAAATAAACAATGAGTGAAATAAATAGATATCGTAAAGATTGAAGTACAGGAATTATGGCTGGAGATGGGAAGGAAAGGACAAAGGAAGAATTATAAGGAGCAAGAAGACCCAGTACTAAGATTTTGTGGAGTACAAAGCAGAGTGTTCAGAATCAAGGGCGGGGCACTCAAAGAAGATGCGGTTTGCATCACATGTGGAAGTAGAGATGGAATTATGAAGGGGACAATCGGGAGAGGAGGACAGAGAAAAACGAAAACGTGAAGAAGGTAGAACAGAGTGATTAAAACGCAATCTGATAAAGGAAACAATCGCGGAGCGTTGATAATTGAAACCACGGCTAAGAACAAGGAACCGGCTGTATTTGAAGATAATGAGAGGCGGGATTAGAAAATAAAGAGGGATAAATGTCCGACCATAATCGGAAATGATTAGCTGAGGGAACAAGGGTGATGTCCGAGGCAGAAAAATTACAGAGAAAAGGATTATCGCGAGCGGCCGAACGGGCTAAAAAATCCTCTAACTCGTTGCCCTTGATGCCAGAATGACTAGAAACCCACAAAAGGCCAATAGTAATAGAGCGGGATGAGAGTAGATTGGATATGAGAGAACGAATTGAGAGTATAACAGAGTTGGAGGAATGAGAAGGAGGAGAAGAAATAGCTTGAAGAACAATTTTGGAATCGGAGACAATGAGACATTTACTGATACCTCTTATGGACGGATTGAAGGAGATAGAGATAGACTCCGCTGTGAAGATAGAACAGAAGAAAGGGAGTTTGAAGGATTCAGAGTGATGCAGTGAGAGGGAGGTAAATGCGCTGCCCACTCCATTCTCATTTTTCGAACCGTCTGTAAAGAATGTTAGATGAGAAGGAAAAGATGTATCAAGCAAGTGGAGGAATTCGGCTTGGATTGTAGAATGTGCGACAGAGCTAGTCTGGAGAGGGAGAGAGAAGAGATTAATAGTCTGCCAAACACGCTGGTAAAGTCATGGGAAAAGTAAGGAAGCTTGGAATAAGAAACGATACGAGACGAAACTCGAGCTGCTGCAAAGGAAAGGATCGGGATTTTATGAGGAATAAAACGCCACCGGTTTTTAATGCCGAGATAAGAGGAGATGAGATCAGATGGAATAATACATTCGTTTAGTGGTAATATTATATTCGTTATCGGATATACGTTTAATACGTATATCGAAGCAACAGTTTTATTGGCCGAATTATTATTACGGTTAAGAAACGTTACATCGCTTACCTTATCAATGCTGATAGAGTTACCTGATAAGATGGAGGTACTGGCGATAGCGTGTACCGCCAGTGAAATTGTAGTAGTGATTGTATGAGTGAAATTTGTAACGGTAGTGCTGGTGTTGTTACTGCTGCATTGACGGAGCTAGATGAAGCAGGTATTTGCCGGCTCGATGTGTTCGTAGAGCTAGATGAAGGGGAAAAGGGAGGGGATATGCTGATAGCTGCGTGTTACGAACACACAGTTATCGCAAGAGAGCAAACGATTTTGAACAGATGAGGTTTACGAATTATTACGGAAACGAACAATTAACAACTGCACACGATCGTGAATTTGAAATCCCTCTTTAAATTCGGACCGAACAGAACAGTTCAATGCGATACAATTTCTAGCTGCATGATTTGTGCGATGCAGCGAAATTTTACCAGGAAGAAAAGAAATGGAATAAAATCGAATAAAACGGAAACTTTTATACAATTCTCTAATCTTAATATATAAAAATCACGTGTTACGTTGTTCGTTTACGCTAATCTCCGAACCCGCCCAACCAATTTCAATGAAATTTTATTGAATGTGTACGATTGGTTCCAGCTTGATAGATAGGATAGTTTTGGAACAGATAAGTGATTCTCAATATTTTTCAATGCGATTTTAAGGATTTTTTATATGAAAAAAGGGTCGTAATCCATTTTTAGGTTGTGTATAACAAATCAAACGCAATGTGTAAAAAAAGAAAAAGAGCGGAATGGCCGCAGTGTTTGCAAAAGAGTTCGATCATTATCTGGGATGAATGTAATACGGCTCATAAGCATTCACTCGAAGCATTGCACATGAACTATGCAAGATTAAACGGCGACGATAAACTATTCGGTGCTGCTGTCTTACTACTAACTGGTGATTTCAGATAGACATTTCCAGTCATTCTACACTCTACTTATGCCGATGAGATTAACGCGTGTTTAAAACAATCCTTTTTAATGGCGAAGCATCGAGACAGTTCGATTGGCTATTGGAAAATGATTCGTCGGCATAAATATTTTCTGAACAAGTGCTGCATATTGGCAATGGTAAAATAGAACTACATCCAAAGACACAATGCATCAAATTGCCAGACAATTTCTGCATTATCGTTAATTCAAAACATGAATTAATTGAGAGTGTCTTGCCGGCAATACTGAATAATTACTTGAACTATAACTGGCTCAGTGAACGTGTTATTTTGCCAGCGAAAAGTGTAGATGTTGACGAAATTAACTTTCAGATACAACAGTGCTTGCCGGGCGAGCTGATGTCTTTTTCAAATCAATCGACACTGTCCTTCGTGAAAACGAAGCAGTAAATTATCCGACTGAATTTACCGGGAGAATGCCACCACACAATCTTCGATTGAAAATTGGTTCGCCTATAATTCTGCTTCGTTATTTAAAATCACTCAGATTATACAACGACACACATTTGCTCATCAAACGGTTCATCGGAAATATTACTGAAGCAACCATCTTGAACGGAAAGTTTAAGGAGAAATCGTTCTGTTGTCATGTATCCCAATGATAGCGTCGGAAACTACAATCCTATTCAAACGGCTTTAATTTACGATTCGATTGGCATTCGCAATGACAATCGACAAGTCTCAAGGGCAGAAAATGTCCATTTGTGGCCTGGACTTGAAAAATTCATGTTTCACCCGTGTTCAATTATACGTTGCATGCTTACGCGTGGGCAAACCATCGAATCTATTCATATTGGTAAAAGACAGATTGACAAAAAATATTGTTCACCCCAAATCATTAAATTTAAATTCATTGATCATAATTTAAAACAACAATATCGTTTAGACTTAAGAATCAACTTTTATTTACTTAATTTATAACATTTAATTTTTATCCATTATCGATTAAGAATTCTCATTTTATTTATCACACTTGAATATGAGATGAATAAAAAGTGAAATAAAAAATGTATATCGAAAGTGTTTTCTATAGATCGTGTATTCTTATCCGAGCAACGCCGGGTATTAGCGCTAGTCTTTTGTTAATTAACGATATAATTTAAAAATTTTAGTATTAATTTTCAGTTTACAACGGGTTACTAACGTTCCGAAAATGTGACACGGTTCATCATTTTGAGTCCTAATTAAGCTGTTTTCGTCGACTTCTTAAATTTTAAAGATGTTCCTTTTTTTGCTTTTTTTTTCATCACCAAATTGGACGCGACTGGCTCATTACTGGAATAATCGTCGGAATTAATTTTCTGTATTTTCATCGGCCGTTTTTTAATTTTATTTTTCACTAACTGATACTCGGTCCGCAAGACGAACTTAATTATAAGCCGTTTTTTCGGTTAAAATTACTATTTTAATTTGAGCACATAGAGACTTGGCTAAAACGATGGTGCATAGTAGTCAATGAAAGTAAGTTAAATCGACGCATATTTCATTCACAAATCGAAAAATCGAACAGCTGCCAATCAAAATAAATAACGTATGCTGATAACGTAAAATATTTAGGCATGCACTTGGGCACTAGGCTGATCTGGGATATTCAAATTTAGAGAAAAATCGAGCATTTCAGGTTTAATACTAGAACTATGTCTCGTGACTATTAGCTGAGGGATCGGGGTTGTCGTTAGAAAATAAAACTCTATTACGTAAAACAGTAGCTCTAAAACCGATCTGGATGTACGGTATACAGCTGTGGGGTTGCGCAAAAATATCTAATTATAGAAAATACAGCGATATCAAAATAGGCTACTGAGAACCATTACTGCAGCTCCA
Organism: Icerya purchasi; assembly: GCA_039619475.1. Lineage (NCBI taxonomy): Eukaryota > Metazoa > Arthropoda > Insecta > Hemiptera > Monophlebidae > Icerya > Icerya purchasi. The sequence goes on from CM077116.1 coordinate 248,057,392, forward strand.
TGGTACGTCTCAAATTGTACCCTCCACAATGACTTAAACTTCATGTTTGTGCAGGATGAAATCAAAAGACAAGCAAATAAACATGTCGCCCGACTTAGCATTCACATGAATCCACTTGCCACCAATTTGCTGGATAATTCCAGTGAAATACGCAGACTGTGGCGAAACAAGCATTTAGACCTTGTCCAGCCATTATATTGTTTAGAGGGAGTACTACTGAGTACTACCCCTCCACAAAACAATTTTTTACCGTGGCAAATTAATCGCTAAATGAGCACTAAAATTGATCTTTTTTTATTTTCTTTTTGTGGGCGCGCCAGCGGTATTGGCCCAACAACAGGAAAAGCTAAGCTACAAAACTAAATAGCTTGAGTACTACCCCTCCACAAAACAATTTTTTACCGTGGCAAATTAATCGCTAAATGAGCACTAAAGTTGATCTTTTTTTATTTTCTTTTTGTGGGCGCGCCAGCGGTATTGGCCCAACAACAGGAAAAGCTAAGCTACAAAACTAAATAGCTAGACGGTCCGAAATGGACGCAACAAAGGACAGCAGTGAAGGCATCACAGAAGATGAAGGAAAGGAGAGAATAAAGGAAGCGTTATAGGGAGTAGAGAGACCTAATGACAAGAGCTGGCCGTATAAAAGAGAGCGTTCATTACGAAGAGCAGGACACTCGAAGAAAATATGATCAGCATCACATATACGAGGAGGATCACAATCGTGAAGAGAACAATAAAGAGAAGGCGACAGAGCAAATCGAAAACGAGAGAAAGGGAGGAGGAATGATTGATTCGGAGGCGAATTAAGGAGAAAATAGAAGAGCGACGACCAAAAGGAATCGCATGGAACCAAGACAGGGAAGGAGGAATCGGCTGAATAAACTGGTTAATTAAGTTGGTCAATTTGCGATCAAAAAAAAAAAAATTAATTTCAGCTTCACAATCAGTGCTTTCAATGGGGGCATGTCGTTCATACTACAATTCGAAATTATTTTTTTTCTACGTACGTGTAGTATGTACTAGTTTTGCGCTGCTTTTTCTGAAAACACCTTTCTATCCGACATTCTGTTTTCATATACGAGATAAGTAAACGGAGAAATCTAACTTGTTTTTCTGTGTTTATTTATGGTCTTAATTTCATTAACGGTCTTGTGTCTTTTTTATTTATACCCGTTTATCGTTGTTGTTTCTCTTAATTTTTCCAACTCCTTCGGTAAATGCAACTCGCAGTTTTTCGAGTCACAAATTTTATTAAGTAATTGAAATGATTTAAACGTATCAATATTTAAATGTATGAAAACTAATCAAGTTTTTTCTTTTTTTACGCGCTATATACAGCAAGTAAGCTAGAAGCGTGCAGGTTTAATTTTAAACTTAACTTTATATTAACGGGAAGAAACCGGTAGATCTGAGGAAAGAGAGCAGAGAAGAAATTGTAATTATCTTAAAGGATAACAGAGATATTTTGTGAATATTTAATCTATGTCGAAGGGAGGAATATAAAGGACATTGTACCAAAAGGTGTGTTACAGTCATGTTTAACATACAAGATATTGCGGATGCGGAAGTTTATCAGGAATGTGCTTGTGCTTCAGACTGGTGTGGCCCAAGTGGAGGCAACACGAAACTACCTGTTCTCTGCCACTAGCCGGTTCATAATTGCACGCTCTCACGTGTTTTTTGACGATATACATATGTTTATTTTTACAGGCAAATGATTTTTCCACTTGAAATACGTGCAGTTTCTTTTTTGTCTACTATTATGCATAATGGTGAGCTTCCGAAATGTCTTACAAATAAACAATTCGTGGAATTCATTATCGTTTTTCAATTTATTTTTCCCGCAACAAAATAAATTACAAACATTTTTATCGCATCTTATTGTAAGTTATTTCCCTTTCCAGCGGCCGATAATAACGAGTATTAAAAATGATACAGTGAGTAACAAAAATTTCGGACACTAGTTGATTTTTTTCGTTTTTTGATTAAAAAATTGTTTCTATGAAAACTTTTTGGGAAAAAATATGTAAGAATATGTTAGAACAGAGCATTAGCTAATAAAGGCAGTAACAAATTTTGATGCACAATAATAATAATAATAATAAACGAAACTTTGAAACAAAATAAAAATGGTATATTTAAGATGTAACAAAAATATTCAAACAGCTTCGATAAAAGCTCAAAAATTCAATTCTAAAATCACCTTTAATATTTCTTCGTTGGTAACCCTTTCTGTTGAATAACAGCATTCATTCTCCTGGGCATTGATTTAACTAATTTTGCAGCCACTCTTAATTATTTTTAGTTGTGTTTTACTTCTAATATTAGTTTCCCGAATTTATCGATCCAAGTGCTCCCACAAATTTTCGATGGGATTGTGATGTTCGATGATTGAGGTGGTGTTTCCATAACCTTCGGATAGTTGTACAATAGCCACGACCGTGTTTTGTACGATTTATGTTTAGAGTCATTATCTTGGTAGAATTTAAAATTGTTTTCCAGGCCCAATTTTTCGGCACTAGATTTTTAATTTCTTTTCAGAAGGGTATGTGTATTCACATTCGTATTACCTTCGATAAACTCCAAGTTACCGACGCCGGACGCAGTGAAACATCTCCACACTGTAAGACTTCCTCCACCATGTTTGACTACTGACGCGTTCATAAGTTCTGTATTCGGTTTTCCCAAAACTTGTAGACGCTCATTGCTTCGTAAAACATTAAATTTACTTTCGTCGGTAAAAATCACAAAAATTTATGTCACGATTAACATGTTCCTTGGCAAAGTTTAAACATTTTTTTCGATTTGTTTCGCTGACTAAAGATTTTTTCGCGCGACTCTCGAATTGTAGCCGTTTTTTTCAATTGTTTAACGTATCGACTGTGAGTGAACTTTAATATTAAATTTTTCATGTAGTTCCGTAGATAATTTAGGCGTACTAATTGCTGGATTTTTCTTTACCTGTCTCGTTATGAACCGCTGAACACGTTTCGACAATTTCTGTGGCCGATCTGTTTTGCAGAATCGAGTCTATCCGATCTTCTTTTTCAAACCGTTTAAGTACACATTTTAGAATCAATTGTAGGGAACGGAACTACTTTATTTTCAGAAATAATTTTCAAAATATGAGGACGCAATTTCACAATCAATAAAATTTGGCTTATCGGGTTCCATATCAAAATATACAGCAGTTGCAAACGCCGGGCATCCACAATCCAACGCATTCGATTGCTGTTGTATACTGTATGATGTATGAAATCATAACGTTGTCTCAATAAGTTATCAAAAAAGAGTTTTTTGTTCAGAAGCCACTAATCCTTGATTTAGACTGTCGATTACATGAATTAAAGAACCATCAAAATAGAAAATTACCCAATGGTAATTTATCCAATAAAACTCGTTTGTTTGTCGGGTAGAATTTGTAAGTATTTATCCAATATTTCAGGTAATGAATAATCATATATACCCATTAAATTTACAATAATTGGATTGCATGACGTGGAATTATATTAATTACTTTACTAATGATATCAGCAGATAAGTAATCTCTTTTTATTTCATTGATTTCGTTCACTTTTTCTCTATTACATTGAAAAGTTATTTGCTATTTTTGACCCTCAGGTATGCCACTGTGGTCTCGGCCTTTACCACAGACGTAAGATTTAATTAAAATCTATTATTCCTACTTTAGTTATTAATTTAATGGTTAATTATGCAAGGCGCGAACGTTGAAATATATCGATATGTTATCTGAAATGTTATATTCTAATTACAATACAAACCACTTTCTTTGACAGTCGACCGCTAAAAAACAACACAATAATAGTAATACACAAAGTTTTGTGGATAGTATAAACGAAATAATAAAATTTAAAACGACACGTATCACCGTTATCGGCTCGAATGCGATGATGGTTGACTTGGAATCAGTTCACTACGTTTCTGATCCTCGAGATCAATTTCAAATCACTCGACAAAATAATTAATATAACCTGCTTATGTATAATTCCGGTGAAATATAACGACGAAATTAGCCGTGCAGTATTAAGAAAAAAGAAACTGATGTCTCATTAATAACAAATAATTTCTTCGCAATAGCCAGATATTTTTTCATAAATACATAAACTGTATATGTTCATAGATTTCAATAATGAATTTTTTATATTTAGCACACTGATTCAGTATACTTAAATAACAACTGCATGCGCTTATGAAATCGGAGACGTAATGTACACCGAGCGCCTGAACGACTACTGCTCTATTTTAGAGGCAGAAATGTTTAGGATCCTATTCTTTGTCTTGACACATATTCCTCCAGCGCAGTGTCTCAGAATGTCATTCTTATTACCGACTCACTTCAATCTATCAAAGCCATCCAGAGCCCAGACAGTTACAACTCTCTACTAATTAAAATAGAAAACCTCCTATTCCAACTTTCACGATGTGAGATATATGTCACATTTTTATGGGTTCCTAGCCATGTTGGGGTTCCCGGCAATGAGTGGGTTGACTTGGCTGCTAAGGCAACTCTATCTAGCCCGATGCCGTTGAACGCTGTACTGCCTCGATTAGGGTCATCAGTCTTTCTGATGCACTTTGCTAAAGAGTGGAGCAAACTATGGTCAGAACAAACGACCTAGCTTAGGTCCATAAAGTCGAACATCGACCCATGCTGGCCGCCGTTCCCCGTCTCACGTAGGGATTTCTTGATCCTGTCGAGACTGCACCTGGAGCACACTGCATCGTCACATAACTACGTCTTTGAAGGAGCTCCCCCTCCGTCTACCTGTCCTCTTTGCGGGTTCATGGGCTCACCAACCGTAGAGCATCTGCTGAAATAGTGCCGGCATACTTCCCGTACTTCTAATCCATACCTCACCCTACCGTCTGTTGTCGAACCAGCCGGGTTGTGTTCGGGCAGTGTTGAATTTTGCAGCATCGAACAGACTGCACCGCCTTCTGTAATTTTCAGTGAAGTCTAGGTGCCGTAGTAGCCCAGGAAATTACACACGGCGCCTAGATTTACATTTGTAAATTTATAAATAAAAAAAAAAAAAAAAAAATGTTAGAAATAATATATTACTAAATTAACTCTGTTCACATAGAAACGTTTAATCATAGTTTAAATATTTGAATTTCAGAAACTGCTACATTTCCATTGTAACTAACATTGATAATTTTTGTTACATTTGTTTTTTTAATCTTAGTTTGCAGGCTAAAAAGAAAATCAGTACCGCGACTCATACAGAAACGGCTATGAAATTTCTTAAAAATTTTTTTTAAAACTTGATTTTCACATTTCTCAAAATTAGGGGCAATTTAATTTAAACATTTTTAAGGTTTCGTATTTTTCCTATATTCTAGCGGTTGAAATATATGATTTAAAAAAAGAAGAGTGACCCTCCAGCTACCATGGTAAGAGCTGTGGACTTTTTTTTAGGCTCCAGTCTCACCGCTTTAAGCGTGTATTTTCTCAAACTTTGATCCATAAATATGAAAATCTTCTGAAATTTATATTGCTTTTGTATTCTGGAGACTTTTTTATGTAGGTTAGAAAAGAAATCAATAGCGTAACTTACATAGAATCGAAAGTAGAATTTGTTAAAAAAAAATTTCTCAAAACTTAATTTTACAATTTTTTAGGTTTCGTATTTTTCCTATATTCTAGCGGTAGAAATGCATCATTTAAAGTAAAGAATGACTCTCCAGCTACCATGGAAAAAGCTGTCGACTTCTTTTTAGTTTCCAGTCTTACCGCTTTGAGCGCGTATATTACCAAATTTTGGTCCCTAAATATTTAAATTTTTCGAATTTTATATTTTTCCTGTATTCCGTAAACCTTAGTGTGCAGGTTAAAAAGAAAATTAATGCCATAACTCATATAGAACCGGCAGTGAAATTTTTTTTAATTTTTTTTTTAAAACTTGATTTTTAAATTTTTATAAATTTGTGGCCTTCAATTTTAAAATTTTGTCGGTTTTCTAATTTTTTTATGATCTGACGAAGAAAATACGTCGACTAAAAAAAAAAATAACTCTCTAACTACTATAGAACGATTTTTTTCTTGCAACTTTATATAATAGATATATATATGTATATTTTTGTATATATTTTTTTTTCCCCTGGCTTGGTAATTAAACTGTGTGTCCACTTTCAACACAGTGGAGTATAAGACAAAAACGAAAAAAAAAAATAGATAATAAAAAAAAACAAACGAGAAAATATAACTCTATAATACTACGATCGATCCAAACCAGAATGTTGTGCGATCGACTATTGAACCTGAAAAATATGAAATAACTCTTCACAAAAACGCAAAATATCATATTTTTCTCTTATTTACGAGTTTGTTGAGTTCATCGGGTAAAATTCTTTTTAATTTTTTCATCGATCTTTCGTCACGAATAAATTGTATCGAGCGTTTTCAGTCTTCCAACAAAACTTCAAGTCCTCATGCGAGAGAGGGACTGGTTAAATTTAAATTAGGTACTTTCGGTCAGGTAGGTAAAGAAAGCTAGAAAATAAAACTCGTTAGGCGTTGGCTAACTCTAAATTAATGTCCATCTTTGTGTAGCGCTGGAGATGGTTGGAGTTTCCAGAAAAGCTCAAAGAAAAATCTAGATGAATTTTTCTTTAAAAAAGAAGTAACTATAAAATCTCATTTTTGTTTTTTCCGTTTCTTGGCCTAATTAAGGAAATTTCCGTGATTTATTAATGCTTCCGTTTTGTCTATTAATTTATTTTGGTTGTCAGACATATTTAAATTCCAAAAGAGCAGTTGTTTGATAATCTCATGTTCGACGGTTTTTTTTTTTTTTTACCGTCACTCGTCAGCTTAACCACTTCGTATACTGTTATATTGCGATACTTTATCAAATATATTTCACGTTTGTGAATGTTTTAAATAGAATTTTAGTATCTTCGATAAATAAAAATAACAGTAAAACTCTCTATTCTCTTGGTATTGGAACACACCAAAAAAAAAAATACTTACGATATTATTGTATTAAATTTTACTCACGTAATTCTTGTATAATTTTACAAATAATGTGTTTTTTTTCTTTTTACTTTCAGACACTCAAAAACAGTAGATTTGCGGTTCGTTTCAGCGGAACGTGTGGAACCTTTTTTGATTTGCAAAATGGCGCATGATGACGTGCAATCAAATAGAATTAAAAATTTGATCAATTATCCAATTATCCGTAACACTGGAACTACTGGAGGAAGCATCGAGGTAATTAATTGTTCTCAGTTGGCCTCGTAGTTTATAAAAATGCTTCCTCAGTATTCTATTTGCTGCATGCATAAACCGCATGCGCTAATTCTGTTCAACGGTATCCTGCTTAGATTGTGGGTTAACAATAAATTGCTCAAATAAATAAAAAAAAAAAACAAAACAAATACGGAGCCATTTCACACTCCTCTGCATACTTAACTATTGTTCTTGAGAAAAGTTTAAAATCTTCTCACGAAAATACCAAGTCGGAAATTAACGAAAAATTAACGACACACACACATGTGTAATCTCTTTCAGTACTCGTTTCGCCGAATGTGTGGGAACGCAGAAGTGTGTGGACTCTAGTATGAAATGATAATTATGATAATGCTGGTGTTTTCGTTCCCGCTTCCATGTTCTTAAAATATTTCCCACTTCCTGCAAAATGCTGCATGTTATTCAATATTCTCTCATCGTTATTTCTTGCAATAATTGTTGATATATTAAGGTGTCCCGAATTATTCTCCCTGTTCGCAGTTCAGTTGATTTTTTCATATCCCCTAAGAATGGACTTTGCCGATAATATTCGTGTTGATATATATATATATATGTGTATGTGTGTATTTTGAAAAAATAGAAACAAACAGTGAACGGGCCCTTAACAAAAGTCGGTCAAAACTGATGGCAATAGATAATTTTATTCATACATGATTGAATTATATATTGAGAGGTAATGCTTGGCCAAAAATAGTTTAATTTTTATGGGCATCGTCGGAAACTGAAATCTGGTTACATTTTTGATGACAGAAATAATCTACAGTCACGTTATTACACGCGAAGTGTAGGTGGTTACAATTTGTTTTTTTGCTCCTAGTGTTGTTTGTAAATTTTTCAGAGTAACATTAGATTTAACGGTAAAAAAACTCGAAAAATATGGAAATATGTAAGAATTTTTCAAAACTAATAAACCCTACGAAACTTAAGAAATAGTTAGGTAGGAACGTTTCCGTGACTATCTCATCTTTAGCCGAAGAACGTGAAAATGTAACAGATTTTTAAAAGCCGTGCTTTAAGTTAGGCCTGAAGAGAAAATTTGATTGTTTCCTATCCAGTAGTTTCTCGTGTGTTAGGGTATGCGGTCAATTTTTGGGCACAGTTGATAAAACTTTGATCATCTCTACTTTCGCCGGATCCGCTTGCGTTTTTAATTGAAGCTTGCGTTTTTAATTGAAGCTTGCTACCTGATCTTTGGATACATTATATACAATTTACGATTATTATATTTTAATAAAAATGATTCAAGATTATCAGGACAATTAATATACTTGATACGGTCATGCCATGTGTTTAAAATCAGTTTTTTCATCGGTTTACGTATAGTGAAAATAATGAGGATGATTGTTTTAACGCCATAATAGATAAACGCCTCGTTCGGAATTTTTTAGCTGAAACATTGAATGATACAAGTTTATTTGTTGGTAATTTCTAACTCAGCGTGTGTTATAACAGTTTTGGTTGCTTATTACATTTGTTCCGGTATTTTTAAAGAAATAGTTCTGTTATTTGGAAGCATTTCTGGGAACCGTCGCGCCTACTGGGAAACCGACGATTATACTGAAGGGGTCGTCTTCTCGTTCTTTCAATGCTATAAAGTAATTTGGAATGACATATGAGAACATTATTCCTTGTTCGTGTCTTTATTTCTTGTTAATTTTAATTTTTTTTAGCTTAAAGGCTCTTGAACGCACTGTATGTGTTTATGATGGTGTAAAGTGAAAAATTCTCTGATTATAGTCGCTGCTGAGTAACGATTTATTTGACTGGGTAAATACCAGTTCAAGAAAAGTTCCGGTTTGCATATTGACACCTGTATCTGGTTGTAGATTTATTTGAGAGTTTTTGTGCAAAGATTAATGAAACGGTATCACCTTAATTACTGCTGTAGTCGTTTAGTATCGCCGCAAACTGACAGCACCGATCGATATATACAAACAAGGTGTGTGTATGATTATTAACAATCTTGGTATAAATCTTCTTTATTTTTTATTTTTTTTTTTTTTTCACGTATATTTCAGTACAATCTTATTACAGTAAATAAATTGGCGCTACTCGGTTTTACAACTTAACCTAACTAATTTGTGACATGAACAGAGTAAAAATTATGTACAATTACATAACTCCTAACGTATGGGTATATAAATAATCATATGCGCATATAAATACCCATACGCACGCACACCAAGTATGTGCACATAACCACCAGTTATATATATATATATATATATGTATATATATATGCATACAGAATAAATTAGTTAACCAGCTCGTATTTAAGGCGCCTTAAGTCATCACCAGGAAGTAGCAGCTCTGAGTCCTCTAGATTCGGGTGATTGTGAACTCGATTTTTGTGACAGCTTATGATTTAGTCGATCCATGGAATCTTTAAATCCGAATGTATAAACGTATATCTTCGTTGCGTAAGTACCAGAAAGCTCATGCTTCGGAGACACTTGTTTTGAGCGTGCTGAATAATCAATCGATTGGATTTCTTTGTAAAGCCCCAGAATTGAATAACACACATCAATATCGGTTTGATGATTTGGCAATAAATTATACGTTTATTAGACACAGATTAAGCTCGGAGTAACGCCCAATCAATCAATAAATCTGTCTTAATTTATGCAGAATTTGTTCGTTTTTTCCTTCTTGACACGCGTTCTCCAATTCAGTCCCGAATTTAAATGCATACCCGGGGGTATTTAGCGGAGTCCGATCTCGGAATAGGAAGGCGATCAAGGTACATGGGGAAGGGATTTACGAAATGTGAACATAACGTGCACCGATTTTTTTTTTGATTAACCCTGATTTTAAAATTGCATGTCCATTTGATAACTTTTTCTGCTGCACATTGCAAGTTAGTCGTAGCCAATTCTGATGAGTAACCAACTGACAAGATAGCCGTACCATCTGCAAAGGTCGCAATCATCGTCTTGACTGTTGTTGCAATAAATCTTAAATAAGTACTAAATATGTACGTAAAAGCTTAGCCTAAGGGCTAGTTTTTATTGATTAAAACTAAGAAAATAACAATTCAATGAGATATTTAGGTTTACACCGCTTAAGCCTACATGATATGGACTCGTCATCCAGCTGCTGTTGAACTTTTGCATTCCTGACTTTGCGCAATCGTTGCTGCTGCGTCCTTGCAAACTCTCCGAGATATCCTACACCGATTTCAAATTTAAATCACGATGCAATTCATTCCTTTTAAACCTTCCTACGACTACTAATTTTAGCGCATCAACATAATTCGATACCGTAAGTCCTGCCGGGTTTAATAATAACTTTAAAAATTAGCTACTTGGGTGGTGTACACTCAACTTGGGATGTCACCCTATTAATCGGTATAGAGTTGCCCTACCTTTGTGTTTATCTGCTCTTTTTTCCTTTTGATATGTGGCTGCCAAGTTATTCTAGCAGATGCCTAGGTAGTATTTGGCTGAGCCAGATATTAGTTTCCATATGTATAATGTTGCTAATACACAGACATCAAGATGAATTTGACGTAAAAAGTCGCGTAAACCGGGTTTGCTTCATTTAATTTACTCTTTCATATCCCGATTCACAGAGAAATTTTATCTAATTGTTTCAGTTTACATGTTGCCTACCGCAATAACTGCAATATCATCGGCAAACATGGCGAAGGTTGTATTGTCTGCGCTCGGAATGTCTGCTGTAAAAAGAAGAAACCAAGGGGGCACTCCTTTTATGCACAGCTACTTGTACGAGTATATTATAAAATTTAGATTTCGAATTTTCATTTACAACACGAAACTGCCTATACATAACTGCAGCAGATAAGTGTAATTAACTGGTAATTGATTAAGTTTCGGCCAAAGTTCACTTTTCGTTCGCAATCGACCTCCTAGGCCACAACATCGAGAAATATTACCGAGCGATATTTTTCATCGTCTAAAGTACTGAAAATTGTTAGGCATCATCTGCTGGATGGTCGAAAACCCGAATTTCTCCTGTCGTATTTTATAAATAGTTTAAGCCCCATTAAAAACAACTTTTAAAATAATTCCGAAATTAAATATTAGTCAATAAGGCGATCTTCCGGCTTATTGGCGTATTGCTCAGCGTGGTAATTTTTGCGAATTTAAAACTTAAGCGATATATGCCGAAGACATAGGCAATTAAACAGGTTTCGGCAAAACTATTCCTTTTGCGCGAGAATTCACGCAAAAGAAATCATATCGAATCCCGGTGATTTGTTAAAGTTGATTTTTGCACCGATGCAATGTAATTCGAAAGATTACACATTTTGTAAAGATCGCAGATGCAAACAAATTATTTTTACCATCGGACATATTTGAATTTCCTAAGTGTGCGACTACTATTTATATACCATCAAAACTAATACAACTGTACCGATTTTTACACGTAAGTTGTAGAAATAAAAAAAAAAAAAAATTTAAAACATGAAAATTGTAACCGTATTTGATATTGTAACATCTTCTTTTATGTTTTAATCGCTTTGTTGATAAGACTTTGATTCTTAATAATTTATTAAATATTTTCAGTAGCGGTTTATTTTTTGGTAATTGTTTTATTTGATAATAAGGATTTTTTCGAAGACGACGTAGGAGAGTGTGTATCCTTTTGTGTTTTTTCTTCGTTATAATTTTTACGCGTGAAAACCCTGTTTCCACATTAACAAGTTTTCATACGAAATCAAATAAACCAAATTAACATGAACTGTAGAAAAATTTAACCAAACGGCTTAGAATTGTATACATAACTGTGAGACAATACGCGACAAATTTAGTGTAGTATATGTTACGCTGCTTGTAAATGTCATAATTGTAATTCAAGTAATTAGGAAAAAAATTCTAATTAGTGCGTGGTAGAAAAAAATAAAAAAAATAAAAAACGTCTAAAAAGCGGTAAAATGCGTACCAAATTAAAAATGGTAAAAAGGAATCAACTTGAATTATTCGACCATCAGATCAATTTCCTTTTTTTTGTTGACGCGTCAACTAATTAATTCAGTGCAAATAAAATTTTTTTACACTTTCAGTGTGCAGTAGACGAATTCGAACCAAACCCGGCAATAGATGGAGATCAGCCTTTTTACCTAAAATGACCAAAATGAAATAGGTAACATCATTTATCTTTATAGTAAAAGAACGCAAGTAAACACGTATTTGATTGTGAATAAGCCGCGATCGTCGTATTTTCTAAAATTTCTTCGTAACTTTAAGATTTTAATCAAAAGAGAATCGGATTCTCTTCGGATAACTCCGCGAGCCAATTAACTACAGCAGAAAATTTAACCGATCTAATTAAAATAAATAATCGAGAATTAACGTGATTAGCTTAAAACTGTAGGAGCTTAAAGAAATTAATCGCGTAAACGTGAAAAGAATAATCTTGCGACGAATGTTGGCGCATGGTAGAACGATCGATGCTGCATATGTGTAGGTCAAGAGGACGACGGAAAAGGGCATTCGAGAGATAAAGTCGCGATAGGTATTATTAGAAAAAATAAATAGGCATAGTCTTGGCGGTTGAAAAATAAGTTTATCAACATTCTGATGAAACCCGATGAAAAACGTGCTGCTCCGGAGTGACTGGAGAAGCGCTGGAAGGATACAGTTGCAAGATTCAAGTTGGTGCGCTACTTAAAATAGTTAGGCGACACTTTAATGCGGCAATTTCTTTACCACTTGCGAACAGGGCAGGTGCGATATGGAAAAAAAAAACGTATATCTTATTAGTAGCGAATGAGGAATTCGGTGATGGATAGGCGCTTGATGTTGTTTTCATTGCAAACTATTAGCAGTTTCGAGATGTGTTCGGTGTTTGCGTGTGTTTTTTAAATTTATTTTCGTTGCGTTGGAATCGTTTAGGCGCATTTCTACCGGTGGAATAATCGTTGCGATTACTTTCTTCGTCGTCCGTATAGGAGCAGTAAAACTAGCAGATAGAAATCTGCACGCATGTTACACATATTTTCTTTTCGATAGCAGGAGGCGCCCTCCGTAATAGACGACAATGTGGGAATCATCTTCGCGACCGACGCAACAAGAAAACAATTCCCACCTCTTCGGCGCGGCGGTAAATCATGTCCCACTTTCTCTCTAAATATCAACATTTTAGGATATACATATATGTATTATTACAGTTCACCTACCGTCGTCTAACTCATTGTTCGCATCGTGTTTCTGTATCAAGGTTAAGCACATGTGCGAATAACATAAACGTGTGCATTTTTCACGCACGACAACGACGCGCCATGCAGTGTACTGCCATAAAACGGAAGAGAAATGAATTATAGTACTACAACTGTTGTCCTAGTGGAGTCATTGACATTATTAAAAGCCGAGAAGAACATTTTTATTAATTTTCAAAGATGAAATATACGTCTGACTTTCAAAAAGAGCAACTTACACACGTTTGACGAGTATGTTTTATTCGTTTACTTTTTTGTGTTGGTTCATAAAACTGTGACCATGCGGACCGATTTTAATGATTCTCTTTGTTTATTCGAAAGGCTATTACCGGGGTCAGCTATGGTCTTGCGTACCGAGAAGTACCGGGTAATGATAACTGGCTGCAGCCATCGAATGAAACATAAAAAAGGGGGTTCTTTTTTTTGTGGAACTACAAATACTTCGCGCACAATAGTTTCTTTTAGAATTATTTTATCCGTGTCCCAGCTGACTAATATTCTAGTAAGTGGTTACTCTGCGACACCGCCTAACGGTATACTGCCAGGCGTAGTCTGTAAATAACCTTTGCCGGGCGTATAGCGTCGAGGTTTTTTTTGTTTTGTTCGATAGGCGCCTTTGGAATATAGGAAAACTACGAATTCCTAAAATGTTGAAATTAAAGGGAATGCAAGTGACTCGAAATATTATCAATGTTTTAATATTAAGAATGTAGTTTCGAATAAAGCGAACGAATTTTTAATTTACTCCCGTAGTGATCTTAACATTACCCTGTGTAACATTGACCATTTGAACTGATTGGAATGAACCTCTTTTTGTTTACCATCAATATGGTGGTCCCACATGAGTATACTTTTTTTGCTTAATTTAACCGGACAAAGATTAGCGAAAAAATATTCGTTAGAATACAGGGAAAATCTGAAGGGACGACGTGGTGCAAGTAACTTAAAGAATTACTAATGTCAGTTTATACAAGTGTAGATTCAAAAGATAAATGTGACATTACTGACGGAAATGCAATGTTTGAACGTTAATCTTAAACCAATAATTAGAAAACAGAGAAAATAGCAGAGTTTTTGATCGGTTCATCCGAATTATACAACATCATCCCCATAATAATTTACATTAAAAATTGTGAAATAAAATTGTTAAAAAGAAGAATTCCTTCAAAAATGTAAAAAAACGGCGTTATAAAAAGTAATTATTCGATCGATAAAAGTGAATTCAGAATAGCATACTTTAAGGGGGGATATTACGATTATTTTTAATTAACATACTTATTAAAGTCAACGTCAAATTTGCAACGATTAAAAAACGATTTAACGGGTACAACAATTCTAAAAGCCGAGTATTGAAAATTTCAGAAATATTTAATTGCAATTTAATTATACTCATTTAATACGGTTTCTAATTATTATTTTGCAATTTGAGTTTAGCGAAACTCTTAATAAGTATTAATGTTGTTTAAGAATAATCGTGATATCCCCTTAAAATATATCGCTAAGAATTATCTTTTATCGAGTAATTAATTTTTTACTTTTTAATGTACTCTTATTAAATTTGTAGAGTAAATTTTTAAGTTGATATGTTCTATTTCTAAAGTAAAATATATATATATATATTTTATTTCACAATTTTTAATACGGTTAGGTCTAATCAAAAATACGCTGTTATATTATTAAGTTCTTTGTAACATTTAAAGACTATTCAATAATTTGCTCGTAATATAAGAATTCTCACTATTTCGCATGAAACGTAATATAATGGGAGGAAGCACTTTTCAAAACTGGTTCAATTGTTTACGATAGTTAGATTTTATTCGCGTTTAGAGGCATTATCTCGCGATAATATCCCGTCTCCTCTTCTCCCAAGAAAGCAGACTAATTCGCCATCTCAAAGCTGACTGGTGTGTACGTACACCGACCACCACGACTTCGCAGTCCTGTAATCACGAGCATTCATCATCTCCTTCGGTAAGTAAGATAGTAAATTATAGGTTATAGGTAAGCCGTGCACAAACCAAAACACAACTCTACACACCGTTCTAACATATCACACAAAACCTACCCCCATCTAACGATCTTAACATAGTTTTGATACTAATGATATTATTGTTTTGTAAATAGCGATTCAGTTCTCTGCCCTTTTAAACAATGGTAACACAAATAATTTCATCGACAGAATAAAAAACAAACAAAACAAACTTTTGCCGAGAGAATTAAATCAATTAGAAAGGTCACCTCATTAACTAATTTTAGTTGCCCATCCTGAGGGTGCTGTAATGTTATATGCTTGATTTAAAAGCCCCTCAGGGATGCCAGTCATAAGATCCTTTAGAATTCGTGGATTTTCATTTATTTTATGTTTAATTTATTATTATTAAATTACATTTATGTTTTATTTTAAACGATATATATTTTTGATTAAATTCCTACACCTATTTTTCGTAAACGGCCGACGACCGCTGAATATATACGTATCCGAAAATGGCGACGACGATTAATGAAATAGATATAACTTGTACGTGTAACACTCGGCTGTGATTATTGGATGGTCGTTGATCGTTTGTTGGCAGTCGGGCGTTCGTTGATGGTTCAGTCTGGATTCCTGTTAAATGCGGGAACGACATTTAAAATCCTTTTGCGATTAATTAAAACGTTAACAATTACAAAGAAAACCCCGATTTTCGGAACGATCAGGAAGAGATCTTTTTGGTTCGAACTCGTTTCGGTTACCGCGCGGACTGATTTTTTAGTAAAATAGTTGGTCTGTTCCGCGACTGAACGAATACTTGATGGATATTTGATGAGGGCTTGGTCAACACTTGACGAAGACTCAATATTCTTATTTCTGATTTTTGTGTCTTTCAGTGTTTTCTCCTGCGAACGGATCCCCTCTCACCGCTAAAGAAGATCCATTCCTTTTCGTACACATTAAATTATATAGCGCTGCACCCATTATATAGCGCTGCACCCATTATATAGCGCTGCAAGTTTGTAACATTAAAAAACCATGTCCGAGGTGTCTTTAACATTACAGCCGATTCTCTCGTATTATTGATGGAAGAATTTTAATATTTTCACGAATAGTACAAATTACAAACACATTCTAAGCAAAGGGTGGCCGAGTTTATTTAAATAATAATACGATTATTGCTCTCGTAGACTCCAGCAACGAACTGATAAACTTATTAACGTTTCTCAAATAATTTCAAATGAAATGTTAGTTAACCGCTGTTTCAATTAAAATCCTTCGGCAGATTTTGATTTTACCGGTAAATTCCCGCCCAATCCGTATTTTTGGAGAAAAAAATTCCACTAAACGTAGAAACTTTGACGGTCAAAATCTCAGCACACAAAACGTTGAGATCAATCTGACAGTGAATTGCGCTAAAAAAAAACATCTAAACGATCAAAACAATTTTTATTAACACGTTTTAACAGGAAAAATTGCAAGAAAATTAATAGAGTATATTCCGTTGAATACATCTACGGATAGCAGGGATAATCTACTACCCATGCTTTCCTAGATCAAACCATTCCTGGATAGTATCCGACTTAAGAATAGGTGTACTTGCATAATTAATAAAGTACCTCTCCTTACCAGACATGACTTACACCTGATGGTGACATTACTATGCAGAACTATTCTCTTATAATATTTTTATTAAGACGGCAGCTAATAACGGTATTCTACAATAGATTCGCAGAGGTTTTTATAAATAAATAGACAAATTCAAAACTTGATATAAATTATAAAACACAATAAAATATATTTATATTTAAAAACCGCCGACTAGTTTCGGATGACTACGATTATAATGATGGCGATGAATATTTAAAAATAAAGTAAAAGGAAGCATATAAAATGTTTCGATATATTGAAAGTCGATATGTTTTAAACAAATAAATCAACTGTAAAATTAAATAATTTGAAAATTTTTAAACTTTAAAATATAAGATCGAATAAAATACTAATAAAATTATAATATATTAAATAGTGGACAGTTGATCTATATTTGATAATTAATAATGTTACTTAATAATTACAATCTAATAATTATTTGTCGGAGCCCTTCCATTCGCCAACTATTAAAAGCTACAGAATCTACCACTTTGATTTTCACAACGACTAACGGCATGTGGTTGTGGGGTTGCTAAATTAGTATATGAGGCGATTTCACCGCGGACATTAATTGCAATTACTTAATTTCAATCTGTAGCTTTCACTGCTAAAATACCGTTCATTCTATTTTCTTCATTTACAGTTTGCAGTTGATACTTCTTCTCTCCTGTTATAAATATTACAGTAGTTCAATTTGAATCATTATTAGTTCAATTAAAATCTCCAGTCGTATTCATCGCAGGCTTCAACGGCTACTTGTCACACAGCGAGGTTCAACACAAACAGACATGGAAACATGATTGAAAATTACATTCTCCATCGCGACCTAATACTCTTTTCCCCTTCGACTCGTACAAACTTTAATTCGACTGATAACATCTTCTACGTTCGCATCTTGTTTATTTTTCCCTTATTTAAGCATTCCTATACATCAGGACCTGTGCACGACTACTACATTTATTTCCCCCCACAGTTGAAAATATCTCGCTTATGATCTTCGCACTTTATGAGGCAGATTGGAATGACCATAAAACAAAAATGACTGTTCTCAGAAATTAATCTGGATTCGTAGAAGAAAACCCGATTAAACATAAACGTGAGCCGCAACAACTGTACCGGATAATTTCTCAAAGAACGTGAGTCTCGTGGTGGTGCCCAGAAACCAAAATAGCTATCTCCTGATAGAAACAGGCCCTTAGGAAGTTATAATAATTCAACCAGAATAGTTTCAGATTCAATTAAATTTAAAAGTATAGAGCTAAAGTCAGGCTATTAATCCGAATGAAGAAACAGGAATGTTGGACATCTCATGTTTCTTCCATCCTTAAAGATATACCCGTCAGCACCATGTGGAAAAGAATTAAGTCTCTAAATCTTGTCCTACGACTACTGATTTATTATTTTGCAGTCTTCCTCGTAATCCTATACACCATCCTTTCTGGGACAAAAAAAAAAAAAATAAGAACAGAGCCGCATGTTCTATCGTTTTTTTCATTTAAAAAAAAATAAAAATAAAAATGAATTTTTTTCAACGTCGTAACTGAATTTTCAACTCGATAATAAACCAAAAAAACCGGTGCACTTGGAGCTAACTTCATTCAGTCGTTTATGCCCAGATAGTTGAACTCCTCGATATACATGGAGTGCCCAGAAAGTCATGAAATATGTTTTTTTTGTCACGCTTCTCTTTTTCCAACCGGTCGGTACCTTCGGTATCGGTGAATTACCGCACCTCTGTTTGGAGACTTTGTCACGACGCACGATGGCTGATTCAATTGAACAACGTTGGGCGATCAAGTTTTGCACAAAGCTCGAAAAAAAAAGCTGTCGAAACTTACACAATGCTGAAGCAAGCCTATGGGGAGTCTGCTATGAGTTATATGCAAGTTACAAGGTGGGTGAAAAAGTTTCAGGACGGCCAGGAAGGGGTGGACGATAGCCTTCGTTCTTGAAGACCAACAACAAGTAGAAACGAAGAAAATGTGAACCGTGTTCGTGAATTGTTGAATTTTGACCGCCGGATGAGTGTTCGGTTGTTAGCTGGAACAGTCCAAACAGTTCTATGTTCAGCACTGTTACGGAGGACTTGCACATGTGGAAGGTGTGCACCAAGCCGGTCCCCGAACACAAAGCCAATCGAGTGCTGATCGTGAGTGAACTAAAGAAACGCATGGAAATTGAACCGGATTATTTGGACAACGTTATTACCGGTGACGAAACGTGGACGTTTCAGGTCTCCAAACAGAAGTGCACTAATTCACCGATGCTGACGCTACCAATTCTCAGAACAGACTGAACTGCAGTGCGCTGTGAAGCTGAGAGTCAGATCCACCTAATCAAACCGATTCGAGCGCGCTGCAAGCAAGAGTGACTCGACAAAAAAAAAAGTTTCATGACTTTCTGGACACACCATGTATGTGCGACAAAATTTGACTAAAATTCTACATCCCACCTTCCTGAAAATCGGCCCTAAGCGTTTTAATTCGTAAATACAACAAAAATATTGCAGACCTATTTCTTTAATTTCTTCACTCTCTAAAGTTATATATGGAAAATGGTAAGTGGACAAGTTTTCTTTTTCCTAGAATCTCGGAATATTTTTCCTTCAATACAAATCAGCGGCGGAAGATGAAAATCCCCCCTGTTATTCATCTCCTGAACTTACAAAGACAAATACTTAAAGCTCAGAATAAGCCACAACCTCTTTAACGATGCGAAGCGTTTATAAAGTTAAAGAACACCGGTAATGAACTATCTGTCAGACAGACTGATTCAAATAAAAATCAGCTCAGTTACCTTCTCCCTTTCTTATTATTTATTTTTTTTTTAATTACAGTTTACTTATGTACATATAAAAATTTAATGTGGTCAACGGTGGAAACTATCCAGTTAAGTTTTAGGTTCGTCCACTCCACATTTTACAATCTTTAATCTCTATCTTAATATATTTAATTTTAATATAAATTAATATTAGTCTTCCTATATTCCAATTCCTTTTTAGCCAATTCGTTAAACATTTTTATTTATTTTTTTTTTGTACCAATTCTTCGCTATCTTCCGCTATTTCTGCATTTAAAATATTGCATCAATTCACTGTTCTGCTCATTGCATCTAATGCAATTATCCGTTTCCGCTATATTAAATATTTTAAGGTAGATTTTGAAATTTCCATGTCCTGATATGAATTGTACGTTATGAAAATTCGGAGCATAGAACGTGTTATTCAGCCTCTGCTTAATTGTTGGAAAACAACTTTTCGTTATGACTTATCCACACCGTTTCAAACTTTTTTATATATTGTTCGCCGATAAATTTTTTGAATTGTCTGTTAAAATTTTATTCTCTACTATATAGTATCTGTTATTTGCATATGTGATATTTTCGAAAGTTTGCTCTACCTTTAATCCATTTTTTATTGCAAATACTGTTATATGGTTTCTCTCTTTCTTATGGAAAATAGTATTGCTCAAGGTTCTCGGCTAAGTGCAACACTATTTATCCTTTATATAAATGATACTGTAGAATTCATACGGTCGCCGGTTTTGACTATTTATCGACGATCTTAATTGAACCTTCCACACAACGCGAAATCCATTCCTCAATCCGGAATAAATAAATTACATTTATGAACTGAAATAATGGCCTTTCTTTCTCTCCAAATAAAACTCACTGTTTGAAATTCCGTAAAAGTCGCCTTTTAAATCCGAACTCTGACTTTTCCCTCTTCTTAAATCGTTCTATTGTTCCATTCACATATTCGGCTAAATTCCTTGACTTAAATTTTGACAAAGGCCTCAAAGGACTCTTCAAGTTTCTGATCTGAAGCACAAATTCTAGAAATCCCTTTCTGAAATATTTATCCAGTTCCAGATATAATATTAACCCGAAATTACTTTTGAGAACGTAAAAATCACTTGTTTTAAGCAGATTAACTTACGGTTGTCGGATGTATTCTTCGGCTCTTGATCATCTTATAAAATCCTTAGAACCGATCGATAACGATGTCTTAAGAACTGTTCTTGGATTGGATCATACATCCCTTACGTATCGGCTGTATAAGTTCTAACAGGCGCCCCCCCCCCCGGTTATTCGATACTTTTAATTTCTATATCTCCCCTGACCATTTACCCTGTTAATACCAATTTTCTTCAATTTCCCAGTCGTTCCGCATGATCCATTTCCTAAAATTTTTTATTCCCTCGCCGAAAAGAACATTAAATATATCCTAAAAGAACCACTATGATGTGTGCACGCATACCTAATAATGATGAACATCCAAGTTTTCGAAGGATAATAGCGGAAATTCAAAAATGTTTACATTCCACAAACATGTGTCCATAGATGAAGAAAAGCAAATACCGCGAAAAGGCGATTCCATCACCCACAGCGTACGCCAATTTGATTTCAGCTGAAGTTTTGTGCCGCCAAATCATTACTGCTTGCTGCTCGAAGCTGAATTATGTATATGGAATTCTTCGTAGTTTGGAAGCATGCTTCTGGCGTGAATTCAGTAATAAAAAGAATATCTAATGATTACAGAAACTCTGGATTCCCTTCACTCCATCCAGTCGTGTCCCGTAACAGGAGATCCAAATATGGAAAATAAAAATAACAGTACAACGATTATACTGAGCTGATTTCTTTGAGTCTCTGCACATTTTGGATTATCTAAAAACAAAAATATGAACTCGGCGGCATTATTTTTTTCTATGCCGCCTGATACCCCGCCTCCAAAAGTAGTCTCTTTTCTGTACGGAAACATGAAGAAACGATGGATTTCTTTTTGGTTGCAGCAAGAAACCTTTTTGGCATATATTAACTCAAACGTTGAGCCTCCGTTTGATCGGACAAGAAAAGAATTCTCTGCTCTCAACAGACATTGTGTTTGGAATGTGCATCTATGTTACATAATCACATCACAGCAGTTGCCCTTACCATGGAACATATTATTAAACACTGCAACCGATTTAGGAGAACAAAGAACGAATACCTAAATATAAAAACAAAATCCAAAAGCTGGCGTTTAAGCTAGAGTCCTCGCAACCAAGTCAATTAGGCAGCGATGTTTCGTTCAGGTAGGACCTAGTTTGAATTCCGATTTTGAAAATTACCAATGTAGATAAAAATTCCTTTTGTACCGGGTTAATGTTCATAGTTGACGAGAAGTCAAAAAGAAAAAAATTAAAAATAGTGTTCTCAAAAGATTTCCTTAACTTCGCTCTTAGCATCTCTCTTCAATCATACCGTCTCATGCAATTTCCGGTAACAATTTTTCTTCTCCTTTTTCTTTTAACTCTACCGATCTGTCCAATCTATACAAAAGTTTGTCCATTTTTGTCTTCAAAATAGGTTCTTTCAGGCGTAAGTAAATTGAAATTCTCCTCACCATCAATACATTCGAATGCTGTCTAACTATCTACGATTTGAATTTTTTTTTTCCTACCCTGGGCGCGCCAGCGGCCTTGACCCAACAACATGATAAATCAAGAGATAGAACTAAATATCCAAGCGGTCAGAAATGGAACTCTCAACGGACAGCAGCAGCGGAACAACTGAAGGAAGGATATAGGTAGCGTTAAAGAGAGTAGGAAGATGCAAAGCTAAAAGTTGGACGCAGAGAAGGCCCAGCGTTGGTTAAGATATAATTTGAGTCACAAATACAAAAGGAGGCTCAGAAGCGTGGCAATTATTGACTCATTTCTCCCGGTAAATGTTCTATTCTGTATTCGTACCGCCTTTTCCCATTCTTCACTGAGCTTCTTACATTATCTCTCTGCTACCAGTTCTTAATATTGTCAAAATTTGACCGAACTAAAAGTTCACCTACACTCATTTTTCTTATCTACGAGATAGAAGAAGAAAAAAAAAAAAAAAAAAAAGCACGGCTCAATATAAATGGAAATTTATAACAACTGCTCTAGAAATAATTCTTCGTCAACGTTTATAAATTATTTTTCAGGTAGGACGTTAAATTTATTATTTTCCTATTGAGTAATAGCTTTCTCGGCTTGAAGTGTTCGAAATTGAATTCTCTAGTCAATGGAAATGAAAAATTTATGGCATACCGTGTCAACAGAAAAAAAACAACTGAATGCAATAAAAACAGGGTGATGAGAGGGGGCATAACAGTCGCACCTATATATCGTACCGCTTCTTTAATGTAGTACAAAACATTCAGTGACGTAAGTAATCAGCTTTGCGTATTGCAAGCGAACTATTATTCAGAGTACACTTATAATGAATCGGAAAAAAGCTGATCAACAATGAAATACTAGAAAATACGTAACTCTGCTTCTCATAAGTAAGTGGCTGTTTATTACCCTGGTAATATGATTTCGTCGCAACCGTCCTAATAATAACGCCCACGAGTAATTAATCGACCTTAAAAAGCAATTATTTTAGTCTTACATCATCAGCAACACGTAACATCGTATTATTTCTTACAAACTAGCAAAATTAATTGTTGCAATCTTTCCTTTTCTTTGCTTTAATGAATTTTACAGCAATTATATTTCTTTCTTAAATCAGAAATTCATTGTAAGCTACTCCTGCGCGCGGTAAATTAATCAAAGAATCGAATTTATTGTTTAAAGATTGGTCGACGTAATAATCGATACTAAAAAGGCAAGAAAAGCGGTGACTTAAATATCGCCCTATTTATTAAAAGGGGAGGCCACTGCCCTCATTGTTACTCTTGTTCCAAAGCATCATTCACGAATTCAGTTTATTTCCATTATATTATTAAAACTAAATATTAAAAAAAAAAAAAACTTGGAAAAGCATGACCATTTTTAATCATTTGATTAACAATTCTTGTCGGATAATTATAACGAATATATTAATACAACTACGAAACATCCCCCCTGTAAGTTGGGAGAATGAAAAAAAATTCCATGACAATTTTCACAGTATCGTAGATACTTCATCGAATTTTGCTAATTCCGATAATACTAACGATATGATTATATATAATTTCGACGCGTACTGAAAGTGACCACATGATATAGATCTCGCTAAAAAAAAATATATATATATATATATATATATATGTATATATTCCGTGATCGCGGGAGTCTTAAGTTTTGAAACGCGCCAGAATTATATGTAAATTTATTACTTCAATATATGTCACTTTCAGTCGAGAATAATGAATAATCTCAATGAAAATATTAATATAATCGTAATTATTTGTTAGTTCTTCGTTTAACGTTTTTTTTGTTGTTTTTTTTTTTTTTCGATATTTATTTTTCCTCATTAAAATTTTTTCTGTGCGTTTTACCGACTTCAAAAAAGAAGGAAGTTATACGCTCGTCGCGTATGTTTTTTTTTATATTTGTTTGCGCATAATTCGTATATGTTCCGATTTGGAAGTTCACGAATCAATATATGGGAACCGGTGAAAATCGGTGAACACAAACCGAGTAGCCACCGAGAAACACGATTTTGACTTAAAATATTATCAGTTTAGCGCAGAAACGTAATTTGAGAAAATTAAAGTATTATCAATGCTAGTTAATTATCAATATATAAATTCTTTTTTTTTTTTTTTTTGTTCTATAATATATATTTATTCGCAAGTTACAATGTTTGCACAATGGTTGATTAATATGTCCCGCCCAATTAAGTTTTGATGATACATTAATCGTATTTTACATTATTACATTATTATTATACTTATCTATTTAAAATACGTAATTAATACTAGGATATTTTAATATAAATGTATACTATTTTTCCGATACTCGGTTTCATTAAGTGTAAATTTATTAAATTCCCTAAAAAGTTTGAAGTTCATCTGTACTACTGTTAAATATTATATTATCGTTATTGTATCGTAGCAAAATATGCCCTGTATTATCCGGTAAATTACATCTAATACATCTATAAATTCCCCTGATTTGATCTGTCTCTTTTCAAACTCGTCTAATATTTGAGAAATATTTCAATTATAAATTAATAATGATTCAAATGGATTTACATATCAGCTGTTCTCGATATATAAGCAATTGCAAGTTATCACCTTGCAGTGATATAAAATGTCGAATGTAATTTATAAAGAAACATAATACCTAATAAATTAAGTAAATAAATGATTCATTTGTTATTTTTTAATGAATTTATAGAATTTAGTTTCTATTCTGGCAAGATTGCGGAGAGGTGAATGCGAATATATGTCTGCACGCATATCTATATTAGAAGGCTGAAAAATCAAAAATCAACAAAAAAGACCACGGCCCGTTCTTTGTAATAATCGGAGGTTTGTTTTTTTTTTTTTTTTTTTTCAGTCAACACATTTTCGTCATTACAATGTAGAAAAACTATGAAACCTAAAAATTTTTAAATTTAAGGGTCTAAATTTTGAAGCGAGACAAAGGATTTAAAAGAATTCCATAGTTCGTTCTACGGTAGTGTTGATTTTTTTGTTTTTTTGTTGTTTTTTTTTTTGTAACCGATGTATTTTCGTCACAAGAATAGAGAAAAACAGGAAATATACAAAATATTTTAAATCTTACTAAACTGGCGTGCCTAATTTATGATATTTTTATCTCATCTTCATACCTTTTTTACGGAATTGTTCGGATGATCTACATATTTGTTTCATTTCATTTAAATGTGAAGTATTTTGTTCTCGATAAGTTTTGTGTTGTGTGCGCTCTCTCTTTGATATAACTGTCGTAAATACCTTTACCTATTTTTCTTTAATTTTCGTTTTACTAAATTACTTTTAAACTTCTTATCCGTTTGATTCGTGCTCGCCGTTACTGTTCATTACGTGTATAAATGTATATAGTGTAGTTTACCGTAAAATTTCATTAAAATTATTGGTCTGCAATTCTCGATATCCTTTCTACAGTTAACTTTTGTGCTTGAAGTACATAGCCGTAATAGTGAAAAAGTTTTAAGAAAAGAATTTAAAATATTTTCAATGTCAGTTACCATTGAAATATAAATTTGAAGAAATATTATTTTAAAAGCATTAAATTTAAAATATTTGTCTCGCATACACATTACTCTGTCAACAGTTTTAGTATATAAGATATTTTTATCTTTAATTTTTTAATCGATGTGATTTTTTTTTTTTTTTTTTTTAAAGCGCTATTTGTTATAAAAATTCATAAATTAAAACAAAATTAAAAATCTGAAGAGTTCGGAGCAAAGCTGCCAGTGGACTTAGTCCCCTATTATTCACATATATAGTTATGTGTATATACATATGCGCTTGTATATATATGTATGTGTACGTAGATCTTTCTTTTAACAAAAAAAAAGTTTTATTTTTCATTTTTGAATAGTTTTAGTGTTCATCTTTTTCTGTGGAGTGTGCTGCTTTGTATTCATATTTGTTGAGACTTGGACTTCCTACTCCTAATTGTGCTTCTTGTATCTTGTCTTTTCCTTCCTAAATTCATTACTCCCGCTATTTGTTTCTTTTTATCAAAGATTTCTGATCGGATTATAATATAACCGACTTCTTTTCTTTCAATTTGTTTCTGGGTGAAGGTCCTTGGTTGACGAGCTCAAGAGGTTTAAAAAAAGAAAAAAAAAAAACAACTTTGAGCTACTATTTAATGTCGATAGCAGATTCAAAGTTAGAAAATTATTATTTTTTTATTTAGTTTTTATTATTATTAACATCTATGGTCATTATGGTCCTCCGATGGAGGTTAGGACAATTGCGACAATTTCTATTATTAATATTTTAATAGCTACGATTGGTAATTCATTTTTCCATTTCATCTAAGACACGTATGTTTGAAGTGTAAATACGATATAAATTACGCGCGCGATGAAGCGTGAGAAATCACATTTCAAGGTTCCGTTTTCCGAAAGTTACGTAATTTTTAAGAATTTCTTCCGCTTGTGCATCTGGAATTATTTTTTATTACTCGATACTTTACGTACCCTAACACTACATTTATTTTGACAGTAAAATCGTGACGAACAAGTGTATACGAGTCATCTTTTGGTAGATTTATTTTCTTGATTTTTGTCAAGTAGTTAGCAAAACTGGAAACGTAGTACTCCGCATGCCGGCAATGATCTGAAGGTATATAAACATGTAAACACGATTACTCTAAACAGGTTTGGTATTATTTTTTATTTCAATGTGCGACGAAGATGAACGCGGATCGTCGCACCATTTTGAGGAGAACAATAAAATGAAGCTTTTCATGATAATCGATGTTCGCTAATAGTAATAATTATGCGTCAGCTGTAATAACATTCATCCTTGAACGAGACTAAGGAGTGTCCTTATCCATTGTCAACGAATAGGCTACATAATTTGCATAAATCGTCTTAGCACGTTAAATCGACGTCGAATGAAATTTTCAGATATAACATAAACAAAATTCAGCCTTAATTACCAAATAGCTATTGTTTCACATGTTAATTCTTTACAGTACTTTTGCGTGAATTTCATCAAAAAAAATTCTACCGCGGAAACAGGAAAAATAAGTGTGGAAAACGGAAATTACAAAAATTATAATTTTCCTCTTACTGAAGACGCGACGGCGAAGAAGATTTCTCACCCCTAGATCATCTTTAATGAGACCTCTTTTGGAATAATTATAGAGGAATTTGTTAAAAGCGAAGTTGCTCAGAGAGACAATTTAAAAAGTTAAAAATCTGTTCGTTCGAAAAAATTAAAAACACTTCAACATTAAAATCCGAAGTAGTTTCAAAGAATTAAAATGTTGAACAAATTAAGAGACGCCTAGTATCGAGGGGCTTTCTTTAGACCTATTATTAACAAATAGAACAAATTCAGCAGATGGTGTAACTTGCAAAGATAAACGGAAATGAAATTATGTTTTTTTTTTTTTGTTAAAAAAAAGTACCGATACATGAAGATTTACTTATAAAAATTTAATAAAAATGCACTAAAAGGTAAAAAATAATTACTTCAGATAAGACTAGATATTTCAGAGTGTGATATACCTTATAAGGTGATATTATGGTAATTCTTATGCAACAGTAAAACTGTATTAAATATTCATTAACACTTTAAATTGTTCTCAGATATTGTAATATGAATTTGATGCCGACTCTAATTAGTATTAATGTTTTGTATATGAATTACCATAATATCACCTTATAAGGTATATCACTCTGAAATATATTTTCTTATCGGGAGTAATTATTTTCTACTTTTTAGTGCATTTTTATAATAAATCTTAAAATCGTTTTTTTTTTTAAAATAAAAAAACATTTGTATTTAAAAATTTTTTAGCGTTATACTTATAATTCTTTTTCTTGCTAAAAATCAACTTTTTAGTCACGTTGTTCTCGTTATTTTGCGACAAACATGTAACCTCCTTTTTTGAAAGTCAGTAACAAATCTCTATATTTCCGTGGTAATTTGGCAAATTGCTAGTATTTTAAGTTAACCGTTATATTAATAAAAAATAATAAGAAAAAAAGAAATAATTTAAACCGGCCGCATTTTTTCACGTTTTTTGACGAATACTCATTTGAATCGACAACATTTTTATATTTTAGAATTATTTGGTATTAGAGTTTCAAAGTACAACGAAATAAAAAAAAAAAGTAACTTAAATTAAATCTTAAAGTGACGTTTTTGCAAATTTTGCATTCCTCTGTAGACCGCTTAGCCATTCATAGTGGCGCTAGTATACGAACTAATTTAATTTAATAATATAAATATTTAAGAAAGAATAAAATAATTATTACATAAACGAACTTCGAAGTTTACAAAACAAATAAAGTACTCGTAATACGATATTTCAATTTAATGAAATAAGGGTAAATAGAAAAAAGGAATGTTAACTAAAACAAAAGTTAACTGAAAAGTAAAAGTGAAAAGCGGTATTATGAGGATACCATAAGGGAAAGATATAAATTTACAACAACAGATGCTATATTTCAGATTATTAAGCCCAATTGCTAAATGTATACGAATTAAGGAACTCTAGAATAACAACTGTATATCTGCATTAATAGAGGTTTTTTTTATGAAATCCTTTACACAAATTCTTGTATTTCAAATTAAATTTTAGACGTGAATCTTGCTTGTAGGTTTGGTCTCCAAAATTATATTTATTAAATCTCGAGTTTCAGTCGTAGTATTTACTGCAGTTTATTCAATATTACACAAGTTACTAACAATATTATTAGTAAAAGTTACGTAAAACCATTTAAATTTATTAACACGTAATCGGGTTTTAAAGGTTAACAGTATAAAATTGCGAGTGTCTTTTTGTAGCAAGTGGTTCTGTTCTCATGGGCGTCGCCAGCGGGGGGCGGGGGCGGGGGCAGCTGCCCCCCCCCTGGAGCCTTGAAACTTTTTAATCAACTGGCCATAATGAGTATTCATAGGCGCGTAATCATGAATAATTTGCCAGAAACCTACAAAAATGATGTTTTAATTAAGATTTTATTCTTGTTTAATAAAATATTAAGCCTTTACAACTTATAAATTTTATTTTTTCTATAACTCATATCCTTTTTCTATCATCTTGCCCCCCCCCGGCCCATCGGCTGGCGACGCCCTTGTCTGTTCTCAAATCTCTTTTAAAATCCTGCTATTCTCCACCGCAGTAAATCATTAATATAGATTAAAAATAAAAAAAGAGACTAAATTAGACTTTAGTGGAACAGTGAAGTGATCCTACATAAGCAAACACAATGATCCTTCCCAGAAGTATAATTTATAAATAATCGAATTAATTTATCACAAAATCTTCCTTACGTATTCATTTTAAATTTTACAATTTACCTTTCATTAGATAATTTTTAAGAATCAGCATAAATCACATTTACTCGGGGAATGCTCTAACCGTAGCTGATGAAATATAATCGACACACAAACGTCAACAAGTATGTGACTTACTAATCTATGCTATTCGGAATAGACGCTAATTTTAAATCCGAGCGGTGGAATAATTGTTTCGAAAATTCATAAGGGTCTTATTATCTTATTTAGCTTACCATCTCTCTGTCAGATTTTTGGATGTTCCGACGAGGATTTCACAATTCACTACCGGTAAGCCTGCAAGTCGTAGCAGCCTATGAAAAGGTACTTACCAGCGGTAAATCAGACGGAATATAAGTTACGACGGTACAGAAAAACGTGGATTGGTTACTTAAAACTCCATAAACACCTAACGATTGTTAGTGAGTGGACACCGCGACAACTTTTTCTTAGGCTACATAAGTAGTACGAACTTCGTAGCTAAAGTTAGGATATCATCCGAAAATGTGGTACCTACTTTTCCCGTTGCTTGCCATGTCCCCCCCCCACCCCTCGTCCTAAACTTCTACTTTCCTAATTTCATTCAGTTTTTGGTATCATAAATCTTTGTTATCTTTCTCTTCTCGCATATTACAATGATAACCCTTCTTTTCTAAATCATTGATTATTTTAAAGTCAATTAGATAAGAATCCTTTCTCGGTTTGTAATGAAATTTCGTTCAGGTGAAAGAACACGGCAGCTACGTTTAATAAAACTACACCGCAATATTTTATGATAAACATCTCTATCATTAGCAAAACAAAAATTTCTCTATTCAAGGTTACGCTAGTGTTCTTACAGTTTCACATAAACAAGAAACCGAACTAAACAAATCGAAAAATGGAAAATACTTCACATAAAATGGGATGTTTTGCGACCGATGCTCAAATTGCTTCATTCAATTCATTATTGACACAAAAAAGCATGCAGCGAATAGTGTATGCATTTCATTTGGATCAGACCACATACCGTAAAAATTGGTTTATAGAATTCCGAATATAGGCTACAAAATAGGGAATCGTGACTGAGATGTGCTGAAAACAAACGGTTTCAAACCGACCAATTTACAAGGTGAGAAAGAACAGAACGATTTCGTTAAATTCGAAAACTAAGTAATCATTACTGAGAATACAAAAAAATAATAAAAAAACGATTTAGTATACCATAGTTACTTAAAAAAATGTAATAATCTGGTTTCGAAGAAGCAGCTCCATATTCTCGCTCAAACAGAATAGAAGTTATAAAAAACAAAATTTTATGATGTACACTCAAATTAACTTGGAAATTATTAAACTAATTTTCAAAATCTCCTAAGACAAATAACGAAGTACACTAGAATTGTCAAATACAACTTCAAAAAGAAACTATCGTTCTCATTAATAAATTAAAGAGCAGGAAATATCCTTAGGGATCGTACTTAGTCATGTGTGTTAGCCAAGTCGATTGCATCCTCTCCTCAAAAAAAAAAGTAATACAAAAGATTTCAATCATGACGTCAAACTGATAAAAGTTAAAATATGTAAAGGAATTAGCAACGCAGTGGTCTATCTGATAGATAAGTGCTTCTTACTAATTAAGATTTATCGGCTCACTGAATAATTTAAATTCCCAAATTATTAGAAATTTAGAAAAACGGTCACGTTAAGTTTAACTAAGATGTAAATGCATTAATAATGCTATATATATATATATATATATATATATATATATATATATATATATATATATATATATATTATTTTGATAAGTGTTTATTCGATGCTATTAATTGTGTGGAAATAGTGATTCTGGAGACAACATTGTGTGAACATATCGTTAGGCTAAATATTTTTTTAACTTCACACAAATAAAGATTAAACAATATAAACCACCGAACTGATTTTGTTTAAAGAAATACGATATATTTTCAGGCACAAAAAAAAGTAAAAAAATAAAAGAAATAAAAATAGCGGCAGTATAACGACTTAGAGTAGTGGCATCTGTTTCTAAGAATGTACGGCGGCCGCTTATGATGACTTTCGGATTAGAGTTTCAATCGTTACGACTATGTGAATTAACGATTTTCACAGCGAATGAAAAGTCATGGTAATGTTATTACCGTTCGACTTGTTTTTTAACTGTGAAAAATTAAAAAAACACACAAAAAAAAACATTTACAGATAGCAAAAAAGATGGAAAGAGCCCAAAAGTGACCAACTTTTTTCAAAATTCATTACGTAACGCGAGCGGAATTGTATGCTATTAAAAGTTCGCATAATTTTTTCTAGATACGAATACTATATAAGACCGCTCCCAATTCGTGCGATGATACATTTTCGGCTTAATATCACGGACCACTTGTTTCGAAGAAAGATATACTAATTGATAAGAGTGCAATGCGTACAGTGACAATGATAAATGAGTAGTCGCACGATCTGAAACGGAGGAAAAAATCTGAAAATTACAAACACGCTCATATAAGACAAAATAAAAGATGGAAGTCGTGACATCTAGGTTACGCACGCACGGCTAAGATGATTAACATCATTCTAGTTAATCGCTTTCGTTTTTCACTTTCTATAAGAATTCTTCAAATTGTAGATAAACTTATGTCGTGTTCTTCGGACTATCCGAAACACGTTTAACAAAAAATTAATGTAAAATAATCATATGCGGCGGGATCTTTTTTAAAAGTCATTGCCATCTTTGATTTTTTTACTTCGAAGAGGGTGAACCCTGTCGTAGATGTTAATTTTATCGTATTATCACGTAACCGATACGAAATTGTAATTTTATTATTAATTTTAAGCAGGCGGAAATAACGAATCTAATAAATAAACTCAGCGACTCCCTCTTCGCGAATAACAAGATAGAGAGGAAGCCATACGGTTCTTAAAATGTCAACAAGTAGGTTAATATATTCGAGCTGAAATCAAAAGTCCCGGTTGCGATAGAAATGGCAGAGTTATATGAAATCCGAAAAGTTAAGAAACTTTACAGACTAGTCTTTCTGCTATGTTAAACGTTCATCATCTTCTTCGGTAAGTGCTGGACAGAGAAACGAGCTTAATTCTGAAAAAAGTACGCTCCAAACGAATCGATAGGAAGAAGAGAAAATTGCAGAAGAAGTAGATATACGGAAGACAACAAACGATTACAAATTCAATCAAATTATCCAATACGTACTTTGAGGAAGACGTTTCTTCCGAGTTCCACAAACGAATAAAACAATCGATGGCCAATTCAGTGCAACTAGCATTGTTCAATATCTTTGCTAATGATTATCTTTATCAGTCCTGGCCATTTAATAATACCAGTGTGACACCTTCTAAGAAGTGAAAGACAAGCTGAATAAAGCTTGGCGGAAACTAAATAAATACTATATAATTGACTCATGCTACTATGAATCAAAAAAAATATGTTTTTCATCGAAGAAATGCAAATGAAAAAGGTGAGCTTAAACTGAAAGAGGTGTTTCCACAGGCTCGCAGCAGCAACAGCAGTCTGAATAGCAACGTTTAACTCACTACTGCGAGAATATCAAAGCTAGACGACCACATAAATCTTTAGAAAGTTGATATTATCAAGATAAGGGACACATCCAAAAATATCAAGAACGGCCGCCCTTGCTCTACGAACTTCGCCGTTGAATGCGCTTGCCTCGCACGATAAGAGAAATCAGAAAAATCCGTAGTAGGTTGGTCATTGTTTGAACAAAACCTGAAGGTTGATATTATCATCGGCTGTGTAAAATCGACAAAAGTTCTAAACTTTTACCTAATAGTACCGCTAGTTAATAAAATTAGCGCAATAATCAAGCGACTAATGGAAGACACCCAACGTACGACCGAAAGATGAAAAAAATAAATTATTAAAATTGAAAACTAAAATTAAATAGCTCCTAATTAAAACTTACCGCTCTAACTAAGAGCAAACATAAAACGGCGGGTATTATCGAATTTAAGAAATGCCGGCAGCGGTCGATAAAGATTTTTTCAAAAAAAAAAAAATAATGGCTGTAGTCGCTAACAAGACGCTTGAAGCTATCCCCTGTGGTCAGTTTAAAAAAAAAAAAACAAAAAAACATCAAAACAGGAGAATCAAAATTAATCCGAAATCTTAATTATTATGTGTATTTTACAAAAAGGTTTGTATAAAAACGAAATATATACTAAAAAAACATTACAAGTATTACAAATAATAATAACTAACAAATTGTGTTTCTGAAATTGAATAGAAGTAGAATCAAACGTCTTATTGTGGAAAAAGTTGTATAGTTTGAAACTATTTTAAAAAAATTTTAAATTAATTTTCTTCAGTTTTTTTCAATGGAAAAAAATTAAAACAAATGTTGATCTATTTCGATTCATCGATGATCAAAGTTTGTTGATTATGACGGCTAATTGTGAGAGAAACGGTTCCACTTTATAATTGGTTATTGCAAATAATAAATACTAAAGATAATATTCAAAAAAAAAAAAAACCAAAAAAAACACTTTTAACATGTACATAATGGGATTTTTTTTTCCTTCAAAATTCAATTGCGAAATTCAATATCGTATGTGTTTTCCTATTCATTTTTTTATTATATTTTACGATAATTGTAAAATTTTCATTATTTAATAGTAGTAAATAAGAAACAAACGTATTATTATTAACCTACTCAGTACTGTCATCGGTGTTGTCTGTCCTGCTGAGGATGGTCAGCATAGAAATTCAAATACCATGCGTCAGCCGCGCCAATGGTGGTCGTTAGACCGGAGTGGCGAGGGAAAAAAAAAGACTGATCCTCGGACAATTTTTGATCATCTTTTTTAACAAAGTACTTCTATGTGGGAACCTAACTGATGATTTCATTAAATATTTGGAATCCCAATAATGATTTTTTGACTTCACTTTCTAATCGGTAAAGAGCAAAGTCATTACGTTATGGTAAAAGTTACGGCTCATGAAGTAACTTTAAAATGTCATGCCGGAACTTTTAACAAATTTTTCTTTTATTTTTTTTCTTTCATCATTGTTCTACCCATTTTTTTTTTTTTTTTTGTACATCCGCCGGAACTATTATTATGCTACATGACTTTGAATTAGCACATTTAGTGTACACCTTTCGGAAATTTTATTAATCCCTCTCGTAAAAATAGAAATGACTGAAATCGGAATATATAAATGTATTTCCCGCAATTTTTAAATATTTCTACGAATGATATTTGACTGTTTTTATTATTAATTTCCATCGAGGCTATAAATGAATTCCGATGCCAAGCGATATAGGCCAAAAAATATGGTCAATTTAATTCCTAATCTCTTTTACATTTATGCATCGATATTTTTAATTCTATTTATTTCTTTATCGATTTATTTTTTTCTCTTTTAATTAACCACTCGAATTGAAATTGAAGATTCGAAAAAAGAAAAAGAAAACACGCTTAAACAAACGTCTGCCTGTATGTTTGCGCAGCATGTACGCACGTTGATTGCAGGCATAGTTTTGTGATACCGCTGGAAAACTAATTGCTTACGGTTTAAGTTATGCGATGCGCATATAACAATCGTGAGCTTCAGAATTCGAGCTAACTTCTTTTTAGTGATTAAAAAATAAATGAAAAGTAATTATATCATTTGTAAATTTACTGTGTGCATTCTCACAAAAAAAAAAAAAAAAAAAAAAAGAAAAAAAGAAAAAAAAAACCATGTATAACATAATTGTTTGCGAGAAAATTCGGCGACTTAAATGCGTGCGTAAAAGTTCGTGGTTCTACATTTTAAATTGTTTAAATACGAGTAGTGCCATTTTAGTATCATTCATATGTTCATTCCGAGCGGATCTGGCTGAAACGTGTTGAGTCTTTGCCAGTTTAAGCAAAACTTTTTCTTCTTTACCGATTGTTGTTTTTAACGAGGCTGCCGATAAATATATGGATTTATGGAAATTTTGAAATTATTAATTCGTATATAAAAGTCCATAGTATGATGTCGACAACCTTAAAGCAAATAAACCGGTATGTTTATTAAAATTACAACAGTTATAAATTCGGTTATACTAAACAATTTGCTGAATAGTGAAATGACGAGATTGAAATATCTCGACATTTGGGGAAGTATATTATTTACATTCGAAAAGTTTTTTTTTTCCATTATTTTCTTAATACGGTCATTACACATTATCGACTGCTGTTAGCGTAAACCGTGAACCATGACTAATCCAGAATCGAGAGGCGCATAGGTGCGCGTAGTCCTGACGTGGATAAATTAATGTGAAATATTAAATTTACCGCAAATTAAAGACTACGTATTCTCACATTTTGTAACGCCTAATACGAACGTACTAATTAATTCTATCGGTAATTGCAGGCGGATAATAAACTCTATTTATAGGTACATAAAGGCATAATGTTCGCATCATAAAACATCATTTCATCATTCTAAATATTCAATAAATTCTTATTTTCTTTAATTTCTATTTTATAAAGTTTGCAAAATTCATCGATATCTTTCACTTCCTTTTTTTTTTTTTTTACAAACGATATATAAGCTTTTCGGTTACTTTCTAATCTTAATACCGATATATTATAGAAATGCTGATATTTACGCATATTAATGCGGCAGTGCGATTACATAAAAGTTATTTTTAATGATGTATTCTTTCTGTCTTTTCGATTATATCAGAGATAAATGCTGCATCTAGTAATTTATTTTTAAAAAATTTACCAACGTACGGATCAGAACAGTTCTAAGAGTTCACTGCTGTTCACGAACTTTCCTTTTTAGTTAATCTAAACACTTTAACATCACTTCCACCCACACATCGTTTCTTTTATCGTCCGCTGAAGTGAAGCCCTCTAAAAAAAATAAAAAAGAAAAGAAAAAAAGGGGTACGGAACCCACGAGGTCTTTACATTTGTACTATTTACAATAACCCGATTGCAAATATCTTGAAAGCAAATAAATATATATGAAATTCGATTTGAGCTTTTTGGACTGATTCTGTAAAAACCCTCGAGTATCGAAATGTGGTTTCCTTTTAAACTTTTTTCGACATTAGCGATTACTTTTAGTTACAGTTTTAGCGTTACCGCATACTAAAACTTCCAAAAATTTCACTTGTGCCGAGTTAATGTGTCCAAAAATTAACAAACTAAATTTTATCATGACTTACAATAGAGTCTAAAACTAGTTCTCGGTCAAGCATGTTGTTTCATGTGCTGAGTAAGTTAAAGATAACTACAATTTACATTTCATAATGCACACCAAATTCAGAACAAAGAAATCGGATTTGTCGCGCCGTAAAGAGCAAGAGGCTCGTTCACTTTTTCGAATTTTTCGCTAATTTCGAAACTTTCGTTAAAAAATGTTACATGTTCCCACGTATCACACACATGCCCGGAAAAATGAAATTATTTTTTTCAAAAATTTCGGGCTTTCAGTGTTCTCCGAGGCCCTCAATTTTAAAGTTGGAACCCTGGATGCTCCAAACTAGAGAAATATACGGCGGTGTACATGTTTTTAACCTTTTTCAAAATTTTTAACTATAATATTCGCGTCGCAAAGGAACGGACACGACATTTTTCGCGCTCTTTTGAACTTTTCGGCAACTTTAAAAGTTTCATTATGAAAGAAAAATACGGTTTCGTTTCCGACCAATGGGGCTGGCTGTGTTTCCATCGATATATCCCTCGGTGGAAAAAAAAAAAAGTATTTTTCTCAAATATTTCACGCTTTCGGCGAGCCATGAGCCTAAATATAAATTTGTAAGCTGGGCTGTAGTTTTTCCATAATACGGTCGTTCCGCAACTTTTCTGCTCGGGCTATTACTTACGTAAACATCCTTTTTTTTTTTCCTGTTTTAAGCACGAAGAGGATGCAAGGGGGTTAAATAATTTTTTAACCGTAATTTTCTGATTTTATGAAAGAGCTTCTGCCTTTTTGTTTTATATTTGAATTTCACTTTTAACGGGGGGTTATCACCGGTGATGAGTTAGGATTTTTTTATGAGTGATTTTTGAAGCCGCTTTAAATTTGATATTATGTTGTTTTTTTTTTCACGTAATAGGTTAGAAGTTATAGATGACCTTGAAGAGAATTTTAATGAAAATTTATGATCCAATTTTGGAGTTTATGAGTCAAACTGTTCGTGAGTTATTGCATATTTTAACTGAATATTTTCGTCGTTTCTGAACCATTTTATTAGGATTTCCCGTACATTTATGTATACGGATTTCTAAAATAGCCGCTGTAATATATTTATAATTAATCGTTTTTGCAGAGATCAGTAAAATTTGCTAGGACGCTGCGATTGCGAAGTGGCTAAAAACTACCCCGCATCGGGGTATTTGAAAAAGGGGTGCGTGCGACTAATAAAATAAATGAAATTATTCGAGTACATAATCGTTTAATAATCTCGCGTGAATGGCATACACACTATATCCCATATAGGCATTTAAATAATATCGCGATGTACAGACAAATGTATCGGGATCAAACAGACATTATACAGCCAGTCTTCTCTTAGTGTTTCATACATGTTCGTACCATCAAAAAATAGTAAATAAATAAATGTACTAATGGGTTAAGCGCGATGCTCGAAACAACGCAAATTAATCAATCATAAATTGAACTTTCGAGTTTTTTCCTTGTAAGAAATATATGTGTTTTTTTCGATATCCTCTGCCGCTTCGGTGTGACTGCGTTTCAGAACTTCGCGGAAGTCTCTCATGTTGTAGCGAGCAGATTCCTTGAATCCCGGTTGCAGCGTAAAAACTCGGAAGAGACTGCGCACACGTATTTCCGATGCAAATTATATCATTCATTAAGAAAGCAATACGGACCGACCGAAGGTAAGGTTAACCTGTAGCCTGCAAATAATTGTATGCGACGAAGAACGCATAATCGACGACGGGAAATAATTTGTTTACAAAGCTGATAACGTGGCCGGAATATACAACAAGCCTGACGAATACGTGCGATAAACTGTCGAACAAGGAGAAAAATTAAAAACAGCCGTAGCACGTGCCCAGCGACGAAATATCCTTAGTAGCAGGTCACTTCGGTAGCTCTTGTCAAATAACAGTTAGCGAACAGAGGTACCCTGCTCGCCGGGAAATTCGCACGCATATTTTCTTCGCTGCATAATTCAGTTGGCATAACTTTACATATGTGCTCATATGTTGAAGTACGAAATTAAATAACGCTTTCCGTTACCGCACTGTCCGCAGAGTATATTATTGTTACATTCTTAAGCAAAAGCGACCGGGGAGCAACATAAAATCACCGTGCGCGCACATAGCATAACTGCGCATGGAAAATAAGAAAATAAAGAACAGTATTTAAATACTGTGCCATCTGTCGGTTACTGTTGAACAGAAGAATCAATCGTGTTCGCGAATACGTGCGTATCGAGCATGTATAGTCTAGAAATGCCCCGGGGAAACTATACGAATCCGCGATCTCTGAAACCGGTTTCTTTTTCTGTTTTTTGTTGTGTTTTTTGTTTTTTTATGTTTTTAAACAATCGTAGAAGAATAATGTGTGCCGTTTTATAAATTATCTGACAAAGCCAATTTGATAAGGAAATAATTTCTCAGCGAGAAAGAAATATAAAAACAAAAAATAGGAGGTCGAAAAATTCCTCATCCGGTGTAACGCGCGTTCTAAAGTCTCGCTGCAATTATCAAACTCGAAATTTTCACTTTTCTAGATGCCAAGGGCGTCGCCAGCCGATGGGCCGGGGGGGGGGGCAAGATGAGTTGCCAGCCGCCAGGAGAGGGCAAGATGATAGAAAAAGGATATGAGTTATAGAAAAAATGAAATTTATAAATTGTAAAGGCTTAATATTTTATTAAACAAGAATAAAATCTTAATTAAAACATAATTTTCATGGGTTTCTGACAAATTATTCATGATTACGCGCCTATGAACACTCATTATGGCCAGTTGATTAAAAAGTTTCAAGGCTCCAGGGGGGAACAGCTGCCCCCGCCCCCCGCTGGCGACGCCCATGCTCCATATAATCCATACATTCAGTTTGTTAGGTGGTTAATAAAATAATTCGATTATAATCAATAGAAGTATACAAAAAAAAAAAAACAATTTTCAGAAGGTAATTTTAGCTGCAAATAAAATATTGCCAACTGGTTTTTTCGGTTTACATGAAACCTCGTAATCGTGGCATGAGTTTATTATGGTTTCATCGAAACTAGTCGGCAATGTTTTATTTATAATTAATCGCGTTTTGTGAATCGTGTCTCGTACATTTCTATTAATTATTCCGCAGTGAGCGCATATCCATGAAAGACAGCGTCGTGTAAATTAAACTATAAACACTATACGAGTAATAAACAACTTAGAGAATTGTGAACTGGGAGTTTTTTTTTTGGGAGAATAATCCTTTTTTTTTAAGAACTGGAAAACGAAAAAGAAAATATATTATTAAGGATAGATTTGTTAGAAATCTGAAGAAGACCGATATAATTTTTATGCCGGAAAAGAAAAACAGAGAATATTATTAAAAACAGTCCCAAATGTCCGATTTTTAATTTCAAAAAAAAGATAAACTAAAACAAAACTCTATCTCCTTGAAAATTATTAGTAGTGAAACTGAATTACCGGATGTTTTTGAGCATTAATTCATTAAGCTTTTTTTCTCTTTTCCGGTCTCGTTAACAATAGACATTAGCCCGGCACAAATAAGTATCTACACTGTTAATTTACTGAATCAGAATCTTAGCCGAACGAAATGCCGCTGCCTAGATAAACGTTAGCTGGCTCATTAATTCACTTATCTTCGAAATTTGAAAAATATCAGTAAAGGCAAACGCGCCATCAGAATCTGAATCCAAAAGAGATAGTTTAAATTAAAATATAAATAAATATTGAATTTTTTTTTACTTTTTTTTTAGATTTTTCGATCCAGTATATTAAATATTATCTAAAATTAAAAGCGAAAGTATTTATTTCTATGATTTATTAAAGAACCAAAATTAAAAAGTCGGAACAACCTGGGAATTTGGACTTACCAGAGAGTAAATGAGAAACCGAAATTTTTGTCATCTCAAAATAGGATAGCCTCTAGTGATTTTAATGTTAATATCCACGATAACAAAATATGTTTAAACGATTTTTTTTACGTTTATCCGTTTATATTTAACACGTGTAATTGTTGAGAAGTGCATAATATTGTAGGTCAGCTAATCTTTGAAAAAAATTCATAAAGAACACCTTGTTTTAATAGACCCCGTTATCATTATTCGTTTAAAATAGGTATAGCAGGCATTTGTTTCGCTTAAACTGCAATACTCTTTTGGGTATTAACAGCGTTTGGGGTTTTACGCCGGGCCAGAAAAAAACACAAAACAAAAAGACAGCGCAAATTAAAGTTTTATTTTTAATGTTTAATTTCATTTATTTTACAACTCATTTTATTCAATATTTTTATTACAATAATACAACGAACCCTGCGCAATGTTAAGAAAAATATTCTTAGGCAACTCTAACAGCCTACCATAAAACGCTAGCTACCCGGCGTTATTTTGTTGCGAGACAGTAGTATTTCGCCTCGTCTAGAACCCTGTTCGAATCATCCTCACACACATTATCGATTAGAAAATTTCACTTGCGCTAGGGTAATGTCCATAGTTGACAAGTCCCCCCGAAATAGAAAAAAAAAAAAAATAGAACGAAATAAAATATTTAAAAACTGAACCAAAAATAAAAAAAATAACCTTGAAATTTTAAGTAAATAATCCGTCGTTTGGTAAATTATATTCTGTAAGAAAACGAGAGAAATGGATAACTCTCGCACCGTATGCAAAAAAATGAAAAATACGAAAAAAAAAAAAGGTAATTCTGTAGCTGAAAAAAGAAACAAGTGAGCTCTTTTTTTGCTTTCTTTTTTTTTTAATGTATATATACATAAATGTATAGAGTTGTAGCCCGAAAGTTCTACTTCGGTATCGAACTTTTTGGCGAATATTATAGAGCACAAATCATGCCGGTACATAAAACAGATGGTAAGAATACCGGCAGCTTAATGCCGATTTAAATTAAATTAACAAATAAAATTCCACGAAATGCAATATACGTACTCGTTTCGAAGCCGATAGCTTCATGATCACGGGTCTTTGAAACGGGTCGCAGTACATAATAATTAAATATTATTTCGTAAGAAGTGGATTTCGTGTGAATTTTATTTGTTAACCAATAGAAATCATGTGCGTATTAAGCGCTGAGATTAAATGAAATTCTTCAGCGGCAGCTAAAGCTTTTATTGTTCGACTTTACTAAAATTGTTTCCGACGGTTTATACCTCTTCTTTTTACGAAAAAATTAAATCTCGTTGGAATTTTTTCTCAGCCCAGAAAGGCGCGGGGTTACGTTTTTCTTAAAAATTCAAATACTAATGGTTTATTAATGTACGATTGTAAGTAAAAACGCG
Organism: Icerya purchasi; assembly: GCA_039619475.1. Lineage (NCBI taxonomy): Eukaryota > Metazoa > Arthropoda > Insecta > Hemiptera > Monophlebidae > Icerya > Icerya purchasi. Next base: position 248,099,638 of record CM077116.1, read on the forward strand.
AAACAACAGTAATCTCACTTAATAGGGCTAGGCTAACCAGTTAAGAGAAAAGCGAAAGTCTATAAACACGTCCAACGATTTGAAGAATAAAAATAACTTTTACACAAGCATAGCGTGCCATACGGTACTGAACTTGAGGTTTCAGGTAGAGTGTTAACCAGGTCATTCTAGACTCGGAACGCTCCGAAGTGCGCCTAAAATCGAATTGTGTAGCAGAGAAGAAATCTAGAACAGAAAGGGTGACCAAAATCAGAGAATCGCCCCTTACCTTCGCGTATAAAAACCAGGCCCACAAAATACGCATGCGCGCATTTCATCTTTTTCATATATTGAAATATAAATTAATCAATCAGGTACTATATGCGAAGATTGCTTTTCGCTTTTCATATTTTTATAAAAAAAATTCAGATTTTAATTGTTAATCCGAGGGTACGACGTCTCTATGACTGTTGTAATTGTGTATTTAACGGGTTAATCAAATTCCATGCTGATCGGGATAAATTCGAGCGATTTAGTTTTAATTTATTTCAAAAAATTCGAGAGAATCTCCCACAATAGACTTTAGTTGAAAAACTTAAAAAAACGGTCGCTCCACTTCATGCAAGGTTAAAGTGAAAAAGAAAAAGTAAAAGAGTTAAAGAACAAAGACAGTCACCGGAGCAGTGATTAAAGTAAAAAACACAAACATACGTAGCTGTAAGGAATATAGGGGGCTTCGCGCGTCAACTGCCGGATTGTAATGAACAATTTAAATAAAAAAGTGCTTATGTAAAACTTCTTCAAATACAATATTATGAATTACTTTACTACAATGCCATCTAGATAAAATTATATACAAAAGTATTTTATCGAAAGTATTTTATTATAAAAAATTATTTTATGTAATTAAATGTATGTATAATATATATATATATATATATATATATATATATATATATGTATAATATATATATATATATATATATAATATATTAGGCAGAGTTATTCCGAATGCTCACAAGTAGATGATTAAATACGGCTTACGATGTAGGTGAGTGTTATTAATTATTTTTGATTCATTAAACATCACCCCTAAGCATAGTTTTTATTTAGTTGAAAAAAAAATTCAAAATTGACCTCAAACTGTATACAATAGAATATTATTCTCGCATACCATGTAATAATTTAAAATAGTTAAAGTTAAACTCAGTGGGGATCCCTAATTAGACAGGAATTCCACAATGCTATCAATTTTCAATTTCCATCTCTTGTAACTGTATTTGCAGATGGTACGAAGAGGTCGGACGATGTCGATGCCTCTTTTATCCTCCCAGATCCTGATTTTTTAGACTCTTTCCCGCTGCCTCTTTTCTGTTCCACATTCATAAATGAATTAATGACTATCCTACATTCCATTATTTTTTATTTCCTCAAATCATCCTTCTTCTAAATTTTTAATTATATCAGATTCCATGTTCGCCATTCAGACCATCTGTTCTCCTCTTCCTAATTATTCCTGTGATTTTATTATTTTCCGTATATGTTCACTTGATTTTCCTTCCCTCCACCCCATTAAAATTTATTTGTTGTGGATTCCTAGCCATTCGGCCATTTGTGGTAATGTAGCGGTGGACTCCTTAGCTCGGGTTGTTGCTTCTTCCTACCTATTTTCTTAAGAAAATCCCATCCTCTAATCTCTTTCCGCTGTGTAAAAGCTTTCATCTCAGATTTTGGTATCGAATGTATAACGTTTCCTCTTTTTCGATCAATTGTTCTTTCTATCCGTCTGCTCAACTTGGTCTTCCTGTCAATCTATGGTTCCCATTGTTTCCTATGCTTCGTCGTTCTGCTGTCTGCATTATTCGTCGACGTTCTTAAGCCAATTATCTTCTTCTCGTTTTCGTTTTTCGTTAGTTTTTTCTCCATATTGTCTCCTCTCAAATGAAGAGTATGTTTGCGATGCTGATCATATGTTTATGAAATGTTCATCTCTTTCAATCGAGCATTCTACTTTCTATTCCAGTTTGCTGCGAATTCTTATTCCTACTCCATATTGTGTCTCCTACATCCTGTCTTTTCTTTCTCTCATATCGTTTCCATTGTTTGTTGTTTCCTACTAGCAATGTCTGAGCGCATCAAAATGTAACTGATTCATTTCTTTTTCTAATTGTTTCTTGGTGAATGTCCCACTGGTTGACGAGCAGCCCAATAAAAAAGAAAAACAAAAAAACTTCAATGAGGATCGCTCGTTTTTTTTTTGATTAGGGCACACATCCGTAGAAAAAAATTATCTGATTACCTTTGAAGTGGAAACGGAGGGAATTGGTTTATGTAAATGAAATTGATATATCAAATATTAGGTACAGAGGACTTTCTCTCTCTTTTTTTTTTTTCGTGATTTTTTACCACATGCTTTCCGCATAAGTACGCATCTTGTTACAACACAAAAAGCGGATCTATACATATTTATTTTGGCGTACATCGCGTTTCGCATTAAAGAATAATCAGGAAAGGTGTAATGTAAGACGAAAAAAATTATCGAAATGTTACTACAGCTGCCGGTGGGAGAACATGATATGATTTAATAGGAAGTGGTCAAATGGTAAGCTACTTATCCGCCAAGCCATAAAAAAAAAAAAAATAAAAATAAAAGAAATAAATGTCCGTTTACCAAAAATATACATATGTATATGTATGTATGTACATACAGTGGGTCAAAAAAGTATTCGATCACTATCAAAAAAGGCTGTAGAACTGAAGCGGAACAAAGAGGGATGCAAAAAAGTTATATGTTACAAAGAGAATGATCAAATATGGGTAATTACATCAAACGTTAACCGTAGCAGAGAAAGATAACGTCACAATGACAAAAAATAAGGGAAACCCCGGCAAAAAAAGTATTCGATCACTCATGAACAGATGATTAATGCGTATGAGATAAGACAAAAAAATGCATTACAGTAGACATAAGCTATTCAATTAAATGCAGTAGTTTATACACATTGCAGTGGTGTTAATAAAAGTGATAAAGTAGTGTTAATCGTAAGCAATGCCACCAAAAAAGGCCGAGATACCTGAAACAGTGCGTGCGCGAATAATAACTTTACGAGAAACCGGCTAAGTTACCGCGAAATCGCAAAAAATGTAAATTATTCGTACGGGGGAATGTGAGACGTGATTCAAAGGTACAAAAATACCAAAAAACTTGAAAATAAAGCGCGAACCGGAAGACCGAAAAAACTAACGTGCCGAGAGCGACGCGAGATTATCCGTCAATCGGTGAAAAACCCATTTACAAGCGCACCCCAGCTAGCCGTAAACCTTCAATCAAGGTCGGGCAAAATTGTCAATCTGCAAACCATCAGAAATGTTCTCCATTCTGCCCAAATTAACGGTAGAGCACCACGTAAAAAGCCCTTCATTTCGGAAGTAAATCGAAAGAAACGATTAGAATTTGCAAAGGAACGCGTGAGCAAACCAGTAACTTTCTGGAATTCCGTTATATTTTCTGATGAAAGCAAATTTAACCTGTTCGGATCGGATGGACAGAAATATGTATGGCGCAAACCCAGAACCGAGCTACACGCTAAAAACTTGAGGCCTACAGTAAAACATGGAGGCGGGAACCGAATGGTTTGGGGGTGTATGGCAGCTAGTGGGGTCGGAAATCTGGCCTTTATTGAAGGGCGAATGAAAGCAACTGGTTACGTCAACATTTTGCGCGGCAATCTAAAAGACAGTGCTGGCAAATTGGGTCTGGTGGAGTCATTTATCTTTCAGCAAGATAATGGCCCAAAACATACCGCCATGTCTACACGCGAATGGCTTCTGTATAATGCCCCACATCGGTTAATGACACCTCCTCAGTCTCCTGATATGAACGTCATCGAAAATCTATGGAGTTATCTTGATACTCGAGTCCGTAAATGCAAAATTTCTAACGCTAAGGATTTAGAACAAGCTTTACAAGCTGCATGGGCGGAAATTTCCCGGTAGACAACAGGTCACTTAGTGGAATCCATGCCCCGACGTCTGCAAGCCGTCATTGATGCTAACGGAATGCACATAAAGTACTAGCATCGTATTTTCGTTTGTGGTAAGTGTTTTTTTTATTGTAGTCATTGGTGATCGAATACTTTTTTGGTGTCATTTTTTTTATTTTTTGTATATCTTGTAGCTGTATTTAACTTCTTTTATTCAAATACATGTTTCTTTCTCGCATTTCTTCTTTTTCTACTATATGTAGTGTGTTTTAGCGCCGTGCGTTGACCTCCTCCAGTCATGCGGTCCTTTTTAGTGGTGATCGAATACTTTTTTGACCCACTGTATGTAGTATATGAAACTTTTAGACTGATGATTTTTTAAACACAGATCTTTATTTCCTTTATTGCATCAATTAATACGGGTCTCGTGAATATGGAATATTAACATAAAGCATAAACGAGCGAAAATTCTGTAGAAGACATAAAATTGAGAATAAGCGTGGGTATTCTTGAAGAACTCCATGTTACATTAGTCTAAAAATGATTTAGTTTAAATCGCTTATTTTTAAAACCGTTAGATTAAAAGAAATGAACATGTACTTTTTTTTTTTTTTTATAAATACTTTTTTATATCGTCTTAGATTTTAATATCGCATTAAAATAAACATTTACTTAAGGAAAATATTTTGGTATTAAAACATACAAATACTCGATGATTTTTGGCAATAAAAACATAAATTAATATCAATGTATTATTTATATATACATATATGTATGTGCATATATAAAAAAAGAAGAACATTTGAAATACTTTCAATAATTCAAACAAATAAAGAAATAAAGTGGTAAATAATTTTAATTGGATAAAAATTAGAGTTTAATAAAGTTTCAGGAGTACAGAAATTGGCTTTTAAAAAAAAAAAAGACTGTTGTTCTACACACTCCGAACTTCGGAACTGACAAAAACTTCTGGCCTAATTTTTCCCAAAAAGTCGAGTATCTCGCCGAAACCGAATGTATAGCCGGTCTTTGTATGTAAAAAGAGACGCATAAACCTATTTCAAACGGAACGAGGAACAAAATAATATTCCGCCGAGAACGTGTTCCGATTACTCGTTACACGTTCCTTACGCACCCCTAGCACGGAAGAATTGTAGCTGGTTTTACCTGCATGAGTCACCAACTCTGGCACGCCGAATAGTATTCGTTCGTTGTCGACTGCCTTAATTTGTGAAAGAGTTACTCACTGCCTAGCAAACGAGAGAACCGTTTGCCTCATTGATAGTTCTGTTCGCCGCTGATGCAGTTTTTAACGTAGAAAGTATTTGTATCGCGTATTTCATAGCGGCTTTTTACTTGTTAAAATAAGCAATTTTTTCGCGCGTTCAAATAGACGCAGTTCGACTTTTTAATTCTATTCGTAATTGTTAAAATTTTTAATTTTTTTTTTTTTCATTTACTCGCCATGGTTAATTATACGGTAAATTGTAAATAATTTTCGAACATATTTTCTCAACGTATCAGTGGAAGACTGATTACTTTTTAAAACCCCTACAGCGCCCTACCGCTGCTAAAGGTAAGTTTTACGACAATTAATTGTTACATTTAATATTTTACCTTGTGTTTATTAAACTTTTTTTCATGCCTAATACAAATTATAAGCGAACCGCTGACAAACCTATTAAAAATAATACCTACTTCAGACTCTTGTTTTCTAGTTTAGTGGTATTTTACTTGATGTGCAGATTTGGAAATACAAAGCAGCTATTATGCTGGCTGATCCCTTCTAGTTATTTTAAACATAAGTTCCGATTAATGCCTAATTTTCAGTGTACCACGGAACGTTTATCATTTTCAAAAATTAAAATTAATAATATTTCGTACTAATTCTCGCATTAAAAAAAAAAAGTACAAACAAAAAAGAAAAAAAAAACATTTATTATATACAGTTTTTTATTGTATATCTTTCGCCAATATATTTATGAGAGATTTCTTGCATCCGTAGATAACTTCAGACTTACGGTATTAATGTAAATTTAAATCATAAATAGGGCGTAAACATTGCGGTAGAATTCAGACTTTCAAATCGTAAAATAATTATTAAAAATTATAGCGAACTGGTAATCAATGTTATTCAATTTGGAATTTCCCTTCACCGAAAAAAAAAAAAAAAAAAAATAGGGGAGTTAGGTATTTTTCGTTAAAAAATTGAAATAATGAATGTTTTTTTCTTAATGTTTACGTTCCGTGTGCTATAACTAAAACCGTAATTCTATTCCTTTTTTTTTTTTTTTTTTGGAAATAAAATTAATCTATTTCGAATTATTTAAAATTTTTTGGAGGGTACATTGTATTCTACAAATGTTCGGAAATTCCGGGGATATTAAGAGAAATGAAGAAAGTTGACTAAAGCCGGGCCATAAAAAAAAAAAAAAAAAGCATTAGTTTTTAAATTGGATAAAGCCGGTTCTTCTACACAAGTTAGAAATCCTTGTTCGTTTTTGGAACAGTCTGTCAGATGTGCTCTAACATTTTATCTTTGGAATTTTATTTGATATTTTATTATTATCGAATGCGAGACTTTAACAATATTTAATACCAAAAATCAATATCATCCGTTGAATTGTTTCTGGTATTCGCCCGGATAAGTACCCTGAATACACAATCTTGCCGGCATGTTTCGTTGATTTCTTCGTAAAAAAAATAAACTTACATATATGTATATTAAAATGGATATTTCATAATTCTTCCGGTCTCTAATGTACGCGTAGTGTAGAAATTTTAAACGAAATTCAGTAAACCTTGTGTGCGATATAATATGATTTTACTATGAAAATGTAGTTGATTTTAGTGAAAGACTCTGAAAATCCCGAAATCTGTTATCAAAATCAACGTGCGAACTTAAATTACTTTGTGTAATTGTAAAAAAGTTTTTTACTATATTAAAATACTCGCGATAATTTTATCCCGACATGTTTCGGAGATCAACATTCCATATTCGTGGGAACATTCAACTAATTAGTTGTCAGTAATGTCACTTTTGTTTTTCTTGATGGCTCGAACAAATAGAGTTCATCTGGTGAACAAGTTCAGATTACAATTAAATAAGAATGCCACATCAAGTTGCCTAAGGTATACGTGGTGTTAGAAGAAGTCAAAAAAAATTAAAAGAAACCAAAAAAGAAAAAATTGAAAAAATAAGTAAAATGATAAGAGAAAGATAAATTATTGCATTAAGTCGACACCGAACCGAATAGTGTTTGCATAATAACGGAGTGATGAGACATGAAATAATTAGAAAATTCGTTGAGCTCTGCTACATTGGAGTTCCGAAAAAGGGAAGTCTCAAAAGGAATAATAAACAGAGCTGTGAAGAAAAAAGGAAAGCAAAGTTTAAATCGGAATAATGTTTTTAAAACTGAGCATATTAACCTCGAATCTACTGTCGAAACAGAGAGTAGCTGATAAAATGTAGCAAAAATCTTGAGACCCGCCCTTTTCAGTCCAAATTTCGTGCTTTTAAACTGCAAATCGTTTTTACACACACAAATATATATATATATATAATATATGTTTATAGTTGATATTGATATGCTGCGCACAAATAATTCTAGATCGACATAATGCCTCATTACTTGCGTTAATAGCAATTTGAGTGTGCTGAATCTCTTCGGTTTATGTACTTAGTAATTAGAGTGAGATAAATGGCATGTAATAAAATTCGTGAAGAGCAACATAGTTCAACTCTGAAAATTGGAAAAGTATACATATATCAAATAGCGTAGATTCAAAATAGACTTTTGTGCCAAACCTTTGTACGTAATTTGCACCTACATTTTTTTAGCAACATGTAAGGTTCTAATTAAATATATATATATAAATATTTAATTTTACCGACATGTTTCGGGAGCACAGTCAGAGAATGTTACGATCTAAATTGTAATATGCTGCAATTATGAAATTATGCTCCCCAAAATATGTCGGTAATTTTATAATATATATTTTCCGATAATTGGATATTTTATCTGTTTACGCGTTAATTACTATATATATCAAAAATCAATAATAGATATAAAATATATGTAAGGTTCTATTGAAAAGGAGGTTTTTTTTTTTGTTTTTTTTTTTTATCTTGGGCGCGTCAACTCAGGACATTTACCCAGCACAAAGGACTAACAAATAATGAAACGTAGGGACTTGAAAGTTAAATCAGGAAGCGATTAGAATCGGAAGAAATAAAGATAGCCAATATAGGAACAACAGAAAGAGAAGGAAGAGCAAGAATGTAGTGGGCACAGTAAGGGGTCGGGAAGCCAAGGCCAAGAAAATTAGAATAAAGGACTGCGCGTTCTGAGGAGATAGATGAGCATTCGAATAGGAGGTGATTTACATCACAAGTCAAATTTAAGATAGGAGGATGGAAGGGACACAAGGGAGACTGAACAATATTAAAACGAAAGAGGGAAGCAGGAAGCAGACTGTGATTAAAGCGGAGGCGAATTATGGAAGAAATAACAGAACGGCTGATGCAGGGAAAATTATTAAACCCGGAAGAAGTAGGTGGAGAGGGTTGTATAGCAAGGTAAAAAGAGTTAGGATTGGAGAAAAGAGACGGATAAAGATCAGTCCAAAAGTCATGGTGAAAACGATAAGAGGGTGGGCAAAGACATTGGGAGGGGAATCTGTCTATGAAACGGCCATTTACTGCAGCTAGACATGCCAATGAATCGGCAAGATCGTTACCAACGATGCCGCAGTGGCTCGGAATCCAGAACAAGTCAATTAGAATATTATAAATTAAGGAACGAATGTAAAGAATAATAGGATCTGGAGGTTACAGAGAAGACTGTACTAAAGGAATAAACGGCTATTGTAAAGGACGGGTCAATAAAAATCCGAATAAAGACAGTGCCGAATGAAGAAACTCCTTGTGAATAAAAAATAACTGTAAGTCGCAGATAAAAGGACCTAAACAGTCAAGAGTACCTATCCCAAGTCAAAAAACCCGAACATCCTTGCAAAAAGAATGTTTCACTTTTCGATCCACCATATAAATTTGTTTATCGTTACAACTTTAAATACGCTAAGAAGCAAGAGAAAACGGTCTAAAGACGCATGTCCGGTCGTGAAGTTGACTGAACTTACGAATAGGAATGACTAAAGTTAAAGTCATAATCCTTTGGAATTAATCAGATTTCTAAAAGTATAATTTTGAATTGTCGCTTGAATTGTTAATGATACAGTCAAGCAATCTAGGGTCGCTGCGGATTTCTTACTATTATGTAAGGGAAGCTAGAGTTCAGGAAATATGGGACGAGGATAGAAAGAGCGAATGATTAAAGTTTCTATTCCTATTAATTTTGCTTTTATAGAAACGTGCATGGAGGACAGTCACATTGTTGATAAAACCGGAAAACCGTCGAGCCGAATGTTGGTTATGATCTTTTTTGAAGCATTCAGTCAAATTCAACGGAATGTTCCGGCCGAATTGTTGACAAAATCTTTTCCACCGTTCTCGTTTCGTTCATAAATCCTCTCAGTACAATAATACTTTCCTCCACTTTAATACCGCATTCCCTTATTCCTCCAAGACGTGTTCGGAAGTCTTAGTGAGATATGTACAACGGAAAGAACGGAGTTGTTTAAGGAGTAGTATCCGTCTGGGTGATTACAAAACTACGTATAAATAAATTAAGTCGTGGATTTTATTCCAGTTCCCGTCGCATGAATTCCGCTAGATTATTTGTCGGAGACGAATTATTCGAGACGATATTAATGATGATAGTATATTGTGATCAAGCAATCAAGAAATATTTGGGAGAGACAAAAAAAACGGATTTTGCGACAAACTTCGTAACTGATTCTTCAGAAAACGAAAGATCAGAACTAGATGCAGAACTACACAATGTTTATTATCTTCACGACAATCTATAACTCTACCTGAAGCGTTGAAATCGCCGTCAAGAATGATCAAGCTACTATCTAAATTATCGGTGGCCTCGAGCAAAAATAACGATTTTGAAGTAATACGAGATAAAAATACCGGAAAATTCGCCAGTAGTAACAGAAATACCAGCTGCATTAGAAAAACTGTGTTGCTATGTATTTAAACCCGAATCAATGGTATTATCAAGGGTCCCATGTCCTAACAGAATTGCAGCAATATCATCCGTTCTGTCATCTCTGTTAAAAAAGAAACAGTTAGCGTATTCGGCGAACAACTGGTTCACGTGCGAATTTGACGTTCCGTAATTATCCGTAGCTTAAAACCTTCGAAAGGAAACTAGAACCGAAGTACTCGAAATATATTGAGAGTTTCGCTGTGAATGATGACACGTCTATTTAACCTTTTAATGCTGTTAAAGCGATTACTATCACATCTAAATCTGCATAATCAACATCTACATCTTTAGTAACACCATAAACTCCATAACGGGCGGCATGATAATTATCACCGCTAGAAGAAAAGCAATGAGCAATGACAATGTTAAATATTGGGTAATGCTCTCGACTGGTGATCCCAAAAAAAAAACCAAACAACCAATGTTAACGGTATAAGGGGTGTGGCTACATTAATATCCACTCGGTTACTAGCATATTTTTTATAATTTCTATCAAGTGTATCATATTTACGAAAAATTTTAGCTATTTTTAATAAAGACTTCCTACAGCAATCATTATTATTATTGTTAATAGAATTAATTGTTTACCATTTAGAAGTCATAACTTGTTTGTTAATATATATGTATAAACATATAAAATAAATGAATTCCTTAATAACAAACAAAAGTAAGTGTATATCTATTTTAATACGTTTAATAAATTAAAATCCTTCAATTTAAAATTTTTTTTTTTTTCGGGCATAGCCCATCATCAAGAAACAGTACATAGGTGTTCTCTGTGTTGTTAGCCGATGATGGGCTATGCCCGAAAAAATCTATTCTTTAAATGGAGGTATCTTTTTTAATTTATTAAATATATAAAAATATATACGTATACTTATTTTTGTTTGTTACTAAGAAATTTATTTATTTTATAATGTAAACATTGTTTACATTATTCCTGTTAACGTTAGACAATATAAGATATAATTATCGCTATTGCCTACGTTTTTATCATCATTATTTAGCGATTATCATTACCGATACACTGATGCGAGCAATATATTACTGCCTTATTATCAATATGTTTAAATCAGTAAGACGATCCAGAGAAATTAATCGTATTAGCTTTAGAAGGGTACACAACTAACACTCGTTGTCATATGCATAGAAAGTAAAGGTAAGTTGAGGTGGTACGGCAAATATCCATCAAAATGAGTATGAAAGTGTGGTAAGTTACGTGCGTGCAGGAATGCGAAGAGATGAAGAGTGTATACAGCGGGAAAAGAAATTAACAGCACAACGCAGAAACAAATTCGTACGTACATTAAAATATCGGTATAGAAAACAAGTATGCAACACTTTGTCACTGTCAGTTATTCATCCGCTGATGGTGTAAATTTTTGTCCTAAAGCGTATTTCATATCGCATTGCCATCTAATAAGAGTATGCTTTAACGGTAAAGCGGTATTACAGCCGGCATCGATTTTTACTATTTTTCAAAATTAACTCGGGGGAATTTGTAGACATTTTAACTTCTTCGCGTCTTTTAAAACAATCCTTTCAAACGGATTTTTCCCTTAATGATTGTCATGATTCAAGCCACTCGAAACTAGTCGAAATTCGTTATAACTAATTCTTTTTTATATAATTACAATTTCGTCGGTGGAAATAATAATCTAGAGGAAATATTAGAATTCTTCCTAAATGGAATGTAGAATTTTCATTAATTCCGCTTAGAAATTTGAATAGGTTTAGATAATGCAAAAACTTTGAAAAAGGTGCCTTTTTCAAATTTTAAAAATCTGCTAAAAAAAACGATCAAAAGAAGATAACTGTCCCGCCTATCGGCTAAAGAAACAAACTTCTCGTGGTTCTTTTTGTAATCCAATTTCACACAAATTAAAATGATCGTATTTGTATAAAATATCCGAGCGTTGTTTTTTTGTTATTTCTGACAATTATGAACTTTCGGCGAACCTAACCATTAAGAACTACCTTATCCATTACTGATACAACTATCCATTAGTCGATTACAACAGTTCCTTATAATTCCTACACGGTTATCGTATTCTCTAATGATTCATATTTCTCGCAGTTTTCTTCTCCCTTACACTTTCGATAAGAATATTTTACTCGTTTATAATCCTAATCGTCTAATAATACACTGTCCGCTAATCTTTAATGTACCGCAATTCATTAAGCAAAGATAGAGCAAAATCTTCTAATCTCTGTCATAGTTCTTGATTTTCATATGCGACGTATACCGATACTTCAGATTAATTTGACGCTAAATATCTAATCTTTCTTCGTTATAATGACAGATGTGCGTGAGTGATTATTGTATACGTATTTTGCTAAGTGCGCTGCCCAACGATTTTTAAAATTTCATAATCAGCGCTCTAATTACTTATGCGCCCATACATACATATATTTTGGCCTCGAAAGGGGCTACGCCCCTTGATGACCCCTCTTGCTTTCATTTCTGTCTCTTTCTTTTCTATACTTTGTATAAAATGATCAAAATTTACAACGTAATTCTTACTGGCATCAACACAAAAAGAAATAACATAATCACAAAAATCCTATCCTAACATTTAACTTTCATTATATAAAATTAAGACATTTTTTCGTTACATTTTTCGTTACATATTTCTTTACATAAAATTATGACATTTTTTAAATAACAACAAAAATCCTATAAAATATAACAAACGTTACATAAAATTGGGACATTTTTTCTAATGGGGGGGATAGCCTAAGAATTACGTTGTAATTAATAATATATGTATATATATATATATAATTTTTTTTTTTTACTTTCTAAAAACTAAAAAAAAACATCCGCTTTTTTCACTAAATAAATTTATTATCGGAGATTAATGTAACGTTAGCAAATTAATTCTAACGAAAATGTTGGACACTTTTGGAAAATTTTTCGACACAGTGTTGACGAATTTTCCATTAAATTTTAGCAGACTGAAAAAATTACCTCATCCGCGCCAAAAATTTCTTATTTATTACTACCGCGTGTAATATTCTTCTTGAATCAGTCTTTGTAACTTTCCTGTACAATTTGCAACATATTTTAAACACGTACTAATGAAACGTGAAGAAAATTTCGAACGCGGCCGAATGTTATATTATTTAAATCAGATACTTTAAAAGACGTCTCTCTATTTGGTGAATTTTAATGACCTCGATATTTAATATCTTTTCGTGTTAGAATTAATACGCGATCGTCAGTTTAATGGTGCTCCCTAGCGACTGATTTTTAATTATAAATTACGGACTAATTTGTTGTCGACAGGGAGGTGTAGAAACATTTTGACCTAATTACCGCTTCCACAGATCCCTTAAGTATAACTTCGGAAAACTGATTAAACTAGATAATTGCCTGTGACGAATAATGCGTCTGATTTCACATAATGATTCAAGTTTAAAAATTCGCTACTTCTGGGGCAGAGGCGTATGTACCCTTTCTTTAGAAACAAAAAAAAAAAATGAATTTTTCCAAAATAGGGATAAAATTATTTATATAGAATGAATTGAAAAGAAAAAAAAAAGCTATCCTAACCGTTACTTTCTTCATTTTCACAGCGAAATAAAAATAAATCGTAATCGTTGAATTACAACCGGAACAAACTGATATTCCTTCATGTTAATCTTTTACTTTTTAATAATAAATTTATTTGAGCGCGCGCCGTTGATATAGGCATTGACCCAATTCATCTTAATCTACTAATGACGTTACCTTTCAACATTATTTTTCATTTAATTGACGCGTAATCTCTTTCCTATAATCCTCGACATCTTTCATTGCTATGATAATGTTTATACACGCTTTTTTTTTTTGCTGCTGTCTCGTGATTTTTATTGATTTCTCCTAATATTTTCAAATGCCTGAGATGATTGAAAACTCTAAAAAATCTGCTAAAATAGCTTAAAAACAGTTCATTTTTTTTTCTTTTCTGTGTTTCATCATAACACCAAATACGCTCTTGCAAAAATTTCAAGTAATCATTTTAAGGAAAGAAATTAATTAGTATGCGCATACATAAACAGAATATATTATAAACGTTATTAAACAGATCACAGTCTTCACGAAAAACGATAATTGCGAATTGTACCCATTCGATTATTTTTTAAAGTGGAAAATTAAAATAAAATCAGAAATTTTATTTTGGGAACTATTTTTAAATTTATAGAGAGTGGAATAGACTAGTAGTTTTTTTTTTTTTAGGAAACGACATTTTGTGTGAGGAACAATTTAGTAAGAAAGCAGAATATTCTTTGATTTTGGCGAATTTATCCGTAACTGAATACGGTGGTTGTTTTTTTTTCTCTCTAGGGTGGGGAAGTGTACAAAACAACTACAGTCTATAATGGAGCGAAGGAAAATAAGGAGAAAAAAGTCTGGTTTAACAACTGCTCACCGATGGTACCTTTGGAAAACTTACTTAAATTTGGAGCTCTGAAACATCTATTTTGAACAAGGTCCGTTTACTTTTTAGAAGATAATTTATAATTAAACGTGATGTTTAAGAATTTGACATTACAGATGCTTTTGATTTTGGTGTTCTTAACGATAATGTAGTTATTTTCAAACGCAACAACAATACAGGCCCTTAAAAATATTTTCACACAGCTCGAAACCTTGTTTACAGGTGATAACTACTCGATATAGGTATACCTACAATAACGCCATCCTTACTTACAAGATAAAAATGTTAATAACATCTCCTTCGTAACCAGAAAAAACAATTAACGACTACAACTTAGCCAAGTCCATCCAAACACTTTTACAAAGACATGTCACTAAAACATATCAGGACGCAAACAAGCCTGATAACTCTCCGTCAACAGGCAATGCTGCTTATGTCCATGGTTAATTGATAAAAGCTTCTCAGTTTTCACCACGGAAACGATCGCTATAGTAAACGCTGTCGAAATCGCTTTGTAACTTCCCGATTGAAATTTCATTACCCCTAGTGACTCTTTAAGCGGACCGCAATCAATCGAGTAGTATAAATGTGACATCCAATCTGTACATTTCGTAAATTAAAAAGCTAACGCTAAACTCTAATTAGTCAAATCCAAACGGTAGTAAAATTCAGCTAGTTTGGATCCCAGCGCACTGTTTTGGGGTATTCATTTCGTAAAATTTCCACAATGAATCCCCTTAAAAAAATAATGTTCAATTCGCAGTTTCTGTGGACTAGTCTAATTATGTTCTGAAAATGTATCATATCTTAAATTCTGGCGGTCAAGTCACCGAATTCATTTTGAAGTAACTGAAATGTTTAAAATGCGCCTTCCAGGAGCAGTCAAGCTCTGACCAGTGATCTGAAAATGTACAATTTTCTCATTGCAATATAAACAAGTCTACAAACCGAATACTCTGTACAGCGATCTCATTCGTAATTTGGTCTGACGAATTTTCAATTCTTCCATCATCCGTACTACCGCTTGACGACAACTCAGCATTAACAACGTGCTATATGCCTTAACACACTGTCTCTTTTGAATTGTGCTGATGAAATACTTTACATGTTTTGGTCTTATACGTAGTCCTCATTTTATAATAATTGTCCCTCCCTTTACCAATAAACAGCTATTACATCACCGATAAACTTCGCCTCGATGTAAAATATTGATTCTAACAAATGTTTTTTTACGATTACCTGATAAGACGATATCATTTCGTCGATTGCTCGTAAAACGAAATATTTGTTTATAACAAAGACGTGACGTCAAAATTAAACTGTCCTCTTTCTCTCTGATAAACATACATCATCCATACTTACGAACGGAGTTTTTATGGACTAAGTATCGTTAATCAGTTAATCAAAGAGAAATCAGGGGATTAAGTATTTTTCTAAGCACTTCACATTTGCCTTAAATTCTTACTAAAACGAAAACATCCTCACCGGGTTTCATAGAGTACTTTTATTTTGTACCTAACAATATTCGTTAATCATCATGAACCTCATAAAATTTAATTGTAGTTATTATATCAAACTTATCCCGTATATAGGAACTCCTATCGGTCTTCCTTAGAATGCAATTCATCTTAGACAAAAAAAGTGAAGTATGCAAATACGCACATTTAGTGCTTCTCATTTTACTGAGATTCTCATGTGCGTAAATTTCTAAACATTGTTTACATCGACAAATGAACCTTTTTTACCTAAATTACCTTTCAAACAATAAGAATTTGATGAAAAAATTAATTTCAACCGTGTCGGTCTTTTTTTTTCAAGAAGGCTTTTTTTTACACACACAGATTTGCCACCGAGGACATATTAGCCCAAGATATGGGAAGAAGGGGAAAATAAAGTTGTATTCTTAAACGTTTAAGGGGGTAGAAAATGAAAAAAAAATTGAAGGCAGGAATAACAGAAGTAGAAAGAAATGAGAAATGTAAGGAGTACCGATAAGGAGGAATACCAAGTTTTAGTAGAAAAGAAGGACGAGATTGTTCAGTAGAAAAAGTCGAACCTTCAAATAAAACATGACATCAGAGTTACAAGAAATGTATGTGGAAGGGGAATGAAAATGACAAAATGGAACAAAAGCAGATGAAAAGCTAGAAAATAATGTAGAAAGGAGACTTTAAAGCGCAAACGACGGATAGCCGAGATTGTGGAGTGCTTAAGAGAGGGCAGGTATCTAGAAAACTATAAACGAAAAGGAAAGAGAGGTAAAAGAAGGCAGGATTAGGAAATGAGCTGAAAATGGAAAAGCAGGCTAATGAATATTCACTAATTCATTACACTTAATGTCTAAATGACCAGGAATACACAGAAGATCGATCTCGATCGAGTGAACCAGGAAAAGATCACGGGTGAGGGAGCGTATGAGAAATATTACATAATCGGAAGAGAGAGCAGCAGGAGAAGACACGATACCCTGCAGACTTTATCATTACTGGAAAATGTTTATTCGGATAATTTACGAGTAATTATTCATTTTGTTTTAACAGAGGCATTTTTTCTTAATGCAGAAAAGATGCGCATTAACGTTCGGTTTAATTAAAAATCGAAAGCGCTGAAACTTTTAAGCGGTTCTTTTCATAGCCAGTCTATAATCATATTCATATATCTAAAAAATAAATGGTCGCCAAGACGTAATTTTCTATAACACTTTTCTGCTAATAGTTTTATTGCACATTGCAATCTTACGAGAAAACAAGATCATTGTAACGATAAAAATACAAGTGAGATGGTCGAAAGAGGAAGTGTCAGTGATGTCCAATTAATGTGAAAATACTACTCAGTTCGCGACAAATACGATGTAAGACAGCCAAGACGATCGTCTATTTCTGGACGGAGATGGGAGAAAAGAAGATATTAAAACGATTACAGTTACGTCCTAACCGTGTAAGTCTAATAGAAAAACATCGTACTAATTAAAGTTTTAATTATCCACCATTGTTAACTTACTACGTCGCTGATTGCTGTTTGTCGAAGCAATAAAATAGAATACTAAAGAGAGAACAGAAAAAATTGGTGAAGACGTCTGGCTGAATTGTTATTCATTCCTCTTTATACATCCAAAAATTTAGATTACATTACTTCATCTACTGACAATGTACGATAACGAATTTACATGTATCGCCTGATGCTAGGTAAGTTTGACTTACAGAGAAATTTTAGAAAAAAATTTATTTTCTCAAACATATTTCTGTTTTCCGACCTTCAACATTAGCGAATTACAAATTTTTACTGAAATATTGGCAAAATAAAATGACCAAAAAGTTATTGGAAAAAATGAAAACTGTATTAGCCAAAGTGTAGATCCTGCTGCAGACATTTTCATTCGGGTTATGATATATACATATATATATATATATATATATATGTGTGTGTGTATCATAAAGGCGCACTAAACGTTACTTTCCAAGGGGTTTAAACGTTAATAGTTAACAAATTTTTTTAAACTAATTCTAGAAACAGAGTCTGCAATTAAGCGGGCCTAATGGATTTCCTTTTAATTTTTTCACTTAATGAATTTTATAAGTTAATTAAACATTTAATTAGGGGGAAAAAAGGAATTAAAGAAAAAAGGTGCATATTTTTAGGTCTCGGGGGAAAATTCGTTCAGTTTACGACTCGCACGCATGACTATCCCATTTTAATATACTTCAATTTTCAAATTATAAACAAAGTTCAAATTTATTACACGTCAGTGTACATGTTTTTAATATTTTTTTATCGTTCGATTCCTAAGTACTACTGAAGCAATCGAGTAACAAGTAACATTTAATGATACATGCAAACCCTGAACTATACCACTTGACACAAGAAAATCAGAAAAAAAATTTGAAAATACCGACTTCAAGATTTGTTACAAAAATTTAATAAAAATACACTAAAAAGTAAAAAATAATTATTCAATAATAATATATTCGAGAGTGATATGACCTAAGGTGATATTAACGTAATTCTCATACAACTTTAAATTTTTGGAGTCGGCACCATTACAATATTTAGAAACAATTTAATGAATATTTAATTATGCTGTTCTTAATTACTATCGTAATATGAGTTTAATGCGGATTCCAAAAGGTTAATGTTGTATAAAAATTACGATAATATCGCGTTAAGGTATACCACTCTGAAATATATTTTTTACTTTTTGACGAATTTTTATTAAAATATTATTTTTTACTTTTTAGTGAATTTTTATTAAATTTTTGTAATAAATCTTGAAATCGGTATTTTAAAAAAAAAACATTTTATTTCAAAATTTTTAGCATTGTATTTAAATTTTTTTTTTATAAAAACTTCAATTTAAAGTTTTTAGCTTTGTACTAAATTTTTTTCGTCGCAAAAAATCAACATTTTATCACATTATTCTCCATATTTTATATTAAAAAAAAACAAAAAAAAATCGATTTCTTTATTTTAAGCTGAATTTCCACGGGAAAAACATCGAAATATATAATGGCTTTCCTTATTCAACACTACATTTGTATGGTAATTTGGCAAATTGATCGTATTATAAGTCAATCGCCTCACCATAGCTGAATGATATACTTTTTAAGGGCCAAAGAATCAGTAAAATCGGTCCACATAAATATAAGTTAATGCGAAAGCAACATAAAAAAAAACATAAAAGACGAACATATAACCTCTCCTTCTTTTTGTAAGTCGGTAAAAAAAGTTTATACGGTTTTGCATCTGCATACACTCTGATTTACTCTGTCACTCGACCCATGCTGGATGTAAGTACGCCACTGTTCGAGGTTGTAACTAATTCTGAAATCGCACACGGAATTTAAATTTTAGAATAAAAGAAGAAATATATGTATGTACACATCTATATGTAATATTTTTTAATAAAATCATTGCCTGGTATTTCCCGTTTTAAGAACTTCAAAACCACAATCGTATAATGTACATATGTCAGTTAAATATGTTAGGTGTCCTGATTAAGATTCCACAGCATAGTCTCCAAATTATTTGTTCTCTTCAGTTAAGGAACGACTTCGATTACTGCATACAATCCATTTTTATGCTGAATACTTTTCATCCACAATTTAAAACTGCCACACGTTGAATTAAAGCATTGTTTCTCCATAAAAACATTTGCATATTTTTTTATTTTTTTTTTTAAATAACATATGGAGAACCCACAAGGCAACCGCCCGTCCGTAGATTCTCATCACAGTTACAACGTTTATTTGTAATAAAGTTACAATTGACCATATATGCAATTAACCGCTTAACTAACAAATGTGTCACAAAACAAAGTAAAAACAAACGTAATATAAATTTCCACTAAAAATAACAGCATAAAGCATAATTCAAAATCTAAACTAAACAAGGCAAAAACATAATAGCAATTCGTACAGAAACCCAATGCCAGAAAAATGTAAAATAAAAAAAAAAAAATCACTTATTTTTAATTTCTAGGAGGCAATTTTT
The DNA here is from genome assembly GCA_039619475.1 of Icerya purchasi. Lineage (NCBI taxonomy): Eukaryota > Metazoa > Arthropoda > Insecta > Hemiptera > Monophlebidae > Icerya > Icerya purchasi. The sequence goes on from CM077116.1 coordinate 248,119,633, forward strand.
TTTATTATTTATTTTTTTAATATCCGTCGGAATTTTCCCTACCAATCAATCAGTACAGCGTCCTTTGTTTTATCAGTATAATTATTTATACCTTTAGGCTTAATATACGTAATTTTTGACGAAGCTCTAGTTATCTTCACTATATTCCTAGTCTTAAGGTCGGGAGGATTTATTCATTTGTGTTATCCCGAATGAAATAAATGCGATAATAGAATGGAACTGTAAAAATTTAAAAAAAAATTGTTTTAGCCAAGGAATCCTTAAATATACCCTATCGATCCTGATTCGATGAAGATTTTTTTTTTATCTTCGGTGTTATTCATTTACCAGCTCTCTCCGTAAAAATGGATTTAATAGTCCGCATAAGTCTATACAAGGAAATTAAATATCTTGATATACTTAATTTTAAAAAATCGATAAAATTTTATAGCTTTTCGAAGTAATATTCGAACGAGTTTTTTACGTCACACTTCAATTTCGAACTGTATGTTCAACAAGCATTCATTTATTTTTGTTAATTATATTAAATTCTTTCAATTTTTTCAGATTCCGCTTTTCGGGAACGCAGATGCATAATTTTCAATGTCATTTTAAATGCTACAATAATATTTTTCGGTAATTTATACCGAGATTTTTTTCGTATATTATCTGTTTATTTCAAATCCATTAAATTTTTACATCTTAATCTGCTGCTAAGCTTCTTCTAGGAATATTTTATGATTACTTGTTGACAGTATTCGTAAGGTGATCAACAATTATAATTTCCTTGTATACGCGCCGGAATCCATTTAAGCACTGTTCTATTATTATTCTCTTTCGGTCTATCGCACATCTGGAGGATGATTCGTAAAATGTTACCCTGTTTGTCTGGTACCCGCTATTAATTTTTTAGATTGTTGATAACGAATTCGTAAAGATCCATATTCGAATTTCAATGTAATTATATCATTCGTCGTGGCAAAATATGAATTTAAAGACACAACTGCTGGCCCATTCTATAGTCGATAATGTTTAGAAATAATTACGGTAATGGATAACTGCATTGTTTCGTGTTTGCGGAGTAGTTTTTAATAAAAGTAAACGCACCTCATAATCAATGTCGCATGTCGTTCGAACGAATGTGAATATGAGTCATTCCGCGTTAAAAATCTCGTTGAATCATACGCTTGCGTGACATGAATGAATTAATTCATTCTATTGGTGGTTAACACGGCCAATCAGACAAGTGAATCATCGAGCGATTTGTATTTTTTACCTCATGAGAATTTAACTTTATTGCCTAGAAGATCTACGAATAACGCATTGTGGTAAGAAAAATGTGATAGTTTTACTTTTTTACCATGGATTATAAGTAACGTTTGCCTGTCGAGTTAAAAAAAATACAAAATTATTAAAACGTATTGTTAATAAAAAGATAAATTCAATCGAAAAAGGGGGGATAATAAAATTCCGTATAAATGTGTACATTTTTAATATTTTCTTTTAATAATTTTGTAAACGCTTATTCAGCCGAACATATTATTATTATTATAACACTACTATTACGCCGAAAAATATTATATATATTAATAGATTTAAAGACAGGGCATTAATTAATAATATTCCCGGTATCCTCAATTCGTTATTTAACATTAATTCATAACTACTATTGGTTCAAAAAATTTGATGTAATTTTACACTTCACATATATCTTTTTTTTGTTTATTCTTTGCACCTCACTTGACTAATATGTTTTACACCATCGACATACTATTATCAACTGTTCAGTAATTTCAGTTGTGTTTCTATTCTTTCAACTTTAAATTATTTGCGTGCAATCGAAATTTATGAGAAGTCAATCCACGAAACATAACGATTATTCTTTAATCGAAATTAATTGCAAATATGTCTTTTCTTACTAGTGATTAAGCTGTTTGTCATAATTTATAAACGATTTTTCTTTGAATACGTCTTTGAAATTTTCATTCTACGATATTACTACGCTCCTCGGTGTGTCTCGAGCATTAACCATTTATGATATTTTTTAATTAAGCAAGATAGAACACATTACTGAGAAACGTATATTAGATGTGATAAAACAATGTACCAACATGTTTCGGAAATGTGGTCCCTTAGTCATATCTTATGACTATGGGACTACGTTCTCAAAACATATCATTGTTCTATCTTATATATATATATATATATGTATATATATATATATATATATTAAAAAGAATTTATGACAATTTTAGACCCAGTTACCCAAACCCGAAAAGAAAAAAAAAAAAAGACTTGGAGTTTGCTTCTGATGATGGCCAGTGTAAGCTGGTCGAAACGTTAAGCGAATAAATATCTTTTTAAAAACACAGTTGTTTCCCAAAATTATTTATCATGAGTAATCACTGTGAAAGCTTTAAATTTTTAAGACTTGAAGTATTAAAAATATAAAACTGAGAAATAGGAAAGAGAAACATCACAGTTCAACTAAAATCTTTCGACATTTTTTGTAATTCCGGATTTTATCATTTTATAAAAAGTCATCGACTACTAGAGTCTAGTGTGTGTCGATTTTTGCAGTCGGCTGTATCTTTTTTTTTGCCCGTCGAACCACTTTTAATGAACCTTTTGGCATATTTCTACGGTGGCTGAAATCATCCTAATAATATGAGTTTTTTTCCCTTATTCATTTTAAATTGAAATTTCCAAATAGATCGTACAATAAAATCACTATAAAATCTCGAAATCGGTTTGCGGGTTCTTTAATTCAGGTGTAGAAAACTATACCGAAAGTTATAGAATTATTATATCCGCATTCGCAGTTGAATGACAGCAGCATTTGCAACAACCAAAATAGTATGTGACTTTAATAAGCTAAACGTTTCTATTTAATTCAGATCGAATCACCAACTGTACTCAATTCTTATTGAAAACCATGCACACAGCTTTTCTAAAAGTGACAACAGGTAATTCGATAAATATATTTCTCGATTCGTGACGTCATCAATCATGATAAATTTTTCTCTCGCGACGTAATCGTTGACACTGCTGGTAATAATAACGATTGCTGAGAAGCAACGACTAACGCAGTGCGCGACTTAAGCTTTCAACTGAATTGCAAACCATATTATCGTATTTAAGAGGTTTATTAGATATTCAAAGAACGCACCGAGCCCTTTGATGTTATCTAGCGGTCTGTTTGTATTACGATACCTGGAAGAGAATTACACCGTGTGTGGAATTTTCAATAAAACGAATTTGCTGCTCTGCGTTCGGTATAATGCTACGCATACGTTATCCGTAAATGAAGCAGAAAAAGTGTATACTTACCGACTACAAATGGATAAATTTTATTTTCAACCTACGTTAGTGATTACTTATTTTTCTCTTTCTTGAATGGCCCGCAATATCCAGTTGTACGAGTCACAGCTGTATGTTGAAATTGTACGTCACTATGTTTCGTTGAATGGACGATTTTTGGTGCTGATCATGTTCAGGGTGCTTGCCACACGCTATCACGTTCAGCGAAGTAATCCTTAGATTCCGAGTGCAACGTTTGCGGGTATAATGATCGATTGGGAATCTATGAAAATTCACGTACGATATGTTCTAAAGCTCTTTTCACAGCTCTCAGCAACCGGTTACACAGAATTTCGGTATCCCGTGTATGTCTACCTTTCGCATTACTTCCCCAATTAGTTGAACACAAAACTTTTTTTAGCAGATATAATAAATTCTGTTTAACGGTTTTTAAAGACATTTTAATCGTCATATATTAAAAATTAATAAACGTCGACGAATAAATTGCAAAATTTTCGAAATATCGAATGAGTGTCGAATACACCGGTAGATGAGAAAAACTAACTCCGAACCGGTATCCTGATAAGAGTCGTGTTATGGAAAATCAGGCGTAAGACGTGTTGATGGTAAATCGCGCCACAGTGTCATATGTGGTCACCGGTACGTTGGCATTGTGAAAAACTAAAAATTCATTTAAATAGTACACTACCCAGCCGGGATGGATGATAGAATCAAAATTAATTCTGATAAATCGATTTAATGGTTTCGCTTTTTACCTTCCTCTTAAATACCGTTATTACATTAAAATGGAAATGACGGTATAATGAGAAAAAGAGTACTCGAAAGAAAAATGTACGCACAAATAACTCTTCGCTAGCACTGCTTTAGGTTTCGGGTAAATGACGTAAACGGTAAAAAGAAACGAAGTTCATAAATTACCTTTACAAATTACGCCGAGAATAATAACTAAAAGAAGTTCACGGAAGCGTTCTAGTCCGACTAATATTTTACCTTTACGTCATTAACGATTTAAATGTTACCGAAATGCAAATTAGAATATTAGCGGAAAAGTGTTTTGTAAATTATTTATATTAGCGAACAAACGATGTTACGTACCTCATAGTTGGTCAAACTTTATACATCGAAATACAAATCAAGAAAAATTAAACAAAAGTACACCTCAAAACCATTCCCGAAAAATACAGCTTTTTGTTTTTTATTTAATTTTCATATATTCGTTTCTTTTTGTTTTGTTTTTTTTTACTTTTTCCGATTAATATCAGAAGAACTGACATTAAGCGACTAATAAGATAATCGATAAAAGGATAAAAAATCACTCGATAGGCTGCTGAAATAAAGAAAACATGTTTCTCTTTTGGTCCGTGGAAATTTTTTTTAAAAGGGTAAAATGGTCATACCGAAATAAAGAGCCGATGAAAATATTTGTATTTCGTAATGAAATATATCAAAATTTAAGATTGCCTTAACGATAATCATTAATGATCACACTGCATTTGGTTCAGTTCATTCATTCACTTCTGAAATGAAGGATGCATTGTCGACGTCGCTATTGTGTATTCTTTTGATAGCCATTTTCCACGAATCTTGATATTTCAACATGCCCATCCTATCTCGTATACGCACTTAATTATAGATGTTTGCGGGCTTTCTTTTAAACTATCTATCGCGGAATTGCTCTATTTAAAACATTATTTAGTAGACCGACGTAGTGACGTATTTTTTTTTTTTTTAGAATAAGTTGTGGGTCTTACAGGGCAAATATGCCCGTTGTGTGAGTGCCCAACACTCTTATCAACGTTTATTATAATAGGTATATAGTACAATAAATTAAAACTAACTTAAATTATTTCGAAACTAACAATAATAACAGACTTAGCATTATTTATATTAAAGTAATAGCATATATATGTATGCCAAAAAAATAAAAAATGCCGCGTAATACGCATCTGAATACCAATATATGCAGACAGCTTAATATTTATAATCGAAATAAAGCATGATCAATGAGAGCCTAAAATCCAGGAAGGACACGACAAAGTCAAAAACTAACAAAACCGTAAACAGAAAAGAACCATTAAATAGTAATGAGATAAAGGACGAGACTTGGATCTTCAGTCTTTGCACCATTCCTTTAACCATTTTTGCACCTCTTTTTTCCACGCATCAATTTTTTTTCCCTCTAGTATATGATTAGGGATTGTACTTATTAATTTGATTAGCACTGAGATAACATTGATTATCAATTCGTAAATTTACCCCCCGGGGATAGATGTAATATGTATTACTTTGGTTTCTTGTTAATCGCACTTTTTCCCTGGATGGTAATTTTATATTATTGACATTAAATTCTAGTAATCTATAATAGAAATAGTATACATCTTGGGGGACATTTCATCGTTTTCCCTCCATACATAATTGATCCAAACTCGTTTTGCTTCCGATGGGGTAGTATAAGTTTCAAACACCTCTTCTGTATTTTACTTATTTTATTTATTTCTGTTTCCTTAACCTCACATAATATATTTGAATTCCATATAAAATTCTAGATATTATTATTGAATTATAGTATATACGTAGAGTTCGTTGTGATAGTACCTGCTTTATTTTGTATAAAGCTGAAATTGTCTGCCTTAATTTCGAGTTTAAACTTTGAATGTGTTTTTTCCAGTTCAAGGATTTATCAATATATGTATATACCTAGATATTTAAAGTGTCATGAACGTTCTCTAATGGTGGACAGAAACATAGATGTGTATTGATATTTTTATGAAGCTCATGAAGGCAATTGTTATTATGAAGGACAATTCGCGGGTCGCGTGTGTTATGTTTAGAATTATTCCGAACGTGTAATACTTTTGATTTGTTTATATTTATACATAACTTCCTATCATGTGCCCATTTACTCAAATTATCTACATCCAATTATGACATGAGAGTCCTCCAAAAGTTCCGCGGCAGACTACAATTACTATTTTCATGCTTAACGTAGAAATATATAAAGAAGTATAGTTATCGTGGAGATCTCAGAACAACTGGCTAAGTTCGGCTGTGATATAAAATGCCTGCCACGAATTTTATAATACGTACTCTGAAATAACAATATAAAAAAAAAGTTTTTTTCTGCGGTGAAAGACTTTATTAAAAAAGGAAAATTCTAAAATCAGCGAGTAGATAGCAAACAAACAAAGGTCATAATACTTCCCAAAATTTTTGAAAGAAAACAATTTAAATATACAAAAGCACCGCTTCCTCCTTATAACGACAATGACCCGATGCTTGAAAGAAGTACAAAATACGGCGAATATCTGTCATTCGACCAGTTTAAACGATTATGCGGAATGTAGCACCATCGCATTTATCGATACGAACATGCTGAATAACTGGTGAACTCCGGTTGTTTCTGCTCCGCGGAGATATATACCAATAATTCGTTGTCTAATATTACAATATGAATACTCGATTGTCCTTTATATGAATAATCTTTTAATGCATCTAGAACAAATTTTGTAAGAAAATATTCTTCTTAAACAGCAAAACAACAGGTGTAAAAAAGAGCTATAATGCACTGAATAAATTAAATTCATTAATTCCATTTGTAAGCGGATCGACTAAGAATGTACCCTATAAAGTTTTTAAATTCTTTGCAGCCAGGCTAGACTTTCACTACGTAACCTAAAACGTCGCAGTACCTATAATGCCTTCGTGAAATTCGGACTCACTCCATGCGAAATGGAACCATACCGAAAACAAAAAAAGAATGACACCAAGTATCACTGCGATAGAAATATTAATAGAAAGTGTAGCGAAACAAAATGCGTTTATTCGAAAAACAGTTATACCGTTTAAATTTTAACCGTTTCAAAATATCCAATCAAATTAGCTTTTACGAGAATAGGAAGAACCATTAAAATTGATTGATGTGAGCTTGAAAACTTCATATTCCCATAGGCGCGGTTTTACGTAAAATTACTTCCATACGCGACACGAGGAAAAATAAGAAACATTCCTCATGTAAAGGTTCTGGCAAATGAGCACGCATGAAGGTAACCAACCTAAAAAATAAACATATGTTATGAGAATGAATGATAGTTAATGCCTCAAAGAATATATGGTAAAAGTATTTTTCCCGCGAAAGGCTTGCACAGCTAAACGTCATAGTTTCTTCTGAGCAATCTGCACATACCATCAAGAATATTGAAGACAATAACTGCACCAATATGCCGTATCTAGTCGGAAATTCCCGATCGGTTTTTCAGGAATGGTCAATTTTTTTTTTTTTATTATTGTTTTTATTTTATCAGGACTAGTCGTTTTGGCTATTTTAACCAATAATTGGGTGACAAAAACAATCGTATATAAACAAGTCAAATAGAAAACACTAAATATAATAGATGCATTGCCAATATTTCATGCGAATCATTATTATTATTGTTATTACTACTATCATTAGCTGTAAGAAATATGTACGAGAACATTATTCAAACTATTAATTTAATAAAATTTTAAAAAAATATTCGTTGTATAGCTAGAACTAATGGATTTGTGTGTTTTAACCGTCCAACTCCATTGCTACTGTCAAGCCGTTGAATTATTACTGAATTCACGTAATTTAAAGTGGATTTTGGCTGCTTTAGCAATTCTTGATGTTTTCACTTGCAGATCATTCTGCAGTGTCCTTTCTAATATATCATGGTGCATCTGTTATCAAATGAAGCGGCGATATGAATCAGATTTCTCTTTGACAGTTTCGCGCGGTCGCTTCTAGGTTTATCCAGTCTGAAATGTCTGAGCGCCAGAGAAATCCGGGAAAGTAACGGCAGCCGAAAGAAAGGAACAGACCCCAATGGTCCATTAGGCTTAGTACATTGTGAACCTTAACTTAATGATACCTTATCAAGTTTTGGGACTTACTTTAGCTTACATATAATCGTTATTTATCGTAACAATTAAATAAACAAAAAAAAGTTGTTTTATACGTTACCGTAAATTTTATCTTTGAAAAAAGGTTGTGGATCTTAATACGCCACCCGACAGCGCGAGCAGATGATATTTACCATATAATATAAATGCAATTTGCCCTGAGCGCAGATAACGCAAAACATGAAAAGATGCGTCCGTCACAAATCCAGTAAAAAAAAAAAAAAACTTATACCGTGCGTAGTTTTTCCCATATTTTTATGTATCCGACAAAAAACGTACAGTTTCGAAATGTGGATAAGGCGACAAATACTGAGACTGTCCTGGAAAGCCAAACGATTCTAAACAAATTCTGGATTACAAACAGATTGATCAACCAGGCCTTGACTGGAATCATGAAATTTTTTGGACATGTAATGCGGTGCAAGAACGCCATTGAACAACTCTATTCATACAAGGGAAAACGGAGGGAAAACAATCTCTGGGGCAAATACGCACCAGGTGGACCGATACGATATGAAAAGCTACGGAAAAATTATTTGTGGAATGAGTGCGAGAAACCGATGATCGAGATCGGTGGTAGAAATTAGTACAGATAACAAAAATATGAATTGTGGTCACGAAATACGACTGATGATGATGATGATGATAAGTGCAACTAGTAACATTTCAATATATCAACACAAATTTAAATGATGAAATTGACGTGTTCTATAAATGTACAAATTTTCCTACTTTTAAAGCAAAACTCATACTAGTTATAAACAGATGCAGAGCCGTATCTAGACCAAAATTTCGCGAGGGGTTACGAAAATATTTTTATAAATATATTTATATATACATGTGAGTGTTTTATCATGAAATATATTTATTTGTAAATAGTACACTAAAGCCTTGTAGTCAATTATTGTATATGAAATATGTGAATACTACAATAAAAACAAATAAAAAATAGTTGTTTCCATAGAATTCATAAGACTTTTAATTTCTTTTGTCAAAAATTGAAAAGAAATAAATTTATTCTGAATTTCGGTCCATTTAATTTAAGTAATTATTATTTCGCAGACACCCCCCACCCCACCCCACCCCCACACAAACACACAGATACGGTCCTGGGCAGATGCATTGTTTCTTGGTAAGCATGCTATTACTACATTGTGATAGATTCAAAAATTTGAATTCTATTTTTTAAATGTTCCGTGCATAGCGGCACACTCTACTACGATGTAAGTATCTTACACTAACTGTACTAATTTGGCAGAACCATTCTCGGTCATAAATCAAATGAACGATATAAGCCTGTGTCGTTAAGTTTTATTCCTGTCAATAATACGTAAATTCTCCGATAATGCAATTCCCTACGACGGGTAAGGTCTTAAGCCTGATCCGAACAATTTGAACCACCGATGGGTAAATAATTATTTCAACTGAACTACGAACGACATACGATATTAAATTCTGTCTTTAATATTTAGAATTCCGATATTCTAAAGCTTTTCATTTTCTCAACAGATTCTCTACCTTTAATTTGTGGTTGCTACAACGAGCATCTTATTACGGAGCTTAATGATTTATTGTTCGCTACGTTTCTTTCGAAATAAAATTCCTATTCTATCCGATTAATTTACTCTTTTTAAAATATATGTCTTTAGTAAATTAAAAAAATATATATTATAAAAGTATGTTATCAATCATTAAAAAATCACACAAGAAATTTAACAAAAATTTAAATTCGATTACAAGAGTTTAGAGGGAGAATAACTGTCTAATTTTTTATTCCCTTTTCTCAGTTTTTTATTTCACGGAGTTGCGGTTTAGTCACTTAAATTGTTTTTGTTTTTTTTCTATTTTTGGAATCGGGAAGAAGTATTAGACACTCACAATCATTGAACGGGGGTAAATTTTTAACTAATGATTAATTGTTTTGGGGTTATTTTCTAACTATTCATATATATTATTTTTTTGTTGTATCAGTTTGCTTTTTTAGACTCTTTCCTGTTTTCAATGTCTCTTTTTATTCTCCCAAACGTATTTATTTAAACTGACATTAGCAATGTCAGATTGCGTCTGATATTCACGCGCGCAGACTTTCCTATACATTAACCTTTTATTTTTTATTTTAAAATTTCGCCTTCGGGATATTACAAATATTCGTTGCTATGGTAAATTTACAGAAACTAATTCTTCAACAATTCAACGCACTCATTTCAAAAATTCTTCTTCATTTTTCACAAATTTAAATTTTTGTTCATTAATCGTTGTATAAGTCATTTTCATTTGCTGGTTTCTAAAAAGTTCCGACATACTTGTCAGCGAAGCTTGAGTATAACATTTTTTTAATTTCACAAATAAATAGTTAGCTAACGGTGTCCGTGAAAAAATGTATTACAAAAGCAAATAACTGACAAAATAAGTAAACTTAAAATTTTAGCGCGTAAAAGACGTAGATTAAAAAAATGTTTTTTTTTTTTAAAAAAAATACTGACTTCAAAATTTATTTTAACAATTTAATAAAAATGCACTGAAAAAGTAAAAAATTACTATTCGATAAAAAATGTATTTCAGAGTGATATAACGTGATATTATCGTAAATTCTTGAACAACGTTTTTGGAGTCGGCGCCAAATTAAAATTACATTATCTGGAAACAATTTAGTATTGAATGCAGTTTTTAATTGTTATTGTAATGTGAATTTGATGCCGACTTTAAAAAGTTAATGTTGTTATTGAATTACGATAATATTACATTAAGTTCTATCAAAATATATTTCTTGTCAAATAATTAGTTTTTACTTTTTAGCGCATTTTTATTAAATTCTTATAATAAATCTCGAAACCGTTTTTTTATTAACATTTAATTTTAAAACTTTTAGCATTATACACTGGTTAAAAATCAACTTTTTTGACGTATTATTCTCCATTTTATGCTTTAAAAAAAAATGGATATTTTTTTATTTTAAGCTGCATTTCCACGATAAAAACATCAAAATATATATGTATATAATTGCTTTTTTCGTTCAAAACTACATTTTTTCATGATAATTTGGCAAATTGATAGTATTTTAGATCCATCGTCTCTGCTGAAACTAATAATAAAATTATCTAAAACGACCACATTTTTTCAAGTTTTTTGACGAATGAGTAGTTTATGTTCACCGATTTTCATCAATACTCACACACATATGGTACCATCGCTGAATAGTATACTAATGGATAAAAAAATCAGTCCATATAAATATAAGTTATACGCGAACAAATACAAAAAAAAAAAAAAAAAAACATACGTGGCGAACGATGGCTTTTGGGAAGTTGATAAAAAATTTAAAAAAAAAAAACAAATATAAATTCTTAGCCGAATAAGAAACAATTCAAACTCGTTTTTATTTAATATGAACAACAATTACGAAATAGTCATTTTTGAACAGTGACACGCTAATGTCTAGCGGTTCTTCGTAATAAAATTGAAAAAAAAAAAAAAAAAAATCGAATTACCCTATCCGGTATGATTTATTGTCCTGTTTCAATCTAACCTTGAAACCCCGTTATCGCTTAAATAAACAATTTGTGATGAAAATTTCGAAATGATTAGTCTCGAGTCTCGAAGCGGGGTAATCATAGTAATTTTTCACTTTTATTCGGCTTACAGAGATGATGTTCTCTGACGGATAGATTAAAAGTAAGTTTTCCCACCGCAGTAGTAGAATAAAAAAAAACAAAACAAAAACAACAATGCATATATTTGAACACGAGCAATTACGAATTATAATAGCACCGGTAACTGTTGTTTACATGTTAGAAATTTGTTTTGCCGCCGTAAAATCTTACATTGTCAGCGTTAATTAGCGTGTCTTTATTAAAATTATTTTGAATATCAATAAGAGCGTCTTACTGCGTATAGCGCTTTTTTGTAAATCATTTGAATTTTCGTAGTATTTGTTACTTTTTTCCGTCCATAAACGCTTCAGTGTGTCCATTTTCAATTGCCGATATAATACTGGGGAGATGGGGGGGGGGTAGTTTGCTGGAATGGTCGGTGTTGATTTATACGAGTAGTGTTTTGATTCGTTCCAGCCCTTCTTCTTCTTCATCCGCCGTCTCCGTTACGAAGGTTGGCGATCAACACGGCAATGTCTTTTCTAGACATGGCAGATCTGAACATTTCAATGGGTGAACAGCGGGACCAACGATGAAAGTCATTTGTCCACGAATTTTGTGGGCGCCCTTTTGATCTTTTGCCCAAAAGCTTTCCTTCCATAATGAGACGTAAAATCTCATATTTTTGGCCTCTCATGATGTGGCCTAGATAACGTAGTTTACTTTCCTTAATCAAATGTAATAATTCCGGGCGTTTATTGATTCTTTTGAGGACTTCTTTATTAGTTACTTTTAAGATCCACGGAATTTTCAGCATACGCCTATACGAATATAATTCAAAGGCCTGTATACTTCTTTCTGATAAAGCATCTAACGTCCAACTCTCGTTGCCGTACAGTAAGACCGAGAAAACGTAGCACTGCAGAATTCGTAATCCAAGACTTAATTCCCTTCTACTGAGCAGGTTCTTTATTTTTATGAGCACTGCTCTTGATTGCTCTGTTCGCGATCGGATTTCTTTCTTATAGCTGCAGCTATCGTCGAGAAAGGTACCCCCCCGGTGTATCTAATTGATTTGACCTGTTCTAGTTTTGTCCCATCTGCTTTTATCAGTCATTATACAGGCTTCTTAGAGAACACTATTACTTTTGTTTTAGAGCTGTTGATGGTGAGCCCATAAGCTTTGCTATAGTCTATCAGTTTGTTCATTATTTTTTGCAATTCCTCCTGACTATCATCTATAATGAGACAGTCATCTGCGTATCGAATATTATTAATTGTGACTCCATTTACCTTGATCAACCCGTCATCCTCATCAAGCGCCTCTCTGAATATTGCTTCGGCATATAAATTGAAAAGCAGAGGAGCCCTAGTGAATCTTAATCATCGTAAAACACAAATCGCTGCATACAACCTTATTTAATGGCGATATCGTGAAATCAACCGTCTAAATAAATTCAATAACTTCAAATGAAGCCTCGAGTTATGTATATCTCGTGCGAATATGTTTACTTCGAAATGAGATTATTATCAGTATTATAATATCATGACGGATCGTAATTTTTCTCGGTTTTTATTTTAATTAATGGTGTAATAATCGTGCGCGGAGACCCGTACGCCCATTATATTGAGCGCTTTGTGGAGTAAAACAAATTCTGACAGATTATTGCAAGAATCAGCCCGTTAAATGCATGATTGTGAGACCGGATGTATCATCCAGAGTGTAGCGTAGTCGGTTAGTAGCGTTATTCGAGTGGAACATGCCGCACATTGTAAGTGTAGATAATTATGCTCATTTTCGCGCCCGTGGTTTCCATTAGTTAAATAAATAAATAAAAAGAAGGAATATTACCGAAGACATTAATATCGCTTCTTCCCGGGAGCTCGTTTTCTTCGAAATTTTCTCACAGTTATTCCCATTACGTTCTTTTTTAGTTATTTTATCGTAAAAAAAAACGAATAGTTACAACAAGAGCATCCGATGTATTTTTCCTTAATTTCGAAACCACATTAAAAGCTGCGATTTTATATAATGATGTAAAAATTTACATAGTCGTTTTTTTTTCAAAAGTCGTGATTTTCATGATTTTCATGGTTTGCACGATTTTCATGATTTTCTTGAATTGCGTGATTTTATTTTTATATCGGACAAACTTTTTGTAATTTTCGTTATAGACTGCAGTTGGCCAAGAAGATCGAACTTGTGAGGAAAACAAAACATAGTTTCAGCAACAGTTTCGTCAATTTAATCGTATAAGAGGAAGAAGAGAAAAAAAATTCTCTCTGTTGCCATGTACATACCTGCCGAATACCGAGGATTGGTAAGAACCTTGTGTAAGAAAGTATTCAGGCTTAGAATGATTCAATTTCAGTCGTAGTTCGCACGACTTCCAGTGTCGTCCGTTAAAAAGGGAAAGAAATGTACACTGATAAAGTTTTGTCGGGTACCTAGTGTTACTGCGGAATTGATGGAAATGACGACGCTAACGCGACTGTTAGGGAACTACATATCCTAATTATTTTTATTCCATTTAACAGCTGGATTGATTATGGATTTTGAAAATAAAACAAGGGCAACGATACAACTTAAACCGTGACATCACAGAATTCCTGAGAATGATATGGCGGACAAGGATTTGTTTTTCTCCGAGTTTGTGTCAAGTATTGGCATCAAACTCAGCGCCATAGTTCGAGATAGTGGTAGAAAGAAAATAAACTAAATCGTAATACGGGGTTACGAATGAAGAAGGTACGGGGACTGATGGACGCGTTATAAGAAAGAGACAGGCCTAATAGCTGAAGGTAGAAACATGAGAACGTTCAGCGGAGACAGCGGGACATTAAAAAGAAATACGAGTAACGTCGCAAACTAAATTGTCATCGTCAGGGTAGGATTGGCAAAAAGAAAAAGTTGTTACAGGTAAAACGAAACAGAGGTGAAGGGAGACTACTGGAATGAAAGAACGACCGAGATTAGGTTATTAATCATGGTGGAAAAGTTAAATAGAAGGGTAAAAATATCGCAAATTAGAAAGAAGAGAAGGACAAATATGCGGTCAAAACTGCCCGTTACTAGAAAGAAAATTAATATTAGCATCAGAAATAAATCGACCGGATCAACTTGCTCACTTCCCTGACTACGATACATCGCGTGCGTGAAAGACATACTCAGCTAAAAGTGAATTTTGTAGACACGGGTACTCTCTCCCCAGGATCGCTTAATCACTGTGCTTTTCAGAGAATATTAATCATCCGCTGTTCCCTTGTATTGGCTGCAAATCGAATACTATTCTGCAATAGCTGGTCTACAGTTTATTACTTTGATACAGTTTAATTATTCATTTCTTTTTTTTTCGTTTATTTTTGTGTTTTGATAAACCAGAGGCTTTACTCAGAAACAATGAAAGAAAAAAAAAGGCTAATTATATTTTTGATACGAAAGGTAAAGAGACAGGATATAAAAGAGGCGCAATAAGCAGTAGGAAGATCAAGTTTCAGTGAACTGGAATATAGGGTAGAACAGCAAATAGGGAGAGATGGCGCACAATCAGCGAATCAAAAAAACAACCCCATCATTCGAGTGGAGAGAACAAAGTGTTACGAAGCTAATTAGAAGCGAAAATTGGGAGGAAAATAGTAGAGAATGGCTTAAGAATTGAGACAACTACAGAACGGTGAAATAAGAGAAACAAAAGGAATCACGGATCAGAGGAAAGACTGAGTTGAACAGACAATGAAATGAATTAGAAAAAGAGGAAACACCGAAATCTGAGTTGAAAACTTTTCCACAATAGAAACAGCTGAGAGGATATGATTTTTCTTAAAAAGGGAAACGAGAAGAAGCAACAGCCTGAGCCAGAGAATCGGCCACTCTATTACCAAAAGTGTTCCATTGGTTAAGAACCCACAGTAAATCAATGCGAATGGAGTAGAGATGGAAGGAAGAATGTGGATGAGTGTATATGGAGACTAATAAAATCACAGGAACGAAAATATGGCTCAAAAGGCGCTCATGAAGTCAGAAATAATCAAAAGATGCGCCGTCAAAGTTTTTGATTATTCTCATACATTTCGTCATCTACTTTTTGCTCGGACTCTTTATTTTTCTCATTTCTATCGTCAAAATTATCTTCCACTTCTCCGTTCAAATTCCTCTATTGGAAATTTTCTTAATTTTTCTAAAAGCATCGATAAACTCTCCTGCGCAGAATGATTTATTTTTTCTAACTTGATTATTTTATTTTTTTAATCGAATTTTATCACAAACGGAGCGCAGAGGTAAACACTTTTGAACTGTGGCAAGCGGAAAGAACCAAAAATAACTGTCCGGCGTAATTTAATTATTTTACCGATACTGTTTTAATTTTGCTCGGACGTTTTACTCGTCACTTACGAAGTTTAGTTCGAGACGCTCTCTATTATTGGTCGCAGTTTGATGTTACGGCACTGTTCGTGTGTGTAAACACAGCGCGTTTTCGTAAACGTTTTAAAATAACGGTAAAGTGTGATGCCGTTGATGTTTTCCTTCCGCAGTGCAAGGTTGACGGAAATTTTCGATAACGCGTCTTCCGTTGGAACATACGAAGTTTATTTACAAGTCGCGTCTAGTTCTCCTGCAACATCAGAAGGTAGGTTCAGTTGATTTTATCGTGCAGCAATTCGAGTTCTGAAGAGTTCAAATTCGACGCCGGCTGTCTTTAACTCCGGAGCCAGTAGCTCGCAGAAAATCAAACATCAAATTTGAAAAGTTTCATTTTTCTCTTTTTCGGCCGATATTTTGAAAACTAGATTGAAATCAAAATTAATAAACATGGCCATGCTCAAATTGCTTTAAAAACACCGCCAAGTGAGGCATTGTGTTTTTATTTAAAGGAAATTTCGAAATAAATTAACGGGGCGGGAGGGGTCGCGTTTTTATTTTATAAGCGAATTGTAAAATTTCTCGAACAAATGCAGCGTTTGTTTCATAAAGCGCTACGAAATACGAGTTTTAGGGTGTTGAACGGACCGTAAAACTTAAGGAAACGTCTATTTCAGTTAAAACAACAACTCCTGTGACTCTGAACATGGAATTATCATTTTTGTTTTTCCCGATGGCGATAAAAATATTGTATTTTAAAAATCCGATTTCTGTGTCAGAAAAGAAAGAGGGAACGGACATTTTTTCCCTATTCTATTCACTTTAATTTAATTTAATTTTTTTTTCCACCGCCATTTGACCGGTATATCACTCTTTTTATCAAATAACTTTCTCCTTGATTATGAATTAGAAATTTATGATATTATAACACATCAATCAAACAACAAAAATATAGGATAAGTAATGTCTCCAGGACTATTTCGTCATCAGCCTACGGATGTGAGTATCTAAAACAAATTTCGTTTTAAACTTCTATATCTTTAGCTGATGATAGTTTCAAAAACGTTTCCCTAGTATTGCATATTTTAGTTGCCATTAGATTTGCAACGTTATTAATTAATTAACTAGTATAACCTGTCCTACAGTACATTTCGCCAGTACGTGTATAGTTCTCGTATCAGCGTAAAATCAGTTACATTTACCATATCGATGATTATATATTACTCAGCATCATAATAACGACGGCTCCCTTTGATCTGATGAATTAAAGGAAAACCGATCAAATTTTTCGTCTTCTTTCATGATTTAAAAAAAAAAGGAAGCGTCGTTGGTTCCACGCTACCACGATCGGGTCAATTAAAAATAAATTTACCCGCCGATTACTCTGTAAACATAACGGTGCGATTCCATTGTATGGTTTTTGTGTAATGTAAGATAAGGAAAAGTCGTAAAAGTGAACTTTCAGTTTAATCGCTTTAACTCCAGCGTGCCTGGAACGGGTTATGTTTCCATCGTCAAACAACAATTACTCGCCAGTTTTTTTCCGCATTAATATAATGTCGTAGCAATTATCGGAACATGTATTTGCTGAACTGAAACCAGGTACGCTGATATTTGGTTCTTCCGCTTGACTGGAGATCGGTAGTACTTGTACACGTGAAACGCGCGTTTTTCGCGAATTAACAATAAAAGATGATGGGAGCATTTAGGCGGATGCAAAATATTGAAATTGACGTAACGATGGCTCTACTGCCTTCAGGGAGTATCATTCGAAGTTCGGCTTTGTTCGTTCTCCATCTTTTGAATTAAATTTAGTTGTATAGCCTATAAAACGGAGTTTATTATAGCGTTCGTGTACAATGCGTTAGTTATGGCTTATTAATCGGTGACCCGAATTGTAAAAATATAAATTACAATCCTTTTAAATTTTCCCCCATATAAAAATGGCATGTAACTGTGAGCACACGGTCCATTAATCACAACACTCTGCTTTTTATTATGAAATTCGACAATAATCGAATCGGTCCATTCCGGTACGGACTGGCTCCCGCTGGAAATTTAATTTAGACCAAAAAAAATTATAATTATATAACCCCTTTTCGTTAATGCCTCATTTTACAGTAAAAATTTATTTTTATTTTTTATTTTTTTTTACTAAAAACAGAGATGAATTGAGCGCCGAACATTTCCGAGAAACGGTTTCTTTGATTCTTCCGAGACTGACTACACATCATATTTCTTCTTCCATTAACACCTGCACAATGTGCGATAAATGACAAAAACACTAGGGCGTAGCTCAGAAATAAATAGGTAGCCGGCATAAAGAAGCATACAACATATTCAAGGAAATTTTTGGCGGATAAATACGATTAATTTTCCGTCTAGTGCTTGTGGAATATTTCAAGTATGTGGAAAAAACGCGGATTATTCTTTTTCTTTATACCTATATATATATATATACACATATTATATATATGTATATGTATCGATACGTGGGCTAGCAGCAAATCTTAAAAGCCTAAGCCGGAATTCGTGCAAAGTACATTTTTCGAATGCAAACTTATTAAGCGAACAACTATCTGTTTGATGTTCTCTGTAGCGACCTGAAAGTTTTGCACACAGAACGATCAATGGCGATAACGAGATAAAATCAAACAAGTTCAGTCAAGCATGATGTTTCATCCGCTCAGGGTTACTCCGTATGTACGTTAACGATAACCATAATATTTCTATTTACATAATACTAAATTCAAAACAAACGAATTTGATTTTTCTTTGGCAAAGAGCAAGAGGAACGTCATTTTTAGCGATTTTTTAAAATTATCGCCATTTCGAAAATTTCGTTAAGAAAATGATATACGGTTTCGTTCTTGACAAATAACAATCTTTCAATTGATATATCACATGACCGAAAAAAAAATCTTTTTTTCAAAAATTTCCAGTATTCCGCGCCCCCCGGGGTCTAATCTTGACGTTGGAAACCCGGAAACTCCAAACTAGAAAAATATACGTGAATGTACATATTTTTAACAGTGTTCAAAATTTTTAACTGTGATACTCGCGTCATCGAGAAAGGGACATACATCATCTTTCGCGCTTTTTTGAACTTTTCGTCGACTTCAACAGTTTCGTTAAGGAAATGACTTATGAATTCGTTCCCGTCAAATAGCGATCTTTTCAACAATATATCACATGCCTGAGAAAAAAGAAATATTTTTTTATAAAATCTTTGAGCTTTCAGCGCTTTGAGCGCCGAATTTTAAAATGGAATCTCGGATGTTCTAAACTAGGGAAGTATACAGGGATGCGTATTTTTTTAACCTTGTTCAAAATTTATAGTTATAATACTCGGGTCGCAGAGCGTGGAGGCTACATATCAGTACTCCCCCTTTTTGAACTTTCCGTTAACTTTGAAAGTTTCGTTAAAAAAATGAAATACGGTTTTGTTCCTAACAAATAGCGATCTTTCCATCGGTATATCACAAGATCGGAAAAAAGAATAGCTCTTTTTGAAACTTTCGAGCTTTTGGCGCCCAAAGGTTTCCATTTTACAGTTGGAAACCTAGATGTTCCAAAGTAAAGAAAAATACACAGGGATTCGCATTTTTTTAACCTTGTTCAAAACCTTTAGCTATAATATATAAGAGGCAAATGGGGACTACACGTCATTTTTCATGCTTTTTTGAACTTTTAGTGAACTTTCAATGTTTCGTTAAAAAATGAAATACGGGTTCGCTTCCGACAAATAGCGCTCTTTCAAATAATATATCATATACACGGAAAAAAAATTATTTTTTCCAAAAGTCCGAACTTTTGAAGCTCCGAGGGGCTAATTTTAAAGTTGGAGACCTAGATGTTCCAAACCAAAGAAATATAGGTTGATGTGCATATTTTCAACCTTGTTCAAAATTTTTAACTCACGGTAAGTCGCATGAAAATGAAAAAACTTGTGTACATATTTTTAAACTAAAACTTATCGTTCACGATAAAGAGGAAAATGAAAAACAGTTTATTTACTCGTAGTTTGCAAAACGTGTGTAAATTTTCAGTGCTCGATTTGATAAGAAATAATTGCTTCCTCGAACGGAATAACTATTAGTTGAGCGCTTAAAAATTGTACCAATTATTATCAAAAATGTTCCGAACAACTCTACCAAGGATGCACAATTTTTATAGGTCATTCCGTAAAGTTAGCAATAAACTCGTACATATTACACAGATAATTTCAAAGTTAGTGGCAAAATGTTGATGTTAGAAGTTTAGACTCCCGGTGAACTATTCTGTGTTTACAGTGAAAGCTGTAGTTCTTCCTAAAACTTCAAATAGTGCAAAATACTCAAGCCACTAAATAACAGTAATTTTCATGCATTCGTTTATAAAATGTATTCAATTGTATGGCTATATATATATATATATATATATATATATATATATATATATATATATATGTCGACGAACTTTAGGACCTTGCAATGAGGACACCCCCTAAGCCACCTGATAATAGTTTTCTATAATTCTTATAGACGGGTTGATTTTAATTGGTTATATGATTTTTTAAGTTATCTAATTTTGCCATCTACTGACGATACTCTATGCTACGACTAGCAGATTTTATTACATAAAACACTTCTGTTACATAAAAGCATTACTTCTAACGGATGCAAAAACGTTTCATGATTTTTCATATTACCCCTGAGGAGCGCGTCAAATTGACACATAGTCATTAATATATGTAATCATGTAAAGTTGCTTTATGTCTATTACTAATATCGTCTGATTGGGTCTCGGGCGGTAGTGTGGCATTTCAGCCGTTTCATCTTTCGTACAGTGTGATTTTTTTTTTGGGGGGGGGGGCTCGTCAACCGGGGACCTTTACTCAGAAATAATCAGAAAAAGACGGAATCAATTATATCTTGATACGGTCTCAGATATTGTTAGAAAGAAGGAACAAATAATAGGAACAATATGTGGAGAGGGAAAAGATAGAATATAAGAGGCGTAATATGCAGTAGGAAGACCAAGTCACAACAAACTGGAGTAGAAACCAAAACACTCAACAGAAAGAAATGAATACTTAAGAAATATATGATCTGCATCGCAAACACGCTCTTCGTTTGAGTGGAGAGGACAATATGAAGAGGCAATGAGTTTAACGTTACAACGTACCTTGCCTTATGCATTTCTACTTCTCCTTTCCACGCTGTCAACGGGAGATTTTTTTCCAGGTTACTGGCCATCATCCTATGCGGTTACATCGTACGAACACCTCTTTAATGTTGACATTTATTTGAGCTGCAGTAAACGCAAACTATAGAATGGAACCTTTTTTTTCTTTTTTTGATTGTGTTAAAGGAAAGGGGCGAGTCGGTTAGCTAGAAGTATTTACCCAAAGTCAATAGAAGTCGGTCATAATCAGAGTTTAATTACATTGGGCATCAAAAAAAAAAAAAAAAAAAAAGAAAGAAAAAAAAGAGTAATGGATATAAATTATCAGTAAAAGAGAAAAATTAGAGTACAGGTAGCATTGAAAATGCGATTTACTGTAAAGGAAAAAATAAAAAAAGTTACATTTGCAAAGAAAAAAAAGCACCCTAAAGGAAGTAAAATCGATGTCGTTAGGACTTTGTACGGAGTAATAAGAAAAGCAAAAATGTGTAATGAAGAAAACAGTACGGTCAAAGCGCAGACGACAGACAGTAATGGAAGAAAATGGTAAAATCACGATCGGGAGAGCAAGATGCACAGACTAAGATTGAAAAAGGAGGGAGCGTAAACACATCTGATCGAATTATCTAGAATGGTGTTTATCAGAAAGACATGGAACGTTAAAGACCAGTATTTTTTTAATGTCATTGCTTTCACGGCTTCAGACTCGAAAAAGATTGATCAAAACGGAATGTAATAAAAAGATTACGGATCAACAAATACGAGGAATTATAAAATAATAGGGCTTTACGAGAAAAGGAAAGCGATCGCGCTTCTAAAATTCCACGTAATGAAGTACTCATTAGATAAGTGGAAGAAGTAAAGATTGCTGCCCGTAAATTCAACTATAAAATGGAAAGAGATAGAAAAAAGAGGAGGCTAAAAAGTTCCCAGTGATAATTTGCTTAAAAAATAGAAGAAGCACCAACTTATGAATATCTTCAGCATCCATAAGTTAAGTTTAGTCGCATACAATTCTTAGTACGGTATTGCGGATTATGAAGTTAAGCTTTTCATAATATATACTAAACCCGGACGGTACTAATGAAAGTAGGGCAGGGCCAAGTTCTTTCTTTGGTCTAACTTTTCCCATATTTCTCTAGTATAACCAACATTCGGTATCCGATATTAGCTGTATATCGCACTGGGACAGATATTCGAGTCCGGAACGAAGCATGTCTCAACGACACCTCTAGCAGTCAAGTATCGTAACCACTAGGCTACCGCACTCATCAAGGATAGAGAGAAACGCAAGGAAAACAGGTAATTGAGAAATTCATAAAGATGAAGAGAAAGTACTTTAGCTGTAAATGGGGATGGAATTGCCGTAGAAACGGTTGTTTGTTATAAAAAAATTGTGTAAAAAGAGACACGGAACGTGACTCCGAATGGATAAAGGAAAAGGACTCGAATTTCGAAATTGGGAGTGATCGGAAAGCGTGTCTCTACGCATACTTTGTCCGGCACTCAACTTTTTCGAGGTGTTCACTTTCACGCCGATTATTGTAAGTGTGTGGTAATCGGCGTGAGAATTTAGAATAAATTAATTTAGGTTGCGCCCTAAATTACCTCACTAAGACCCGAAAGCAGCCATGTCCGAACGTTTTCAACGCATATTACGTCGTTTCGATAGAAAACACTCCGATAATTTCGGACAATTCGAAATGAAGACCATCTTCTGGATTTACTTAAATTATTAATAGATGAGAATGTGCATGCTTCCAGCTACTCCCGGAGCGGATCGAATAATTCTAGCGGAATCTAGCGAGGCAGCCGAAGGCCGAACTGCGGAAATTATTTATTAATTTAAAACGCGAACAATCGCCAGTGAAATGCGAAACGGAAGAAAATTTATTTCGCTTCCAGCGCCAACAATTTACGCTCAGTTTAACAGTAATAGCTGCAGTCTGACTAAAATCGCAGCGTACACTTTCTAGTCAGCCGACCATTTTCCCATAGTCGAAAAGTCTGCACACTGGGTGAGGCTGGCGAACAGGTTGCTTGCTCGGTCGCCTCCGACACGTGCACTGCGAAGCTTCGATAAAGTGAAGAGCTGTACGGTCCCGCATACGAGCACACCGTCAACTGCTCTACCCGTCATCATCTTCCTATTATACACGGCTATTAGCAATGCGATTCTCGAAAATCGTCATTTTCTACCGCTTCATTTGGTCTGAAATTTCGCTACAATTAAAACTTCCAACTATTCGCGAATCAATACAGTTTTCGCTCTCTAACGAACGCAATTAAACTTAACGCGACGAACCTGTACATTTTTCTTTAGCAGTTTCGAATCGATCGCAACTATCGACGTCGTTAATGGATCGACTAATTACGATTTATCCTCTTTCTGGTAACACTAATAATTATCATTATTAAAATACGGAACGCGCTTTATGATCCATCCAACAATCCGGTCTTCTCTGTATCAAGACCGGGTTGCATGTACTACGAAAGTTTGTAAACTTGTTTATTTGGTTTTTGTGCAAAAGTAATTGGCACATTTACAAATTTTTTCGTTTCTTTTTCGTTTCTTTTTCGTTTCTTTTTCGTTTCTTTTTCGTTTCTTTTTCGTTTCTTTTTCGTTTCTTTTTCGTTTCTTTTTCGTTTCTTTTTCGTTTCTTTTTCGTTTCTTTTTCGTTTCTTTTTCGTTTCTTTTTCGTTTCTTTTTCGTTTCTTTTTCGTTTCTTTTTCGTTTCTTTTTCGTTTCTTTTTCGTTTCTTTTTCGTTTCTTTTTCGTTTCTTTTTCGTTTCTTTTTCGTTTCTTTTTCGTTTCTTTTTCGTTTCTTTTTCGTTTCTTTTTCGTTTCTTTTTCGTTTCTTTTTCGTTTCTTTTTCGTTTCTTTTTCGTTTCTTTTTCGTTTCTTTTTCGTTTCTTTTTCGTTTCTTTTTCGTTTCTTTTTCGTTTCTTTTTCGTTTCTTTTTCGTTTCTTTTTCGTTTCTTTTTCGTTTCTTTTTCTAGAACCGTTTTCTCCCATCATTATTTTCCAAGAAGGCAGAAAAGCCTTCCTACAACATCGACAACATTTTTCTTGATAATATTAACTGAGCATGCGCGAACACACCTACTAAGGAACTGAACTTTAGCACGAAAATTAATCTCGTTTTAAAAGCAGATGAGACATAGAAATGGGATTCGCGTTGATCATTCTTATTTTTTTTTTGAATAATAATTTCCGACTGCCTAACTGTATTGACAATTATATCGTCTCCGTGCGACAGTCTCCGTCTTTCGATTCTACAAATTTTCTCCTAACCAAATTAAATCTCTGCACAGCCTGTCCTTTTTCTTCAGATAGCAAGCTGTGTCCGGACTGAGAGAAATGAAAAACTTGTGACCATTTTTAGCACACTTAGCAATTACAAATGGAGTAGTTCCATCAATAATTATCCAGCCGATAGAATCTAAATTCAAAATTTTCGTCCGCTATATATTCGCTTACCACTCCCCGTACTCCTACCTTTCCGTCCAACCATCTTTTTTCCTTTCATGGTTCCATAACTCGCCATCACTCCCTCTATTCATATGGCGTCTCCGGTTGACCTTACACATCCTGCTTCTTAAAAATGTTTCTTTCTTTCTTCATCTTTCTCTCGCTCGTTAATAATCGTATATGCGACACTATTGTTTTGCTCTTCTTTGTCTTCCGAACAATTCGTATTACACCCCGTAATTACTTCAACTCCTTTTCTAATATTCGAACCCTCATATAGTTCCTACAAATGTTTTGCCCGATCAATATCTAACAGCATTAATATTTAAATTAACCAAAATTTTTACTAGGCACGAGTCTCAATAAGCTTCCCTTTCTAGTCTAGCCGCCCACCCAAAAACAAAAAAAAAAAATTTTCTTCCGTTTCCGCTTATTATTGTTAAATATTTCCTTTCGTCTATCGGGTAAGCTCTCATATAAAAAAAAAAGAAATTAAAAAAATTAAAATTTAGAAATGAATAACTCTCTCTTTGGTTGTGTACATACATAGTTTGAATTATCGAATTTTTTGGAGAAAAATATTTTTCTTTTTGAACTGTTCCAAAATAATAATTCGAACGATAATTGTTATCTTCAGGCAAAATAAGGAAACTGCTTCGATATCGCAAAAGGGATTAAAAGTGAAAAAGATAATTTTGAAATTGACGAATGCATTAAATACAATTTCATATTATAATAACCATTAAAAATCCCAAAAACTAGTCGGCTTATTTAATATTGTAATTATCACTCTGTCAACCATTACTATTCATTAACTGGTTCAGCGTCAATGGTAGAATCTTCGTAGTGCACGCGAGAAAATTCCAGCCTGCGAATCACCGTACACTGTTCATATATTACGCGATATGCTGTGCGCTTTTAACGTTCTGAAGGAATTTGACTTTCGTCTTTTGCTCTTCCGAGATTATTCAATTTTAGTGCCGGTTACAAAATCCGTAATCTTCTTATCGGCTAATTTGTCTCCTCCCAGTACTCTATACAGCAAAGCGCGGTCGCAAGAAGAGGGATTCTAACAAATTTTTCGCTTCCGAATATTACGGCCTTATTATGCTAATCGAATCAGCCTAAAGCCTTACTCGCTTTTGTCCCGTTATGAGAAAGGGAAAGTTCTGCTATATGTTTCGCGTTCGACTACTAGGAAGTTTCCACGCTCGTTCATCTGTTTGTGTCGCTATTTCACTTTCACGGAAAAACACTTGCCTCCGATTGCTGACAGAATTTTATTTTACGTTCATTGATCGCGATTCAAATCGGAAGCTAATCTCGCGAGCCGTCATGATGTCACCGTTTAATTGTTCACTTACCTGTAGAGTTTGAACAGGTAAGCTGAACTCTGTTTTTTTTTTTTTTTTTTACGGTCTTCTTCTCGAAACGAGCAATCTCTGCCGAGAGAGAAGAGTTTGCTGGGCCGCAACGATGTCTGCGCTACATTAACGTTCCTAAAATAGTTTCTCGAAAGTGTGTGTTTCTCTTCGTACGTTCTTCGGGATGCTGCATTTTCGAAAGTGTCCGATAATAGATTTAAGTCTATCACGCGATCGGAGAATACGGGGGCAACTCAAGTGCCGCGGGCAGTCTGACGGCTTAGCAGCGCAAGACCGCGAGCGGGTTTATCATCTGTCGCGTGAGTTCATTCTGTGCACCGTAATCGATAATTCCACCGCTCCTCCGCCCCCGTGCAAAACCGGTTAAATGTGGAGCAGGCGCTTCGGGGAGTAGCGAAAAAAAAGGAAAAAAATAAAACCTCGTTAATGAAATGCGGCTCTCATCTGGAACGCGCTACAGGGTCCCATTTTTCGTTTCAAAAGTCACACACAACAGTCTTCGGCCGATGTCTTTGCACCGTTGACTTTGCACGACGAGAATACCGTCAGTCCCCGCTATTGGACGCGAACGGCGTTGCTTCTTTGTCCGGTTATCAACTCGGAGAGGATGATAATAATCACCGCTACGAATAAAACGGCATTCGATCGCGATGGAAATTCCGTTCGTGGAATGTGTCACGCCCCCCAGGGCCAAACTGTACCACGTCGAATAGTAGAAAGAAAAATCCCGAGACATCGATCTGCCATCGATGTCCGACGGCTAACAGTCGGGAAGAAGCGCGCGACGACGTATTCGGGGAGCCTAGGGTAAAATTAAAAGTTAAGGGAGAGACAGTGCGCTCCGATGTAACACGGTGTTTACTGCTTATCGTCGGACGACTGCCGCTCGACCCTAATCTACGATTCTCTTAATTCGGCATATTGTCTTTTCTATTCGCCATCCCGCCGAGCCCGAACCGGTTTCTCGCTACAATGAAATCGTATCGCGGACGCGCTCTAAGCGACTTGAAAATAATTAAATCGCTCTTCCAGATGCCGACCTCGTGAATAATAAAAATCGACGGACGTCGATAGATCGACGGTTTTTGTGTTGTTAATGACAACGTCGCCAACCGAGCAACCGGTTATTAAATTTTAAGACTATAATAGCACAAGCTACGAATTATTCGTACTTCGAACGTGCTTTCTCGCTTATATAATGTATAGCGGCTTCGAAACACGACTCTGCTGTTGTTTTGCATAAACTGTCCGAAGGGGGGTTAATATTGCCGGTCGCAATATTCGAGAGCTCGAATGTATCACTGGGCACACTAGTGCTCTGACGATGGGACACGCTTTGAAAATTCGGCTAGTGCTACTTTAACAAAATTACGTATTGCCGTTAAAGTAAAACGTTCACAAACGCTTGTCGTTTTCCTCGGAACACTACTATCGGCGAGTAGCTTGCAAGCAGCTTCCGACTTTTTCGAACTAGGCAAGTACGAGCGACTTGGATAAGAAGTATCGGGGTGCAACGTGCACGCTGTCCGGTTCGCAAAATCTACTTACCTGCCGCGTAGCTAGAGACTCTCAAAGGCCCCAACTTCCGTTCAACGGAAGTTTCAATGATGTCTAAAGGTAAGAGCGTGAAATGTCAGCGAGACCTTCGCATTGCGGTATTAGCGGTTTAAGGTGACCGCTTTTTTTTTTCCGGACGAATTCACGCAGTCCGGGAACGCTGGCCGTGACAGCAACTACCGCGAAGTAATACTTTTTCCGCTTGAATATTACGGGTGGACATACCGGAAATTTAGAAGTCGCGCAATGAGCTCCGGATTAATCCCACGGCAATAGTCCCGAGGAAATAGGCAATAAAATAAGACAAATTATTCCGGGGCGCTGTATCAATTAAAACTTACTTTTTTACCCCTTATAAAACAATACGGTTGTTCTCTGACAACTTCATAATTACGGCCGAAATTGTTTAAGCAGAAGATGGCGAACTAACGAAAATAATCAAATTGCAGCAAAGATGTGTCTAAAACTAATTTTGCCTGACCGCGGAGAATGCGTGTACAAATGGCTCGACTTGGTGCAGGGAAAACAAGGAGTTGTCTCCGAAAATTATATTGTTCTATTACGGACTTTACGAATACAAAATGCATAAAATAGCGATCCTAGCATGACTAAAGAACGGACAACAAGGAATTCTCGAAATACGTACTCCATCTGGCCCACAGGAATAAATAAGAAAAATTGAAAATGTCGACGAGCTGATACTTTCAAAACTAATAGAAATCATACCTCTGGGGACATACATGAGGAAAAGAAGATGTAATGTTGTGAAAGAGTAACGTTAAAACGCGGTTAATGGGGTTGCGGGACGACAAAATAAGCTAAGCACGTCTCACGGTATTAAGCAATGTATTCCTTCTACTTTTTGTAATATCCTTTTCTTCGGAACCGATTAAGTAATTATTTTTTTAGTTTATACGTTTGTTTGTACAACATAATAATTCACCCCTATATGTATCGACCTTTCGGATGTTGTGTCATACAAAAAACACTAGGGCTTAACGCTCTAATGCTATATTTTAAGAATATTTGTGTAATGTTTTTAGATAAGCGCACTACGGGCAACATTGCTCAGCAGAGCCCACAACTTATTCTTAAAATAATATAAAAAAAAAAAGAAGAAAATTCACGGTAAAAAACGTACAAGTTTCGCGATTGCATGGTTTCCTCCTGCGATAAACATTCCGTCTGTTCGAAAGAGCGACCCTTCGAATAATTTCGTGCCATCGAAAAGTGAAAGATGTTAATCCGAACCGCGCGAGTTTAATCCGAATTTTACACTCCGTTTTTTTCTAAATTAAATTTCAGCAAAACTCTTGTATTTATAATTATTTTAAATGTTCAATCGATGTTTTTGTTTGTTTACATGACGGCTAGAGTTTAATCTCGTTTGATTGAAAATAATATATTATTTCGAATTTAACAGAGATGTACGCAAATGTTTGAATTATATCATCGTTGAACCTTTTTTTTAAATTTTAACAGGGCTATTAGTGTGACACAGTCGCGCAACAAAAACGCAAACGTCTTAATTTATTTAAAATAATATTCTTATTTAACTGAAATATCCTCGGTTGCTGTTTTTCATCGAAAAAAGTAAATCTGTTTGTCGACTTATTAAACGGAATAATGCATTTTTTTCAAATTTTTATAATCGTAGTACAGAGTGTAATTTTTCTGTCTGCCTCTCTCTCTCTCTCTCTCTTTGTCAAGAAATTATTTTTCAAATGGCACAATTAACGCAATTAGTTTGAATAGCGGATAATAATACAGGGAATTATGACGTCGTATGGTTTTATGCAAATAATTCAACTTGATAGAGCAGCTATTTATAGCTGAAAAGCTTCATATCCTAGTCGCTCCACTTCCGATTTTTCGTATATATTTCGAAAAAAGTGCAACAAATTCAGCATTATTTTTTGAAAATCGTTAATTTCAAAATAATTTCTATTAACAGTGTTCCACTATGCGTTCTACAACTATTGTGTTCAGCGATCGTATTTTACTTCGATTTTACACTTATATCCATAAAACGCAGCCGTATAATGAAAAAATTAATATTCCATTTACAAGTCGAATTAATACAAAATTTCAAAAAAAAACGTTCAAACTAGCCAATTGAAACTGATTTTCAAAAAACAATGCAAATAAACATGCCCCGGCAAAAGATATAGTTTTCTTGCTTCGTTCGCAGTAGTTTGCTGTAAAAAAACTAAGAATTAAATACCAACATATGGTATATATCATGCTAAACCAACTTCAGTCTGGTTCTTAAATAATATTAACGGTAAATTAATTCGTACCGATATATAAAGTACCTGGTGACCGAGCCTTGTATTTTTGGCAGTTTATTATTCCAAACTTGTAGGTCAATCGAAAGCATTCACGAGTTTCGCAAGCATTTCAAAATACAACAATAACACGCGTGTAATACGAAAGCTGCAATTGCATAACTCTATTTTTCAATTTTTGTATTATGGTTTGCGTAGAATTTCGAAATGGCGCGAAATAAATGGATATCGCGAACAAATTTATTTCGTCGCAAAATGTTAATATTCTAATACGGTAAATAAGCGAAATTTTAATATTCTAATACGATAAATTAGAGAAATGTTTAATTTACTTTTCATCAATCGTGTTTACCTCTTTGTTTATTAAACCAATCGATTTCCAGACAACCCCCTACTAATTCGTGAATTTCATCGAAATCGTTGGATTCCAAAACCAATTTTTTATCATACATACATACAAACATACATACATACATACATATGTACATATATATATATATATATATATATATATACACATATATATATACATATATATATATATATATATATATATACGTATAGGTGCAAGAGCTCATTTAATAA
The DNA here is from genome assembly GCA_039619475.1 of Icerya purchasi. Lineage (NCBI taxonomy): Eukaryota > Metazoa > Arthropoda > Insecta > Hemiptera > Monophlebidae > Icerya > Icerya purchasi. Next base: position 248,150,256 of record CM077116.1, read on the forward strand.
CATACGTATTAAACGAATTTTGCTCTGTTATGAACTTGCAAATCAGCCAATGGATTAATAAATTTCACAATCAGACAAGCATATGTTATATATACACAAAAGCTACATTTTTGAATAAATTGCATTATTGGTGTTGGGGTATTCTTGAAAAAATAAACAGAAATATTCCTCAAGTCAAAAATATCATTACATATTATTATCTATATCTATAATGACGTCTTGTAGATATGAGTATTGACATAATAATTAAATTCGTTATACCAATAACATGCCTTTCATCACGGAACAGAGGTGTTATTCCTCTATTTTAATTAATAGTCAAACGTATTGTTTTTTACGCCATAGTGTGAATAAATTTCTTTTTAATGAATCCTAAAAATACGATGGTCACTGAAACATTGGTCGTCACTGCTATAAAACTGCTCGCTTCGTAGAATTTCCTCGATGATCTGACCAGCCAATCTCTAAAAAGCCCTCAAATTTCATCAAAACCGTTAGAACCGTTTCCGAGAAATTACATACCTATAAATGCTCTTGCATTATAAAATATACATGCGCACGCACATATATATATATATATAAAATTACACGTGAATATTTCAAATGGTCTTAGTATATTTTTTTCATTACCGAATTTAAGTTATTTAATCCTATAATTCTAAACCAGTTTTAATAATTCGGCATCGTAAGCTATTATTAAACTTCAAATCCGTCTGGTCAACCATCCATCTTCGTCTATTTCTTTTCTCTTGCTCCCGTTTTTTCTCCTTGTTATCTTCTCTTTCCCTCACATTTTCCTTTTGCGGGCTATATTTCTATTTTTTGTTGTTTTTACTGTTAGCTGTTTTTATATATCACTATGAAGATGGATACAATTATTCGAAACTAGTCAGTGTTTTTATTTTATTAAATAAATAATAATACTATTGTGTATTAAAGTGTGTTATGTTTATTTCAAAAGATAGTGTATAAGTAGAGCACGGCAATGTCCATGGTAGATCCTTGGAATAAAACGGATGATATTATGGACTTAAGGCTTTCACAATGTACTTAAAGGAATTTTTAATAAGTACCTATATTGCGCTCCAGTTTTCTTTTTTTTTTTAGCCACCTTTACATTCCCGAATTTCTCTAGTATTATACATTCCTGACGGCGACTACTTGGTCATTTTCAAACCTGTGACATCACGCTATATCAGGTTTATTGGTGCTATAGTACCGCGGAATATGTAATCGCCTCCAGCTGAAAACTAATTATCTCATTTATTTAGCTACGCTAATCCCAGCGCACGTTGAACTATTTTTGATTCTTTCGATTTACTAACTCGCAACTAGGTCGGTTTGTTTTTAAAGCCTTCTTTTTACTTCCACTTCCTCACGGTGTATATTTACAGCCGTATTCATTGGAAATAATCAAAAACTGTATGCGTTCCCACGATTAACTTTTCTATTTACGACAAATTTTATTTCATTCCTTTCGTTACCCTGCTCAAAGTATCAATGGCAATTAGTTTTTTCGTCAGAAAAAAAAAAAAAATCGTAATAATAATCGTTTTCTGCTAGTGTTATTGATACAAAAATTCATAAATGCGCTTCTTAGCGCGCGAATAGTGCAACCAATATAATATGAGTAAATAAATAAACAATAAAATATAAATAAAATCCTCTATGGTAATACGATCAAAAGATATCAAATAAATAAACAATAATAAGTTAAATATATGAAACAAAATAAGGTGAAATAAGATAAATATCAATGAATACTACATGAACGTATAACAAAACAGACTGGAAAAAAAAAATTAATAACACTTCCAGCAGAATAATTAATAATAACATAATAATAATAATAATAATCGGTATTTTAGGAAAAATTAAGTACTATTGGGCCTCGGCCAAACCCATCGGTTAATAGCAAAAACGCTGGCTAACCACCAGCCAGATTGATCAGTTATATCATTACGAATTCAGGGGCGACCTATGGAAGTTGACGATTAAGAACGAAGAAACCGTTACATTTAATTGATTAACGAGTTAAAGAACACATTTCAGCTTTAACGCTGTTTCTGTTTCGTTTCTGCGAAAAAGTTTTTCTTTCGTGTACTTGACACATTTTGCATTTGAAATTTTTACGGAAACGTTCGTTTTAGATATATCTTACTGAGATGCGATCACTAAATCACGCCGTAACATCGCGATGTTTTTTGCTTCTTTTTTTTTTTTTTTTTTTTATTTCACTGCAATAACTCATTGTTTACCATTCGTTTTTTAAACAACTTCCTACCGCTCTTACTCATTCGGAGCTCTTTCATCATAAAAAAGATCGAGGTTTTCCGATCGAAAACGTAAACCTGCTTAAATAGTATAATTTCATTTGGTTTTTTCTCGCGCGCGGATTTATACGCGTGATAAAAAGTACCGCGCCGTGATCTATTAACGAACGGTGCGCGACTTTAAAAAGAAATCCAACACAGTCGTCGAGAAAGACAATAAAAAAGAGACCGGAGCAACAATCGCAAACTTAAACAATCGAGGTTAGCGATGTTTCGTGTTTTTTTTTTCCTTCTTTAACGTCTTCGCGAGAAGCCGCTGAAATAAAGTCATTCTACTGCGGTTTTTTCATTTATAGGTTAACAGGCAAAAGTGTCATTGGCGGTTTTAAGAGACAAACTTTCCTTTTGTGCTGCATGCAGCAGGAGAATTCTTCTGTGGACACGGATTAGGCGAATAGCCATAACAACACTCGGGCAATGGGACGGAATTAGTGAATTGTAAAATAAGTATAGCGACACTCTGTGTTCCGTTCTGCGATGCGGTGCTCTCCGTAGCGATCCAGTCGCTGCTGGTGATGGCGGCTGCTGGTCGTGTATTTAGTTTTTTATTTAGGTTAATACGACGCTTTAACCGACCGAGAAAACACACATATTATGTCCTAGAAGAATCAATGAGTTACATTAATAAAAGCGACAATGGCAACATAAAAAAAATTATGCACATCGCGGAAGCGAACACGAAGAAAAAAATGGACCAATACAATTACTAAAGTCCGTCCCCCGCTTACCGCACATGCAGAAAGCATGCTATTCTTTTAAAAATACATAATATAATAATCGTAAATTATTATAGTTCGTTTAATTAGACTTTAGTGTCAATTTTTCAAGAGACGTCTTTATTAAGCACTAATGTAAATTTGAAGAAACTAACGCTTTTAAAACTGTGACGTACGTATCTTCGAACGGCTTCTCGCTGGAGCTTAATTAATGTCTTCGATACAGTCGCAGACTATTTATAACTGTCCCTCGTATACTGTGCATAAAAATAACAATATGTAATCCATGTATTTATACTATATATGCGATTGAATAGTAAATAATGGTTCTGAGAAAGTAGGGGAAAAAATGACTTTACCGAATAATAGCCATATTTCTTAAAACTGGCCGTCTTGACTTTTACTCGTCGTCATCGGAGATAAAGCGGTTATAGGGTGAAGTCACGATTTAATAAAGTTTTTTTTTTAATGCTTACATAATAACATTAATAAGAACATTACTACTAATAGGGATGTGTATATATAAAACTCGGCCATTTTGGCCTCGCAAGGGGCTGTGCCCCTTGACCCCTCTTGCTTTTATTTATGTCTCTTTCTCTTCCATACTTTGTATGAAATGATCAAAATTTACAACGTAATTCTTACTGGCATCAACACAAACATAATCACAAAAATCCTATCCTAACATTTAACTTTCATTACATAAAATTAAGATATTGTTTCATTACATTTTTCGTTACATATTTCGTTACATAAAATTGTGACATTTTTTAAATAACAATAACAAAAATCCTATAAAATATAATATAATAAAATAAACTTTAATAACAAACAATATAGATCAATAAATTAGATAAATACCTATTTAGAAACGTTTTCGGGCATAACCCATCATCAGCTAACACTAACTTAAAGGAAACTTAAAACATACTGAAGTGAATATAGGGAATACATGTGTATATATAGTAGATGTAAAGAGGAATAAACATGGCAGGTATAAAAATCTATATGTTGAAAATGCTAATAATTAATATAAAATATAAAATAAAACAAGAAGACAAAAAGTTAAATTTTTATATTAAACAGTGGATTATTATTATTAGGTGTTTGGTCATTTAAAATATTATTTTTATATTTATTTATATAATAATTTTCTGCAATGTTCATATTATTACCTTTGTGATAAGTGGCCAGGATGGTTACAGTATTTTCTATTGAATTAGGTTTATGTTTATTTTTAATTAGATGTTCTGCATAGGTTGATTTTTCTATTTCATTATTATTAAATGCTTTTATATGTTCTTTATATCTGCAATTGATTTTTCGCCCTGTTTGACCAATGTATGATTTCTCACAATCAGTACAATTTATTTTATATATACCACTATTTTCGTAAATATTATTATTTTTTAAATTTAAGGTGTTTATTTTATATTTTAAATTATTTTTAGTTTTGAATGCTACATTTAAACCTTGTTTTTTGAATAAATTGGTTAATTTGTATATGTTATTGTTTATAAATGTGAATGTTATCCATCCTTTATTGTTAGTAGCATTATTGACTCTTAATTTTTGTTTATATTTTGATTTTGATTTTATTTTGTGAATTAGTTTATCTATTATTTGTTCGTCATATCCATTATTTCTTGCCAAAGTCTTTAATATATTAATTTCTATTTGTTTTTTATTTATATTCATGGGTGTAGTTAATAATCTATTTATTGCAGTCATGAAGTAAGCATATTTATGTTGGTTTGGGTGATTTGATGTTTTATGAATTATATTATCAGTGGTGGTTTGTTTTCTATAAATATTATATGTTAACTTATCATTTGATTTTATTATTGTTATATCTAAGAAATTTATTTTGTTATTTTCTTCTTTTTCCATAGTATAATGAATATTTTTGTGAATTTTATTTAAATCATTTAGAATGTCATTTTCAGTATTACTACTATTTTCATCAAAAATTAGTAGTGTATCATCTACATATCTAATATAAGATTTAATATTGTATTTTTGTATTATATTTTCCATGTATATTTCTTCTAAATTTTGTAGAAAGATTTCACTTAAAATACCTGACAAAGGTGAGCCCATAGCTAATCCATTATTTTGTATATACATGGAGTTATTAAAATTAAAGTAATTTTGCTCTGTAACAGTTTTAATTATTTGGATTAATTGATTACAAAAAATATTATTCTTTAACTTATTTACAGATTTTTTAATTATATCTATGGTTTCATTTATAGGTATATTTGTATAAAGGTTTGTTATATCATAAGAAATTAATTTAGTTTTGTTATTAATTTTTATATTTTTTAATTTATCAAAAACATCCAATCTGTTTCTAATAGTATATTTATTATTAATTGATATATTAGTTTTTAATATTTTAGTTATTAATTTTGAGATTTTATAAGAAGGTGCACTAGTATAATTTATTAGTGGTCTTATAGGAGCATTATTTTTATGTATTTTTATTAAAGGGTTAAGAGTTGGTGCTTTTGGGTTCATATTTATTAAATATTTAGCTTCATTATTATTTATTATTATATCAGATTCTTTTATTATTTTCCTTATTTTTATTTGATATTTATTAGTGGGGTCTGTTTTTATTAATTGTATATTATTTTCTTTTAAAAAATTTTCAGTTTTTTGGATGATTTCATTTTTATTGATGATTACTAAACTATTTCCCTTATCTGCTTTTACAATAGCTGCATTGTTTTGTTTTAATTTACTATTGATATTTTTAATTGTGTTTTGTATTTTTAAATGTTCTATATTTGTTTCATTTTTCTTTAAGATATTTCTGATGGCATGAGTTGCCTCAGCTCTAATAATTGTTTGATCTTCAATTGGTAATTTTTGGATAGCAGATTCAGTTTCTATAATTAAATTTTAGAAACTGAATCTGCTATCCAAAAATTACCAATTGAAGATCAAACAATTATTAGAGCTGAGGCAACTCATGCCATCAGAAATATCTTAAAGAAAAATGAAACAAATATAGAACATTTAAAAATACAAAACACAATTAAAAATATCAATAGTAAATTAAAACAAAACAATGCAGCTATTGTAAAAGCAGATAAGGGAAATAGTTTAGTAATCATCAATAAAAATGAAATCATCCAAAAAACTGAAAATTTTTTAAAAGAAAATAATATACAATTAATAAAAACAGACCCCACTAATAAATATCAAATAAAAATAAGGAAAATAATAAAAGAATCTGATATAATAATAAATAATAATGAAGCTAAATATTTAATAAATATGAACCCAAAAGCACCAACTCTTAACCCTTTAATAAAAATACATAAAAATAATGCTCCTATAAGACCACTAATAAATTATACTAGTGCACCTTCTTATAAAATCTCAAAATTAATAACTAAAATATTAAAAACTAATATATCAATTAATAATAAATATACTATTAGAAACAGATTGGATGTTTTTGATAAATTAAAAAATATAAAAATTAATAACAAAACTAAATTAATTTCTTATGATATAACAAACCTTTATACAAATATACCTATAAATGAAACCATAGATATAATTAAAAAATCTGTAAATAAGTTAAAGAATAATATTTTTTGTAATCAATTAATCCAAATAATTAAAACTGTTACAGAGCAAAATTACTTTAATTTTAATAACTCCATGTATATACAAAATAATGGATTAGCTATGGGCTCACCTTTGTCAGGTATTTTAAGTGAAATCTTTCTACAAAATTTAGAAGAAATATACATGGAAAATATAATACAAAAATACAATATTAAATCTTATATTAGATATGTAGATGATACACTACTAATTTTTGATGAAAATAGTAGTAATACTGAAAATGACATTCTAAATGATTTAAATAAAATTCACAAAAATATTCATTATACTATGGAAAAAGAAGAAAATAACAAAATAAATTTCTTAGATATAACAATAATAAAATCAAATGATAAGTTAACATATAATATTTATAGAAAACAAACCACCACTGATAATATAATTCATAAAACATCAAATCACCCAAACCAACATAAATATGCTTACTTCATGACTGCAATAAATAGATTATTAACTACACCCATGAATATAAATAAAAAACAAATAGAAATTAATATATTAAAGACTTTGGCAAGAAATAATGGATATGACGAACAAATAATAGATAAACTAATTCACAAAATAAAATCAAAATCAAAATATAAACAAAAATTAAGAGTCAATAATGCTACTAACAATAAAGGATGGATAACATTCACATTTATAAACAATAACATATACAAATTAACCAATTTATTCAAAAAACAAGGTTTAAATGTAGCATTCAAAACTAAAAATAATTTAAAATATAAAATAAACACCTTAAATTTAAAAAATAATAATATTTACGAAAATAGTGGTATATATAAAATAAATTGTACTGATTGTGAGAAATCATACATTGGTCAAACAGGGCGAAAAATCAATTGCAGATATAAAGAACATATAAAAGCATTTAATAATAATGAAATAGAAAAATCAACCTATGCAGAACATCTAATTAAAAATAAACATAAACCTAATTCAATAGAAAATACTGTAACCATCCTGGCCACTTATCACAAAGGTAATAATATGAACATTGCAGAAAATTATTATATAAATAAATATAAAAATAATATTTTAAATGACCAAACACCTAATAATAATAATCCACTGTTTAATATAAAAATTTAACTTTTTGTCTTCTTGTTTTATTTTATATTTTATATTAATTATTAGCATTTTCAACATATAGATTTTTATACCTGCCATGTTTATTCCTCTTTACATCTACTATATATACACATGTATTCCCTATATTCACTTCAGTATGTTTTAAGTTTCCTTTAAGTTAGTGTTAGCTGATGATGGGTTATGCCCGAAAACGTTTCTAAATAGGTATTTATCTAATTTATTGATCTATATTGTTTGTTATTAAAGTTTATTTTATTATACCATTTTAACAAACAGGATGTATTCACCTACATCCTATAAAATATGACAAACGTTACATAAAATTGGGACATTTAGCGTTACATAAAATTGGGACATTTTTTCGAATGGGGGTAGCCTAAGAAGTACGTTGTAATTACGAGTAATATATGTATATATATATATATTAAGAGATAAAACAACAGAAAAAAGAGAGTAATAGTATAGTTTTGTTTGATCGTTGATATATTTTTAATATCTTTTTAAAATTATGCCATTGATACTCAAAAGCTTAGAGAGCAGCTCAGTTGTATAAGACCCTGATAATTATGCTTTTCTGGGTGAAATTAACAAACCAAAATTCCCTCAGTACATCATATTCTTTCCACGTGTACTAAATTTGCAACATCCCGCTCGTCATATAACCTAAATTTTTCTTTACGAAAGATCCTCGCCAATGATCCTGCAATGATCGCTCAAACCTTGGGATACATCAGAACAAACCAAATCGCTCCAGTCATTTAAACTTTGGTAATTGCAGTATGCCGTAATGACCTATGCAGTTATACACGGCTCATGGTAAGAAAAAACAAAAAAAAAAAGAACCAAAATACCGTCGTTGGAAAACCATAAAACGCTCAATGGGTTATTGTCTCTGGTGTATATCTACTCCCCTGCATCCAGTCAACTAATCCATGAGAAAACTCCTCAATCGGTAAACAAATAGATGACATTACCTATAAAACACGTTACGGTATCACTCCACGAGTGTCAGTAGTTCATTCTTTAAAAGCGTTTAACCCACGACCCGTTCCTTTCAGTTAGGTAATCGGTACACAGTGCGCCAAATTTAACGGTACTTTGTGGCATAGTGTCTGCGGAAAGTCCTCGTAATCACAAACTGCGTGTCACTATTCTACACCTAGAATTCAACCAAAATACCACTTTTAGATCAGGTCTAACAGATCTTAGTTGACTTTTCAAAGGACAACTGCAAACAGTCACTTCTTACGGGTTCCTGTTCGTATTGACGCGTGTCTGGAAACAGGTGACGCGCTATCCGATCTGCAATTCATTGTCCGCAATGTCTTCTGATAACTACCGTGAGACTATTCTCACTAAAATCTCTGAACTGCAGTACAGTTCACAGTGGCCTTGCCAACAGACTTTTACCTTACGTCCTGTCGAGACAATCGTTAGTCCCTTTTCTTCGCAACCATGTTATCCATCGGCCCGTCATCTACTTTCTGTCTGAGATGTTTATCCCGTTCATCCTTCAAGACTTTCATTTACGTAAGATACTCTCCAATACCTTTTCAACAGTGGGGCAAACTTTCCCAAATAATCGCCGTTTGCTGTAATAACCTATGCAGTTATCTTTCACTGTATTTATTATTAAGACACATTGTTAAATATATTCACGATAAAATAAATTTTTAACACTTTATTAAACAATTAAATGTATAATTTTTATATCCCCGACGCGTTTCAAAGCAAACACTTCATGTTCACAGGAGTAATTATAAAAATAAATAATGAAGAATCGACCTTGTTCAGTTAATTTTAAATGTAGTTATCGTCTTCATTATTTATATTTATAATTACTCCCGTGAACATGAAGTGTTTGCTTCGAAATGCGCCGAGGATATAAAAATTATACATTTAATTGTTTAATGAAGTGTTAAAAATTTATTTTACCGTGAACTTATGCAGTTCACACGGCATAATAGCGTAAAATAAATAAAAATGGAGGCACTTTCGTTTGTCTTTACCCACAATCTCCGCTGGCAAAGATTTTAAAATACCAGTGCTCGATTATATTTAGGAATTGCGTAAAATTTTCAAAAACAAAAAAAAAAACCGCAACAATGGAATTGTAAAACATTGTTCGTAATTTCTTTTTCTCCCGCTTCGAAACAGGATCAACCATTTGACCAGATATTCGCTCTTATGAAGCTGGCATACATTTGCTTCTTTTATCGTTCACGGGGTGTCCTTTAATTTGGCACTCTCGTAAAGAATTGCGGTAAACTATGGCCAAATCTATTCTAAACTGTAGAGTTACACGGTGATCCTACTGATGAACCCCCTTGTGCTCAAATTAGATTATGTTCTCCAATCTAGAACGTGCTTTTGGACTGAATGGAATGACAAAACCAAAGTTAAGTACGACGCGATCTTTTGATCAATTATAGTACTTTAAATTTACCTCCGATATAAAAATGATTGCCGTTGAACATTCGATAAATCATCGACTGCGTGAAAATTCAATTTTCTCGTGTTGTTAAAACAGATTAAAATTTCAATAGTGACTCGAAGGGTTAAATTAATTTTATTAAAGTTTTTTTAATCTAACACGTTTATTATATTAATCGCACTCGAATCAGTCGGATCAGTATTAATTATGATTAATATAATAACATTATTTATTCTGGACTTTACGTTGGCCAAAAGATTAAGCGAAGGCTTGTTGTCCGCGGATTACTAGAGGAAGGAGGGCTATCGATTGTTACAGATAATAAAGATCCCGATGCGAATAGTTCATAACTATGGCGTCGGTGAAATTTAACCTCAATCCGAAGATGGTAATTAATCTTAGCGTCCGCATCATTATTTGTCAGTTAAAAGTTATTGAACGATACCTACAACTGTTACAATTGACGAAGGACCATTTTCAAAATTTTACAATTATGAAAAATGATCTCCGCCGTACAATTACGTAAGATGGACTTTAGAAAACAAAGTCATACGTTAAGTAAACTTTTTAAGTTATCTACTGGTATAGAGGAAAATGAAAGGATTAACTTTCGTGATACAGCTGTTAATAGGCCTTCATTGACAAATACACTGGCACCAATATACCTCTAGCGCCTAAAATGTTCCATTTTCAATTTTTCTCAGACCCGTATTCTTCCTTTTCCAATCAACCTTTTTTCTTTATCCTTCTTTTCTTCTGTCCTATTCTTGGTTTTATAATTTTCCTTCCTTGCGGCGCTACGCCACTTTTTTCCTTATGTCGTTATTTTATTACGCACTCTCATCGTCCTCTGCATCCTCCCATCGATAATCAAAAATGTATATCCTTTCCTAATGGTGCGCTCTATCGTCTAGGCAAATCCTTTATTCCCCTTTTAGTATTTCCACTCCCTACGGTGCTGCATATCCTTTCTTCCATTTTCATCGCTTTCGCTCTTGGTTCTTTCATTACTGATCGTACACGAATTTTAATAAATAATCTATCGTTATTTTTGGTCAAACATGACTTTGATGGCAAACTCAACAGAAAGCTCTACCTATATACTATATGTTAAAATAAGTATGTTTCCAATTTATCTCACTTGTATTAAGACTACCGATTTTTTTTTTTTTTTTATTTCTGAAAAAAAAAGGTTAAAAATACTTATACCCTCGAGAAATTTATAAATTCGGTTTTTAATAAGATATGACTTCTTTTTTTTTGTGTCTGTGTGATTATAATTCTCCTCGTTACAGTTGTATAATGGATTTTTTGAGTTTTTTTTTTTTTTTTTTTTTTAGAAAGTCTTTAAAAAAGTCATCTTACCGTTATGCTTTCATCTACACCGAATGTAAATTTAAAAAATAACAAAAAAAAAAAAAAATGCCAATCGGAAAATTGCGAAATAAAAATTCTAATTGATCGAATGGATTTTTTTCTTTTTTTCCTTATGTGCAATAATTTTTCGTTTTCGATATGTGACTCTCGTCAAATCGTCGCTGATGAACAATTTCTTAATCATTGGCACGCATTTTGCGTGACACAATTAACCAAATATTAAAATGTGCAAACAATTTCAACTTCATTTAAAAGAGACAGATCAAAAGAAAAAAAAAAAAAAAAGAAGGAGAAGAATGATAAACAAACAAACCGAAACAACGCCCAGAGACAGGTCGGAAATGTAGCAACCATTGTTGTTACTGATGATGCAACGGCGATTTTTAATAGCTCCACGAGCAGTTGTATAAATTATTGTAAACACCCGACGCTGGGCAACATTCCGCATTAAGAAGTACTCTCGTTAAGCTCTGTGATGGATCGGAGCCGATGTCATGTTAAAGAACGAAGCGAGTTACGAAATGTAACACATTCGCAGCGAATATGTGTTCTTTTAAGTGATTATTTCGGACAGCAGCTACTGTTAACGGTGCCACTTGAGGACAAGAAGTATTTATCTGCAGAAAAACCGAGATGTCGTTAACGTAATTTTTACTACATCGCTGCCGCAATAATAAATGGGGGGGGGGACGAACGGGAAGAGCACGACAAAACCAGGTTAAAAAGATTAAACGCAGCAAAAATCATAAAGAAGAAATGTAACGAGAAATTAATTTAAAAACAACGAACGACACAGAGTGTCGACGCGAAATGGTCCAGACGATATTTTATCCTCTTTCATAAGATTCCATTAAGCTGTAGAGTGCTACACGCAGGCTTATTAGCTGCACTGATAATTATGTAACGAAACTCTATCTCTCAAAAGCGCTAGAGTTGCTGTACATATTAAATAATATTACTACGCGCTTTTCTTATTATTGCAGAACTCGTATATCGGTATCATTAACGTGTCACAAAAAATTCACAATTCGCCGACGCTTGCTTTCCAGTTTGTTTCTTTCTGGCGTGTAACCGCTCAAGAAGTTACATTAGGTCCTCAAATAATGCGATCTGTTGAGGAAAACAAAATGAGACCTGAACATTGTAAAACATCTTACGAATATACATATAAAGCTATATAAAACTTTCGTAGTAGTAAATTATCTTAACTTGACGTGTCTCGTGTCATTACGACGACCAGGTGAAATTTTTACTTTTTTATATTATTATTATTATCCTTGTCAATATTCTCAGTAGCCTCCGAATTAACGGTTCTCTCTAGGAATAATTAGTTATTTCAATTTTTCGGCGCCTTAGTAACTTGCATTTTTTTTTTCAACCAATTTTTAATTGACTCATTCCGACGTGTAAATCTTAATTGTGTAATTATTCGGGTATATAAAAGTACATTTTTTGATCATCAAAACCGGTCTTGTATAGCTAAATATTAAAAATTAATTGAAAACAATTTCCGTACACAAGAACCGTGTTTTTTCTTTGTACGTAACGACTTGTGTCAAAAACTCGTAGTACTTCGTAGAAATTTACCATTAGAAGTGGGTATTTGTCGCGCAAAATTTACAATCAAAAAAGGTCCAAATAAGAAAAAAACGTTGAAATATTTGTTAAGAAAACGGAGCTGTATATTTTAGATTAACTCCATTTTTAACGAGTGAGAAATATATTACAGAGAAAAAACACGACTATCGTCATCCAAAAACCCATTTCAGTCATTTGGTTTTCCTTTTTTCGTTACCTCTTTCCAGATTAACGTGATATCTGCAAATGAAGGCTTCCACGTCGGAAAAACCCCTCCGATATAATATGTGGCATGGTGTTTAGCCGCGAAGGTTTCAAATTTTCCGTTCCCCGAAAATTTGCGTACATAAATCCTGGGCCCGTTTTTCTTCCGGATTATTACAAATCCGATTGAATTCGACAGTACGCCCGCATTTCTGCGATTTTTACTTCGACTCGCAAGCCGTACTTGAATCGCACGGTAGAACATTGAAAATGGGTTTCCGGCGACGATACAATCTACCTGTTCCGTAGCATATGGGCGTCTAGGTGCTTTCTCTCCTTAAAGTCCTAGCCGACTCACATGAGCGAGGCGCCTATTTTACGCATATGCTTTCTTGACAAGAATCGGCGTAACCTGAAAAAATGATAGTGGACCTGTTTACTCTTAATAGCCGGCCAAGGCGATAGGAATTAGCCGGGCAGAGAAGACTGTGCAAATTCGGAAAATGCGAGAATTACGCGTGCTTTTCAGAGCGCAACGCTCGCTCAAAAATAATCAGATGAAAAGTTACCGCCGAACGGATTTTGTACAGGTCGCGGCGTCCGTGCGGTGTGCGGCTAACAACCGCGTTATGTAAATTAGCCGAGCGGTAGCATCGACAAAGAAGCGACTCGTTTTTGAGGAAGGCTGACAGCTCCGGTGCTCGACAGAAAAGCGACTCGGACCAGTTCGGATACACACCGACCGACAAATATTGTAATTATATTTTATCTCCTTATCATCGGTGTTCGCTATTAACTCTATTATACCGCCTCTTGCGCACCGCTACCCCGCCGTCCACTTCTTTATATTAATACCGTCTCCATCAGCGGCCAACTTTCTCTGCTAGTCGAGTAGTCGCCTTTTTTATTTATTGTTTTACCGAAGAAAAGCGCGCCCAATTTCATACGAAAGGTAATCTCATTAGACGAATTCGTTGCTGCTATTCATGAGCCGACTTCACGTCTGCTAGATCATTTTAATTATCCTCAGCTTTCTAGCTTTCGCAGAGAGCCGGTCGCTTTTTCGCTCGCAACTCGCACTTCTGGAAACGAACTTGAACGAACCGTAAAATGACGACGCATAAACCGATAAACTCTACACACGAAGATGAGAATCACTGACGCGACATTCTAAAATTTAACGGCGTTGAATACGACGATTAAAAAAGATTAATGATTAATTACAAAAACCGATCGGTTCAAGTTCGAATATAAAATACCTGTGTCCTACGAGGTATAAAGCCAATCTGAAGTACCGTACGTTAGAGGGGTTTTTTTCTTTTCAGCCTTTGCTTAATTCTAATTATCGGAGATAATTTGGACAATTGCGGGCAAACTTCTTTTTTATAATTAGCGCGCTGTGCGACTCTTGAGGGTTGTACGGATCGCGAAATCCTGCCATAGCGTAACCTTTTGCACATTTATAATTTACGCAAATTCCGGAACAGTGTAGTTCGACCGAAAAAATGAGCTCCGAAAATGGGAACTTTGTAGAACTTTGTATAGGGTGAGTGTGTAATTTGTGCGGTGTCCGACTGGAAAACGATGCAGAGAATTAAATGCAAACGTAAGAAGACAGTGTCAACCGCGTCCATTTATCGTGCTGCAAAATTCACGGAAGAGTCATTTGATTTGTGCCTCTAATGTCTGCTAAGGAGATTCCCTTATATCTGAAGCATCAGTGCTGTTTTCAAAGCTGTCGCCTGTGCTAATTTCGCGGAATGTGCCAAATTGTCACAAACAACAGGACACGAGCTAAATTGTTTACCTCCTGAACGGGGAACCGCGCTGAAGGACTTTGTACATATTCAAGGTGTGTATTATCTGAAGCAGATAGCTAAAAGTAAACCTTTCCAAGGACAATAAAATGGCAAGGAAAATCCAGATACGGTTGTGCTGTTTCGTAATACAACCTGCCGAGTTTTCTGAACTGGACCGATCAGTAAACCATCCTCTATTTCTGAACAACGACGGCTGATGAATAATTGCAAACTTTCCTGTTTGATGCAGCAATGAATAATCGTAAAAAAAAAAAAAAAAAAACAAAAACGAAAAACACGTATTTTTTAACAAATCCTCAGATTTGCCGAAATCAACTGAATTTCGTAAAACACTAGATAACCAGCCGGGAGTGATGAGTATATTTAGAAATTCATGCAGGTAAGTCGTAAGAAATTTAGCACTTGACGGTTAGAAATGAGCGCAGCAATTTCGGAAGCTGAAAGATGAAAAATAAATTTGTAGAAACTAGTAAAAGGCATTCGGATGCTTTGTAGAAAAGGCTCACGATGGGAAACGAGTGCACAGATAGCAACGAGAGCGGCACGGTGAAGGTTTTCAGTTTAGCCAATCAGAAGTGAAAAAATTGAGATTGCGCTCTCGGTAACAAATGAAAAAAGCAAAACTCCGGCAGAAGACTGACCGAAATTGTCGAATTTACGAAAAAGGAAGGTGTGTGTCGTCGGGTAGTTGTTACTTTTTTTTAACACGTGTCTGGAAGAAGACAAAAATGCTGACAGAATGAATGAGAGCGCAAAAGTGACATGTATACGAGAAAGGCTCTATAGACTATTTCATAAACTATCGGCTAAAATGTTAACTCTATATCGCTGAACAGCTGGACAAATGCTATATAGCATTCGTTATTATCTACTTTGAAATATAATTAACGGTCAACTCGATTAGCTGAAATTGCGTCAAAAGCGACGGCGATTATCGTGCGCATATTTTGCTGCATCGCCGATTGATTCGGCCCGGTCAGTTTCTTCATTTTCCGTGTCCGACTATAGATTGACTTACACATTTGCGAGACTATCGAAATCGATACAGAATCGGAAAAAAAACTTTCCCCGAGATATCATTAAATATTTCAGTAAAATCGAAACATCTAAATTTTTCGAAATTTCGTAAAATGCGCACTTTGAAATATGTTCATACGACGACTATGTTCTCATGGAAAATCTAAAGAAGGGGGAGAGGAATCAACGGCAGAAAAAAATTAGTTCAGGATCTGTCTTGAAAAGTAGCGAGCAGTCTTAACTTTCGTGCAGGGAGAAGGGGCACAATTTCCTAGAACGGTGTAAAATTTTATCCGTCTTAACTACGGAGAAGGCACACGCAATATAATCAAATATATACGAAAATAAGAAACGGTATACAATTTTTTTTGCCCAGTTGTGGTCGTCGATTTTCCTTAATACTAAAAATTTTCACTTAAAATTTACTCGGACAGTGCTGAAAAGTCTATTCCGTACTTTAATCGTAAGTGGAACAACTATCTCGCTATACATTTACAAAATATAATGAAAATCTATACGAAATTGAATAAGCAGTTCGGGAAGCAAACATTAGTACAGCCAACTCTTAAGCAGCCCCAGTGAAACACCGTATAACAGAGTACTGATAATAAGTTAGAGTTACACGCATACATTCAACATGTCGAAGCGTCGTGATCGCATTGTTCCTCGTAGACGTTTTCATTACGTTACGAAAATCGTTAAAAATATAATACTTAGATATGTGTCTCCAGAGTGTAACCTTCACTTCATCTCATTAAAATTTACACGTAATTCGTCGCAGTTTTTTTCATTTTTAATTTGTAGCGTGATAGCCTAGTGGTTAAGGCAAGTAATTGCTATATGAAAATTCGGAAAAAAAATTCGGCTAATATGAGCTAATCAGTTTACTAAGTGATTTAAGTAAAATCGCCGAGAAAGTTCCCCTAAAAAACAGCCGCAAAAGTTCAGTTTAAATCAAATAATTAGCGATGAGAAATTTATCATACTCAACAGTAGATGAAGTAGAGTACCGATAACTTCAACTTACCGGTTTACTGACTACCGACATCGAGAAGACTTTCGACATAGCCTGGCGTGATGCGATTTTGTACAAAATGATTTGCAATAACTTTCTTTCTTTATATCTCACCGAATCATCAATCACTGACACTACAATATTAGGGGTTATTTACTAGAGCACTGTGTGCTGCAGTTCCCTAAACAAGTACTTTGGGACCTTGTTTATTTATTTGATCATTAAGTGATTTTTTTTGCCAGACTAGCGCTTTACGCAGACGATTTAGCATTATGCTGCGCATCGCGTAGACCGATTACAAATGAAAAGGCAGCGTTGAAAACTGATACTTATTAGAAAAGATGGCAATTGGTAATCCATGCGAATCAATGTGAGGGGCTATCTTCTCCTTATAAAAGGTTAACACGAAAACCTAAAACTATAATCAAACCTAAACGAATAACGCGGACTGCAGAAATAAAATATTCAGAGGTTATATTCCTGACAAAAGACTTTCACTCCTCAGCCATGCAAAATATAATATAGATATAACGGCGATGCAAGTCTTTTTCCGCTGTTCAAATCCGCACTAACAAATATGGAAATTATATTATAACCTTCAGTTATCAGACACCCCCGGGGGCTACTATGCTGTCTGGTGTTCCATTTCTGATGGTACACATACAGGAAGAATTATTGCTGCAAAATATCGTTGTCCGCTAGCAGGTATAAATGAAATATTTACGTAATATCCTTCATCGTCCGTGTACATTTCCGACTTTAAAAATCTCAAAGAAATTTTAAAACAAGTGCAATTTACATGCAAATAAATCTATTAACCAAGTAGAAAATTACTCATGCTATACACTTTGCATACGTTATATTAAGTACGAATATAAATTTATTTTTTCTACTCCTTACTATTTTTTTTTTTTTACTTTTCATTTACATTCAGCAGACTTTTTATGAAATTATTTATTTTATAATTTCTCAGGTTTTTTACGAAATTTTTCATGAATTTCCAATTTCTGTATTTCTATAATAATTTTGTTTTATTAATTGAATACCTAGTTTCGAGGTAATTACTAATGTGCATTTTATTAATAAAATTTTTCTTTCTTTCTTATACGTCTATTCCGTCGTAGCTCTCTAAACTTCGAAAAATAATTCGCTCCGAAATTGAAAGTGGTTATCATCTAACTGCGGATTAATTCTTCCGTAGTCTCGTAAGTGTGTAATTTCAGATAGTCGAATATTGAAATAGAAACTGGCACTTTGCCGAATCAGTTGGTGAATGTAAGAAATATTTTCCGCCCTGCCATTTACCTAGAATGTACTTTATATCAGTCGGCCATTTCATATGGAATCATTTCCTGCGCATTTAAAACTTTTAAAAATTCTACAGCAGGCAGTATTGAAAATTATAAAGCGCCGTATGAAAAATACTTCACATAATCCGTTATTGAAGCTATGTGATATATATATATATATATATATTAATTGCAATTACTTATGTTCGTTGTTGCAAATAGGAGTAAATTTAAGATTTCTTTTAAACCAGAATCTCCGCCAAGTGAGTTGATCGTTAATTATTCGAAATCGTTAATAATGAATTAAAATGAATGCTACACTGCATTATTCCAGTATTCGGTATTATTGTTAATATTTTAGCGGATAGTTTATATATGTGTTACATAGCTGACCCCGCTTTTTCGTTTACGAGTGTTCTTTATCCTTCCATTCATTCCATCGGGATGGTTGTCTTCTTTCGGATATCTCTTTAAGAAAAAAAAATTAACCGTGCATTAACAACATAGCTTTCTTCTTCTTGATTTCGGTTCGGTTCGTATTTTGCTGAAATTCTTTCCTACCCGGCCTTGGTTTTACAATTTTCCTTCGCTTCGCCGCTCCGTTATTGTCTCTATTATTCGTTTACGTCTCAATCATACTCTTCTTCCTTCCTCGCGTTTTCGTTTTTGTCTCGCACTGACCTTTAATTATCCTCTTCACACTGACGACAAAGCCGTCTGCGATCCTGACCATATTTTCTTTCGAGCGTTCATCCCTCGTGAACGAACGTACTTCCTTGTACTCCGCTTTGTTATCACTTAAACTCCCTAATCCTTATTGCGCTTCGTATATCTTATCGTTTCCGTCGATCTCCGTTGTTCCTATCCTCAGTTCTTTTATTCTATCAATATATCTGACACCGAATCTACATCTAACTGATTCTTTTCCCTCTTGTCGTTTCTGGGCGAAGATCCGTTGTTGGCATGCCGAAAGGGGGGTTTATAAAAAAGAAAAAAGAAATTTTATTTTTTTTCACCTGTTCCAGAGCAATTTCAATTTCTTCACTTGCGATTGGTGGAGTTGAAATTTGACAGTACTGAAATTTGGCGTAGTTGAAATTTGACAGTACTGAAATTTGGCGTAGTTGAAATTTGACAGTACTGAAATTTGGCGTAGTTGAAATTTGACAGTACTGAAATTTGGCGTAGTTGAAATTTGACAGTACTGAAATTTGGCGTAGTTGAAATTTGACAGTACTGAAATTTGGCGTAGTTGAAATTTGACAGTACTGAAATTTGGCGTAGTTGAAATTTGACAGAGCTGAAATTTTGCTTTATTTTGTAAAGTACTTAGTTCTCTTACCACTTTCCCATGCTTTTCTTCATCCTCTCTCACAAACCTTCTTACACCTTACAGTCTCTTTCGCTGCTTTTTTTTTTCGATTTTATTTAGCCTCCATTCTGTTCTGTTCTAAAATTCGTTCTAAACTTCGCATAGGTGGACGTTACATAGTGTTGAATGTGTTACATCCATAAAAAATGCACAGATTTTACACGATTAAATAATTCGTAATTTGTAGTTTTTTTTAGTTTTTTTATCTTTTTTTTTTTTTTTTTGTTTTCATATTAAAAAAAAAAAGAATGAATTGCCACGATTAGTAAATATAGTACGTAACTTCAAATGTCAGAATCCGATTTTATTTATAAGCACGTCGGACTCTTCGTATTCTCTTGCATTCATCTTTTTATTTAAATTTTTATTTTCCGTTTTGGAAAATTTCTACTTATTCACAACTCACATTATTCTCTTTCACTACGATGGAAACGAAATAGCCCTTTGTGAATCGTACACGGTGCCTTGTAATTTTGTAATTTATACTAAATAAAAAAATAAGAATATAGCTCAGGTCGTTAACTGAAGTACACATTATTTAACAATGATAAGTTTAAACGAGTTTAACTTAATTACCGTCGCCTTTCGAAGTTTAACACTTCGCGTTCGCGGCGCATCACGATGTTATCGTTATTATTATCACTATTATTATAGTTTTAACTGTTAATTATTATTATTAATATTTCTTATCATTAGTCTACTATTGTTCTTATTACGTAATCGAGAAATACTAAGGACGTATGCAGGTTGGAACTAATCAAACTAAAGGAACGGATGTAAAAGTGACCAAAGTTTTAAAAAAAAGAGAAAAAAATTATGTTAATCCAACGGAAGGTACTCTACACTCAACGCTGAATATTTGCCTGTGGCGCAATAACTGTTCCATTCAGATAATTAAATATCCCGTTAACCAGTTGTCCATAGCGAACAGTACAACAGTACATACGCGGTGTACGCATATATTTTTTCATCGTTAATTATAAGAAGCAAGCCCCGTATGAAAAGGCGTGTTGCATCAACTCACGTTGTTATCCATCTCTTGATGGCTTCATTGCATGTATCTTACTGCTGTATACATATCGTCTCTATTACATCAACCATATAAGTTTTGGAGTCATTAATGTAATGTATTTTCTACGCGTCGAACTAACCTGTAAATACCGTATACATCGCAGTAATTTCATAACAATTTCTAAGACATTTCTATACCGCTGATGTTATTCACAAGTTCCAAACCGAATACGAACCAGGGCGACAGTTCCCAATCTATATGTGAAAAGAGGCCGAATATACATAAGTGTTGTTACCTGTTTCATCCGATCGATAAAATTTACGACCGCAAACGTCAAGCATCTCGCGAACAATTAGTTTAGATAAAATTAATATAATACGGAAAAGTTAACTTTCTGTTGTTTCATTTTAGTCTGGCACAATTTTTTTGTTTTTTATTTCTTCCTTATCAGCTTTACTGATATTTTATTAACGCTAGAAATTGGGTACTTAATAAATGTAACTTTCTAAAATAATACCGTCAAAAAATGCAAAAAATCGCTGACATGATAATTATTCTCCGTGCTCAGCCACAGCACGCGGTATCTCGATTTTCTTTTTTTTTTCTAGTAAGGAATATTTTAGTAGTTTGCGTATCTCGAAACAGTCAGGTTTGACATCTATACCGACTGACGCCGTTTCATCGTGCAGAAAATATAATTATCCAGTTCATCTCGCCGAGACTCGTGTTACTCTAACGGATTCGTGTCAGTTACTAAAGTCTATAATTAGCATAAAAATTTCCGGTCGATACGCATGATGAGAAGCATGCGATGAAAATATTCAATACGGTCGAAAACAGCTACCAGTCTTCTTCTTGGAAGTTTTTCTTTCTAAATATCTCCGCAATTTGCTTATTTTAAGCCGATTTTTGTTAGATCGGGTGTGACTGTTCAGAGAACTTCAAACATAGACAAAGTTTCGGAGTGCGTGAATGACTTCTTGAGGAACAACGAAAAACTGCTTTAAAATTTATCGGAATTTAACAATACTATGTACGTACGTACATATCCGTACTGTTGAAATGTACGAATAGCGACGCTCAGAAGCTGAATATGGCACTATGATGATGAGGGGGGGGGGAAACCTAACCAAATTTTAAAAGCAACTTTTTTAATTTAAAATTAATTTAATAAAAAAATTCTTACTTCAAAAAGAGGAGATTGTACATCGTATGTTTTTTTCTTTTTTTTTTTTTTTTTTTTTTTTTTGAGGTATATTCACACGTTTGTTAGCACATCTCGCAGTGATTTTAATTATTCTAATTGATAGTACCCCATATGAAATGAATATCGGTAAACCATGATTACTAAGAATCATTGAATAACATGAAAAAAAAGGAGTTTTTAGAGAACTATTTATTAATATGACAGTCACAATCGATTAGAAAAATATTTTCAATGTTATTTACCATGGTATAACGTGATCTGAGAAAAAAAAAACTAATTTTTAATATAGTCAGACGAAAAATTTAAAATATCATAGATGTTGTTTCACTTCTTTTTTTTTTTGAACTCATCTACGTGAGCGATGGACAAAAATCCAGGAAAAGGAGAAAGGGTAGTGTCAGATGCTTACACGACCAGGCATGGGACTCAAAGACCGGAAAAACTGAAGGAGAAGGTAAAGAGAGAATTAAAAACGCACAATATGGGGGGTTGGAAGACCAATTAATAAGAACGGAGAATAGGAAAGATTCAGAAGCGATACAAGAGCACTCGAATTGAATGTGATCAGCGTGATCTATAAAATTGTAAGTGGATAGAGGAATGGAGTGACAAGCGGGAAAACAGATGCAGGAGGCGGAACTGTGTCCAAAGCGCAGATTGCAAAAAGAACCGAACGCCGCAAGGAGGAAAAATTGAAGAACCAGACACGAGACGGTACATTAAGTTTGAGCAGGAAGATAAAAGGATTCGCGAGAATGAGGAGGAATAAGAGGTTACCATAATTTGAAATGAGGTGCTGCGGGGAGCAGAGTAATATTACGGGAGGAAAAAAAACACGCAGAGAAATCTACCAGCAGAAATACGAAAGAACCAGAATATAGGCTGAGTTGGTTATCCTCAGTTCTTGATTATCCAATTAGTTCAATTTAGACAGAATGAGAGAAGAAGATCTAGACGAAAGACCGTATGAAAAAAATTATATACTCAATAGGGGGAAAAAAGAAAATGAAATTTACATTAGCAAGGGGGCCACCCAACCGGGAAAACCGAGAAAAACCGGGATGTTTGTTGCAAAACCGGAAAAAAATTAAAAATAGCCAAACGATAGTTTTAATGAAAAAAGATCATTTGAAGCAAAAAATGAATACATTTTTCAATCAACTTTACTTAATAATAAATTACGGAACTTTTTTTTTATTTTCATAACAAATTCCGGTGCGGACAAACATTATCAGTAGTAACAAAAAAAAAATAAAAATAAAACATTCCATTCTTAATACAATTTGCCTTTAATTTTTCGATTAAAAGACTTTTAACGGCAGCTCTATCTTCATAATGAGTAATATTTATATTTATTTCCAGCACATTGTAGTTAAAATTTTAACGAAACCCACAAAAAAATTTTTTATTACGTATTTCAATTTATTGGGAGGGCCGAACCCCCGCGTATGATTACAAATGTAAATATGTTAGATGTCAAATAAATGTTCCGACTCGGACTATTTAAATGGGAAAAAAGTAAAAATCAACCTGTTATAAAAACTTTACCATTAACTTTTATAATAATAAAGTAAGCATACATTGCTCGAATTTAGTCGGTGGTCATTATAACAGTAAAATATTTAAAATGTAAATAAAACTACTACGAAGAATCGAAAAAATTAATTTGCAATTTTTTTGTTTTTACTGATTTTTTTTTTTTCCTCGTTTCAGTTTGTTATCACAGAAGTGGAAGAACGTTCGTCTAAACACTCTTGTACAATTCTAGTAACTAGGAAATCGGGAAAATTTAGACCGGGAAAACCGGGAATTTCAAATTATAATTGGATGGGCACCGTGATTAGAAATGTAGAATCGAATAAAAAAAATTGAAACCCTCATAGCACCATTTACAAGTTCATCACTGACGGGAATAATACTTTGCTTATCGCTACGCATAACTTTTGACCGTGCGGATATCCGTTGTTTATTATAAATTATACCGATCAGTAGTGTCCCATACGGGTATCGATGATTATACTATTAAGTACTCCTACCCAGGGGAGGGAAAAAAATCCTCTTTTATTTGCTGAATATAACTCAAAACAAAAATTAACCAAAAAAAAATTATCATTGAAATTCGTAGGGAAAATACCTGAAATTTTGAAATATTAGGGGGATTATCAACGTTAGTTAATACAAATGTAAATTCGATGAACTTGAAACTCTCAAAGTGCGATTTCCAAGCTAATCACTGCGAGAATTCGAACCTAATTAACCAATAGCCAACGAATTGTAAATTACCGAAAGTAACATAATTTTAAGTTGGTCTACCCATATTTTCACTCGAAAATATATACACTAAAAACTGTGAAATATGTAAAATAGTTAAAAAAGAAAAAACACTTCAAAATTTACTTTTAAAATTTAATAATTATTGTTGGCTATTTAAATTTTGTGTTCCAGTTTGAAAAATCAATACCATAAAAAATGTAACATTATTAAAAATTGAATTAAAACCAATCGCTGGAAATCCACTCGTAGGTTATGGTTTAGCGAAGATTCTGAACGTTGAATGTAACTGTAACGCTTTGTAACGCTCCAAGCAACATTACAAAAAGTTCTAACGGTAATAAAATATCTTTTACAGAACGGTATACATATGTCATTTTGCGATACATTTGTCGCAAAGGTGGTTGCACCTGTTTATGCAAACACTAGAATAAATTAGTATTTTGTTGCTATTTTTTAAATAATTCCATTACTTGTTAATAATTTTATATCAAATATTTGAACTACGAAATAAATATTTTAACGATGCTCCGTGCCTTTCATTTCCCTCTTTCATCAGACTTCAAATGATACAGTTATCTGGCTGTAACATGGACCGTGTATTTTTTAAGAATTTTCTGCCCCAAAATTTTAAATGATCTATATTCGCATCTCTTAAAACACAGGCATCTTTAATATATGCCTCTGATATCCGGCATTTTCCTTCTCTGCTCATCATTTCTACTTTTTTAGTTCTGTAATGTGTTTGAACGGGTCAAAATTGGATTATTTGCGCTCATCTAATTATTTCAGTCCCTCGGCTATGGTTTCTGTTGGACGAGCTTGAAATGAAAACAGAAAAAAAAAAAAAAAAATGTCCAGCTACAAAAATTTCTAAAATAATTCCGTAAAAGCTTCCGTCATTTCATTGTATTAACAAATAAACAAGCTGGTTAATTTCTCTTCTACGCCTTCAGCCCGTTTACTAACTTTAAACAAATCTGAAATTTCAAAAGAAAATTAAAATAAACTTAAAAAAAAGGAATCCTTGTTTTTTGCCAATCTTCACCTGTTAAATTTCCTCCGATATAGGATTTTAATTATTTAACGAGTCAGTAAAAAACCTACACTGCGACTAATATCTCTTAATACTTGGGGGAAGGGGGTATTTTTCAGTGGGATCTATACATATAGCCTAGTAATAAAGGGCAAAAAAAAAAAACATTGAATGAAACCGAAAAGTTATATACACATTTACAATGTATTAAAAAGTGACAAGATATAAAAATCTGAAAGCATGTAAACAATGTAATAAAAATAAGTTCACATAATAATTGATCAATACTAAAATATTTTAACAAAAAGAAATATCTTCAGCTTAAAACGATGTAAAAATATTAAGTCAGATTTATTAACGATTTCACTTTTTTTTTTTTAAATTTTTCATAAGTGCTTGTGCCTACACAGAAATAACTAATTAACAGAAGTAAAAAATTTCGAACCCTAGTTAAAATTATATTTGCAAAAGCAATTAACAACAATGATCGTTTTTTTTTTTTTTTTTTTTTTTTTATGAAAGCTTCACAAACTTTTTCGTAATTTAAAAATAGATTTCGTGATAATATTAAATTAAAGTGAAAAAAATACAATTTTTAAAAGGAACCACTAAAGTTCTCAGAATAGTCTGTTGTTGGTCTGTTGCAAATTACAATGTTTTAAGAAGAAGAAGAAGAAGAAGAAAAAGAAAAAAAACTATTCTTAAATTATTAAAAAGTTCGTAAAGCGAGACAGTTATTAATTTGCGTGTCAACTGGTATAGTTCGAACTTGGCCAATTTTCAAGCAGATTTTTAAATTAATTCTTATAATTCTGCTATTAGTTAAAATTTTGTAATTACCATGATCAAGCCACTAAAATGTGCGAATAAAGAGCTTTTTTTTATTGAAAACCGGGCCTGATTGCCGTGGTGATCATAACGAGAATCTCAATTGTACATTACAAACTGTTACAAAACAAAATTTAGCTGCCGCCGATAAAGACGCAGGTTCAATTATGTAACCTGTAACTAAGACCCCCCGGCGAAATAAATACACCTCTAAATTCAAACACGAACGACCTTACGTAAACGGGCTATTGCAAACTTCTTCTCGATTTATCTCTCGCTAATCGCCTCCTTTAATCTATAATCGCCGAATATCTCACCGTCTTTTATGATCGAACACGTCCCGCAGTTACCAATTAACTACTCTTGTTCGCTTATTAAAACCTTAGCTGGGGTCCGCGCGGCGATTTCTGCATCATCACGTCAACTCTACAAGATCAACTTGTTCAAAAGTAGGGCAGTATTTAGCGGTAACTAGTTTTATAGACGGTAATTTGTAATAGAGATAAAGCTAAAATGGTTCTAAGATTGTAATTGGCTGTCTTAATCAGAGTTGTCAAAACTTTACTTTTTTATTTTTATTTTTTTTTTAGTTATTTCAAATGATAGTATAATCGGATAAATAGTATTGAATCAAGACCCTTTATAAAGATCGCAACCTATTACTGGCTAAAAAAAAAACGGGGGGTTGCACTCACCACTCGTTCTGTATCAGAACAAAAAAAAAAATATGAAAGAAATAAATACCAAGTGAATTATCAAAACGCAGAGTACAGAATTTTATTAGTTACGAAATATAAACCTACGCGTTCTAAGGGACATAAGAGAACTACCACCATGGCACTTAACCTTTCACAGAACCATAGCAGACTTAAACCGACGCGAAAAAATGGACTCGTCCTTAACCAGACATATCAGAAAGGTGACTCGCTGAATTTGGCCAAATGAGTGGAATCCAATCAAAAACAAAATTGCCAACTGGGAAACCAACTATTGGCCAAAAAGAGACAAGATGAAACACTTATTGCGAGACTTAGAATAAAGCACTGCTCATTTAGCCACAAGTACATCCTCGACAAGGAGCCGGCGCCCGTTTGTGAGGTCTGCGCAAAGACTTTCTCGGTAGACCACCTCTTCAAATGCAAAAAGTGGGAAACACAGCGGGCAGCCTGCGACATGGTAGGAAAACCTATACTAGAACTTCTTTACAACGATAGACTAAATTGTGAAAATGTATTAACATATGTAAAAAATGTAAATATGTATAATATTATCTAGATAAGTTAATTGTTGAGATGTGTAATATATTTGTCGCAAATGGCTCCATTGTCGAGCGACAATAAATAAATATATTGAAAAAAAAAAATTTGTTTTTTTCATTTTATTTTTTTCCTTTTTTTTTTTTTTTTGGACTCGTCAACCACGGACATATTAACCCAGCGCAAGGGGAATTTTTCCACATTTTCAATGTGCGGTATTGAACCAGGCCCTACCGATCGAAACTTCCCCACCTAAGGAACTACGGGCGTGTTCCCTGGTTGGTGAACCCAACAGAGAAAAAACAAACAAACAAACAAACAAACAAACAAACAAACAAACTACGGAAGCCGGCTTTTTAAAAACTTAATCGCTATTTTTCAAATATTGCCTGTTACTTTTTAAAACTTGAAAAGAAGGCTTACACAATCGTGCACACATGCAGACTGTGTAAATGTGGAGTTACAATAAAAAAAAAAAAAAAGAAAGAAAAAGGAAACTATCGGTTACATGCGGAACGCAGAAATGCGGAGAAAATACGTTTGTTAGTGCGTGACCTAACTGGGTCCACCGTACTAGACAGTTGATGATAAAAACCCGACAACAGGAACCGAGTTGAAGTTTCATTCAATGCCAAGCAAACCAGATAGGCCAAATCTAGACCGATAAAAAGACGCATAATTCCCACAGCGCAATAGTGCACATTTGTAATAATTATGACCGTAAATAACTTCCGCTACAAAACATAAACACTATCTTCGCCGACAAGCGACTCCGGAGTTTAACCGACAGTTTTTAAACCAACGTAATCCTGTCGCGTACATAAATGCGCAATTAAGGCGAGCAGATAATAGTTTTGTGGCAAATGTCAAACTGCTGTTATATGTGTTTTATTAAATCTGAACACGTGAGAATAATGAAGAAAGATAAGCACCGGTTACTTGAAAACGGTAGTGATATTCAGGGCAGGTAATAAAAAATACCTTCGAACGCAAAAACAGAATAGGGGGAAATAATTAATTTTTACCGCTGCGTAATATCAAGCCTCAAAAAGTCGCTTCGTTACGATTTCATTTCCTTAGCAAGTTTCCCTTCCTGTACAGCGGATTTTATTTGTTTTTAATCTTCATCGCATTTTTAACATTAACAACTTTCTTTATCATTTAATTTTATTTATTCATTTACTTTTTCTTCTTTCTTTCCTCCTCCGAGGAACAAATTCTGTTTTTACCCAGAATCTATACAATTTTCCTCATTTAGTTACTATTATTATTAGTAATATAAATATGCTTTCTATTTTTAGTTCCCCGTTTGAAATGTTAACGAGTTGCTTTTTTACGCTTGTCGAGACTATTTGATAATATTTTCAATTTTGGTAATATCTGGTTCGAGTCTTATAAAATACGTATTTCTTCGGGTATGTCTCAAATGATTGTTTGTTTCCCTCCGGGTACGGTTCGTTGTTTGTTTAGCTGCTGCTACATGCGGTACAAATTCCTTCCGGAACTAAGCGGTATTTGTTGTTTCATTCGTTACATTATCCTCTCTCGTAGCATTATTATTAGTATTCTTTTAAAATATGTTATAATATTGTGCTAATAACGTTCAACATACTACGGTGTATTATGTTATCCGCGACGTGATTTCTACTGGCGCCTGTATATTTGCCGGTAACAGTGAATCTAATAACACATCTCTTCGTATCTTTCAACTTTTTGATAATACTTTAAACTATTATAATACGGGCCTTTCTGTAACTTGATATATATATATGTAAAAGTTCGTAAATGACGCTTGTAAAAATTCTCACTTTTACATGTTTAGTCTGACGGGAAAAGAATTCGTTTTAATGTCGTAATTATTTTTCGACTTAATGATTCGAATACAAATTACAAAAACACTAAAATTACTCATTACATCGCGTAAAAAATAAAGAAAAAGATTTTTAAACTATCTTCTCTGAGGCAAAAAGTTTATCGTCTCGTTTTGCGTGGCCCTGAATTTTAGGAAGTCCGATACGAAACCAGAAGGTAATCGAGTAGAACGCAAACATGACGCAAACTATCCATCTAACCGTACGCATATACATGTACTCGTATGTATAAAAAAAAAAAAAATCGTTACATGAATGATTATTATAGTAAAAGTTAATTCCGCACTATCAAAGGTACTCTTCCTGTTTCGATACTTTTTTAAAAATAAAAATCTGACAGTTAATAAATTTTGAACATAGGCCCCCCCATATTAGTCACCTATACAATTCTCATCAATTCATTTATCATATCCTACATTTCCTTGTCACTTTTTCGACGTGTACTCGTTTTTATTCAAATAAATTGGCAACTGATTTAACGACAGGTTTTCGCTGTAGCTCGAAAATAATACCAAAACTTTTAAAATCATTCGGTATGGTATAAATTTTCTCAATCCTTCCGGATTATTAATTTCGGAATAAATAGCTGAAGTTACAATTTTTGAACTTTAAAGTAAAAATCTTCAAAAATGAATCGTGATTTGTAAATTGAATCGCAGAGTTGTATTTTTTTTTTAAAAAGTCATTATTTGTCGACGTAATTTCACCTTTACCGCGAAAGCTTTCTAATAACTGCGAACATTGAGCAATACATTTAGATATTACTTTCAAATCGTAACTTGTCACTAAGATGGGAAAAAAAAATTAAACCGAAAGATAAATAAAAATGCATACTTTAACCGATTTGTATAAAATTTATAATTCTTTTTATGTTTTTCTTTTAGCGAAATCGCACGATTTTTATTTAATTTGAAATCTCCGAGTTGTAAATGAAAATAAATAATCTGAATAATAAATAAAAAAAAAGAAAAAAGAAAAAAAATATTTCTAATTTTAGCTTATTAGAATTCCGTTTGAAAAGTCGACACGTTTTGTCCTGACCGTCTCCGACCATTTTGGTCGCGTCACGTATTTGGGGCTAATTTCAGTTTCAAAGTATTTCTTTTTTTTTTTTTTTTAACTTAATATCTAATTAAGATCATAAAAATATTTGCAAAATTAATCATTATCATCGTATAAAATAATAAATTAATAATTTATAGACTAGAAATTTTTTTAATTCATGTATATATATATAGTATCTTGAATAGCCCAACAATTATTAATATACCGCTGAAACTACTAAGTCTGCTGAAAATTCATATGTAACGTAACCAGACAATGTGCTTATGTTATACGGAAAGTGTGTAAAAAATTTAAAATTCTCTGAAGGTGCAAAAAGAAGCAAAAATCAGAAAATCGTTTTTTAAAAAACCTGATAACCCCGCTACAGCCGAAACCGTTTGCACCGTATTATTGCAATTCCATATGATTGTCGAAATGCCGAAGGTATTTACGGATTTCTTTATTTTATTTTTGAAAATTCCAACTGGGATTAAAAACTGTTTTCCAAAAAGTACATTGTTTTTTATATTTTCAGCGCAAATAGATTTATTCTAAAAGATCACGCTAATTTCAGAAAGGCGAAATAAAAATGCGACGAAAAAGATAATAGAAACGTTATGTTGCCTCACATTAAAAATGTTACGGACAGAATTGGCGAGATTTTAGGGAAAAATTGAATTCGTCTAGTATTTAGAGTCAGCAGGGAAAAAAAAAATTTTTTTAAGAAGTATCAATGATGACTTAGCCGAGGAGTTACATGCGAGACGGGTATATATAAAATTTCTTATTCGTGTGATATGAATTGCGTAAAACACACACTGATGAGGCTATACAATTTTACTGGGAAGAAATAATTTGCAGCTTTCCTGTGGTAAAGAAAGAACATTTTTCCCATATCTATAGTACAAATAGTAGAAAGACCGTTATCTGACGAGGCAAAATATTTATACCAGTCCATTGAAAGAAATAATATTAATATATATAATCATAATTAAAAGACAAAATATGCAAAAATAAGGAATAAAACTGTCCAAAGGGCAAATTTCGGGGGGGGGGGATTTACTCAGGCTCCCTTGTCGCTTCGAAAAAACTGAAAAGAGTATTTAAACAGAAAAAACAGTTATCCTCAAAAAATTTCTCAATCTGAAATAGCGACTAATTTTCTGATATTTATTCCAAAAATTATAAGCTATTTTCGGATTAATACATTTACAAATTTACAATTGAAAATGGGTATGCACAGAATTCCCCATTTATACAAAACTGGCCCCGATTTAGCCGATACCATTCGAATAAAATATGGCAGAGGAATAGTTTAAAATTTAACTTCATTTACGCTAAAAAATAAAAAACTACGTAAATGTTTACCGTTGAAGGTAGTTAGCACGCGCAAAATGTTCTTTTACATGTGGTCAGAGGTTCCTAGTAGTAATTATTGACCGAGGCCGGGAAGTGACGACACCTAGCGGATCGACGTAATAAAAAAAAAGAATGGATTTGAAGTGATGATTGTTTTAAATATTGATGTAGAATGATGCGTGGAGCAGCAAAAGTAGAGAGAAATTTTTCCAGATTGGGAGGGGCGGGGGTAATTATCCCGACGTTGCGGATAAAATTAACTTTTACTTTCTTTTCTTTTTTCAGGGCAAAATTTGGATTTTACCGTGACTGCAATCTGGAATTTTGTCCAATATGAAAGAAAAGGAATACGCGTGCAGTCCGATTATAGCGAAAACGAAAGACTTTTCTCGATCGAACATCGAGCTGTCGGAGAAAGCCATTCAACATTTCGACGACAAATACGATAATTACAGTCGGCGGATAGAAAAACATCGCAGGTCGTCTAGTGTAGTAACTTCTTCTGATTACTATTCGACGTCGGCTTCATCGAACGATTCTTCTGGTAACAATGAACTACTAACCGAGGAAGAACGAATGAAGATCGACATCTGTTTCAGAGGTCTGAAAACGCAGGTAAATACATACAAAATTAAAATAATGCAAAAAAATTAAAAATAAAAATTGAAAAAAATAATTGATACTTTCTTTTTACAACAATAAATCTCATTCAAATCAGATTTTAAAAAATAGTCTAACGAATACGGTAAAAATAAATGTACGTTTAATGAAAAGCAATTACGCTCGCTATCATCAAAAGAACTCGAATCTGATGTATTTTTGAAATACGATTTTGAACACACTGACAAACAGGTACAATGTAACCGCGGTCTTTACATGAAACTTACCTTCAGTTCCGCGGTAGTTAATATGACTGTCTAAAACATTCGGGCGTATTCATTTAATGAAGTCATCTTCCTAAAATGCTCTATTACGAACTTATCGAGCTACTAAGAGACGTCAAACAGATGCCTACCCCCACAAAACGTGAGCTTTAAAATCGAAAACTCTACTTGTTCTGGGTCCTAGTCCTCTACTGGCCCGAAACAGTTCGCTGCTGTAATCAAGAAGTAAAGACGTCATATAAACAGAGTCCAAAACGCTCCTACTGCCTTCAGTACCACTAACAATAAGATGAACTTAATTTCACCATTTCCAATGCTATTTTAACGATGATTTAGAAAACTTAATTTACTTTATTACATTACCGCGATGTTCAGAGAGAGGAGTTTGACAGATTTAAAGTCCTGAAAGCGAAATAAGGAGAATTCGAGTGTCGCGCGGTGATAGATGAAAGATCAAAGACAGAAGATAGGAGCATTTTTTTCTGGCAGCCTAAAAGTTAAATTCCTAATTTCCTTTAAAATTTCAATTTACGATTAGGAAAAGAAAAAAAGTGTTCCAGATAATTTTAATTTATCAATTAGTGAAAATTTTATTTCAACAGCTTATAAATATACTAAAACCCGGGAAACAGTTGTAGGTTTTATCATTAAACATATTACATTTCCTATACATACATGCAAGGCCGTATCTAAGAGAGGGTTTTCCGGGTTCACCCCCCCACCCCCCGAAATGTCTGTAAAATTATTATTTTTTTTTTCTTGTTTGGGTTTTTCCCTGGGCTTGTCAGCAACGGACGATTACCCATCAACACGTGTACTGATAGCAGCAATTAGGAGTAACAAGGAATGCAATCTAACAACGAATGCTATACTAAGGATGGAGAAACAATAACAATCAACGTCGATAAATGCAAAACATATGCATCCTAAAAAGAGAAGAAGTCACATTACCGAAGGTAAAAAGGAGTTAGCTGTCCCATACCATGGCCACATCTGTAAATACAGAGAGCCCACAGTACAAACGGACAAAGGAATCTGGCTACAAATAATTAAGGAAGAAGAAACACGGGATAATTAAAAAGCAGTTAGAGCCACCAAGCACCAAAGCTATATAAAACACAGCGCTTAGCGTCCGTAAACAATTATCCGAAAGTTCAATGACTTTCTCCATCACTATAAAGCAAAGTTTATAGTTCTTAATTATGAAAAATTAATAATAATTATGGTGACGACTGCGAAAACAGCGCCTACCATCCTGTTAAAAGGAAATGAGCAGAATTTACAACCAACACTATGGCCACACTGCAACAGCAGCGCCCGCAGTGCCGGCTGACAAGGAGTTCACCTAATCATAACTGCTTGAATTAAATGGACCGAAATTCAGAATAAATTTATTTCTTTTCAATTTTTGACAAAAGAAAGGAATGTTAAAATTATTATGAATTTTATGGAAACGACTATTTTTTATTTGTATTTATTGTGGTGTTCAAATATTGCATTTACAATAATTGACTACAAGGCTTTAGTGTACCATTTATAAATAAATATATTTCATGATAACACACACACCCATCTATATGTATGTGTATAATTATAAAAATATTTTCGTATCCCCCCTTGATCTAGATACGGCCCTGTATACATGCATAAATATTTTTTTAACGTTCATTATCTGAAGCTGAATTAACTTTAAACACGCATTATTGTATCTGTACCGAATAGTGAAAAACAAAATTCTAGAGATTTAAAAATGATTGAAGTAATTAAGGAAGCTAATGCGTTTATTATTGCTTTAAAACATCCGTCAATGATCGCGTTATGGGACAATCTTTCCTTAGAGCTCTGAAATAATGATCGCACAACATTTTAAAAAATTCTAAAATACGGCTAAAGCTTTGACGACACAAAACCATTCTATCAGGAGCAGATCCAAAGAGAAATTATATAATTACGTAAAATCTTCTACGGTAGGCAGTAGATTTGAGAAATAGCCCTTGTGTTTCATAAAGAAAATCAAATAGCGACCTTTACAGAAATTCATAAAAATGTCTTAAAAATACATGATTACTATTACAATTTAATTTAAATTTCGTTTTATTTTCAGGTGAAAAATAAAACGAAATTATAAAATTATACCTCAAAAATGGTAGTTTAGAATTTGAATAGTAAATTACTAGAAAGAATAGAACGATATCTATTTTGATTAGACTTTACTTTTTTTTTTATTTTTGTTAGTAGTCCAATCCGAATTCTTTGTACGTGAGCAAATAAAAAAAATACGAGTATACATATTTTTCATTGAACTATTTTTATTTAAAATTACGAAATAAAAATTAAAAATAAATAAAAAAGACGAAAGATCAACACGACAGTTGCGTTTAAAGCAGAATAAAAACGTAACATTAATAGTTTTATTAGAAAAAACAGTATTAAATGTTAGTTATAATTAAATCCAAATGTTATAACATTTATACGAGATTTTATAGTATAAATTTCTCTGTTATAACAAATGGTTCATCGAGGTTTTGGTTCTTTCGGGGGGGGGGGGGGGTATACCCTATTCCCCCACCCACACATAACCCCCCCCCCCCCCCCACACACACGGATCCGCCACTTCATTCTATCAAAAATTTACTTTCCGAAAAGAGAAAAAAAATATCGAAACATTTTCCAAAAATTCTAAACGATTGTAGTTTACATTTCTTATGATTTGTTATAGTTCAATATTTTGTAAGTCATTAAATAACGTATTCAAGATTTTTTTTTTTCATTATTGTTATTAATTTAAAAGTAACATCTTTTTTAGAACATTTTACATCTTTTTCAATTTCTTTTTTTTTTTTTTGGGGGGCTTGTCAACCGACGACCTTTACCCAGAAACAATTAGAATAGGAGGGAATCACTTATATCTTGATACGGTCAGATATTATTAGGAGAAAGGAACAAATAATAAGAACAATCTGTGGAGAGGGAAGAGATAAAACATAAGAGGCGCAATATAGAGCAGGTAGACCAAGTCTCAGCAAACTGAAGTAGAAAGCCGAGCACTCAGCAGAAAGAGATGAATACTTAATAAACACATGATCTGCATCGCAAACACGCTCTTCGTTCGAGTGGAGAGGATAATATGAAGAAGCAACCAACGAAAAACGAAAACGGGAGCAAGATAATAAAGTATGGCTTAAGAGAGCAGACGAATAATGGAGACAACAACAGAACGACGAAGTGAAGGAAACAGAGAGAACGACGGATTAGCAGAAAGACTAGGTTGAACAGACAGATAAAAAGAACAATCGTTAGAAAAAGAAAAAATGTATACATCAGATACCAAAGTCTGAGATGAAAACCTTTGCACAGCGGAAGGAGATTGAACGAAGAGACTTTTTTAAAGAAGAAGTAAGAATAGGCAGCAACCCGAGCCAAGGAGTCCGCCGCTTCATTACCGCAGATGCCCGAATGGCCAGGAACTCACAGCAAATCAATTTGAATGGAATGAAGGGAAAAAAGAACGTGGATAAGTGAGCGTATGCGGAGTATGATAAAATCACAGAAATGATCGGGAAGGGGTTTTCAATTTCATAACCTCTATTTCTCCACGGATCGTTTAAAAATCTTTAAGGAAATAAATCCCAAAACAAATTCCTGTCTAAATATAAATAAATCCATATGCCTGTTTATTAATATTTATAACTACAAAATATATAAATGTCTTTTAATAACAAATAAAAATAAGTAATAGTAGATTATTTTATATTTATTTTTGTTTGTTTTTGAAGCATTTATTTATTTTATATTTATAAATTCCTAGCTACCTTCATTCTGTCATACAG
Source organism: Icerya purchasi (assembly GCA_039619475.1). Classification (NCBI taxonomy): domain Eukaryota; kingdom Metazoa; phylum Arthropoda; class Insecta; order Hemiptera; family Monophlebidae; genus Icerya; species Icerya purchasi. The sequence continues at coordinate 248,186,749 of CM077116.1, forward strand.
TTAACATACGTCGGTGATAATTGTTTCTCTATCCCGACCACTTTCACATTATTTCCCAGAGGAAACACTAAAATAACAAAGGATGCTCTCTGTTTTTTTATGTGTTTATCGCAGGTTAATTGATATTCTTAACGCGGTATATTCTATAAATTTAAAATTTTCAAATACGATATTCATGCATGATACGACTGTGTAATAAAGGAAACACTAACGGAATACAAATTTTGTCTTACGGCACTGGTTATTACTAAATCAGTAATATATTTTATAAATTGCCAAAATCAAAAGCAATACTATTTAAAGGTTTATTATCGGGCAACTTTTGACCTTCCATGAAACGTGAAATTACATATCATTTGCGAAGAACCGCAGTCAACTCGATAATAAATAAATTCGACATAGGCAATTTGAAATACGAACAAATCATTATTTTGCGGAAGAGTATACTCGTCGTACGGATAACACCTTGACCGAACATTCATGAGGTGAAGGTCGAATGCTACACGGCAAGACGCTAAACTTGCACATTAGACTCTTGTCCGCATAATTACAAAAGACTCATTCGGACATGACCGAATCCGGAAAAAGGATTTTTGCCGCTAAAAATTGTTAACCAACTCCTTTCCTGTTCCGCAACTAATATTATGTAGCGAAATTTTTTTCTCTCGAACGATTTTTTAAAAAGAATAAAAATATCTCGATGAATACAGCATTCGAAGAGTCGCATCCAATTAAATTGGAGATGAAAAGAAAGCCGCGAGTACTCGAAATGATGATTTTTTAAGCAAGCAACCGTGGTTTTTAATTGTATGATTTATATTAAGTTCTCGCACTAAGAAAATAGTACAAAAATATTCGTCGGATAAAACTTAGATATTCGTCTTTCTCTGCACCGCTAGCAGTTATCCTAAAAGCTATATATTAAAAACTTGAAATTCGGCACCGAAATAAAGTTTCTTCTGATTTAATAGTAAAAATTACATTTTTTCGCTTCCAGCGTGAACAAGAGGGAAAAATATATTAAAAAAAGTTTTTTTTTCTTTTTATAAACAAATAAGTTTGGGTCCCACAAGGCAACAAGTATGCGCGTTGCTTGAGTGCCCAACAATCTTATTATCGTTTATTCAAACTGAACACATTACAAACTTATTCATGCTCAGTGGCGGATTTAGGCCTGGGCCTAGGGCGGCAACATTTGAGGGACGCCAAAATTTCAAAGGTGCTTGAACCCAAACATTTTTTTCCGACCGTTTAAAAGTCGAAATGGATAAAGTTTTCCGTCAAAGATAATATTTTGTGATTTTACATATCAAAGAATAATATATTTTTATCGTAATTAAAGTAAATTTATCATCCGTATGTGAGAATTGTTGATTTTGACTTTAAAAATTGTTATCGAGCCCATCGATGTATATATATATATACATATATATATATATATATTTTTTTTTTTTTTTTTTTTTCATTCCAAGAAAGGCGGCATATCAGCACGGGTCTAGGACGCCATCACCATCAAATCCATCCCTGTTCATGCTTAAAAGAAATAAACCTAAATTAATATACATCTAAGTAAATATATATAAAAACATGAGCGTACCTACACTCACTCTATGGATACGTAATCTATACACAAATACGTAAAGATAGCTTACATATTCAAATTCACATGCACGATCTTCTTTAAGAGGTACAAGTAGAAAAGTAACGAAAAAGGGAAGACGCAAGAAAACAGAGAAGAAAATATATAACCAAATAGATGCATAAGTGAACAACGTAAAATGGAAAAATATTCGGGACGTAGCTTGGTTTTTAATTTTTACACCATTCTTTCGGCCATTCCCCTACTTCCTTTTTCTACACACCCATTCTGTTTTCGTTTAAAATATGACTAGGGATATTACTCATTAATTTAATTAAAACTGAATCATCTGTGTTATCAATTCGCAGATTTGCCCCTCTAGGATAAATGTAATATATATATATATATATATATATATATATATATATATATATTAATTTATTTTCTTGTGATTCGAGTTTTTTGCCTGGATGATAACTTTATATTGCTGCTATTAAATTCAAGTAATCTATAATAGTAGTAGTATATCTTCGGAAACATTTCATTGTTTTGCTTCCACCAAGTTGATCTCGAATTTCGCTTCTAGTAGGGTAGTATAAGTTTCAAACATGTTTTCTGAATTTTACATATTTTATTGATTTCCGTTTTCTTAGCCTCTTCCCATATTTGGATTCCATATAGAATTCTAGACACATTATTATTGCATTATCGTATATACGTAGTGTTCCATATGGTAGCACCTGCTCTAATTTATATAGGGCTGGAACTGACTGCCTAATTTTCGAATTTAAATCTTAAATGTGCTTTTTCCAGTTCAAGGATTTATCGATATATATTCCTAAATATTTAAAATCTTTTACGTTCTCTAAAGACGGACATGAACAGGAAAGAGTGTTATTCGTTTCATACGTAATTTGTGCTTTTACACGTAAACATTGCTGAAAAATTACGTAATGAAAATGTTCTTTTGAAAATTTCGTTTTACTTAATTATACCGGAATACACACTTCGTAAAGTAATGTACTCACTTATAATAAATATATTATTATTTTAATAAGTATGTATTTCAGTATTATTTTTAGAGACCCATGCTTGACATATATAATTTTAATGAAGAATTTCAACACCGTTGTTTTACTGTAATTCGTGATTCTGCGAATAAAGTGTTTCAAATTCTTTCTTTAGATTTGAATTTATAAGTAAAATTTCGACTTTCTAAATTTGATAATTATTTTTTAATTACATAAATTGTTCTTTTAATTATATATAATAAAGAAAATAGAGTTTAAAAACAAAAAAAAAAAAAAACACGCATAAAGAACAAGTTTATTTTAATTCCAGCGCTGCAAAAATATTATAATTCACGAATTGTAAATATTTATTTCGACTTATAATTTGTTTAGGTTTACGTAAGCGGATCTATGGCTAACTTATACTACGGCGACACTTCTCAACAAGGTGTTTGGGAACTCCGATATACCGGCATTCCAGTGGTCATCTTAGACCGTGGCGAAACCAAGTCAAGGAATAAAAGACGAATACAGATACTGTTAGCAGAACGAGGTACTTGCTTCACGCTGTGGCAAGATATCATCGATAACCTATCCTCCTACAAGGTAGCCGGACCTGCCTTTCACACGATGTTCCTATCGTCCGATCATCGGAAAATCATAGGATTAAGTTTTGATTCGGTCGAAGCAGCTGATGAACTTTGGTTGCACATCGACAGACTGACGTCGTGCCCGGAAAACATCAGCTTATCGGTTCCTGGCTGTTCAAAAGGAAAGAAAACGAAAAAATCGATACCGGCTCGATTGCCAGAAAAATCGAATATATCGCGGCCGTGCTGTTTTCAACATATCACAAACGTTCACTTAACCGACAGGTCTAGGTACCTTTCCATGCAAATGTTACTACCTGTTCTACCGAACTTGTCGCCCGAAATCGGAACCAGTACCTCCGAGACCAAACTTTGCCAACAACAATTCGGCAATTAACCACTTTGTACCCTGATTCGCTCTCCGTCCTTTTTGTTTTCTACGATTAATATCATTACCAGAACTTTTTTTTAAGTCTATTTATTTTTCCACACACATACACACACACACACACAGACAGACAGACAGACAGACAGACAGACACAGACAGACACAGACAGACACACATTATACTGTAAAACACGTATCGCTGATAAAACTTCTAAGTTCACAGCGTTATCGGCGTATTTTTAATTAAAAATATTTGTATTTTAGATAAGATTTGTATAAAAATGTAAAGTACATGTAATATTTACAGTCACTTGTTTACATCAATTTAGCAATAAGACTTACATCACACAAGCAAACTTTGCCAAATTTCACACCCAGACACATAACCATAGAATGTTCCCTCTACCGGTATTCAAAAAGTTACCGTAATATTCTGCTTAAGAATCCTATAAGAGTTCATTTAGGCGCAAGACACAACGAGATTTTATGTAACTTTACAAGTTTGCTCTCTTTGTCTGACAGGCTATTGTACACGTTCGTCAACACTAATTATTAAGCATCTATTATCGCTTGTGTAATTTCCGGGTAAGGTCGAGACGTCACCTAGTGTTAATTAAAGTTACTTCGAAATGGAAACACCAATCCAAATAAAACACGTGACCTTGGCATGAAGATGCTCATCGTTGAAGCATGCTGATTGTATGAATTAGCTTTCCTATACTTACGATTAACGCGATTCCGCGTCATTTAAAAATCACAAGGCGGAATGTGAATATAGCAGATGTTAGATTTCTTGGTTATTTGTTTAAAATAAAGATAGAATACAAAACGGGTAGCTTGTAAAATTGAAATTATTCAGTACGAAGTTGATAGAAAAACCCTTGAGGAGGAAAATATCGAAATTGACGGATAAGTCGCAACTTGAAAAGCTCGCTTTATATAACATGCAGAAAATTACTCAGTCAATACAGACTCAAAGAAAAGACACTGTTCATTACGCAGACACGATATCACTAAAGGAGCATTATGAAATAAAAAAAGTGATACATACATGTACATCCATTTATCACTTAGTTGCCCACCTGATTCTGAATATCGTAATCGATCAAACAAATAAATAATTTGACCCCGCCGGAATCTACCGTCCATTACATCAGATCTTCTAGCGATTAGTATGTTAAATCTTTTATTTAATTAATAAAGCTTTCGGCTTTCCCGCTACAATTTTTCCTCGAATAGCCTTTTCGAAGCTCTCTCCACAGCGTATCAAAAAAATCTTAGCTTTTTCTCCTTACTATTCGTAAGAAGTAGCCCCTACTAAAATTTGCAGTTCTTCTAAATTACTTCGTTCTCCTGACTGTCCGAAGAATCTAAAATAGTCTAGGAGAGCCCATCATCTCAAAGATTTAAAAGCTCGCGTGTAATGTTCAAGATTCGCTCATCTCATATCACTATCGGAATATTGCCTTCCCGAAAAGCATTTAGATGCAGATGGAAATTTCACGTTCCCTATGCTACGGCCGATGAAAATTGATGACATGTAAAACAATATCCGTATCAGTACTAGACAACAAGGCCACTGAAATATTTTCCCGAGAGACTGACATCAAATATACTCAGGCAACTATCGGTATATACGATTTATTGTTAGTCAGCTACCTCGAGAAAATCCATCATATAGAACATGGAAAATTACGTTAAAAATCCGTGCCATCTAATTAACAAGACCTATATAAAAACATATAACTCTAACCCCGTTATCCCAATCTTAAATGGTGGCAAAGAAAAAAAATTCAAACTAATCTACGTTTGTACCTTTTTATGGCTCGTAATATGGGTGTGAACGTACAAAATAAAAAAAGAAAAATACAAACTCTTTTTTGTCTTTTATTAACTTTAAAAAAATTAAAACCGGCAAACTATATTTCAGCCATTAACTAACAAGGAGCAACATTTATTTCAAAAATAAAATATTTCCGGCCTACCTTTATTTTTTAGACAACATGTTATAAATTCAAATCGCATCCCACCAATAAAAAATTCCGATTTCGCGTAAAGCTGGATAAAATAGAAATCATTTTGTACACTTTACTTAAAATCTCCCGGACAAAAAAATTTCTGCCTATGCCTAGGATAATCTCAATACTTAATTTCAAACTGGTAGCTGTATCAATTTCGACTATTTAAAATTTATCCTTACTACGAGTATTTTAGTAGTCGCTTAAAATCAGATCTTCCAAATACCGCCTGTAAGTTTATGGAAAAAAGAGCATAAAATGTTTATATTAATAGAATATGGCGTAATTTAAGATTTTCAATGATAAAATTATTCCCGGTATTTCAACAAAAGCCCCAAGAAAACCCGGTATAATCTAAAAAATACCATACGAGCTTCATCGCGGGATTCATTTAATCGTCGCAGTTTAGAAGGAAAATTCTCATCAATCAAATTTGAAAACTAGTTTATAAATCGATGAGAACAGAGAAAAACAAAACGGACCGCAGAAGGTCAAACGGTAAAAATTACTTAATATCGGTGCTAAATGGGAAACACTTACTCATCGCGAAAATTATGATGTCACCGCTAGGGCCGAAGGCGCGCCTACATGCTTTCACAGTTAACTACGTTTAGTTCGGAACCGAATAAATAAGTTTTCATTGCGTTCTTCTAAGTATAAGACAAATAAGCGTACCGGAATTTACACGACGACAAGCCAAAAAAAAAAAGAGAAGTAAATAACACTCGCATCGCACAAAAAAACACCACACACGCACTAATACATACGCGTATGGTACACGCCTATCGTCATCTTTCAGACAAAGACCTTTAAATTAACCTGAAGAAAATAACCTTCACCGAGAGATGGTGCAGATAGCTTTTCAACCTATTAAAAAATTAGCGATGAACTGGCAAAATAATATTTCGTTTTTGATCGAGTGATTCCTCTTTGCTATTAATTTACTAATTGCCTTAGTACGATACAGAAGAGTTCGTTTTAACTAGTTACGCGCGGTAGCCGAGCAAAATAATTATCAGTACCTGTCACACAGTCTGCAGAGTACTCAGATAATAACCGATTGCTCAGGTTAAACCGAAATCCGATAGCGAAACGGTTCATGATTATTGCAAGTGGTATTATTACAGTTACGACACAGTTAGATATTTTCATACAAAATTATCTTAAAATCAATACCGCATCGTTTCCTAAATGTAGAATTGTAATTATTTAAAAATATTTTCCGTCTGTATCATTCGAATTTTTCTAGCATTTATGAATAATAAATATCATACATATACGGTTTTAAATTGACATTAATGATAAAATAATCTATTTTTACTGATTTCAAAAAAAAAAAAAAAAAAAGTTATATATTAGCCGCGTATTTATTTATATACTTATATACATATTCTTTTTTTAATTTACGCATGATTTCCGATCATGTGGACGATTTTAATGATGTCTGTTTTTTCAAAAGTGTATTAGTCAATCAGGGGCGTCGCCAGCCAGTTAGCTAGAGAGGGGCAGATGAGTTCTAGCCGCTTTTTTGTTAAAATAAATCCTTTATTTAAATAAAACATAAATTATAGGTGACTTGTAAGTGAAATAAACGCGATTTTTAAAAGTTTATTATAATTTCATAAATAATTTCAAATAATTCGAAAATTTTAATTAAAATATAATCTTTTAGAATTCATCGCAAATTTTTCAATTACTTTGTTGATGAAATCCTCTAGGTCGTCAGAAATGATCTCTCAATGGATACTAATCATTGCAAAACCATCGAGACTATTTTCTATAGTTGTACTTTTTAGGCGGGTTTTAATCCGCCTCAAATCCCCGAATGATCTCTCTACAGTACATGTTGTGCACGGTAGAGCGATCAAAATCCTCAATGCTTTTCCGATTTCAGGAAAGAAGTATTTTGTCTCCTTTATGACTTCTACAATACTAAACTTAGTTTGGTTCATCTTGTCCTGCCACAATTCTTGCCAAAGTTCGGTAAATCGTAAAAATTCCAAAAAGTTGCACAAACTTTTTTAAGATTTTCCATGGACATGTCCTACATTTTCATCGGATGTAATTTAGACAATGCGAGTGATGTAATATCTTCTTCAAAATCAATAATTGAATCTAGGTATGGTATAATCAAAAAGACCTCTTCCAGAACTCCTGAGGGCTTCCTGCTGGCTGATTGTTTGCGTACTGTTTACTCCCAACAATACGCGGCATTAATGTCAAATTCTCTACGAACCCGAGCTTTTTGTAACAGCAGTGGCATCTCTAATAATTTTATCCATTGCGTTTATAAGATCTTTACGGTGACTTTTTAGAAAATCTAAAATGCGCTAAATATGCTGTGCTGCCCTTGACAATATACAGTGTTATAGATTGGAGAATATTTTTTTTTTTTTTTTTTTTAAATAAGCTGTGGTCTCACAGGGCAAAAATGACCGTTGTGTGAGTGCTCAACACTCTTATCAACGTTTATTAAACAAAGATACAAAGTACAAAAATTACAACTATTTTAACCTATTCCATAAATAACAATACTAATAAACCTAACATAATATTTATGTAAGAGTATATATACATATGATTTACCACAGGTTCTGTCATATCCGAATATCTACTTATTAATGCAAAGCACAAAATAAATGAAGCTCTGGAATCGGCGGCATGGAACTGGAATGCTTTATTCCGGGTCCTGCTATTTCTCTCATACGTTAAGGTTTCTAAGGCCTCCATTATAGTGCAAAAATTATCCATAAAAACTCTGATGGTTTTGTGTTTTTCGCTCCATTTTGTTTCACAGAGATTGAAAATGTTTTGATATTAACTTCCTTCTAAAAACTGATTAGCGAAAAAGTGTTGTTATTTCGTTGATTGTTCCTATTGTGTTTCTAATTCAGGTAAAACATTGAGATCATTTATTACCAAATTCAGTTTATGTGAAGAGCAATGAAAGAATAAAGCTGTGGTATATTTTTCGCTCAAAATTGCTTATATGCCACCGCTTATTCCGGAAATTATCGAACAGCCGTCAAATCCCGATCAAACGCATTTATTCAGATTTAGTTCTTCTGCTGCCAAAAAATCATCAATAACTTTTGCAATAAAATTTACATCCAAACGGTTTAACTCAACAAATCCTATCAATACTTCTTGGACTTCACTGTTCTCGTCATAGAAATAACATATTCCAACAGATAATTGCTCTTTTCTGGAAATTTCAGCTGTTACGTCGGCCAATATACTATATGCCTCTGTTTTTTTTTTACTTTCATCGCAATATCTGCCTTCACTGCAATTGCTGATCATTTCATTTTATATGTTAACAGATTGACTATTTAAATTTTTTTCTCCACGTTCAAAGTGTTTCCTCAAGACTACATCACCCGCTTCAACTCATAACTTGTATACGATCACGATCACGATATGCCTTTGTCAATCCACTCCTGGATGAAGGGTTTCCCCAATATCTTCCATCCACTTCTGTTCCGTGCATTCCTCAACCAGTTCTTTCCAGCTACCTTTACTATATCATCCTGTCAACGCATCATTGGTCTTCCTTGGTTTCTTTTTTTGCCTATTGCCTACCATCGCAAGATACGCTTCGACCATCTATTATCGTTTCTTCTAGCTACGTGACCAGCCCAACTCCATTTCATTTTGGCCATCTATTCCACTATGTCGTCTAGCCCTGTTTGTTCGCATATCAATGTATTACGAATACGATCCATTTGCCTTGTACATATTTAGCATTTTCCTTTCATGCGCAGTTTGAGTTTATCTGATCCTTTTTATACCCGTTTTTGTGAATGGTCACGTTTCTGAACTGTATGTCAGGACCGGAAGTACACATTGGTTATACAATTTTCTTTTCAAGTTAATCGGTATTTGTTTAATCCGAAATACACCGCTTAATTTTCAAAACGCAACCCACGACAGTGATATTCTCCTCGTTATTTCCGCTTTCGTTATGTTCTTTTTATTTGTCGTGATTTTCTGACCTAAATAAATGTAACTATCCACCTGTTCTATTTTTTCCGAATTTATTGTTATTCTTATTCGTCTTTCGGTGTTTTCTCATTATTTTTGTTTTGTCTAGGTTTATTTTTAATCCTATTTTGTTAGAATGTAGATTCAGGTCTGTTATCATCGTCTGTAGTTCTTCTGCGCTTGTGCTCACTAATGCTATGTCATGCGCGAATCTGAGGTGATTTAGATATTCGCCGTCTATTTCGATACCTGCTGTAACCCAATTTAAATTCTTGTATACGATTTCCAATACGTAGATAAATAATTTTGGAGAAATGGTGTCACCTTGTCTAACTCTTCGTTTTACTGGGATTTTTTCCCTTTTGTTCCGTAGACTTATTCGCATTGTAGCGGAGCTGTTAATATTCCTAATAATGTTAATATACACTTGTCATTAATCCCAGTGAGATTTAACGAATTTAGTACTGCCCAGACCTCTTTTGAATCGTAATCTATGAAGGCTATGTATAATTCCATATTGTACTCACTTCTGTATCAATGTTGTAATTGTTAATAGGTGGCCATTTGTACTAAATCCTCACCTGAAGCCAGCCTGCTCTCTCGGTTGATTAAGGTCAATTTGTTCTGTTAGTCGATTCGTTATTACACGAGTAAATAATTTTTGTATATTTGCGACAATAAACTAATTACTCTATAATTATTCAAATTTTGCGCATCTCCTTTTTTATGTGTAAGCACTACTTCTGCTTCAGGCCATGGTGCGGCGGGAAAGTGTTTCTTTCTAAACATCGATTGAAAAGTTGACAAATAACATTAGCAGCATATTTCCACCATGTTTAATCATCTCTGCCAGGATCCCGTCTGGTACCGGTGCTTTGTTATTTTTTAATGCTCGAAGCGCATTTCTTACTTCATCTTTATTTATCTTAGGGATATTTTCAATGTTTTCATTCTGACTTTATGTGTATTTATCATTATATTTGGCTGAATTCTTGCACTGTACAGATTTGTAAAATAGTTTTCCACTTCTTCCGTTATTTTACATTTGTTTATTATAACCTTTCCAGTAGCACTCTTTATTTTTGTTAATATTTCGTTACCGCGCGCCAATGCTTTTCTAAATATTTTCAGACCTCTGTTGTTTTCGACATGGTTTTTTGTATTAGACGTGCGTTAAGTTTCCGAGCATCACTCCTCATTTTCTTTCTCAATTTTTTATTCAACTCTGCCCACTGAATTAGATTTTTATTCTTATCAACTTTTAGCATTCACCGTTGTTGTAGTAACAATGTAGCCTGTGCACTTAATTTACTGCTGACTATTTTGTCTTTCTGTGCTATTTTAATCGCACACTACTTCATTGTTTCCGCTATGAACTTAGCTTCATCCTCAATTGATATTGATATTGTTGAGCTGTTTAGTAGTGCAGTTTGTAAGTCTACCAGGAGTGCTGCATTGCATTTTGTGCTAGTTTTTCTGGATCTATTTTGACTGACGTCTGTTTCGCTCTATATTGGTCAATATGCTTCAGATTAATTTTTAGTTTGCCTCTTACTAATCTGTGATCGCTACCGGTATTAACAGTATTTGACACTGTAACATCTTGTATAATGTGCAAATTATTTGAAATAACATAATCGATTTCATTTTTGTATATGAACTCAGTGCTTCTCCACGTCCACCTTCCGTTTTCCCTCTTTTTAAAGAATGTGTTCATGGCGTAGAGTTTGTTCATTTCGAGGGAGCTAGTTAGTATTTCTCCTCCTTCATGACACCTGTACCATGGATTCTGATTGCTGTCTCTTTTTCATCACAACGGATCCCGATTATAGCATTGAAGTTTCCAATTATAATTGTATATATACATTTGTCCTCGTTTAAGCTATCTTGTATTTTGTTATATAAGTTTTCTACTTCTTCATCGTGGTGATTTTTTGTCGGTGCATATACTTGTATGATTTTGAGTTTCTGTTTCTCATTTATTTGTATCATAATGTATGCGATTCTGTCAGATATTCCGACATACTTTTCTATTTTGTCACACCACTTCTTGTTTATTAAAAAACCTACTCCATTTATACGATTATTGTCTTGACCGTGATATAGTACATGTTGGGATTTCAATTTTATTACGTTCTCACCAGGTCTTCTTACTTCGTTTAACCCAAGTATGTATGTCCCATTTAATCTTACCTATTTCCTCTTCTAATTCAATTAATTTGTCTTCTGTTGATAATGTTCGGACATTATATGTACCTATGTACACCTGGCAGTAGTTCTTTGTCTTGTAACTTTGAAATCCACTTAGTTTTTGCCCATATCGAGGTTTTTTGTCATGTTCAGGTAATTTATTCAGCCGGTTTTTGCTCCCTCTATTTATGTTTATACTAGGCGATGAGGGAGCTAGTGTCGTATCCGGTTGCCCATTATGTCCTTGACTGCTATGGCCTTTCCTTCTTTTTGCTGCCATGTTGAGGAAATTAAAAGCTTAATCGCCCGTGCTGTCCAAGCAAATTGGGAGATACATTTTATCCCTACTACCAGGTTAGTTATTATATAGCTGTACGTGTTCATCTTTTATAAATATTATTGTAATTATTGTAATTATCTATTTCATTTTTGTTGGTTTCTTTATCGCGTTTAAAACTATTTAATTTTAATTTGTATAAGTGCTTTATTGTAGGAGCAGAGGTAGTGAGACTGTGTTATTCTGCTTCTGTTTTTCTGCCAGGGTTTACTCCCTTAGCCGAAAGGACCCGGTTTGTAGGCGCCGGATATTCGCCTTACTCTCTCCAGATTGATATGGACCAATCCGACTGGGACACGTTGTCGTGAGAGAGGTGCTGACAGCTTGCTAGTTATAAATGCAGTTGTATCTTAACGGTATTTATGGTAGGAACACCTTCGGCAGATGAACGTCTCCCATTTTACTGTCAGCGATTTGTTGTATGAGTTCTGATTTAGCCTTTCTCATCAAGCCTACGCCCGCCGAAAAGGAAGTTACCAACCCGCACGACGTGAACGTACAGAACTCACTTGGTCGTGGTTTCGTTTCCCTGCCGGTGGGACTAGCACCATACGGCAGTCGAATGACTACTTACTAAAGAAGGTGACTCTAGTTACAACGACCTGTGCCCCGCGAGTCCATAGCTTATGTAAGTCCTCAAGAATTCCTTCGGAAGAGATTTTGCCTCGTAGCGCTAGGTCATGGAACCACAAAATATAATTCAAGATATAATCGACTTAATAACTTTTCTGTTTTCTTCAATAGCGCTCTGCGAGTATTTATTGAATTGCACATTCGCTGGCAAACTTTCAAGAAATAATTCAGCAGCTTCCAGTGCCACCTTGTGGAATTGTGTTTCCACATGTTTTTTGCATTGCTCGTTAAATCTGAAAAATTGATTTTTTATGAATAATCCCAATACCCCTCTAACAGAACTTGGATTTAAGGGAAATAAGGTACCATATTTGCAAAAGGCACCTTTTTGGAGTCTGAAGTACACCAATCATGGTTAATAACCATGAATAATTAAATTTCCTCTTCAGATGCTTTGCGTCCTAGGCAGTCATATGTCTTGGGAGACGTCCAACATTTTTCAAATAATTGTTTCTTCTTTTCGGTTGATAACATCGACACTCGATTAATGAAGTGGCCAATGTCTTTTCCGTTACAGTCATGCATTGTTGAATCATGATTCTCGTTAAAATATTTGGACAACGTCGGTCTTGCCACATTACTTACACAATCATTTTGATTCTGCGTTTCCGAGGCAAAGGTGGTAGCTTGGGGCGCATTCTCAAATTTTCTCCTTTCTGCTCCTTCCTTCTTGTCACTATCTCTGCTTGATTCGTTATTAGAGCCAGATTTAAGGGGGACCAGAAGGCCAGTGCCCCCGGGGCCGTCACCAAAAGGGGCTCTTCACTAAAAAGGGTCTACTTGTTAATCACTCAAAAATTGAAAAATACAAGTATGAAAAGTACGCGCACTCAAACGGTGAAACGATACATCATTCTGATTTCCATGGTAATGTTGAGTTCCGAATGCGACATACTTCGTGATGATCTAATTGAAACTTTCGCTATTAAAAAATCTCGACGCATGTCTCTCGTTTAGAATTAATTATTAAGGATCGATTTTATTAATTTACCGAATAAATAAAATAAAAAATGTGTACTTCAATTATTGGGGGGGGGGGGGATTAAGGAGGCCTTCAGCAATTATTTAGCCCCGGGGTATTTTTTTCCTTAATCCGGCCCTGTTCGTTATCATTCGTTCTCTTTGAGTTCACTAAAAACCAAATGTACACATGTTTATAAATAACATTTACAAACTAAAGAGAAGATGATTGAGAAAATTGAGAGAATAGGATGAAATCTAATATTGAGATTGAATTAAGAATCATAATAAATTGATTATATCACAGAATAAGGATAAAAATAGTCTAAACTTGGGTACTTTTTTAGAAATTATTTTGGATAGAAATTTCATCCATTCTTGGGGCAATTTGATCTCTAAAAGTACCCCATTTAAAAAATTCTCAATAATCGAAATACGATTATTTCAAATTGTAAAATTTAGTTTTTCTTTAAACTGTTGCAAAACTCAATTCTTCACTTTTCGTTGCAATTAATATGTGAGGAAATTAATAATCAATGCAGAAGGCCTTAATTAGTGAATTTGGAAGCAAGCAAAATATATATTTCAGCATTTGTATAACAGTTAAAATAAAGTTAACCAACAAATAAAACAAGAAAACAACTTCCCGTATTATGCTTTACTTATTCATGGCTGTAAGGAAAATACGCAGTTTGCAATTAAATAACGAGACTTCATTTTGCACGTAGCTCCTTCTTCATTCTTAATATGTGAGAGCACTATTAGTTTTTATGGAGGGCACCTACCCACCCCTATAATTATATCGATAAGTATCAGTAAACACACATACTCAGGAGTCATTACGTTAAAAAAAGTACATTTCTTTAGAAAATTTTTTAGTAACATAACAAATGCAAATATCACTTAAAACATTATCAATTTTATTTACTATGCTTAACCTCCCTGAGAGCCTTTTATGATCTCTCCTAATCCTCGTGTAGAATTGTCTCCCGAAATTTTTTTTCATCACTTTTCAATAATCGTTTTTTCTGAAATTATCATTCGTACCGTTGATCGTATCGTCGCGGTGCCTAGTTGCTAAAGCGCTTGGCTTCCGTTTCGGAAGTCTCGAGTTCAATCCCGGGCGATGACAGAAAATATTACGAAAAATTTTAATTTAAATACTCGCTAATATTCATGTGGAAACCAATGGCAAACATGCATACCATCATATGTGCGATAGTTAGTACACAATAAACGTACGCGGTATTGCAATTGTAGCGCGATAAATCAAACATTTACAGTCAGTTCCGAATGTAGTCTTGCGTGTGCATTAACGTTGCGTATAGCAATCGCCTAGTACACTACCTATATCGATACAGCTAAAATGTACGAATAGGTAGTCGCCGACTCTTAGAAGCTGAGTATGGCACTATATAACGATGATGGTTTAATGTGATTTGAAAAAAAAATAGTAATAATTTTTAATGCAGCCGAACAAGAAATTTATAATTAATGTTATTTTACATTAGAAATGTAGATTCGAATAAATAAAATTAAAACCCCCGTAACATCATTTACAAGCTCATCACGGACAGAAATTTAACATTACCGCTTGTAATTTTTTACAGTGTGGACTAACTCCATTGATATCCGTTGTTTATTAAAAATGGCGCCGACCAGTGGCGGTCCCACGTGATTACCAATGAGTACTATTAAGTGCACTCATTAGTCAATAAAATAAACGTTTAAAAAAATGGGGGGTCTGTTATTTGCTTAATATAACCAGACAAAAATTAGCCAAATATTATCATTAGAATATAGGGAAAAATGAACAACCAAAATTTTAAAATAAAGTGGTCGAATGAATTATTAACGTTAGTTTATACAAATGGAACTTTCAATAAATTTAATTAAAGCCTCCAAAGCGTGATTTACAAACTCATCACTGCCGGAATTTGAACATAATATCTTTAACCAATACCCAACTCTGCATTATTACTCAATGATATTTACGCAAAAAATTGTGAGAGAAAATAAAAACAAAATATATCGACTTCAAGATTTACCTCAAAAATCGAATAAAAATGCCCTTAAAAGTAAAAAATAATTATTTAATATAAAAAAACGTACATTGCCAAAGAATATTATGGTTATTCTTAAAAAACATTTCCAAATTGTAACAATAATTAAAAACCGCGTTAAATATTTCTGTTTCGAATACTTTGCATATAGAAAATGGTGCGATTGTATTCGTTATACTCATTTATTGTGATTCCCAATTGTTGTTGGAATTTAAATTCGATGCCAACTCTGTCTTGACGTGACTTTCGATTTGAGGAGTTCCACGGTATCGGTTTTACTTTTAATTCCCGAAGCTTATTACTTTTTATTTTATATCAATGGTGCTTCCATAGAGAGAGTATTAGCTGTTTATAATGCTGCTTGAAGTATTCAGCAGTAGGACGAGTAAGAGTAGGAATTGTGTTGTTGAGTGTGGCAGTTTTGGCGGTCACATCCACCGTATCATGTTCAGGGATTCCTGCATGACCTAGGATACAAATGAATTTTGTTTAAATAGATTTTAGATACATTGTGTTTAAGATCACGTTAATGCGGGCAAAAATTCAAATTCACAAGCAATAAAAAACCGGTATGTTTTGTAGTCGCTTATTTCAAATAAGGAAGCGAATAGCTTTCGGAACATTTTTAAAGACGGAAATAATGAGGAACTAAGTAATGTTAACGGTAGGGAAACTAAAATTTTAACATGAAAAATAGCTAAAAATTTAGTAGTAAAAATGGAACAAAAGGAAAAGAGCTCAAAGAAGTTTGGAGGAAGGAGCAAAGAAGACGGCACTAATTCCCCACGAATCTCTGGAGTCATTCGATAAAAGTAATATGGCGAGAAGAAAACAAAGAATGCAAAGTATGATTAAATTCGTTTTAAATAGAAGCACTGGAAGGGGGGAGCATAAAAGAAAAAAAATATTGAGAGAATTTAGAAAATTGTAATTAGGGATTAAATAAAAAAGTTTACTAAAGAAAAACGTACGCAGTAAGAATTATTCGAGACGAACTGGAATTTTATGAAAAACAAAGGGCTAATTATGATAAAGAAATACGTGGTTGTGAATCAAACTGGAAAAAGATGTGACGAGAAAAGAGTTATGATAGTCTTTGAAAGGACTACAGGGATACGAAACGATCTTAAAGGAGAAAAACAGTCGAACGATTTAGTTTAAAGAGAGCAGATTTATAAGTGCTGACACACCAAAACGAGCAGTAGTCAAATTTACGATGAATAATTAATTAATGTAAGACGGTAAGAATAAACGAGTCATCCCCAACTGGTACGCAAAAAGGGCATTAAGAAGGTTTAACTTTTTGGGAGTACAATTAGGCAAATAATTAATGTTTATGGAAAGAGAGGTAATTGATAACAAAGGGAT
Source organism: Icerya purchasi (assembly GCA_039619475.1). NCBI lineage: Eukaryota > Metazoa > Arthropoda > Insecta > Hemiptera > Monophlebidae > Icerya > Icerya purchasi. The sequence goes on from CM077116.1 coordinate 248,203,869, forward strand.
CCCAAAGTAACGGAAATAGATTACAAGAAAAGGGCGCATTTGTTTAGGGACATCGTTTAATAATCGAAGTGTTATAGTAAAAATAACGCATGAAAATTCGAAAGAATATGTAGATAGAAAAACATTAAAAAGAGTAATTTCAAGGGTTCTTGGAGGGTTATTTAGATTTGAGTTTGGAGAGGAATATAACGAAATTCCATCAGCGAGTAATAAAGAAGAGGGTTTCAGAGAAACGAAAGCAATATTTAATAAATACATATTAAAAAGAATGAAACCAAGGTAGGAACTCTTGCACTAGAATATAAGGGAGTAAAGAGATGAACTACTTTTTTTGGAAGGGGAGGTATTTTTCAACCAGAAACAATGATGACAGACATGAAAAATCACTTCTAGAAGGGAATTATGGGCACTCTACAATTCCGTCTATTTTACATTTGGTGAGTTAGAAAATCATGGCAAAAAAATGTTTAAAAAATCAATAATTCAGATAAACGTAAACTAATCAGAAAATCATTATATAGTCTTTTTTTGAGGCTGATAATGAAGCAATAAATTACTCTCATAATGAAGATATTAATAAGTTTTTAATTCATTTTTAAAAGAAATAGGTTAACTATGTTGATTACTGGGCTTATTATTACAAGCAAAATACAGGAGTTAATACAAACATGCATTTAAAGGCCTTCCATAGAAACCTTAAGTATATACACCAACAGGATAAGGAAGTGAAAGAATTATATTTTGAATTAATTTTAATTGGAACATTAAAACAATTCAGAAATAAAATGTGTTGAAGTACAATAGCACCAAAATTAAGACTTAAGGAAAATGTATCTATGAAAAATTTGCATGTGAACATTGTAGTTCAAGCAGAACAATGGTTAGTGGGATCATTTTAACAGTCAGATAATCTCATAAAAAAATATATGATGTACAACAATTGTGTCAAATGTATCTCGTAAAAGAAGACATAGGTAATAGAGTTTAAATAAATGCAATTTATTATGTAAAAAATCACGGTATGTGTGCCTACATAATTATTGTAGATAAATTAAAAATCTAATAAAAATAACACGTGCAAACATGTACTCTTTGTATTCGTATTTAAAAACAAATAATAAAATGGAAACTAAAAACAATAACTCCTTACAAATTGATGTAACTGATAATGTCAATATCATTATAAAATTCGAACGCTCATTCTGTTGAGAATAATTTTAAAAATGATGTACCGGAAAAAATTGTTAAACTAATTTCAAAATACATTAAATATTCTATCATCTATAGAAAAGATGAAAGCTATAAAATCATTTTTAAAATCAGTGATACTAACAATTTTAAGTGAAAGGACGGCTACATCATTATCAGACACTTTTTTTTTTATTTAGTGTAAATAATACAATTCTAACATTTTATTTTACTTTCTTCTTCAATATAATTTGTGGTTTGTAGCAGTTCAAAACAAAAGAACAAGATATTAGAAGTAAAACATGCACATTAAATTGATATCGCAACTGAATAAATACACAAGCTGAACTGATTTTCCATAATTTTAGGTGTATTATGTATATATAATATATATACACGGACGTATATATAGCTTTTGAATGGGAGGGTTCAAATCTGAAATTTTCATAAGTTTTTTTAAGCAAAATATAACAGTAGGTCGGTTCTATTTTATTATATTATACTATTATTTATTATATTAAATAATACAATCTTATTTCATTCTTTGCTTATATTTTTATATAATAATATAAGAAAAATGTAATTTAAAATTTAAAATTGAAACATTTATGTCTTATTTCCAACTTATTTGCAATTTCTTTAGAATCTAGTTTTACCGCAGGGTCATGGTGAGTGCTCATAAGAGTAAGACCAATATTTTTTCGTCGCACATTCGATTCCTAATGTAGTTTCTTAATTGGAGAAACATCTTTCTGAGGTCGCAGTGGACACTGGAAGTGTGGCTAATATAGGAAGAAGCTTTTTTATCAAAGCAAAAAAAGTGTTCATCCTAATGATCGATAGCTTCTACTGCAGTGGTAAGTTTTCGCGTAGCAGATTTCCAGTGATTGTGCAGTATCTTATATTCACTGAGAAATATCATGCCTTCATTTTCACCAAGAAATGTTTGTACTATTTTTTTTAGCTTTTCTTGTGTGCTCTCGGGTAAAAATATTTGAATCCCTTCGATCGTTTCTTCATATGATTTAAAGTGGACATCGAGTTCTGTAATGACATGGTCAACAAAGGGGTAAAATAAATTTCAGCAGTAATATATTTTGCCAGCTTCTCTCGGTGCATTACTACGCTGGGTTTTCTATCTGTTTGTTTTTGAGACAACTATGTCATTTAAACTCATCTGCTTTGCTTGCTCGAAAAGGACTGAGAATTGACTTTCATTCCGAATATTTTATGATATCTTCTTTATAGTTTTTGCATAATTACAAGTGTTGGTCAAATCGATATTAACTTTTTTCATTGTTTTGTTTAGCCTTGTTGTATATGAGAAAATTGTTTTCAATATAACTAGCGACACAACAAACTGGCTATTTTCTATAGCGGTTTGCAGTCGGTATGCTTAAGAAGCGACATCCCTACCAACAACTTCCTGTAGTGCCTTAAGTGTTGCGCGTATTACGGAAATAATTTGTGCAAACCGTTCTACAGCCGCATGCTTTTCGGTCCACCATATTTCATAAAGAGAAATAAACGTTGAATGAGATGAATTAATCTGATCAGCAATTTTCTTCAAAATGCTGTCTCGAAGTGAAAATTGTCGAAAAAAGTTTACTACGCGTTTTGTGATCCTTACGCAGTAGGTACCTCGCATAAATACGCTAGAACTAAGTTGAGAATGTGATTTACACAGTGCACGAATTGCGCTCTCAGGTATTTCCCTACGATTATTGTTCTCGCGCCTCGTAATCGACCGCTCACTAGTGCAACGCAATCAATCCCCTTTCTAATGAATTTATTAATATCCAAGGTATAGGATAAGAGATGCATTATAATTGTCGTCGCCAGTGTTTAAGCTGAAAGATAAATTCAAGAAAATCCTCCCGGATAACTGATTTTTCAAATGAGCAGTCTACATATTATAAATATAACGCTAGTTGTTCTCACCGGAATATGTCTTGAGTTTCGTCTGCCAATACCGTAAAAAAAAAACGTCTCTTTGACCCTTTTACATGCACTGGAATAGCATTACCGCATAGTTCGATCATTTCATTCTAAATTCCTAATGAAGTATATATAGCTCTGCTATGGATACTTTGTGTAAGTAAATGACTCTTAAATGCTTCATCACCAGATCGAGCACAAAAATGGAGAAGTACTCGAAAATTTCCGTCATTATGAGCAGGTTCCTTTACTCCAACTTCATAATCATGGTTTCCTCTTAAGACCATTTTCTGTCTTCTGCACAAAAGAACTGTTTCTACAATAGCTTTTAATCTCTCGTGGTTATAAGCAATTTTATGACCTTTCAAGTTCATGGACTCCTCAACATCAGTAGATTTGCCTTCCGCAAACTTTACAAAGTTTGCTGCTTGCTCCAAAGTGAATTTATAGTATTTTGTATTTGCGTGATGACTAAAGTTCTCTAAAGCGTTTTTCCAGTTAGTAAATGGCTTATTAACAAAGGCTCCAAAATCTTGATAACCATGTCCGCCTTGGCCCTGTTCAAGTAGAACACATAATGACGTTTGAATACACGAGTCATGGGTGTTTCGCAGTTCAACGACGTTGAAAAGAAAACTTCCTCTTGCCAGTGACTGAAAACTTGAAAGTATCCGGTAGGTTCCAAGGCTCTTTTAAAGCTTTCAGCTTTTCCTCATCATTATTTGAAGGACTTAAGACAACATCTCCCTGTATACACGTCGGTATATATATATATGTCGTCGCGTTTGGCCTAGTGGCTAGAGCGCTTGACTTCCGATCCGGCGGTCTCGGGTTCGATACCGGGCGACGACAAAAATTGTGTACGGTGACTCTTCTCCTTCGATGGCGACCGTCAAAAATTGGTTTAACGAGTTTCAACGTGATCGCACGTCAGTTTTTGATAAGCTACGCCCAGGTGCCCCAAAAACGGCTACCACGGAGGATAACGTGACAAAAATCCACTATCTAATATTGGCAGACCGCCGATTAAAGGTGCGCGAGATAGCTGAGACAATAGGCATCTCAAAAGACCGCGTGGATCATATCCTGCATGAAATTTTGGACATGGGGTGCCGCGTTTGCTCACTCCGGATAACAAGCGCAACCATGAGACCACTTCAGAGCAGTGCTTGACGCTGTTTAAACGCAATCCGAAGGAGTTTTTGCGTCGTTTCGTGACCTTCGACGAAACATGAATCCACTGGTACACACCAAAAACCAAGGAACAATCGAAACAGTGGATTTCACCTGACAATCGTGCTCCGAAGAAGGCGAAGACTGTCCTATCGGCCGGAAAGGTGATGGCCACCGTTTTCTGGAATTCACAAGGCGTGATCTACAACAGGGCTGTACTATGCCGAATTATTAGGCCGATTTGACTCCAAATTGCAGAAAAAATGGCCCTATTTGACGAAAAAAAAAGTGCTCTTTCACCATGACAACGCACCGGCTCACACCTCCGCCCTCGCCACGGCCAAATTGGTCGAATTGGGCTACGAACTGCTGCCCCATCCACCGTATTCTCCAGATTTGGCCCCGTGCGACATCTTTTTGTTTCCAAACTTGAAAAAGTCACTAGCCGGGCAAAAATTTGAGACGAATGAGGAGGTCATCGCCGCCACGGAGGCCTACTTTGCAGACCTCGAGAAAACGTATTTTTCAGACGGATTAAAGAAGTTGGAACATCACTGGGTAAAGTATATCGAACTAAAAGGTGACTATATTGAAAAATAAATCGCCACGTTTCAAAAATTTTCGTTTTTTTTTTGTAGGCTAAGTACTTATCGGACCAGCCTCGTATATATATATACATATAATATGTAGATTACCAGTGTATAATCTACATAACATGAATTGAACGATACAAAATTAATATAAGTTGGAAAAGTAAAAGAAATAATATTTTAAAAAAAAGAAAATACATGTCCAAAAAATGTAACATAACGAAATAAAATAAGTAAATGATATGATCACCTATAAGTGCGTTAGTTCATATTTTTAACACCTCCTAATAAACTCAAAACCATTTATTTACGTTCAAAAATTTTTTTTACTAACTTTTCTAATTGCGGTTTTTTAAAATTATTTTTTTTGAAGTTATTAGTTTTTAAGTTAAATTTTTATTAGTATGCGCTATGTTTCGTCAAATACAACACAACTCGATTTTAAAATTTAATTTTTGTATTAAAAACATTATTTTTACGATTTATTCTTTATTTTATGACTTATTATGTATAATAAGGTTAATAATAAAATAAATACTTACATACCTATATATAACATTGCCGATTAAAGCAGCAATCGTTATAATATTTTGGTAAACGTTAATGCACTTCCCAATTTTATAAAAAATGTTAGTTCTTTTTTTGTTCCATAAAACAATAAATTTTCATACTAAAGGGACTTTGTTAATTTTTTTTTTTTTTTTTTTTGTATGTTACAATAAATTACCACATAAATGTATAAATTTAATTTCAAACTAAATTTTATGAAACTTATTTATATTGATCCGCAAGTTCAAAACGAAGGTCCAAGCAAATCGCAGTCACCAAGTATATTATTAAATGGGTAATTTTTATATATACATATGCAATCGGATTTCAAAAATAACTAATAATTTTAATAAAATCCACAAATTAAGGATATTTTGTATCTAAAAATGAATTGGTTAAGGCTTTTGTTCTTGAAAAAATTCCATTAAACAAACAATTTTAGAAGAAAAGAGACCAGCCCTAATTTCATAGCGAATAGAAAATTAAAAACAGATAAACGTGCATAGGCGTCGCCAGCGGAGGGCAGGGGGGGGGGGGCAGCTGCCCCCCCTGGAGCCTTGAAACTTTTTAATCAACTGGCCATAATGAGTATTCATACGCATGTAATCATGAATAATTTTCCAGAAACCCGCGAAAATGATGTTTTAATTAAGATTTTATTCTTGTTTAATAAAATATTAAGCCTTTACAACTTATAAATTTTATTTTTTCTATAACTTATATCCTTTTTCTATCATCTTGCCCCCCCCCCCCCCGGCGGCTGGAAAGGCATCTTGCCCCCCCCCCTGGCCCATCGGCTGGCGACACCCTTGTAAACGTGTAATATCCTTTTAATAATAAAATGTTTGAATTTATGATTTACACAATAATATTAAATATTTCAACAATAAAAATATATAGGTCGTTATTGTAGAACTTTATGAATGGTAATTTTAATATTTCTGACATGTGGGAAGGGATCAAGATTTTTCTTCCAATTTATATTATTTAGTTAGACTTTTTCGAAGTTGTTTTTTTATTTGTACAAAAAAGTACTATTTATAGATATTCAACATATCTTGAACGTTACATTTTATTTTGCAAATGACGTAAATATAAATTATGATTTCAGCATTAGCAGTCAAAAGATAAATAACGATTGTTTTAATAAAATCTGCGTTTTTCATAAAAAATCAATTCAAATTATGTTTGCAGTAATTGTCGATGTTATTTTATTTCATTCGATATTCAATAAGTCGACAATACATTGTTTTCACGGTTGGTGACGTGAATATGAGGAACCGGCAATCCTTCCTATTACAAATAGCACCACTAAAAGTAGTACGTCACCAACACCTGACAACGTCCATAATTGAATGATCATCATTTTCTTTACTAAGTCACCAGTTTATTTCTGACTGTTATATTTCTTTTTGCTTCATTGTTGTCATGGGCGCCGGGAGCAGGGTGCAAAGAGGTGCACTTGCACCCCCCTGTTGGGAAAAAAGATTAAGAATTTTTTTTATTAAGTCACCGTTTGAATAAAAACTTAAGGCGTCTGGATTTCTGTCCAAATTTGTTTATCACCTTGTCGATAAATCCAGTGTCCTCCTCTGCTTTTTTCCTGTGAACATTGAGCATGCACAGGCCGCTTAGCCTTGCGTCTTCCATCGTTGACCGATTCCAAGTCTTGACACGTCCTAACGTTCTAAATGTTCGTTCAATGCTGCATGTTATTTGCTGGAATAGTTAAACCAATTTTGATTGTCTCACATACCGAGAAGTAAAACAGGGTGGCTCGAACAATCAAATATGCGTATTCAACGATGGATTCATTTAAAGCCGCATCACTTGCTTCATTTATCTTCAATATCGCATACCATGTGATAGCCTCGGCAATAAAATTATGCAGAAAACCTCCATAAAGGTTCTGTATATCTTCTGCTACATCTAAAAATTAAAATTTATCTAATTTTCTGATATTTTCTGGGTGAAGCTGCATAAGTGAAAATGATTTTTTGTGTGTTGAAGAAAATCGATTTCTCAGAGTGATAGAATCTGATAATGGGATGAAGATAGATATTCTGAAAAATTCGTTTACATTTTCAGATGGTTGATTTGATCTCTGAGCCTGCCTTGCCACTACTCGAGGACGCTTAAATTCAACATTCAATTCTTCGCAAATTTTTTGAATTTTCTCGAAAATGACTGAAAACTCCATGGAGGCATTACCCCGATGAAACTGAAGCACGTCCATTAATTTATTTACGTGATCATGTATCGGCTTTATATTCATATTTACTTCTTGTAATTGGTTGCGGCAGACGGGTTCAAGTTTGGCAGAATAGGAAGCAATTACTAGGAGTGTCACAGTATATGTTGGAGTTGTTGCAGTCGTGTATAGCTGATATGCTTTGGTTTTCCTTTTTTAAAAGTTCAGTGCGTCATGTGAAAGTTCTTCTAAAACTGGTACAAAAGTTAGAAAGTTTTTAGAAAATTATCTGATACTTTTGTACTTTGCTGTCCAACCCGTTTCACAAAAGAGAAGTATATTTAGAATTTTATTTCGCCGCAATGTACTCTCTCTAAAAAAATGTATTATGTTCTTTCTCTAGTCCCAGCGGTATTTCTTACTTCACTGACATCATTCAGATCATTGATGACAAGATTCAATGTATGGCTTGCATAGTGGAAAAATAGAGCTGAAGGATATTTGTCAATAATTTTCTGACCACCTTCGTATCTTGCCATTAACTGAACGTACAGTAAATCCCAACATATATTTTTATAGGAAATTGAACACTATACAAAAGAGGTATTTAGAAAAATATATATTGTTCATATTATGAGTTTTATTAATTAGCGAGTTATAAAATTAAGAAGAAAAAAAAAATTTTCCTCAGTTCTTCAAATTTTGACCTTTAATATCTTTTAAAAGGTTAGATTAGTGGAAAAAGTGTAAGAGGACATCTTTTGTAGAGCATTCAATTTCCTACAAAAATATGTGTTGAAATTTTCTATACGTTCAATTAATGAATTTTTTCATATGGGACTGAGGTAAAAATGGAAAACTTTGTTGAGAAGGACCTTCCTATTATATTAAGAGCTCATATTTGGAGATAATTTTCTAGGGGTGCATAGCAACCAATTTTTCGGTATCGAAAGTAAAAAAAAAAAAAAATAGTCGATTGTTTTTACCCACCGTAGTGTAGATGCAGATGCACCTCCCTGAATATAATCCTAGCGGCGCCCATGATTGTTGTGTTATAAAATGTTTGTGTGTGAATTTTGTTTTAAGCAATATTCTAACAAAAGTAATTTGAGACAACATTATCATAACCGTCATGCTGAATTATTGATTTGCATAGAATATAAATGGAACGAGTGCGGGAAAATTTTTAATTATAAAAAAAGATAAGTGGTGTCTAGAGGGGGACAGTCGGTAGGAACGAAGTTCCTTCCACTTTTTGGTAGATATACAAGTATAAAATCATTCATAAAGTATATGATAAAAAATGACACAGTATAAATCCCGTATGAATTAAAACAAAAACAAAAAATGTTATACAGCTGACCACGCACAATACTTCCTGCTCGAATCTCGATACTCGCACGCACACACATACACACACCCGTATATAATAGAAAGAGACAGCGAGAAAAAAAAAGAGAGTGAAGGTCGCCTTGAGGACGTCTAACGCTTTTTCCTTACGTGACGATTTCTGCCAGTTTACTCTTACCTCCAAGCCGTTCCAAAATTTATCGTGTCTCGTTTGAAATTAAATTTTCCGACCATTTAATTAAAAATCGTTTAATTTGACTTGGCTTATAAACACACTATGTTAATAGAGAAACAAAAATTATTTTATAACGAATATGATATTATGTTAAAATAAAATTGAATTATAATATTTAGAAATTAAATTTGAAGTTTTACTGATAATAATGATAATACTAATAAAATATTTTAAGCTTTAACGGTAATGACATCGCATTTTAAAAAATTATTTATTAACCAAACACAAAGGAAATTGTAAAAAAAATGTATATCCGACAGCGTGGAATAACATTTTCAAATTATAATTTCTATCGCCATCATCTGAAAGATCGCAAACCGTTGTCACAAATGGCTTAATGTTTTCTAGTTTTATACTAAGATAATGATTAGTAAAATTAATTTAGCAAAATGTTCCTACTTTCTATATATTGAAAACCGTTTCTTAATTTATACTGCATACCGCAAACATAGCACATTTCTAAGCATCGTTTCCAAACAAAGAAATCGCTTATAATAATACAAACCATGTAAATTTGACTAAATTACCATAACAACTATTTGAAAAACAAAATACGGTAAATAAAAATACATTTAATACTATGAACATTCTCACTACCACACATTAAAGAAAATTTTTAAAATACTAACTATATGATGTCACAATGAAATGGACCGTTTTGTGTGTTTTACATCTATCTACCCGTGAAAATTATGATTGTAGAGTAGACAGTCGTTATTTTTATATTATGTTAATATTAAAGATGATTCACAAGAGAAACTGCATGGGCGCCGGGTGCAAGAGAGTTAACTTGCACCTCCCCGTTTGGAAAGGAAAATACACAGAAAAAGATTAAGAATTTTCTTTTATGAAGTCACCGTTTGAATAAAAACTTAAGGCGTCTGGATTGCTATCCAAATTCGCTTATCACCTTGTCGATAAATTCAATGTTCTGCTCTACTCTTTTCCTGTGAACACTGAACATACACAGGCCGCTTAGTCTTGCGTCTCCCATCGTTGACCAATTCCAAGTCTTAACATGTCGTAACGTGCTAAATGTACGTTCAATGCTACATGTTGTTGCTGGAATAGTTAAACCAATTTTGATTGCCTCACATTCCGCAGGGTAAAACGGGGTGGCTCGAGCAATCAAATCTGCGTATTCAACAATGGATTCATTTAAAGCCGAATCACTTGCTTCATTTGTCTTTAATATCTCGTACCACGTGGTAGTCTCGGCAATAAAATTTTATAGAAAACCTCCATAAAGGTTCTGTATATCTTCTGCTACGTCTAAAAATGAAGATTTATCTAATTTTCTAGGTGAAGCTGCATAAGTGAAAATGCGTTTTTGTGTGTTGAAGAAAATCGATTTCTCAGAGACGAAATGATAGAATTTAAATATGGGATAAAGATAGATATTCTGAAAAATTCGTTTACATTTTCAGATGGTTGATTTGATCTCTGAGCCTGCCTTGCCACTACTCGAGGACGCTTAAATTCAACATTCAATTCTTCGCAAATTTTTTGAGCTTTCTCTAAAATGACGGAAAATTGCATGGATACATTATCGCGGTGAGACTGAAGCATGTCCGTTAGTTTATTTACGTGATCGTGTATCGGCTTTATATTCATATTTACTTCTTGTAATTGGTTGCGGCAGACGGGTTCAAGTTTGGCAGAATAGAAAGCAATTACTACGAGTGTCACACAATATATGTTGCAGCGGTAGCAGTCGTGTATATATGCTTTGGTTTTCCTTTTTTTAAGAGCTCAGTGCGTCGTGCGAAAATTCTTCTAAAACTCGTACAATAGTTGGAACATTTTCAGAAAATTTTCTGATACTTCTGTACTTTGCTATCCAACGTGTTTCACAAAAAAGAGAGGTGGTATATTTGGCATTTTATTTCGCCGCAATGTATTCTCTCTAAAATAATTGATGATGTCTTTTGTAGTAGTAGCAGTATTTCTTCCTTCACTGACATCGTTCAGATCATTGATATGGCAAGATATGAATTTTTTCATATGGGATTAAGGTAAAAATGGAAAACTCTGATGAGGAGGACCTTCCTATTAATATTAAGAGCTCATATTTCGAGATAATTTTCTAGAGGTGCGTAGCAACCAATTTTTCGGTATCGTAAGTAAAAAAAAATAGTCGATTGTTTTGACCCCCCCCCCCCCCTCCTAATGTAAATGCAGATGCACCTCCCTGAATGTAATCCTGGCGGCGCCCATGAGAAACTGAATAATTATTCATCAGTTTGTAACTGCCTGTTACGATTTTATTGCACATACATTAATTTTTTTATACTTTATTAAATAAACTTACGAAAAAAAAAAAAAAAAAACGATAAATAAGTTCAAAACATTAAAACTGAAAATTAGATAAGTATAAATTTTTACATCTAGTACATACATAAAAATGTTTTTAATAAATGAATTCAAAATAAATTAAAGTAAAGAGTGAGATAAATAAAATGAATCTATTACAATCATAATTCAGAAGAATTTACGATTTGTTTTATTGAATTAATAAGTCAAAAGAATTACTGAGTTTTTATTTGCGCTGCTGTTTTCAATTATTCGAATCAATGGAGTGATTCGAATCAGCACTGAATTACACAGGATACAATTAAACAATCTCGACATTTGCGACCAAAGACAACCACAACCACGATAGACTGTTGAGGAGTAAATAATTGTAATTTAGTATTGTGGAAAACATAAAAACTTACTGGTCAAATCTTAGGAGTATTTGTTTTTTTAGATTTAACATTATGCGTGTTTTATAGAAATTTTATATAAACTATTTTCAAAATACTTGTCCTTTTCGTTGTAATGTACCATAAAAGTAAGTTGTCACCAGGGCTTAAAAAGCTAGATAAAAATTTTATCCATTTTACAATCTTGTACGCTTATTTTACAAATGGTAGACCAGAAAAGGTAGATGCTTGAGCCAATAAATTAGCATAATAAACGTACAGCAATGTTAAATAGATCAAATTTCCATTAGCTTTTTAAATTCTGGTTGTTACATAAATTTCACTACTTTACACACGATAAAAAACTAATACCGTTTCATTAAAAATTTAATTTTTTCAAAAGATAAATTAACATTAAATAAATTTATTTAATTTTGTGATTCCTAACATTAATAACAATTTAAGAGTATGTATACAGTAATTATATTTACTTCACTTTATTTTAAATAAATGCATTCGATGTAGCATATAACATTCATTTAAATAAATTTAGGTACAAAATGCATCGCGATAATGGTATTAATAACTTCACATTCATTTTCTTTTATTATTTGCCGGCCTTTTATTATAGAATTGAAAAATTTCAACAACTCTATAATTTATAAACAATGGTTGAATTGCCTTTTCCAGTCTAGTTTTTGTAAAATAAACGTACAGCGTTGTCAAATGGGTAAAATTTTTATTCAGCTTTCAATTCCTATTTCTGAGTTACACACCTCCAGTTGCTTTTCATATTTCACTATATAGAACAAAATCAAGAATCAACTGTCATTTTCTGTTACAATAATTATTGTTTTATAATTGCAATTCAGCTTTTTTCGGCTCCTCCTGAAACTTAACTTCTAAACGCTTTTTGAAAATTTAATGTTTTGTATATTTCACAAAATTGAATTCTTGAATCATATTACGAATTACGACTTGAATTGAATTGTAAAATCTATTTATGGATTATAAGTTGTACTTTTGTTTACTGATCGTAAAATTAAGAAAAACTTCAAACATTACGAAAAATGTAGTTCTTTTCTGATAATGAAAGAGTAATTTTGCTACTACTATATTTCGTGTTAAAAAAAATGAATTGTTATTAGAGTAAGCTAACTAATGAAGAATTGCACTTAATTTACTCTACTTTCGGTTTCTTATTGATATCGCTTAAAAATTGGTGAGTAATAAACTTGAATTTTTAAATGATTATGATCACATGTTTATAAGTTTCTTTAATATAGAAATATAAATGAACTTTATGGACCAAAAATTCACTTTATTTTAATTTTAATATGTGAAAAAATTAAAGTTTTTATACATTTTAAATCTCCCTTTACCTTTTATTCTTGTTAACTTTTATTAATTTAAAAAAAGCAATGATTACAAACGTGTTTGATTGTATAATGCTTACTTTAGTTTATATTCTAAGTAATGTGTATTAAATACATCAATATTTTATACCGCTCTAAAATTTTTGTTACATTAAATATATATTTTGTAATTTGCAGTTTAATGTTTTATATTTTTTAATGTGAAAATTGTCCTTTTTATTGTTTTATTCAGGTAAATAAATTCGGTTTATGAAATATTTAATAAGGAAATGGATGGAACTTCACGTAAGAATTTCATATCTGAATCTTGTAGTTATATTAAAATATTTTAATTTATCATTATAATATAGATAGTAAAATTTTCGCAAATGTATCTAAATTATGTAAATGTGCTGTAAGTAGAACAAACTAAATATTGTTGAAATCATTCCCTATTTCTGTTAAGATTATAAATCATTTAATTTTCACCTTTCCACAGATCAATAAATCTTTTAAATTAATGCTTTGTTTCGTTAATTCCGGTATTGTTTAGATAGGAATAAAATCAATTTTCTTTAGATGCATTTTACTATCTTAATTTTTTTTAAATGTAAATATTTATCTTTAAAAAAAAGTGATGTAGTACAAACCGCTTTGTATAAATTGATTTAGTACTTACTAGAATTAAAATAATTTATTGTTTTATATTTTTAAGTTTTTTTTTACGGCATGAACTAGCGAACAGATTATTATTATTCTATTTTTTAATGTGCAGTTGCGCAATGTAATTTACAGAATAGTTAAATTGTTCATACAGTGATTGCAGATGTAAATTCTGCCTGTATACTACAAATTGCATCAAATGTAATTATTAATTTTTCCCTTTTCATTTAGAATATTAATATTTGTCAGCATAAACTTGTAGAATATATAAAACGTGTGAACTAAAGTTTTAAGTTTAGTAGAAGGAAATATATTAAAATATCAAAATCAATACCGAGAGTAATGATAATAGCAATTAAAAACTACTTTTTACGAATCAATAAATAATTATATTTTCCAGTACATTTATTGTGATTTCATGTTGTTTGGAAACGCGAAAAATCTTAAATTGCATGTATCGGAATTTATATTGTAAATATTTACCTTAACCTCCGCGGTTCATTTTACAGTTTACATTCATTTTATTTTGCTTCTTTCGATTGCATTGGTACGTTCGTTTTTAATTCAGTCAGTAAATGAATTATGTGTCTTATGGAAAGTTAATTTAATGGCACACATTAAGAAAAATTCTGCCCATATATATCTAAAAACAAGATAATTCTACTGGCTCATTAGAAAACGATCATAATTAGATGCGAACTATAAGCGCTTAATTTACAAGCAAATAATATTTCCCATCTCGACATATTGTCTGCAACTACAGGGCTGTCCACAAAGTCCAATCTGCAGTGTGTATGCCAGACTAAACAAAATTTATTTCTAATATCAGGCCATACGAACGGAATTCTGAACTCTATTGCGATTTACAGACTGAGTTTATTCACTTCATCACCTATACTGTCGTATCTAAATATGAATATCATCTGCATGAACACATAAATGTAGAAACAATAATTATTCTTAACATCGGACAAGATCTTTGACACCTCAAGCGTATTAAGCCGTAAGATCTTGTCAATCTGTAAACAGTCCATATTACGTAGCATTTAAATAATGATAAGAATTTCTGTTATCTCTCTTATACGTTGCTTATTTGGTTTTCCAAAATCGTAACCTGACAAAAAAAATTAACAATTTAAAATTATTTACAAGTACATGGAATTTTAAATGTTCAAATAATGAAGTTCTTGGTTAGTTTTTTTTTTAGTGATTTTTATGTAATAAGTGAATTAAAAACATTTGGAAGTACGTGTAATTTCAAATTTTTAAATTGCAAGATTTATGGTTGTGTATTTTTAATGAATTTTAAAAACTTTTATTAAACTTAAAAAAATATGAACTATTAAATTTATATGGCTGCTATTATATGCTTCATTAGATTTTTTTATAATCATCCTATTATCCAGAATTATTATTCTACGTATATCGGTCTGTGTAGAAGGTGAAATTTATATGGGTTTTGTGGTCTAACATGTTTTTTATTTTTTTTTTATTGATTTTTTGTTTTCCTTTTTGAGGTGACTATCGAAACTGTTTTTATCTGAAGCGTTTTGGTGCCTCTATTTTTTATTGTATCTGGCATTACATTTATGTATTTATTCTTTAAAACTCACAAAAGCGTATCCTACTTACTAAAGAATAAAAGGTATTTTATACTTTTAATATCACTTTCAAATTTATTGTATTTTGTAAACTTCTGTGCTCCTTATTTATTCTTCGTTATTTTTTATATTTTACGTTCTTATTTATTTTTATGTTATCTTGTTACCGGTTTAATTTTAATTTGTTCATTTACTTCTATTATGTATAAATTGATATTTAATTCTCTTTAGCTTGGCAATTATGCTACGATGAAAATACGGGTTACAATTATTATTGGAATATCGAGACAAATGAAGTTAAATGGCAAATAACAGAGTCGGAAATATTTCAAAATAATCGAAATATCCATCAAGGTACGTTAAAATTGTTATTGATTCCATTAGAACTTGGCATCCTTTGCAATTTTCTTTAAAAAATTGTTTAAATATATTATTAGTAATAATAATAATGATTGTAATATTTTAGGGTTACCAGTGACAGTGGATACATCTAGTCAACAAAACACTGATAAATTTAATAAAAAGAATTGTGAAGATCTCGATCAAAAGTAAGAAAGAAAGAGTAAAAAAGTATTAATATTTGTTTTCTAACTCTGTTGTAAACTTCGTTATTTTCTGCATTTATTTCGATTTGTAAATAATTTGTTCACTAATTTGAAAGGGTTGATTTTTGAACTATAGTTGCGGTATAATCAAATAATTATGTATTGTCATTAGCCATTTTGCACCTGATATATGTGGCACAATTGTGTATTTTTAGATATAAAATCCTAATTCGTTTTCAAAATTGCTGTAAGTAAGTTTTTATAGTGTTTTTGATTTTCTTGTTTTTTTTTTTTTTTTAATGAAATGTATTGCAGAGAAAAATAGGTGTATCGTCTAATCATAATACTTAAAATAATGTTAAGCCTTTAATTTGAATTTGTATCAGGATAACAGAAACAGTCCGACTGGTCAAAATAATACTAGCTTTCCAAATTATGCTTTAGATTCATAATTCAGGTTTTCTATAATATCGATGTTGAAGTATGAATATTGATAGTTGCTTTGAACTTTTATTATGTCAGATTTATTTATGATTTTTATAATTTTATTTTTATATCTGTGTAAATGTCTTTTATTTTCTTAAAAAAACAATAAAAAAGTTGTATCTTCTCCTTTGAAAATTGAATGAAATAATTAAATTTCATCTTTTTTATATATCAATTTAAAAATGAAAATGCTGTAAAGTGTATTGCTCGTGAATATTCAAACTAGCTTCGTATATGCTGATCAAGTTCTTTGAGACTAACCAAGAGTAAAACAATTTTTTAATTTATCGTATCCGTTTAGTATGTTTCATTTGCGTGCAGATAAATTTTAAATAGTAACTTGAAAATGGTTATGAAAAATTACATTTTATATTCAAATAACTTCTCGAAAATGGCTCTAACGATTTTAATGAAATTCACAGATCACTGGTTTTTAAAGGCTAGAAATCGATTAGATATATACTTATCTTTGAGAAAACTATCAAACGAACAGTTGTAAAAGGAAGGTAAGGTGACCAGTGTTCATTTTAGTAATCATTTTGTATTTTTAGGGTTTATTAAAAAGTAAATAACACGTTTATTTACCGTGATAAATAACAAACCGAAATCATTTAAAGGTATAAAACTTTATTTCGTAGTGAAATATATTATTTAAAATTTACACAATATTTTAATTAAAATACATAGGTTTTTGCTGTAGGTATTAAGAAAATTTTGAATGAACATTATCACGTTAAATAGTGTGTCGATTGATTAGTATTAGTTGCGATTAAGACCCGGTAACTATCAGTGCGAAATAATAAAAAAAGAAAAGAAAAAAAAAGTGAAGAGGGAATAGAGTTAGCTAGTACATTTGTTGATGAAGATTTCATTACGAGTCTATTTGTAATAAATGTAATTAACTACTTTAATCCCGAAAGAAAATGTTTTTTGCTCCATATCGCTTAAATGATAAAAGTAAAGCAATCCGCAGTAACCAAAACAAAACGTACTTAATAATAACAAAAGTATACGTTTGAAAAAATTGTTCACAATGTATTTGCCTATTTTTGCGCAAGCAAATGGTGACTTCTCTCTCAACGATTCAATTGTCCAAAGAATTTCTCGATTTTCTTGTAAGCGAGCATAGGGACCTTGTTTCTCTGCTCCAACTGCTGCCAAGTCTATATTGGTTCATAATAGATGTGTCAACCATCATTCTTCTCAAAAAATAGAAATAAAGATGCATTAAGTCAAAATTTCATGCTGGTCAGTGTGCTACTTAGTATGTCGACCTAACCCACCTCGTTAGATAATGTTCACCTAGCCAATATATCGTGCAATCATCCATCTGGAAGCAACTATTTTCACTATTGGCCAATGGGATGTTGTGTAAAGCAGTCAGTAATTTGATTTGAAATAAATGAAGGAAAGCAGCTAAGTTGAAACAATTATGGTATCCTGCAATTGATCTTGAATTGTTTATCAATTGGTCTAGTAGTACACAAATTTTAATTTGTCCAAAATATAGCATCAACGTAAATTTTGCTTATCAGTTCCCACATTTCGAACATTTTGATCTCTCTCTATCTTCTGTACATAGTATTTGTAGAATATGCTTATATCGAAATCTTGTTTTAACATGTCATATACTGCAATGAAATGGAAGCAATTTCCGACTTTTTGTAAAGTTGGGTCAATGGATGAGAAACTTTATAATTATTGAGTCTTGGTTCACTTTCAAATACGTCGATGATCGTGTTAATTTGCTGGTAGTTTACAAATTGATGTGAGATGTTGTGCCTATTTATCCTATACACTGGTATGTTAACCGAAAAGTTTTTCTCTGAAAATACTGCAGCATTACTATATAATATTCATACACTAACCAAATATCGCGGTTGCTCTGTATTTTGTGGGAAAATTGGACATTGCATTGTAACAAGCTTAATTAAACTTAGCATTAAAGATGGTGGTGTATCGATTCAGCAGTAAACGAATTGGGATTGTTATTTCAAGTAAGTACTTACAGTGCGTAAAAAAAGTATTTGCACGCCACTAATAACGGCTGTATTAGTGTAATCAGATGCAAGGGGATAATGAAACATGTTGCAGGTAAATTAGTATGAAAGTTGTGGACCAACTAACGGTGTACTCGTATATTTCAACAAAAACATAACAATACATCCTAGTAACAACAAAAAGCAAAATTTACGAACAAAAAAAGTATTTGCACGCTACAGAAAAGGAAGAAACCTCCAGTAAAGAAAGATGCTACGTACCTCGGTATAAGAACTAATATTTCGTGTAGAGACCTTTGGCATCAGTAATAGCATGAAGGCGGCGGAGCATCGATTCTACCAGTTGGGCCGTGATCTCTAGCAAAATTTCATTCCACGCAGCCTGGAATGCGTGTTGAAGGGTGGACTCGTTCGAATTTTATGTTTATGAACTTCCAGGCCAACAAAATACCACAAATTTTCAATTTGATTCAAATCTGCAGATTTGATGGGGTATGTAATCTCTGCGGAACATTGTACAAGAACCATTCGCGGGTCAGCAATGCAGTGTGTTTTAGACTATTGTCTTGTTGGAAGCGAGAGGTCTGCCCTAGGTTTAATTTAGCCGCACTTGACTGCAGATTATGGCATAACACGTCGATATATACCTCCTTTGTCATAATATCTTCGATAAACGCCAAGTTTCCAACCCCCCGTGAACCATTCAACCCCACACCATAAGACTGCCTCCATCATGTTTCACTGTAGGCCTTACATTCTGTAGAGCAAATTCAGTATTTCGTTTTCTCCACGCGTATTTTTTTCTATCGGATCCGAACAGATTGAATTTACTCTCCTTCGAAAATAACACATATTTCCAAAACGATATTGGATGATTTATATACTAATTCACGAATTATAGGGGTTTAATGCGATTCGTTTCGGATATATACAATTTGTTTCGAAGGGTTCGCCTATGAATATTAGCCGATTATAAGATAGTTCGTACGGTTTGTCAATTAATCATCTTATCTGACTTTGTTGCAACCTGTGTGGCTGACCTTACAGCATATGTAAAGGGTGATTTATGCGATCTCTTGATGTGGTTCCGGTTTTTCTCTGGCTGTGATCTTCTGAGGTCTGCCTTTTCGCGGCTTATTTTTATTCTTTCCGATCCCGTGATATATTTTAATAACGTATCGCACGCCAAGAAACGTAAATTTCGTGTTGTTTGCAATTTCACGGTAACTTTTCCCACTTTTGTATATTTCAGTAATTTGCACATGCGTTTTAAACGGTATTTCTTTTGTTTTCGGTGCCATCATGCAACTGTATGCACTTGCACTCGACTGACAACACCGACGAAGCATTTCAGTATCATTGTCTCTTCCTTATATGCACGTTTTTCCTGACGAATCACTCTCATTTGCATTATCTGTTGACTGACTGAGTCACACTGTGCACGTGCAAATACTTTTTTAACTATGTATGTAGACATTTTTTTATTGAGAACGACGTTGATGTTGGTTTTTATTGAAATATATACCTTCATTCGTCTCCGACGTTCTTTACTCTCACTGTTTACGATGATATTGCATTAAGAAGGAAAACATTTCCTTTTACCAATAGAGTCGCTGATCACATTTATTACAAACAAATAAACATGCAATGAAATTTTCTTTGTAAATAAATGCGTTAGCTAACCTAAACTTTTTACTCTCATTGGTATTATAATCGCAGTTAATTCGATACGAGTTGACGCACTATTTAATACTTCATGTAACGGTTTGTATTTGACTCAAATTCTGTGTGACTTTTTTACGATTCCATGTTTATAAGAACTTTTATTATGCGCGCTATGAAATTTTCCATCGGACCTTCCATTTTTGGCTTCATGCCCGTGAACACCATGTATATGGTTTTAATACTTTGCTATTATTTCAGCTTATAATGTATTCCATGTTGATTTTTTAAATTACAGTGAAATAACGCTGATCACTTCGTACGGCGGTAGTGGTACGGATGATTCTAGTTCTGAAAATAGTTTCGACGAACGCGCTGCTTCTAATCATGTGACAGAATTTAATAAACGCCCTAGAAAACGATTGAAAAAAAAACACGGTAACGTATTAATTCTTTATGAATTACAATTATTATTACATTTTAACCTGAAGATTAACAGAGAAAAATAAATAACAAGTAAAACGTATAAATTAATGAAATTTAATGTATTATTACTGAAATCATTAAATTAGAAATACTAAATAAACATAAATTAATATAATACAAACGTTTTCGACAATTTCCGAACTTCAGCAGAAATAAAATTATATTAATAAAGATAGAAGTATTGAATGTTTGAAATCTGTGGGAAACCTAGATAATATGATTTTAGTCGGAAGAGAAAATCAAAAAATATTAAAAATTAATCTAAATGTTTGATTTTAAGTTTAAAAAATGAAAAAGAAATGTACATATAAAAATGATCAATATTAAAGGAATAGTGTGATTCAATTATCTAATTAAACATGAAGTGTATATGTGTTTTTCAGGAAAAAATAATATTCACTTATTTTCGATTGAAAAAGGAATCAAAGAAGTATTAATAAAGATAAACACAGAATACTTGTTTAAAATTTAAAGCAGACTTAAATCACACTGAATTAGAAAATAGTAGATAACTCAACCAGAACGAACTATAAAATAGAGAAACCGATTAATAAAAGGATTTATTCAATTAAACAAAAGATGTAAAAAAACAAATATTTGAACCTAAAAAAACCAAAAAATAATAAACAGAAAAACCAATAATGAAATAATAAAATGAAGAATTAAACGGGTGGTGGTGTAATAAACGATGAAAAGACCATGTTATTTGAAAATATTGATTTTTAAATGGTATTTGAATTTTGTGGCAGGAAACAGATTTGTGTAAATCAATATCTGATCGTTTAACAGTTTTCGTATCTATGTTTGATTGCATAGTAGATTTTAGCTATGTTTAAAAGTTTTTCCCCTTTTCAATTGTTTCTTAAGTATTACTGTAGATTTCTCCATTATATCCAGATTATATTTCTCTAAGTGTTTGGTGTAGGTAGATTTTTATGGTGCATTAAATATTCATAAATCTATTTGCAAACAAGTTGAAAATTTGCAAATAGTCATACCCCAGAAAGAGGTTTGCATTTATCCTCACATTCAACTCTCACTATCTTATAGTTGTATATTTTATTTATTTATTTTGTTCTATATACTTTCAACTGAGATGCGTACACCGTACATATCATCTGCGTGCTTAATATTTTTTAAAGATACCGTATCCAATAGTTTTCGTAGATCTTTAAAAATATATGTCATCGAGGACGATAGGTCAGCATCCTCTAGTATTGTGGAGAACAAAGAGGAACGTGCTGCTACGTTGACCCGCATATTACGAGGCACTCCGATGTGCCGAGGAACCCAAATCATCGTCACATGGCTGTACATTTGATGTAGTTGATGTAAATAATAGTATATTTTTAATATTAGCGGGTTGTTATATTTTTGGTTTTTTAATATGTTTAAAGACTAGGAAATCATTAATTATGAGGATATTATTAGATTTGTTGTGGTCATAATGAGGTGATAGAAGCAGTTTGTAATTCCATGAAGTTCTGCATCGAATATAAAATAGGCATCATTAAGTCTAAATTCGTGTGTAACGCCCTGATTTTCAAACTCGCAGGCGGTTAACAATGCCTCTGCTTCACCATTTGCCTTTGCTCCATTATTGTCGTAAACTAGTTGGTCCAAATATTTATTAATTGCTCTAGCTGCCACTTTCGTCGTACATATAGGACTTATTATTCCTGGATTTTGTTCTAGCAATGTATCGGTATTTACTTGAAAATAATTTCAATGGAGATAAGAATATTAGGGCTGGGTATTGGCCTTTCTAAACACGCGGTACCGTGTCCTCGTAAAGTCGCCAGTATTCTGGAGAAGGTCGCCTAAGAAAACAGGTTCGAGAGAATAGTGATCCAATTGTAGAAGAAAGTTTTGTATATAGTTGAGATAGAGATACATATTTCTCTGTATGCAATATTTCTAAAGGACGAAGGGTAACCGGATAAAGTACAAATAGTGGTAACTAATGAAGTTCGATGGGCTCCCAGTGCACAAGGTCGAGGAGTTTTAACGGAGATTTACTGGTCGAAAAATACACCTGTTCTCCGTAGTTGATTTTTGAAAGATACGAGTATATAGATATTAAAAAGGAATTTAGGGTTGATGTTTACAAATCATATGCTTCAATATGGGGATAAATTTAGTGCATTTAAGTTTCAAATCAGCAACATGAGGCTTCCATGGAGTCAAAGGTTAAACTGCGAAATTTAACAAACATTTTTTGAAGAAGGAGAAGTTTTTTAGATGTAGGACAAACTCGGAGAGGAACGACGTCCCCTGTTAAAGTCGACATATACAATTTTACTAGTCGAGATGACTAGTCTGTTGTTTTCACATTAACTTTGTATTTATCAATAGTTTTCTGGACAATTTTCTGAGCGTTAGAAAGAAAGCCGAACGATAAGGAGCTGTTACGATCGATAAACAGTCGGGTGGATATGGGAAACAAGATACAATTAGCTACATCACTAATGGAAATTATAAACAAGATTGTACTAAGGGCAGAGCCTTGTGGCAGTCATTCTCAGATGGAATGAGTGATACTGACGAATCTATCTTTACTCAGATCGCCTGTCGTTAAAAAAGCTGGTAATAATCTTGTACATTTGGCCATTTATTCCAGCACTATTGAACTTTAATAATAGTCTATGCTGTCATATGCGATCAAATGCTTTTTCTAAATTGAAAAAGACAGCATACATGTGTTGATGCCAGTGGACGCTTGTTAATATTTACGATTCAGGTGTATTAAGTGATAACCTGTTGATCTCTCAAGCTTGAATAAGAGAAAGGATATTTTTTTGTTCAAGGAAATGTAAAAGGTGTCCGTTCACTATTTTTTCTATTATTTTTGGTGGGATGCTTAAAAGAGAGACGGAGCGATAGCTTTCAGGACGGAATGCGTTTTTATTTTGTTTTAATATAGGATTAATATACTCCATTTCCCAGGATTAGGAAATATTTTCGGATGACCAAATTTGGTCATATATATTTCGGAGAAATTCTTTTGCCTATGGTGATAGGTATTTAGCTTTATATGGGTGAACTTCAGACGTAGAAAAATTATTGTTGCTTTTGAAAACTGTCGGGGAAGACGTAGTTCTTTTTGTTTACAAAAAGCTTTTATAGAAGTAACCTCAGTAGGATAGACTAGGGAAGGGAACTTTTTTTGATAGTGTTGTGCGAAGACATCCGCAACGTCGCCTAAATCCGATATGACCAAGATATGGATTAAGGAGATTAAATGATTAGATCGGCTAAAACCGTTCATTAATTTAATTTTTATCTGCGTCATTTGGTTGGATGTAGTTTGGATGATAGTCACAATAAAAGAATTCCAGGGTTTTTGCTTCTTCGCTTTAATTATGAAACGTGCTTTAGCACATAGCTTTTTGAATTTACAGGTATCTAAATGTACGAGTAATTTTAATGATTTGTATTTTTTGAGAGCTCGCTTGCGGTTTCGTATTGTCAGACTGACTTCAGTGCACCACCAAGGAACACGGCGGAAATGAGACAAAAGGGTATATTTAAGAATCGTCGTATCAACTACAGCCTTTTTAATATCTTTATGAGATGTAACTATTACTATATTGCCAGCGAAGGAGAATAATTCATTGGATTTTATTTTCTTTTGTAGCCCGTTTGAATATATAAAGTATTGATTTACGCGTAACTCGTATTCATATGAACCGATTTTAATGATTCTTTTTCCATTACAAAGAGTACTATTCAACTGAGATACCATGTGAGTATTGATGAAAACCAGTAAACATAAACTGAGTATTCGTTAAAGAACGTAAAAAAAATGTAATCTCTTTGAATCATTTTTTTTTTCTTATTTTTTATTAATATAACGGAGGCGATTGACTTAAAATACTATCAATTTGCCAAATTGCCATGGAAATGTAACTTTTAATATTTTTACCGTGGAAATGCAGTTCAAAATAAAGAAATCAATTTTTTTTTTTTTTAAGCATAAAGATGGAGAATAATATGACAAAAAAGTTGATTTTTAGCAAGATAAATTGAAGTACAATGCTAAAAATTGTAAAATAAAATGTTTTTTTTTTAAAAGAAAAAACATCGACTTCCAGATTTATTATAAAGTTTAACAAAAGTGCACTAAAAAGTAAAAAATAATTATTCGATGAAAAATATATTCCAGAGTAATTGAAAAATATATTCCAGAGTAATATTATTGTAATTCTTATACAACATTAATAATTATTAGAGTCGGCATCAAATTCATATTGCAATATCTAGGAACAATTTAATGAACATTTAATGCAGTTTTTAATTATTATTTTAATATAAATTCGATGCCGACTCCAAAAAGTTAATGTTGTATAAGAATTACTATAATATCACTCTATGTCACTCTGGAATACATTTTTCATCAAATAATTATTTTTTACGTTTTAGTGCATTTTTATTAAATTTTTATAATAAATTTGGAAGTCGATATTTTTTTTTTTTTTAAAACATTTTTCTTTACTATGTATGATTGATTAGTTTTAAAATTTCCTCTGTAATATGGTTTTTGATCGTTTTTATATCCTTTATTCTTATTTCATCACTTCCGGTGGCCTTTGTTTCCTTTAATCGCACAATTATTTTTTTTACCTGATATATGTTTGCTTTACGTATGTATATTTTTAACTCTATTGGTTTTTCCCTTTCTCCTAATAGCCTTTTATTACAATTATGTTCTAGTTCTTTATACCATTTTTAAATTCTTTACTAAAATTGTTTTCTATTATTCTTTTGTTGCTTACAAAATTCTTTATTTACGATTTCAATCATTCGTAGTGGCTTTTCTTTTGCTATCGTCTTATTTATATTTATTCATGTTTTCTTGATATTTCCCTGTTGTACTTTAAAACTTTTTTTTTGTAAACATATCTTTTTGCGATCTTATTTCTGTGTTTACTTGATTTGTTCATTGCTTGTACTTTATTCTTAATTTTACATTTCGATTGGTTTTTTTTTTGGTTTTTTTTTACTTTATTGTGCAGTTTATCATGCTCTCTAATTATACCAGTTATTTTTCGAGTAATCCATTCTGTTTTTTTAGTATTTCATCTCCTTTTTGCGTATTTTTTGTTTTTGAATACATTCTTTATATACTTCTTCAAATTTTCCCTTTGTATCTTTATATAAACTTTCAGCGTCAGCCACATTTTTTCCTTTTCATTTTATAAGTTCAAGTTTGTTTCTTATTTTATCTCCCATGAAAATCCTTCTACTTAATTGTGTTAATTTTTCTTCGATTTTTCGTAGCTCCCTAATTACTTCACACAAAACCATGTTGTGATTTGAAATTTTTATATCTGTGTTTCACTGGTTAAATCCATTTTTTATTTCTCCTTTTTACTATATTTGGGTTTGCATGAATCTATTTTCCTTCCGTTCTTCTCTTGCGTGTCCTACCAATATTTCAGCCATTGTGTTCATGTATTTTGTTACTTTTGAATTACATTTTTCAATATTTATATTAATGCTTTTTGTATTTACTATAGAACTAAGGATTTCTTAAATTTCTATTATTACACTTTCCGCTTTTTTAAAACTATTTTCAGCATTTGAACTAAAATATGGAAAAAAAACGAATTTAAAATATTATTTACCTGATAATATAAATATAACTTACACTAGCATAGAAAGCGAGGTGAAAAAAATATTGACACCCCCTCTTTCTTATCATTGTCATTTATCGTCCTGCTACTTTCCCTGCTACACTTCTAACCGTTTCCCACTTCGTTATTTCTGTCGCCCCTGTGACTTTATCGTCTTTTTCTTCTCTTTCTCGAGTGTTCCCTTACTTAACGTTTAACTTCTTTTCTTTTCAGTTCTTACCCCTGAGGTGTTCTGTTTGTTTTCATCCCGCCATTTTTTTGGGCCCACCACCAGATGTACTTTTTCCACCAATCACCACTATATCGTAAAATCCCCTACGCAAGATGCACGTAACCACATACATCTAATAACACTCACACTTTGCTTGCGCTCACGGACGCGCATGCACACACGCATCTTTCGCGAATTTTTATCTGTTCTAAGTTTGTTTCTATAATTTAAAAGTAACGTTTATGTAGTACACATTAATATTCTTCTACAATATTTAATAATATTTATACTTAAACTACACGTGCTTTAGTTTTTTTATTTCCTTCAAACTGCTCCATCTCTTCTTATATTAATTTTGTTTAAATCTTCTTAATCTTTTATCTAAATCGCTTGTTCCTGTGGATTTTTTTTCACGAAGATTTTTCCTCTTTTTACCTAAAACGAGATAACACTGTCTTTGCTTTCTGTTTGGCTTTCCATAAAAGTGTAGTATTTGGATAATTAAGTAACTTTTTCAGGTCGTTTTGCTCCATATGTCTTTATCCCGTATGTCCTGTTTTTTTTTTTCTGGTTTCAGCTGTTGGCTTCGTTAATTGCTCTTTTAGCCTTTTTACCTTTTGTACTAATCTTTCATGCATTTTAAACATTTTGCCATGTTTCGTTGATATAAGCTCTGTAAATTTTATCCTGTGAATACATCGTGAATGGTACAATTGAGAAATAAGCAAAGCATAATAAATACGAAAAAAAAATTGAATAATTATTTTAGTTATTGTCTGTTGAAATTGGTAAATTCAGAGTTTTTGCTGTTAAATGATCTGTTTGAGTTTTAAATCAGAGTAAATAAAAGAGAATCTTCACGAAGTTCTCCAAATATCGTTATGTACAATATATTTAGATTATTTTTATCATACTTTTACGGTTTATGTAAGTT
Source organism: Icerya purchasi (assembly GCA_039619475.1). Classification (NCBI taxonomy): domain Eukaryota; kingdom Metazoa; phylum Arthropoda; class Insecta; order Hemiptera; family Monophlebidae; genus Icerya; species Icerya purchasi. The sequence continues at coordinate 248,231,346 of CM077116.1, forward strand.
AATGTAGACTGACATTAAATATTTTTGTAATATACTAATAAACGGTTTTAAAATATTATCTGTATACTCGTATAAATCATTTTTTTATGTTAATACAGAATTACGAACGTGACAGTTTCTAGCAAATGCAGTACAGATCTTATATAATCAATTATTGGGTATAATAATTGATTATCAATCTTAAATCGTATATTGCAATTATCCTAATTATTATAATAACCTGAAATCATTTCTCAATGCTCATTTGAAACTGGAACTATTGCGGCTTTTTTTACTAATTGTTTACGCTTCATACATAAGTATATAATTAAATAAATAATTTTGTTTAGACCGTTCTACGAAAAATAAAAATGCACCGACAGTATTTGGTCCAATGCTGCCACCCGGATATGCTTATAACGATAGCAGTCCGACAGTTGGAAAAAATTTACCGAGCACAAAAAAGGTTTTTGGTCCCGAACTACCTCCAGATTTCTTCAGAAGCAATGACATCGATAACAAAGAGTTAACCAGGGTGGAGAATAATGCAATACCTTCTCTAGTACCATACGGAGATGATGATGAGCATGTTAATTCTTTGAATAATAACTGCTCTTCTGATTTCCACAAATCGGTAATATCGCACAATGTTTAATCGTAATATTTATAAATATATTATTCCTATTTTGCTGTAAATAAGATTTTTTTTTTTTTTAATTTTTTCCCTGCAAATTCAACATTTGAATAAACTAATTTCGTATAAATGTTTACGTTGGTCTTCGAGTCACTCTGTGCCGATAAAATTTCTCTTTTCCAATTGTGTATTTTCGGAATAGGTATTTAAAAACAGTAATATTTTTAGAGATAGAGAGAAACCGTATTTCTTAAAGGCCGTAGGATTTGCAAAGAAACAACTGTTAATGTACATAATTAATTAATATTCTTTTTTTTTTAATGGTGTTTTCCAGTATTTATTTTTTCTTCTTTTTTTGAACTTCTATATTATAAATAAAATTACAAAATTCTCTTATCAACAAATTCTTGAAAGGAATTAAAGAATTTTTAAAATTTATGCGTGAAAATATTTCTGTATTATAATATCGTTTAATTTCTGTATAACGATTTTTTTCCCAGCTTGATTAGTTAGAATAATCTTCCGGACAAGAGCTGAATTTTCATTTCATAACTATTTACTTGTATACGTTGGATAAAGAAGTCTTCAATTTATTTAAAAAACTGTATAGTATGAAATTAAATTTTCTAATAAATTCGTGATCTATGAAAAGCGTATTTTATTGAAAATTAGTTTTCTTCCTTCTTTTTTTCTTCTTCGTTTTGGTATTAGTCATTTTTATTTTATTGCTAATTGTTGCTCCCATTAATCAATGTAGTACAATTAATTGATTGATTTACTTTCTATTAGTGTAGTGTTTTATAGAATCTACTATAATACTCATATCGTCCTTTTCAATGACTTTTCCATATAACGAATTTTCCTCAATTCCTTGCTGCATTTTGTTACTTACTAATTCGATTGAATTAAAAGCTAAAGCTGATTAATATCATATTTTTCTGGTTTAGAAAAACTGAAAATATTATATCAATGCGTGTTGCTTGTAGTGATTAGGAATTTAACTGATCACAGATTTTTAACTTCTTTACTGTAACTTAAGTTTTACAAAAAAATAGAAATCAACTAATTAACCGATTAGTCGTTTTTTAAACATGCTATTACTAATTAGTCGATTATACTGGTCAGTGATGATAAAACTTGTGTTTATTTTTATTTTTTTCGATATCGCGGTTGTATAAATAAACCGATAAGAAAAATATTTCCTCGAAAAATTTTTCTAACCTTGCAAATTCTCGTATAATGAAATACTTCAGATAGCCCAGATGAGTCGTGCTCGCAGTAAAAATAAAAACAATGTTTTCCTGACTGTAGATTTTTTACTCAACATCCAACGCAATGAAATTATTGAGACGTTGTCAGTGTATTACGTACCGCATGATAAGCGAACTACTGGAAGATTCTATTAGTGTCTTTACTTTTATTTTGATAAAATTTGAATTTTAAATATTTCATAAAATAAAATTTTTACATATATACGAGTATATAATTTATAACTTTTTATTTATTTTCTGCTCTTTATTTTAGTTACAAGACAAATCAAAAATTCTTAAATACTCGGTAATCCTAGATTATGTATCCAATAGGACCTCTCTTTTCCTTAATATACGCATCCGAGCTAATTATACTACGGCTTTTGATTTTTACGGGTGTTAATATTTATTGTTTCATTCTTAGTTTTTGTCACAGTTTTAATGTAAGCAGTGTTTTAGTTGCCTTCTCTATTGTAAATATATTGATCATAGTAGTAATAATAACATTAAAAATTTGCCTATATTTTTAGATATTTTTGGTTCATAAGCTAAATTAATGGTTCAGGAGTTACGGTGATGTTTTCTTGACGCGTAAAAATAATTCGAGTTAATCAGTTTTTCCCTTTTATTTGTTTGTATGAGAAAATTTGTACGGATTATAAGTATTACTTCTCTGCTGAGAACGAAACCAAATTTAGTTAAAAATGTGTAACACAAGAATCCTACTCATTTTGAAAAAATAAGCGACTGAACGCGAGGAAAGGAAGAATCAAAAAAAAAGCAGTGAAAAGAAAACGTGGAAAGTTGCTCTTAAAGCTAAAGAAGTCGCAGAAGAAATAGTACAATAGCCAAAAAAATAAAAAATGTTTGTTGCCATTATTTTTTAAAAGACGCTTAATTTCTGACAGAATGATTATAATTTAAATGAAATGAACGGAACGGATAAATGCAACAAAAATTCAGGCAAAAAATTTGTTTTCAGATATTTTTTGATTTGTTCAGGGTATTTTGCTGCGGGTGGGGATGAACTTAAATGGTAAATTGTTTTGAAAGTGTGAAATTCTTTCTGTGAAATATAGTATTAATTACTTTACCTGCTGTACATTTGACCGACATTACCAGTTTGATTTTCTGCTCTAAAATATAGCATCTTTCGAAAGCGCGCATAAAATTAATGTTATCGAAATTTATTCTTGATTTATTGACGCACACTGTTTAAAAAGTATTAATAACGATTAAAATTAAATGATGTTAAAAAGCTATTTAATTATTAAATAAAAAAGAAAAAAGTAAAAAATTTAACAAATTTTTATTAGTTCATATTTTGACTTGTGCAAGTAAGCTTAGTATGTTATTATTTTTCCTTGTCATATATCGCCTAAATAAAAGAGTTTTCTTTCCATTCTTCTTCTTCTTCTTCTTCGACGTGTCGTACGCAGTGTTCTGCGCGTAGACGATCATATATTATGGCTTCTTGCCGCCTGCATCAGTTGTCCTATCGATGATTTTTTGGTCCACTGTCGGACATTTCTGGTCCATGATATTCTTCTTCGACCTCTTCCTCGTTTCCCTTCTATTTTTCCTTGAATGATCAACCGTAATAGTTCATATTTTTGTCCTCGTATAATATGACCAAAATACCTAGTTTTTCTTGCTTTTATTTCTTCAATTATTCTCCTTTCCGTTCTAGCTCTCTTTAGCACCTCTTCATTAGACATTTTCTGTACCCAAGATATCTTCAAGGCTCTTCTATATAACCACATTTCGCACGCTTCGAAATATTTGAGTGTTCTTACGGTATATGTCATTGCTTCGACCCCATACATTAGAATCGGATATATATAGCATTTTATGAAATTCTGTCTTATGCGGAGACTTAGTGATTGGTCCGTTAACAATTTTTTAAACTTCTCAAACGTTGTTTTGGCTTGCCCACATTTTCTTTTAACTTCAGTATTTGGATCAAGCTTCTCTGTAATATAACATCCTAGATACTTAAATTGTTTAACTTCTTCGATGTTTTTCCCATTAATCTGAATAGTTGTGTTTCGATGTTGTTTGCGACTGACTACCATAAATTTTGTTTTGTTTTCATTTATCCCTAGTCCATATTTTTTACCTGCTTCATTAACTTCGTTAATAATATTTTGTAACTGTTCACAAGAGTCAGCCAGAAGAACGGTGTCGTCTGCATAGCGGATGTTATTTATGTACTTTCCATTTATCTGAATCCCAGCTCTGAGATTCCATAACGCTTGCTCAAAGATACTGTCTGCATATAGGTTAAACAGGAGCGGTGACAGTATACATCCTTGTCTGACTCCTCTATTTATACGGACGCTTTCTGACATTTTGTTTTCTACTAAAATCTTGGCGCTCTGTTCCCAATACAATTTCTGGATGATTCTCATATCATATTGATTTATTCCTTTGTTTTTTAAAATTCGTATTAAATGGTCGTGCTTGACTCTGTCAAAAGCCTTCTCGTAATCCAAGAAACATACAAATACATCTTTTTGTTGATCGTAGCATTTCTGTAGAGCTATATTTACTGCTACCAATGCTTCCCTAGTACCGTATCCTTGTCTGAAGCCGAACTGACATTCATCCATATCTCTTTCGCATATATTTCTTATTCTGGCGTGCACTATTCGTAGTAAAATTTTCAGAAGATGACTCATTAAGCTAATCATTCTATAGTTGTTGCAAGTATTAGAGTTTGTTGTCTTTGGTAATGTAATAAATGTTGATTCTAACCACTCTTGTGGTATCTCGCCAGTATTGTAGATTTTATTGTAGATTTCCGTTAATTTTTCAATATTCTCATCATTTAATAATTTAATTATATCTATTGGGATACCATCGGGACCTACTGCTTTTCTTACTTTTGCTTGTTGTATAGCATATTTTACTTCGGACTCTAGTATCTCTAAATGTTCTTCATCGTTCATCGTTTCAGTTGCTTGCTCCGTCCTTATATCACTAAATACTTTTTCTATGTATTGTGTCCATACCTTTATTTTATCCTCGGTATCTGTAATTAATGTGCCTTCTTCTGTAAATAACTTTGCGAGTACTTTCTTTTTGTAGATACCGGTAATTTCTTTAACTTTTTTATGCAGATTAAAAGCATCGTGTTTTTTCTCCAGATCTTCCACTTCCTGACAGCGCTCAGACATCCATTTATTCTTTGCTGACCGTATTTTTCCTTTTATATTTCTCTGAATATCTGTATATTATTTTATTTCTTTTTTGTTTCCGTCGTTCTTCCATTAATTTTAGGATTTCATCAGTCATCCATGGATTTTTCTTCCTACCAGTGGTTCTTCCTATATTTTGATTACATATTGTAACCATTTGTTCTGTGATTTTCGTAATTCTTCCTTTTATTCCATCTGTTTTTGTTTCTTCATATGCTTTTGTGAATGTTTCGTTTATCTTCATACGCATTTTTTCTTTCGTTTTTTCATCTTGTAGCCTGGTTACATCTATTACCGGGTTATTATTTGTTCCTCTCTTCTTCATTTTTTTCCAGTGTAGTTCAAACCTTGCCACCACTGGGTTATGATCTGATCCTACATCAGCACCTGGGTACGCTGTTACTCTTTTAATTGCGTTCCTGTATCTTTCATTAATTATAATATAATCGATCTGGTTCCTTATTACCCTATTTTCAGTACTGCTCGGCGACTCCCATGTATATAATCTCCTTTTGGGCATTTTGTACCACGTATTGCTTACTACTAAATTGTGATGCTTGCAAAACTCAAATAATCGGTCTCCCCTTTCATTGGGATGTCCCAATCCGAACGGTCCTACCCAATTTTGTCGTCTGCCTTCTCCTATTTTCGCATTAAAATCACCCATTATTATCAAAATTTCATTTGGTTTTGTGACTGTCTTAAGCTTTTCTATATGGTTGTATTGCTCCTCCGTCTCTTCATCATATTTCGGATCGGCAGTTGGAAAATACACCTGTATAATATTCATGATGACGTTTCCGAATTTCGTTCTAATTAGCATCAGTCTTTCTGAGAATGGTGTAAATCCTATTACGAAGGGAATATATTGTTTACAGATAATCATTCCAACTCCATTTATGTGTTTCAAATTATTATTTCCGGAGTAGTAGAATTTTCCTTCTCTTGTATTTATTTCTAGTGATGTTCACTTATTCCAAGTATGCCAATTTCCATTCTTTCCATTTCTTCTAACACATTCTCTAATTTTCCCGGTTGATATAAACTTCGGATGTTCCATGTGGCGATTTGTATCTGTTGTTGCGTTTTCCTAGTATTATCCTTAGCAGACGGTGGTATTCTTCGCACCCTGTGCCCCCTAAAGGGCCGCACCGGACTCAGGGCCATTTTCTTGTGATTTTCTGCCATATATGATAACCTGGGAAAATTACAGCGGTGGTTTCCCTCTTGCCTTCCGCCGAATTTTTCTGTAGGGGTTGTCTCCCTTAGCACGAGGGGGGGGCGGACCCGGTTATAAGGCGCCGGGTGCTCGCCTACTCGCCCTGAGTTGATATTCATCAACTCGACTGAGGCACATAGTCACGGGCGAGCTTCTGGTAGTCTGCTAGATATATATGCAGAAAAAGCTTAACGGTATTTAAAAGCAGGCGTATTATCGGCATCTACACCTCCTTCCGTTTTCCTACCAGCGTATAATGTGAGTTCTGATTTAGCTTTTCTGATCAATTCTAAGCCCATCGAACAGAAAATTTCCACCCCGCACGACGTGAACGTACAGAACTCACGAGGTTGTTGTTTCGTATCTATGTCAATGGGACTAGCACTACAGACATAGAGTGACTACTTACTAGAGAAGGATGCTCTAGTTACAACAACCTGTGCCTCGCGGGGCTTTCTTTCCATTAGGAAGTAAAAGTTATACTGTATTTCGTTTCTTAATTTATGGTAAAGGTTTTGTAAAAAACGTCAGGATACGTCAATGACCCGTTCAATACATTCATGTACGTTAACTTCATTTAAAATTAGTAGAAGTAATAGATTAAATATTAGCAAAAATCCGATAAAATCTTTTGGAAAAAAATACTTTAGCAGCGATCGATTAAAGTACAAAATTAACAACTGTTACTCGTAGAAATCATTGTAAAATTACTAAATTTGCAAAATAAACAAATAAAAAATTACCGGCTTTTTTTTTGCTTTTTCTTTCTCAGATCTTATTAACAATGCGCTGTAAAATATAAACTGCCACCTACCTATGATTATGCGTAATGTGTTTAATTAAGAACTTTTAAATTTTAATTCGCTAAGTCTTGAATTCACGAAAATGCACAAAAACATTCTCGCATAAAAGTTGTATACACATGTATATGTGTGTGAGTGTGAATGTGTATGTGTATTAATATCGACTAAATTATGCAGTTATTGCTACAGGCACTTAACTGATATTAAATTAATGTAAATACTAATATTGGTTTTACAGATTAATCGATATTATTATTTACTGATATTTTCTTGTTTTAGCAAGAGCAGATAGCCGATAATGACAAACGGACTGTTACAAGTATCGTTAATGAATATAGCAGCTCTACAGAAAATGAAAGCAACGTCGATGACGTCGATGAAGTTACCGATAATGAAGGTGTAAGCGAAGATGCGGTGTTTCTGAATTTAAAAAAGAAAGCTGCAGCGCTGAAAAATTCAAATAAAGAAGTAGCTAATGAATTAAGAAATGTTACTGATGAAACGAAAACTGTAGAAGACATCATTGCCGAAATTGAAAACGAGCTGCCTCCAGATCATTTTTGCACTAATCATGTGGCTGGTAAAAATTCGAAAAATAATAGTTCATGCAATGACGTTGCATCAAATACAAATCATGTCTCCTCATCTTCGATTTCTTTGATAGCTGATTACGGGAATGAATCAGAATCTGAAACCGTCACAAATAGCGCCGGTAATTTGATCGATAGTTCGTATTATTTTTACGGACCTTTTAGAATATTAATTTTTTCATATCAGTTTGCATTAAGAAAACTAGTCCAGTAATACTTTTATTCGTTTGACAAGCCGTTAAAAAATTGTCTTTAAAAAGTTCATTGCAAACTTCAAAAATTAACAAAATTACGACCTGTTAAGTTAAATGTTCACCCTACGTTGATGTAATCAAGGTGATACTGATGCAATTGCCAGAAACTTACGAAATTATGTACTCAAACTTACGTTGCTCATGTTGTTTGAAAATCGTTATTAAATATGCGGACACGATGTTGAGATAGTCCGGATACATCATATTGATCACATAGAAAAAGAAAAGCATTCAAAACAGTATCAACGCTTAAAAGTAGGTCGCAATGAATTAACTGAAAAATTGATTGATAAATTATTAACTTATTATGAATCAGATACCGATATGTGAGCGTTTTTTCTTTTTTTTCTTTTTCTTTTTATCATTACAACTAAATGAATGGTAATTTACATCAGTTATGTCCGGATAGCAGAGGAGTTTGATATGTTATTGAAATGATACACAGCGGAATAAATATACAAAATAACAATAGAAGGTCTCGATAGATTGATACAAAAAGTCTAAAAATTGTAGGTCTACTGTGGTTGAAATTGCTGCAAATATCGTTAATTTTTTTTCATTATTACTGACAAGGCAAATACGTAATTTAAAAATAATGCGAACGATAAATAGCAGTGCTGAAATTAATGTCTGTTATTGGACTTTTTCGAAAACGATCACATTTCCAAAAAAATAAAAACAAATGGAATAGTGATGAGGCATCATCATCAACAAAAAGAGCTAATAGAACGTCAGTTAAAAAATCAAAATTGATCTTATACTTAGCTACTTTATCTATAAAAGAACAGCTACGTGGCTTAGAAATCGATTTTTCAGTATACTTATGAGAAAAAATGAAGTTTCATTTATCGTATCTGCCTCAGGAACTTTAAATGAGTTTTTTTTGAAATCGCATTTTCAAAGAAAGAAATAAAAGGACCATGTGACAAGCATAGAACCTGTTGAAATTTCACGTAAAATTTTGCTACTATTATCTAATAAATTTTGTTTTGTAAAGGTGCTGTAATTGAGTTTTTTTTTTTTTTTTCACATAAAAGTGAAAGCGTTTTTACACAAAAATGATACTTCATTTTCAAATGACCACTATTTTGGTGAAAAAAAATTGATACTTTAAAAATCAGCTACAACAAATAATGCTTTTGTGGACTAATTTAAAAGGGCTATTGGTTTTTTATAGTTTTTAATGAAAAACAACGGGCTTGATAGTTGTTAAGGGGGGGGGGGGGTAAAGTTTTTAAACTTTTTTTTTTGCATTTTTTTTTTATTTGCTTATATGAATGTACAACATTTCAAGATTATTTTGTCAAAATTTGAAATCGATCGCAACAAAACTAACGGACCTATAGAGTTTTGAGTGAGCGGTGCTCCGCTCCGGTTTCGAACACCTACTGGGCAGCTACGTAGCGCGGCTACCTGGAAGCTGTTTCGTGCTCTTTTAAACTTCGTATTTTTTAGTTTCGCTGTGATTGTGTATTTATTATTAGTAAAATGCCGAAGAAAATTAGCAGAGAAGATCTCAAGAGAACCTGTTCCAGATTAAATCAATCAAAAAAAGTGATACCTCCACAAAAACGCAAGACAGACGATGTCGAAGCAAAAGGTACATCGTCCAAAAAAAAAAGAAAAACTGAATACTTTTGTGCCATTTGGGCTACTTACTACCATTACTGTTTGATGGACGAGGAACCGCAGCACGACAAATGCCTGAGCGGCCAAGACTCGTGGTGTGAATGGCAGAAAGCTGCAGCTGCAAATGCCCTGAAGTAATTCAAACACAGTTACACTGCACTTGCAAGTGACGTTTCTGAAGGAATTAAACCGATATATGAAGACTTGAGTAAGGGGGCACTTCTGCAGCGATATCTTGGAGGATTCACTCAAAACAGCAGTAAGAGTTTGAATCAACTCATTTGGAAAATTACCCCAAAATCACTGAGTGGTACCTCAACTGTTGTTGAAATCACAGCTCATGTGGCTTCATGTATGTTCAATGAGGGCTGTTTTGCTTTGCTCTCATGTATGCAAGAGATAGACATCAGTACAGGGTCAAGTTCTCATGAATGGACAGGCATGGTAGATTGAACGAGCATAAACAGAGTGGAGCAACAAGCTGCACTTGAAAGTAAAGAAGGCAGAATTCTACGTCAACAAGAGCAAAAAGCTGCCTTAGATTTTACAGCTGAAAGCTGTGAGCTTTATGGGCTTAACATCGATGACTCTGAATAAGTATATTAGAAGAAACACTCGCGTACTGATGTTTAAGTCAAATTTTTTTGTACACAAAACTTTAAAGCCTTTTTCTCGCACTTGACATTTTTAAAGTCCGTGGACACTGTAACTCGAAAACTAATGCACCGATTCTTTTGAAATTTTGTACAGTGTTTCTGCACATCAATTACGAGGTAACGCTGGGAGGGGTTTTTTTTTTTTTAATTATTACTTATTTTACAATAAAAAATTTGTCGATTATGATGGCAAAAATCGCGTTTTTGACTTCCAAGTGTTAACAAAAATTAAAAAATCAAAAAAAAAAAAATCCTCCCAGCGTTACCTCAAGAAAATGATTAACTATCAGTAGCATTTTGATTTTTTTGATTTCAGATAACCAGTGGTGAGATATAGTGCTCACCGCAAAACAACTTTTTTTTGAGGCTTCTTCGAAGATTTGCTGCTAACGGCTTATTTTTTAATATTTCTTATTTAAAATTTCAGAAAATATTGTTCAAATGTTACTTTATTGTATTACACTTAATAAAATATATTTGCATTCACTGGAGCATGAAGAAAAATTATTGAAAATGAGCCTTTTTTTACCGAAATTAACCCCCCCCCCCTTAAGTCAGAACCACGGTCTTTAGAAAATAAGTTCAAAATAACTTCTATACTTCGTTATAAATAAATTAAATACCACGATTATCGATCGTAATCGTCCGAAATTAGTCGACAATTTTTACATAGAAATATATTCGGTTTCCTTTATATGTGATTGTGTTTTATAATTTATTTATTATTAAGTTCATAATACGTATATATATAATTCTATAAGTTAGTTTACTATGGAGCATTAGAGATAACTTCTATACTTAGTTCTTTTATTTTTATTTTTTGAAGTCAATATCCATTTATTTTTCCCCAATAATATTAAAAGAGAAGTTACCCAAATTTCTTCTTTTCTTTAATTGTTTAGTAGTATGAACTTCTTTAAGTCAACTGTAGTCTTAAACTTATGTACATGCCTGCTAGTAACCAGAATCAAATATTAAAAAAGAATAATTATAAAAGAGCTAAATGGAAATAAGACCATTGAAATCGCATGCTATTCCATAGTTAACCACAACATAAATGTTTGTAAATTATAATTTTACTGGAAAATTTGTTTTAGATAAAGAAAATGAAAAAAAGAAAAAATTGTCGGCAATGAACACCAGTACGGTTGCTTTTAATGCGAAAAAACAAACGAAGCCGAACATGAAAGTAATAAAATTATCATCGAGAGCAAAAGAACTAATTAAAACAAGTATGTTAACTGCTAAAGCACGGCAGACTAATTTTGTGGAGACTGAAGATGGTTTGAAGCCGATCGAAGAAATCATTAAACCAACTGAAATTACAAAGCAGCCGGAATCGGAATCAGAATTAGAAGGTACTTTTTTCCGAATACTTGTCATTCCATTTAACGCCTTTAATGAAATCAAATGAAGATAACACGGTTACGATCTTTTTTGTCGGTATTTTCCGAAAAAATCGTTATTATACTTTTGGCAATACATTTTTTTATAGTTTTCAGTAAAATAATTATAATTTAGCTTAATATGAACGCAGTGGATCAAACGACATAATAATGTCAACAGGAACTACTAAATTTTTTTTTTAATTCATTTTTTTCTGTCAAATCTTAAAATCGATTAAAAACAGTTAATCTATCGAAAATCAAATGAGTTCTAAAAGCTAAATGAAAACTACAGAGAAATATTTGAGACACGAAAAACAAAAATCTATCGAACTCTTACACAAAAATTAATAATAGCAAGTGTAAAAATAAATGAAATCCGATTTATTTAAAATACGTTATTGAACTGAAAAAGCAGATCAACGGAGAATTGATTAAAGTGTAGCATTTAGAAATTTAGTAATATTTTAAGAAAACAAACTATTAGTTTACAAACAGTTTTTACGAAGATAAACTAGATTGAAGATTAGTGTTAACGGAAAGAGGATAGTATTACATAATTAGGAGATTAAAAAACGTGAATGGGGAGTCATGTGTGAATGAAACGTAGAAGAATGTTAAGCACTAATAAAAAAAAAAAAAATCTAATAAGATAAAATAATTCATAATAAATCATTTTCGGAACAGCTGTGTATAATGCAAATATTAATTTTAACGCGTCGGAAAGATTACGCTCTCTGCCATCGAAAAGCAACTATTTATTAAGTTGTTATGTTGCTAGTTTCGTTGTTTTTTTCTCTTTGTCGGTTTATTATTAATTTTATTATCCGAATGATGGTACTGACACATTGGTTAACACAAACAAATAATATTCGTACAGAATAATCACACAATAATTACATCACTATGAAATAACACGCTTACATCAAACATCTGACAGATGGAATTCACAATGCGTTAATCAATCTTATACAAGTAGTACCAAAATTTAAGCTATTTTGTTCTATTTCACATGACTCAGAATTCGATAATTCATTATATGTAATTTATTCAAAAAATTATATAATACGGTAATTATTGATTTATGTGCATATCCAAATTCGACACAATTCGTTAAAATTCTCTTCGACCGAACAAAATTATTAGTTTCCGGTTGTTTAGTCCATCCATTCGCAAACTAGAATGTATACTTTTAACGCGCACGAAGGAAAGTGCAGGCTTGCGCCATTAAAACGATAATCGATCTCTGCTTGTTTTATATTAAATACATAAAGTTTCAAATAATAATTTAATAAAAAAAATTTCTATACCGTTTTTGTTAAATTATTCAACATATTTCATTATCCCAAATTCAACCGTGCTACTAGACTGGCCACGATAAAAATAAATAAATAAAATCAAATCTCCTATGCACACTATGTAATTAGCCTTTTCGCGCTATTTAAAATTTTTGGCGGACTGTTCAGTTAATATCTGTGTCGTATCACGGATATGACGTGTTGGAGTCGACACTGATTAAGTTCAATCTATAACACTTTAAATTGTTTATTAGCAATATATTAAATTAACTAAATTATAACAACACGCGCGCGTATTAGTGGTAGTGGAGCGAAAAATTGTAAAAGACACTTCACAAATTAGTGTAAAAATGTTAGAATAAACTACGACAATTGAAATGTACTTAACATAAAATATTACTACGTGTAGCGTGTATAAAAATGTACTAAGTTACCTAAATTTTAAGAAAATAATTCTCCAATCAAGCCGATTTCCTTAGCGTCAGTAAAACCCTTTTGTTAAAAAATGTACCATTTTTTTGGAGTTCTATATTTAAACTAAATATAATGAACGTAACTAAAAAAAAATTTAAGTAACGTTTCCGCATAACTGTTCGCCACCAAAAAATTCCGAATATTTAAGCCGCTTGTTCGCGTTGCCCAGGGTGAATGACGCAGACACGTATTCGGGTTCCTACGGTCTTCTACGGAAGTATGTTCAAGTATTTCTCTGTAAAACACTACGTACACTTGGGAATGAAATGCTACCAAACCGATTGTTCAGAATGCGGCTCACTGACAAAAATGACAGACTACCACCACAAGGATTTGTGCTAGCCCCCCTCCTATTTAATTTACATACTTATGACCTTCCGAAAACTACTCCAAATAAATTTATTTATGCTGATGACATTATGGATAGCAGTCCAAAGCAGAAATGTATCCGACTTGGAAGGGAAGCTTGAGGAAGACCTTAACAAACTTGCAGTGTATTTTCATCGAAGGCGCCTAATAAATCCAAAACGATTACTTCACCTAACTTCCCGTTGGCAAATAAGAAACTCAATATTCACTGCAACAATGAGTTATTTGAATACGAATCTTTTCCCAAATACCATGGAATATACATGGATAGGCAATTGATATATCGAAAATATCTAGAAAACATAACGGCAAAAGTAAAGTCCAGAAATAATAAGCTAACTGGCACACTGTGGGGAGCTTCAGCGTCATCACTTAAAACAGCAGCACTAGCTCTTGTGTACACCATAGCATAATGCACAGTGCACCTGTATGGCTAAACAACTTCTTATCTTATATTTCGATAGCTCGATCTCGAGCGTCGAAATTACCTATCTGTATAGTCTAGCTGTACAGAAAAGGTAACGTTCTTGCCAATTGCTATATATACAATGCCAGTGTACACACGCGAGACTACACTCGGAACTGGTTGTAGCCACTTGTTATCGCGCTATAATGTGCAGCCCGTGTGTGTGTGTGTGAGGTGTGTACTAACTAGCGTGCATATGATGGTGTAAGTGGTGGTTTGCAACTGCCTTCCACGTGAATTACCGAGTATTTAATTTGAATTTTCGTAATCATTTCTGTCGTCAACCGGGATCGAACCCGTGACTTCTGTAACGAAAATCAAGCGCTCTAGCAATTAGGATATCGCGACGACGCCACACAAAAAAACTAGATGCACAATTTAATACCACAACGAAACTTATTGCAGGAACAATCAAATCAACGCTTACTATCTGGCTTCCGGTACTTAGTAATATTGTGCCACTAGATATCCGTAGGAAAACTACTACTGTACGAAAATAGTTAAGAACCCATCTGAAGTCAAGGAAATCAGTCGGCCCGTATACAGCCTTATTGCAGAGAGCTTCGTGGCATAATGAAATGGCGGGAAAAATCGGAGTTATCGAACCCAGATAAGCGAAAGTTAATTACATACGCCGACGCAGCAATAAATGTATTTGACCTTACCCATAAAAAGAACAGGTGCAATTAAATCATATCCGCACTGAACACGGACGCTGTAATGAGCTCTCCAGCGAGATGGAATATAAAAAAACGACACTGTCTGTAACCGCAACCAGCCCCCAAACTATTGAGCATATTGTACGTAACTGTCCAAAAAGAGCTATTGGACGTGTCACCGTAGTGTTTCCATGTCGACCTATACGATAAGAAGGAAGTTTAAGTAACAATAGTTTTAATCGAAACGATCGGTCATGTTTTTGTTCAATTCGGTATACGCGCAATAATCAAAAATAAAACTAATAAAAAGTTTCAGTTGATACGGATGATGTTTAAAAAAAAAAAACGGTTTCCTTATGTTCGAACATTCTTCTATAATTTTTTTTTTTTTATAACAAATTGCTAGTCCGCAAAAAATTCTGCGTGTTTTGGTTAAATACGTATGAATTCGTTTTTGAATTTTGAAAAAAGATCGTTTAACGAACACGTCGTACTAGAAATGTTAAAAATACTCGTATGTTACTTAAATTTAATTTGTGAAATTAATTTTTTTAAATTTCAAGTTATAACTGCAAAATTAGTTTATTAAAAGAACTTTAAAAAGATGTGTTTTATGTAAAACTTTTAATTTAATTTTTAACGCTAAAACAGAAATGTTTAAGTTAATAAGTTTAAATAAGGTAATTGTTTTAACGAAGCTTATTATAACTGAATCAGATTTATAGTATAGCGAATAATTTTCATAAACTTCTATATTCACTTTTTAAGTTAATATTATACTTAGATCATTATCGCTTTCGTGAAAGTTCGCAATACTGGTTAATACTGTCAAAAATTACGACGATTTTTTTTTTTAAATCGTATTGATCCAGAACTGGCGCTATTTTCGGAACTAGATCTTCCGCGTTACGATTCAAATTAACATTAACAAAATTCTTTCTTTAATTTTTCTGTCGGTTAAATACCGAAGTTAAATTTCCTATTTTGTTATAGCTTGTGTCAAATGTTTCGTCATCCAAAACATAAATTTTACTAATTTACATTTTTATTTTATCTCATATGAGACGTAGTTGTAACTATCTACTATTAGGTTATATTAATATAGTTTAAAGGCGGGAAAGAAAAACATTAACCGAAAATAAGGAGCGCTATTCCAAATAAATTCTAAAGCTATTTTTATGTAAAATAAAATTTCTGTAGAATAATCGCAATAATTAGGGATGTATTTTTTTCATAATGATCTCGAAAACCTATCTCTCGTGTTTTATTAAAAGAAAAAAATGCATTTTTAATAAATTACTTTATTAAATATATTTACGTTCTACTGTTTTAGTATGTAGTACTCCAAAAGAGTCGCTGAATGAAAATTTAATTCTATTAGTACGAAATTTGTGGAAAGATAAACAGCTACGAATAAGTTTTTCTGTTTGCGTAAAGGGAATAAGAGATTGAATAGTTCGCCGGTATTATATTGTTATTTATTATTCCGGTTGTCTAATATTTTATAGACTTTCGAAGTAATACGTCGATATATGTATTTATAAAGTATTATTGTATCGATATAATAGTTTCTTGATACAAGGTTGTTCGAAAATTCAAAAACTAGGTATTGTAGTGCAACTATTGAATAGCTAATAAAATATTGTATTTGTAATTTGTTTGCATAGTTTTAAGCTAATGTTTAATCACTGCGGATCTGAAAGTATTTCAATCACTAGAGCAGGAGTTCCCAACCAGGGATGCCCCATAGAGATATGTCAAGGGAGGCGCGAAAGAAAAATTAATTTGACGCGTAAATTAAACAATTATCACCATTTTCTGCATTAGTTGCGATGAATCCACCGACATCGTTAATTGTGCACAGTTAATAGTTTATGTTCATTACATCAGTGGAGATCACATTGAAGAAGAGATTTTGCACTCCTAATCTTTGACGGCAGACACTGAATCTGAAGATATATTTAATTCAATATCTGATTTCATCGCGAAAAAAATGATTTGGATTGGAATAAACTCATTGGACTTTGCACAGATGGCGCCCCTGCAGTGATAGGTGTACGATCAGGCTTAGCTCAAAAGCTCAAGAAAAAGAATTCCGCCATGGTGTGTACTAATTGTTTTATTAATCGACAAGCTTTGGCTTCCAAAACATTGCCACAGAAATTACGCCAGACTTTGGATTTCGTTATAAAGATCGTAAACTACATCAAGAGTAGCGCTTTGAACAGTCGATTATTTAGTTTACTTTGCGAGGATCTTGATTCTGATCACAGAGTCCTTCTATTTCACACAGAAGTACTCTCTGGTTGTCGAAGGGCAACATGTTGGCTCGCTCTTTATGAATTGAAAAAAGAGGTCATCCTCTTTCTTGAGTTCAAAGAAAAAAAAAGAGATTTTTTACAAATGTTCATCGATGAACAATTTCAATGGGGGTTGACCTATTTAACTGATATATTTGATGCCTTTAATCAGCTAAACTTGAAGCTTCAAGGCAGAAACGGCACTGTAATAAGTAACTATGATTATATATATTCAAGGGTTCATATCTAAGCTTCAGCTTTGGAATCAAATGGTATCTGTTGAAAATGTAATAATATCTTTTTTTCGACTATTCGAAGCAATTAAAAATAAAAAAAAACTGGACGAAGATTTCAAAGTTGAAATATAAACTCATTTGCAAACGCTGGGAAACGAATTTCACCGATACTATCGAGACATTAATTCAGAGTCACCAATATTATGTCACATGACCAGAAACTCATTTGTTGTTGATGTCTTATGATTACCAGAACAAGTTCAGAAAGAATTTCTAGAAATGAAGGTCGATTCGACAACGAAAGATGACTTCCATCTCTTGACATTGAAGAAATTTTGGATCAAACGATTCCTTGTTAATTCCAAAGTTGCCTCTCTTGCTTTGTGAATACTTGTTCCTTTTTCTTCGACTTACTTATGTGAGGCAGGGTTTTCAGTTATGGTTTTAATTAAAACTAAGCAGCAAAATCGTTTTGCCATTGATAGCGGCCTGACGATAGCTCTGGCAGAAACTGAACCTAGAATCAACCAACTTGGGCAGAACATGCAAGCTCAAGTATCTCTTAGTACTTTAATTAAAATAAATTATTTTGATAAAAACGTTTTAAAGTTGGTTAAAATTTATTTTCTACAACTTCGAATTAAAATAAATAAGTGTCATTAAAACAATGTGCGTTTTTTTTTTTTTTTAATGAAAAAATTAAGGGGGGGGCATAAAAATGTTATTTATAATTCGGAGAGGCTCGACGAAAAAAAGGTTAGGAAACTCTGCACTAGAGGATGTAACAGTGTTATCTTAGAAACTGGTGAAGGTTACATGTATAAATTATCTCATTGGACATAATACCAACAGGAAAATATTTATTAATTGTAAATATAAATTATTTTTAAATAAAATAATAATAATAATTTGCATTATTTCTACCAGGTGATAAAAATTTAAAGAGGAAAATAAAAACGAAGACAGAAATATCAAATAGAGCAGTTCCGGAAGTAGTCGATACGGCGGATAATTGTGTTTATACATGTAAGCAGTCTTCTTTTATCGACGGTAAAAAGATGTTAGCGCAGGATGAGGAAATTAAATTAACGGCCGGTAAAAAGAAGCCACTATTCGCTGCTTTTGCGGACGACATAGAAAAACCGGATAGTAAAATTAAATCATCATCGGTAGATTATACTTCAATATGGGCTATTGATAGAAATCAAGTTATGGGTTTGAACTCGGATTTGAACGAGCAACGAAGGAAAGGTTTTGGATTCTCGGAGGAGGACGGTTATGATAAATGCGACGAAGAAAACGGAAAATTACATTCGAAAAAATTAGGAACCATTCAGTTCGTTAAATCGGAAACTATTAATCTGCATGCTTACTACGATGAGAACAATGGTGATGTTAGCAACGCCGAAAAGCCAAGTAATGTCCCGAATGAGTCGATAGAAAATACAAATGAAGCGAGTATCGATATGGTGTCGTGTACTGAAAACGAAACGGAACAACAAGTGCACAGCGAAATGACTACAACTGCTGACACATCAAGTTCGCGGCAACAAATTTCAGATCACGAAGACGACGATGGTAGCGACAGTGATATGGTTATCGACGAAAATTTATCCGACGTAGACGGTGAAGAAATAATCATTGGAAGTAATGTTGCGGGGCAGGTTGCGCAAAATTTGTATTCTAATAAAAGTGCATCGATCGAAGCATCTTATAGTAGTAGTGATACACGCGTTCCTAAAGATGATATGGATATAACAGGTACTTTTAATCGAACATGACTAATTATCTTTTGATATCATTTTATTTGGTTTAATGTTTTTACATATTTATTAAAATGTTTTGCAGAGTAGATTTCTTTTTTTTTCTTTTTTTCAATCTCGACCACCTCTTTTATAGTTATAAATAATAATCTCTGACTATTTTAGCATTCGTTTTGTTTGTTTACAACATCTTTAATAATTTTTTTCAAACCGACATTTCAAAGAAGCTAATTCCTATTTTTTCGTTCTTCAAAAAAAAAAACCTTCAAATTTCCACGTTACTCGCAGAAGTATCAGTACATACACCCTGTCAAGAAAGTATCGGGAATTGTCAATTTAAATCTCCCGGGTAATAGCTAGGCAGATAATTTTTATTTTCCAGGTTGGTACAACTGTTTTGTATTATGATGCCTATTTTTAGCGCGATCTGTCAACCAGTGTGTTTACAGCAGCTGTTAAAATCAGTCGACCTTGAAGTGTTTTGTCGAAGTTTTACAATGAGTGAAAATATTGAACAACGTACTTGTGTTAAATTCTGTGTTTCGAACGAAATTTCTTGTGCCGATACACTGAAAATGTTACAGAAGGCTTTTGGTGAATCTGCTTTATCAAAAACGCGGGTTTACGAGTGGTACAGAGCGTTCAAGGATGGTCGGGAGACGGTCGAAGACATGCCTCGCTCTGGACGGCCTTCAACGAGTGTGACCGATGATAACGTCGATAAAATCAAGGAAATCGTTGCTGAAAATTGTCATGTGAGCTTGAGAGAGATGGCTCATGGATTGGGCATGTCACACGAGAGCGTACGTACGATTGTGCACGAAAAATTGGGTATGCAATGCGTTGCGGCTCGGCTTGTTCCGAAAGACCTGAATTTCTTTCAAAAAAAGTACCGAGAACAGGTAGCTGCAGACATGCTGGATCGAGCCAATTTGGATCCTACCTTCTTGGAAAAGATAATTACTGGTGACGAGACATGGGTGTACGAGTACGACACGCTTACGAACCAGCAATCGTCCGAATGGCGGCCAATTGGCGCGCCAAAGCCGAAAAAACCTCGCCAAAGCCGATCGAAAGTGAAGATCATGTTGATTGTTTTCTTCGATATTCGAGGCGTGGTACACTATGAATATGTGCCAGCCGGACAGACAGTCACCAAAGAGTTTTACTTAAGTGTTTTGAGACGTTTGAGAGAGGCTATCCGTCGTAAACGTAACGATTTGTGGGTCGACAATTCTTGGATTCTCCATCACGATAATGCGCCGTCTCACAAAGCCATAATTGTGAATGAGTTTTTGGCCAAACACTCGGTAAATATCATCGAACAACCGCCGTATTCACCAGATTTAGCACCCTGCGACTTCTTCCTATTCTCAAAACTCAAATTTCCGCTACGGGGAATGCGCTTCGAATCGATTGATGACATCAAGACGAATGCGACGCGAGAGCTAAAGGCCATCCCGGAAACCGCCTATCAGAAGTGCTTTGCCGAGTGGAAAAAGCGTTGGCATATGTGCATCGCTTCGAATGGATGTTATTTTGAAGGTGACAAAATAAATTTGGATGAAAATTAAAAATTGTTCGTTTTATTTAACAATTCCCGATACTTTCTTGACAGGGTATATATATGTCTTTGAGATTTAATATATTCAAAAAAATAGCTACCTTGTAGAATTGTTTTTGTAAGTAAAAAAGAATAAATCTCAAAACGTACCGTTAATTTTTAAATTTTATTTTTATTTTGTATTATCTATCATCATTTACAACATTCGAATTAACAGAATTGCAAGTTATAGATTATAATGGACGATGGCTGTTGCAGTATGCTATATATTCACGTGTTTCGAGATGATCGATTATAGAATCAATTATTTTTCTGCTTCGTGAAGTAGATATGGCGAGATCGTTGTTTAGTTGTAATCCTAACTCGGTGTGCATAAATCCAATAAATTCCGGTCTGTGCGGTCCTCTTAAATCCAAATTAAAGTCTCCACTAACGAGCATCGGTATATCGTGATAATTATGTTTTTCAGTTACCTTTAATTTAGGACTGTACGCTATAAGAATTAAGACGACGAATTGCTGAATTTTCTCAAACGATCTATTCGGTGAGATATAAACTGATGCGAGTATAGTTTTTTTAGCATTGATTGTTGTCTTGACCGAGCAAAAGTCGCCAACACCGTCATGACATGTCGCGAGTTGATCCACGCTCATATTATTTTGATCAAACTTCCGCAAATCGTTTTTGATATTGTTAGACTGCAATGCGTTGGAAGAACATGTCGCAAACTTTTATTAGTTTTCACAGAACAGTCAGAGCGTAAAAAATTAGAATATGAGTATAATTTAAAAGAGTTGTATTTTAATGAACTTTTTTGAAAATTACGAAATTTTTATTAGGAACGCTTGTAGACCCAGATGTTTGTACAGTATTTAATTAATTTATGTCTTCGAACGTACAAAAATCTGATCGAATCGTATGAACAAAGCTGTTTTTTTTTTTTTTTTCGAAATCGAAAGAAGAAGAAAACGACGTTTTTTTTATAACTAATAGAAACCAAAAGATGACTTTTTTTTATATATACAAAAGATTCTGAAAGAAGAAAAAAAAAAGGTGCGATAGATATAAGACGAAGAAGCGTTCGATTAGATTTGTAGTAACGTACGATATCCTCCTCACCAATTCGTAAGACGCCATTGCTCAACTAATTCAATTTTAAACGTTTGCGGTATCTCGTTTATTTACGTAGAAACGGTGTAATGTAAAAAAAAAAAAAAGTATCTCGGTGTCTATTGGCATAAAGGAACGTCTTTTTTAAAAAATTTAGGGAAAAATAACAGGCCTTGTATGGAATCAATAATATTTTGATCAGAGTTATACTTAAGAGTAATCAGTTAATCTATTAAGTATTTTAAAAACGTTTGAGTCTAGAAGTGCTCTTAATTAATCTTTACAGATGAGAAAATTTTTACGAATTGAAGAGAAAATAAATCATTAGAATGATAAATTGTACATTTAAAATGGTTGTATTTCGAAAGAAAAGAAAACCCGCGAGTTTAATTATGGCTTGGGGAAGCTTTCGTACCGTAAAACCACCACAATTCATTTTTGTGACGAGAAGTAAAGACTAACGCAGACGTATGCTAAAAGATATGGATGACGTCTTTACGCTGTTAAATGATACTTTATTTGTGTGCAAACACAGTGATTTTCTGTACGATTCCACGTCAGCACATACAACATAGAGAACAGTTGAAATGTTTTCCACTTCATAGCTACAAACAATTGGCCATCCGTGAGTTCATATTTAAATGATTAGAATTATGACCTAAGAAAGCTGTTTATATGAAATATGGACGAGAAAGCTCCGCTCTAAATCGTGAGGTTTCAGACTGAAGGCCAGCTAGACTTCTTCGTATTTACTTGTTAAAGAAAATGACTGTTTTTATTATTTTTTTAACATATATATATATATATATATATATAAAATACTGTATTATGTGCAAACCTTACTCGTTTTTCCTCTATAGTTTTTACGAAATGAAATTTTAAAATACGAATGTAGTTTAGTTAGTGGTTGTAGCAGAAAAATTGTAAATGATATTATGTTCTGTTATGAATAGTTAAATCTTGATATTTAACCCTAAAAATTGTTCTAAATGCGTACGTAACTTTTTCAACATCAATTTCGTGTCATTTTATTATTAAAAAATATATTTTTTAGATATAATATTGAACGGTAATTCTTCGGAAGTGAACGTAGATTCGAAAATAGTAGAAACGGCGCAATTAATAATGGAAAAATTGCGATTTTTGAGTGCCGGCACTGGTATCGTATCTTCGGTGCAGATAATGGCCATACAAATTGAGGTATTGTAATATTACTTTCTTCAGGGCGTAATTAATATCGAATTCTTTTAGGGGCTCTTTTTTGTAATAATTAATAGAAGAAACGTTGTCGGAAATGTGACAGTATCTTTTGGCAAAGTGTTTTATTTTATTGTATTATAATAATTGTGTATTATGTTTTTAAATGATTTCGGTAGTAAAAGTAATTTAAAGTAGAGAAAAAAAAAAAAAAAAAAACGATAATATTATAAATGAAAGCGGCCAGTTATTGTTGTTTAAATGTACAAAGACACGGTAACTTTTAGCAAAGTATAATTTTTATCCTGTTAAATACTTTTAATAGACATAAAGTTAGCATGGTGCTAAGCGATTGATGATTTTTGGAATAACTGAAGAATTATGATTTTAAGTTCTGAAAAAATGCGGAACAATCGAACATGACGTGATTCATGTTTTATCAGGTACAGCGCTTAATTACGTAGACGAAATTTTGTTTGACAATCTTGTTTATACCAGTTGTTCGCTGATAAGTGGATATAGAGGAGTTTTTAAATTTGATAATATTTCCTTGTATAAACCGGATGAAATTGTTTTCGTAAAATCTTTTTTCAATCGTAACTTTTAAATTTGTGTATATTTTTTCGTTCAAACAACAGTTCCGTAATGAATTAAACGTTTTCGCGCGTGTTATAGAACAACAAGAATTTCTTCACTGCGCGAACAATCAATTGCTATAATGAATTTATAATTAATCTCCTAAGCGATAAAAGTTACTGTTCACACTTTACAATATTTAAATTTACCTATCAAGAATTAACAAAAATTATTATTACGCAGAAATCAGCCGGGGACAAATAAATGTATACTTTTGTCCAATACAGCCCGCCGCGGTATTCTTGATAAAAATTCTAATTAACCGTCTGATTTAAATGTAGCGTTAACCGGACTTTTTCTATTCACGTCAAACAAACTCCCTCCTTCTATACTGCTTGAAGTTTATTACAACGGTTAAATCTAAATAGTATTTCCCTATTCTTACGCTTATAATTGTCACCTGGAATAGTGCCACACGAATGGCAGCGATACCTGATTTCGACTGCGCATTGTAATTTTTTTCGCATTTCGATCTACTATTCGAACTTGTTTTAACTGTTATTTGCTTTGTGCAAAAGCATAATACAGATTAATGGTATCCGTTCTTTTTCGATTTTTTTTTTTTTTCGTTCTAAAAAAGTTTCGAATATAAGTATTCTTTAAAAAATCACACTTCTACGTACACTGTGATTCGACATATAGGTAAAGAGACTTTACCTACGTTTTTATTTTGTTAATTTTAGTTGCGCGCCTTTTTACAAGTTGATTGATAATTTTTCAAAAAAGTTACCGTATGCTCTTTTATTATTTAATTCGTGATCTAGAGAAGAATGGTCGAAATTGGAATTGTTCCAATGATTTGAGGTATTTCGTATTTTTGCGCGACAAGTAACCTCTACTGTCCTGGGGGAGGGGGGGGAGTGATGTGATAATTCGAGTTCAGTGTAATTCTATTTTTACGCATTATTTTGAAAACAGTCGCGCTCACTCTCTGTAAAAGCGAAACAAATAAATAGCGCGTAAAATCGTATAAAATTTGAAGGTCAACTGAAAAATGACAAGATCATTGAACGAAATTCGCTAATAAAAAGTAGTCGTCACACCATTGGTGCGTATTTTTCGTAACTCGGGGCAAAATTATGAATCATTTCTTTCGTACTGAAAACTTGAAATGCTTTTTTTTTTACAAACAGGAGATGTTAAAACTAGCTTATAAATTACCGGTTACGCATTACAAATATGTAAAATTTACACGTGTACAATGCAGAATTTTCTTATTCTTTTTCTTTGCCTGACTAATTTTCACTGTTTACTTTTAAAAATGGCAATGTTCGCACAGCGCACGATTAAAATGTGACACAATATGATGTAACTTTTCATATCATCCACAGGCGGCGGCAGTACTCTAGAACGATTTATTATGTAGAGATTTATCGATAACAACAACGTATATTTTCGCTAGTTTGTAATTTTTTCTTTAACATTTCGGAAATTACATAAAACCAAATGTGTTCATTTACATACAGACGCTGATGGGGGCGTGGTACGCCAATGCGTTAGACTTGAAGTATCTAGAAGAGTGGCTAGAAGCGTCCGGTCATCAATTGAAAACGATAGAAAATGCAACAATCCCCGTCGGATGGGTTTGTGAATGGGATCGGTAAATTTCATTTTTACAATATTTATGTGAACGTACTTCCTGCGCGTATCTTACACATTTACGCATTTTGCAAGTATCGAAGAACTATATCCGAACGGCAATATTATAATTGTTCGTTTTATCGAAATTCCGAATGTTAAAACAATTCTTATATTATTCGGCCTTTTTTTCAAAAATTTGTTTTCTATTCGTTTTAAGTTGCATCGAAATTGTTGAAGAATAAATTCGCTCTATCGATAGCATCTCTTCACACATCATCGTGTGTGTCTGTCGCTTACAGCCCTCGACTTTAGATCGATTTCCTGTTTAATGAGCTTTTCTTTTCTACTTCCAGATCACATCGCTATATACGAGTTAACGAACATCCTTGTTGTTTGTTACACGTCATTCGGCTACACTAGCTTTAAACAATGTTACCATTTTTTGGTAAAATTGAACTATTTACGCTACATTTTTCGATGAAAAGTACAATAATACATTTTTAATTAATATCACGTCTACCGCGCATACGCTAAGAAAAAATGTTATTATTGAAAATTATGCCTACGGTCAATATAGAGTTTATTTGATGAAAATAGTGATTTTTTATCATTTCTCATCAGAATAACACAAATTGTTGTTGATCTGTTCGCAATGTTATTTTTCAAAACCACTATGAAGTTATTACAGGTGTATTTTTTATTAAAGTTTTTACAATAAACGGTGCTGTTTTATTCGCTGGTTTTTTCTAATGTAAGGGAATTATTTAACTTTTTTTTTTTTTTTGCGTTAGATCCTATTTACTTTTTTATTTATAACGTAAAAGAACTTTTTATTAATACTGTACTTCTTGTTACGTTACTCACAATGAATCATAATGTGCCGAACTATTCAAAAAATATGTGAAAGTAAACGGGGTACTTAAGTACGCTGATGAAATATTACGAATGTACCCCACAGTATATCTGTGTTTTATTCTTACGTCATATGATTTTAGAGCATTACACGGTAAACAGTTTATAATTTGTAATAATAATCTCTGATTATTGCTCTCAGTGTTATTTCTTCAGGAATTCCTATAGACAGTGTTATGGTCAACTTCAATTGTGCTCGAATAAACAACACGTTCTCATTGTCCGCGCTTTACATTTCGATTATTTAATTTAACTTCTGTAATAATTTCTGTCGTCGCCTAGGGTTGAACACTTTAGACTTCCGCAGTAACGGGAGCCAAGCGTTCTAGCAACTGGGCTATCGCAAATTCGTTAATTATAATTCATCTTATTTTTTTTTCTTTGTCTAAAATTGTTTTATTTGTATCGAGAGTTCGGTACTGCATTTTCCTAGCAGATTTTTTTTTTTTTTAATTTTCCGCATTTATAAGCTTGCTGCACCGTTGCAGCCGTATATAACCATTTTTTCCCGTACTACAACAAATTCTTAAATTTTTCAGTACTTGTCCGTTTTTTATCGGTTCTTATCTTTAATTCTATTTTTCGGTGCATATCTTTCACACTTTGGTATTCTTAGTCTTTACTTCGTTTTAAAGTTCTTCAATATAGAGCTATTAATGATATTATCGAAGACGTTCGATCTCCGGTAAAAGCTGGTCTTTTCGCAGGTGACTTGGTAGTGTTTCTTACATATTCAAACATAGAACAAGGAGAACACATCAGCAAGAGACGGCCAACAGAATCACAACGAGAGCTCAAAACAGCGGTTGGAAGTTTTCTCTAAAAAAAAAAACAAAAAACAAAAGCAGTCTACTTCTGTTGAACAAGATCCTACTAAACACTTCACCCATTCATCGTTATTTGGGACTTCATTTCGACAATAAATTAATTTAGAGAAAACGTATAACTCAGCTAACTAAATCGTGTACAGCAAAACTAAATCTGCTAAAAAAAACCCCATCGCACGGAGCTGTCCACCGTTCTTTATTAATGACAATTTACCGCTCGAAATGCAGCTATAGAGCCCCCCCCCCTGGTTTTCTTTAGCAGCCATGACAGATCTCACCAAACTGGACACCATCTATGAGATTTCTCTTCGCTTAGTTACAGGCGCGCTCAGAACATCCCCAATACCCAGCCTCTATTGTGAAGCCTCACAGAGTGGCGGCCCCCACCGCTTCGATGTGATTACCTTACAGTGAACCTATTACTACGTACAGAAGCTAATTCGGGTCTTCCAGCAGCAAACAACGTTATGCGATCAATCCAGAGCCAATCAGAAACCAGACTCTTATGATCTCGAGTTAAAAGGATCTTACCCTACGCATCGAGAGTCTTTTCACACCGATTTACCAATGATTCAAGATTTCCTCAATGGAGACACAATAAACCTGCAAAAATCTTTCCACCGTGGACAGTGAAACTAGCCTCATTTGACTATTCGCTGCTGCCGAAGAAGAACTCTTATTTTTTCATAGTTCATAAACTACTTTCCCTGCAAAGAAATAGATTATATTACTCAGAAAGGACAAAGCAGAATTTTCTGGTTGCGCGGTCGTTATTGGTCAAAACATTATTCTCAGATTTTCGCTTCCGCCGCTATTCTCCGCTCTGTTCGTAGAATTGTACGGCATCCGGCTAGCTTTGGAACACGCGGTTAAATCAAACCAACATATAATAACAATAGTCACGAACGCAATGACAACCTTACAGAACATCCAACAAAAATTAAACCACCCGATAGCTGACTCCATAAATATATATAATCGTTCAGAATTCATCGCCCGGGGTAACCTTCTTGTAGGTTCCTAGTCACGCAAACATCCCAGGAAACCTCATGGCCAATCGTGACGCAAAAGAGGCATTCAAAATGCTTCCGGTTCTGCGATTTCAGACTTCACCTGTTGATATCGAGGAGTCTAGTAAAAAACTTTTTTGGAAATTGTGGCGGAAAAAATGGACGGAGCAACAAAATCCACCACACCTACATGCAGTCAAACTATCAGTTCACGAATGGAAATTTCAACCAAAAGGTCGAAAAGATCAGCTGGTGCTGTGCCCCCTACCTATTGGCCATTCCATCCTTACGCATACGTATAAATTTCAGAATCTTGCTCCACGAATCTGTGACAGATGTGAAGTTCCTATCACCGTTCCCCACCTTCCAACAGAATGGCTAAAGGTCGTTAACCTATATGTTGTAGCTTCACTCCGCCATATCCTCCTTTGTCTCTCCTGTCCCACGTTTACCCCTCCGTCACATCCCTTTTCGATTTTCTCAAATCAGTAAACCTATTTCATAAAAGATAATAAACTCGCTAGCCGCACTTCTAGCCTAGCTGCTGCACATAACGCGAGAAAGAAAAAAAAAAAGTTTTTATAACTCGTTAGTTTTGCTGACATTTTCGTAGTCCCGTTTAAACATTGCCACGTTTACACCGTTGCTTTCACAGTAAAATTCTTTTAAATCAAACACATACGAAACGGTATCAGGTGAATTATTTACCGAAAAATCTTAACAGCGACATTAATGAAAAAAATTGAAAAACCGAATTAAATGCGTGTAAACTTGGGTACCGTTCAATATTTTGTCTACTATAATTGAATGTTTTTAATGATAATTTATCTTTATTTTCATTTTTAATTTATAAAAAAAAAACCCCCAAAGATTATCCAAAAAATGACGGTACCCGCGAAATGGTTTCGTTTTCTATGCAGGGTGGTCATCCAACCGGGAAACCGGGGATAAGCCGTGAATTCTGCAAACCCGGGATTTTATCGTAAAACCGGAAGAAAAAGTAAAAATAGCCAAAAACGATATTTTTAATAAGAGAAAATCATTTGAATCGAAAAATGAATGCATTTTTTGATGTACTTTACTCGAAATAAATTACGAAGTTCTGTCTTATTCGCATAACAAGTATGCTGCGGCGGTCAAATATTGTCAATAGTAATCAAAAAAAAAAATCCATTTTTCTTTTTGTATAATTCTAATAATCACGGAATCGGGAGGATTTGTACCAGGAAACCGGGAATTCAAAATTATATTTGAGTGGCCACCATGCTATAATTCGAATAACAAGGTTTAAAAGCATTTGCATTGTTAATAATTTAACCCGCCTCATTTGTCTCTTTACAGCATGCCTCTTGTTCCAAATTTAAAAAAAAAAAAAAGAATATCTGATTGCAAACTGCTTGAGCCTATCTGGTACACGACGGTAAATTGCAATGTTTCCGTTTACACAATCGTCAGTTACGTAATAAACATATTTTTATCTCTTTTTAGGTCATTTCGAAGGTATTATTACCGAAATTTAAGTACCGGATCGGTTCAATGGAATTTTCCAGAAATCAGTATGTCTGGTAAGCAGGAACTAATTGCCGAAAATGCTGTGATTTCGAAACAATCTACCGTTGATAGTAGCGCTAAGACGGAAGTTCTGGAAGCACCGCCTGCTCCGAAAATATCGTCTTGTAATTATTACTATCGTAATATGAACGCCACCGGTTCATCAGTTCAATGGAATTTTGCAGAAAACGGCGAAACTGAATGTAAATCGGAATACGCCGATGAAAATTTTATAACATCGAAAAAACAGTCACCTTCTGAAAATAATGCGGCAAATGATGTAATGCTGGATGCGCCACCGGCTCCAAAAATATCATGTATAGACGATGGCCCGGTTTCTTCTCCCAGTTTACAAACTGTTCATAAGCGTACTTCCGTAGAAGAGAATACAGCTGTAAAAAGAAAACGTACAGGTTCGTACTAACTAGTTCATCTAGTCGTTTTGAAATATTATTCGCATTTTTTTCCTTATAAATACTTTTGTCTGATAAAATAATTCGTATTTAACTTTTATACATCCTATTTCGTTAATATTAATAAATTTGAAGTATTTAAACATCGCTATAAAAAAAAACAAAAAACAACTAAACTATCTAATAAATATTTAAATTGAATACAATGAACGCGTGAAGCGCACGTAGTTTACCGAATTTGATCGTTGGTAAACATCTATATATGCGTGCGGTAAAAAATTCAAGTTTTAGCTGATAAAGTTAAAATCGTTTATTTGTCGCGTTAATGATTAAATTTGTTCTTTTAGCAGCCGTGCAAAAAAGCAGATTCCATTTAAAAAAAAAATAATTTCTAATCACGATTGAAAATTAAATTAATTCTGTTCTCGCATTACTAGAATCATCGTCGGACGATCTCGAAGTTCCTGAAAAGAAAAATTTCCCGCCACTACCCGCTTCGCCGCCACCGGAAATACCGCCGCCTCCACCTCCACCGCCGTCGACTGAATCTTCGGAAACTCCGTCGCCTCCACTTCCGCAGAATCCTCCGCTTCCACACGCACCGCCGCCAGCGCCGGTTAATCCTCCTTTGCCTCCTTGTTCGCCGCCTTCAACGCCACCTCTTACACAGTCTTCGTACACACTTCCGTACTTACCTACAACATCTGTACTATCTTCATTACCGGTAAATCATATGCCCATCCCCGCTGCTGCTGCTGTTGCTGCTGTTGCTGCCGCTACCGGCGCTGTTCCATTACCGATAGATGCGTCAGCGTTAACCGCGGTACCGTTAAATATTCCAACGGTGGTACCTCATTCGTTACTTAATTCGTCCATCTCTCCAGCGCTTTCGATAAATCCACCTCTTCCGCATGAACAGTCGACCGTCACATCATCTTCCGGTAAACCGAAGTTTATAATTTCTTCGGCATCGGTATTATACGGAAAACCACAGACTAATGCGGACGAAGAAAATTTACTGCTAAACGATACTTCGAAGGAAATCGCTAAAGCTGACGATGCCGATTTATCAAACAAATCAAAGGTAATGAAATTTATTCGTAACAATAAAAGAATTGTTTTTCCTTCTCTTGACTGCTACGGTCATTTACTAAGATCTCGCTTCTTTTTTTCCTCTCCCTCTCTCTCTCCCTCAATTTGTTTTTATTTTCTTTAAATATCTATATCGAATCGATAGCGTATATTTTCTTTTCGGAACTCTCTCTGGTTGTTGTAGAATGTCTCCTAGTGGCTATTTTCGTGTACTTCCAACCCTGATGGATGTCTTCTGGATTTCTTCAGCGACGTATTTTATCTTTTTTGCTTGATGCAGTGTTTGGGGTCTAATATACGGCATAGTGCTGCTTCCCTAGCAAGCGGAGTAGCTTTTGTTTGTTGCGCTAGATTCCGTCAGCATTACTTCTCGATGCGCATTTCTATAAATCGGCTACATACAGCCATACCGATTTCAGTGTGTGTAGAATAATATTTTATTTTCCACTTGTAATTACGATCACGATCAATACCACCGGAGTAAAGCTCTGTACTTCAAGATATTCTTTAATGTTGAATTTTATTGGTTTATATATTGTTGATCTTATATTTCTGACATATGATCTTTTTTGTCCCCCTGTCCCCTCCATCGCCATTGAAAAAAGCTATTTTTGTTTTTTATTTTCATTGTTATTTTCCATTCATTTAAGGATGAATTTTTCTTTTCTTCGAAATATAAATTATGGTGAGATAAAAAAATGATTTCGAGATTGTACGAAATAATTTTTTTTCTTTAAATTATAGTTTAATAGTATTTAATAAATGAAAAATGTTATAAATTCTTTTCGCGCGTCGAATTAGTCAATTCGGTTTAATCTTGATTAAATAATAACAAATTCTCTTCGACGCCTTAAATTTTGCATTTGTTTAAGAACTTTTTAATACTCACATTCAGTATTTTTGCATAAGCAACTTGTATCATCGGCAAAACTATTTTCGTAAAAATACCTCATTCGGTTAATCAGCAACTATATTTATACCAGTGGAAACGGAGAAGTTAATTTACGATGTACTATCCTGTGTAGATTATAAAAATAGGGGGGGGGGGGCGTAAGTAACACAACGTGCGAAAAGCATATATAATAAAATCAAAATTAATAACGAAATGTTTTTTATTTATCAAATGAAGGAAGCCGTTAATTTTTCGTTTTTAAAAAGAAATAATTAATAGGTTTATTTTACTAAGTTAAATTTTAAAAAAAGAAAGCTAAGTGTCAACTTGTATCGATGCAACTTTTAAATAGATGTCATGCGATTTTATCGTAAAATAATCTATGTGCATAAAATAAATATGGTTTTAGATCATTTTTTTTTTTTTTTTCATTTCGTTTTACTAAAATTAACTAACTCCTAACTTTCATTATTGACAGTTCTTTATTTACTTCAGGATTCTGCCCCAGTCATGTAGCAACAAGTTATCACAATAAACTATTACATTTGATAGTTGTATTGCATTAATCATTTGCACACATTTTGTCTGGCTCTTGAATTTCAAAAAAAAAAAAAAAAATCGGGAATCAACCTCAAAATGTTCACTCTTAATTCCTACATACACGCATAAATGTCGTATTTTCTGAACGTTCGAATTGAATTTTTGTTACATTTCGAATTCTTCATTAGAAGTAATAGTGAATCGAATTCAAAGAACTATCGTATCTATTTAAGAATTTTTACCCTATGGTGAGAAGACGAAGTCTTTTTGATATGTTGCATTTATCAAGGTCATTACTAAAGTTTGCATTCACTGTCCGACTGCTTTCGCTATCGTCATCTTTTAGCAACTTGTCAAGCTCGACTGGAATGTTCTAATTTCAGTTTGGGAAATTGCTTACGCCATGAGTTGTTGTTCCGAATTTAGAATAATAAAAGTCGCCGTTCAGGGCAAAATAAAAAAAAAAAAAAAATTATAATACGTTAAAATAAACAGATGTATCACAAAACATTAAATATATTAACTAATTATAAATTGCCGACTTGTTTAATCGGTAATTTATAATTAATTAGTTAATATATATTCAACGTGCATACATGTATATTCGTCCGTTTATTTTATTGCGTTAAATGACACAAAAATTTCTATTGCAAATTAATAGTTTCTAAAAATTTATTCGAGTTAAATTAACGGTTAATAATTGGAAAAGTTTCTCCGTTTTCTAAAATTCTTAAAAAACTCGAATGCCATTTTCTCTGATTTATGTAAAAATTTACAGCTTTAATATTATAAAGAAAAACGGAAATGATTTGAAGGAATGTGCTATAACTTTCCAGTTTGTATTGAAAACCTTCTATGTAAAATAAAATTTATAACGCGTGTTTTTATTTGTCTTTCGAGGGACGGACGCGTTTAAAATGTAAAAAAACAATTTTGTCAAACACAGACCACCGATGTTCCTAATGTAACAAATAAGTACAAGAATAATTCGACATAAAAAAGGAACGCGCAACCGCTAATGAAGCTAGTTTCGATTATATTGTCGCGAATTTTTAAAAACATTTTTTAATCTACTGCGTGTACTTGATTAAAAAACCGTTATTTTTTAAATTTCGCAAAAATTTATGAAAAAACTTTTTGGTGTAATATAGATTTCTTCGTTTGGCGATAAAGTCGAGAGATCTTCAAATAAACCAAATTTAAGCACAGCCTTAGATTCGTTTTATTCGGATATCGCATCATTACACGATGTTCAACCTCCCCACCAATCTGAAAAACCAGCCGAAGACGCGGAAAAAAGTCAGCAACCCAATGAACAGCCAGCCTTGGATGCGAAGCCAATAAATAATCCGGATGAGTCGCAAATAAAATCGAACATAAAGAAGAAAAAGAAGGTATACTTTCATGCTAATTGTACACTTGAAAAATCATATTTAACAGTTTAATTCTGGTGAAATTGTTTTATTCTAACAGCAATTGCATATACATTTCGAAGTTTTCTCTGTTCCTGTAACTTAATTCCAGACTGTCGTTTCTTTACCTACATTATGCAAAAATACAAACGCTTTACTTCTAGTTTATCGGTTAGGTTTTTCCCGCTCTTAAGAAAAATTAAAAATTTTTGCTTGCCTAAATTGTCTTGTAAAATTTAAAATAAAAATAGTACATTAACAGTTTCATTAATTTTTGTTATATTTCACAAATTGAAATACCGTCGTCCAAATAACGAAGTATTTCGTTTGCTCCGTTCGTGGCAATAAAGATGCTCGCTTAAAGAAAATACACTTTTCCGGCCACATAAAAGATAACGTAGTTATGCAGCATTTTTTCCCCTACCCTGGGCGCGCCAGCGGGCTTGACCCGATAACATGATAATTCGATAAAGAAGACTAAATAGTCAGCTGGTCCGAAAATATAACCAAGACTGGGAACAAGGAACCGGTTGAGTAAGACGGTATTGCGAATAGTGGTTAGAGAATAAAGATGGATAAATGTCCAACCAAAGTCGTGATAGGAAAGAATGTCTGAAGAAGAGAAAGAGTCGAAAAATAGATTGTTGCGGGCGACTAAACGAGCTAAAGAGTCAGCTAAGTCATTGCCCTCTATATTGGAATGACTCGAAACCCATAGAAAGTCTATGCGGATGGAACAGGCCAAGAACAAAGTGGAGACAAGAGATCGAATTGAGAGAATGATACCGTCAAAGGAATGAGAAGGAAGAGAGGAGATGACTTGAAGAACTCCTCTAGAATCGGAAAAGGTCGGGAATTTGTGAAACCCACTTGCATGGAGATCGATTCGGCCGAGAAGATAGAGCAGAAAGAAGGAAGTCTGAAGGACTCAGAATGATGAAACGAAGGAGACGTAAACGCATCACTCTTAGAACCATCTGTAAAGATTAAAAAATAGGCGGGAAAAGGAGGAGTCCAGCAGATGAAGGAATTCATAGTTGACTACATTGTGAGAGAATGAATTAGCTCGGATCGGGAGAGAGGGGAAATTGATAGAGTGTCATATGCTATTAAAATCATAAGAAAAGTAAGGAAGACTGTTATAAGAGAGAACGTAGGGAAAAAATTTGGAAACACGAGCAGCTATATGCGATAGAATCGAAATTATATGAGGCCCAAAGCACCAGTGGTTTTTGATATGAAGATAGGAAGGAATAAGATTGGATGAAGAAGTGGGGAGGCGTTTTATTAAAAAGCGATAACCAAGTAATGAGCGACGAATGAGTAGAGGATGAGTGGCAGATTCGGATAATGTTAGATACACTTGTACCTAAACAACATTTGGTTTTGGAATTTTCTTTCCGTTATCTTTATACAAAGTAGTAATCTAACAGCGCACCATTGAACAACAATAATATTTTACAAGTTGATAAATAAAAAAAAAAAAAAAAAAAAAAAAAAGATTTTTTTACTATAAACAATTCACAAATTTTTCTGGTATTTTATACGTATTAACATTAGAGCGGATCCTTTCCAATATTTACTCCAGCTAATAATTTTACTATTTCATAAAAATTAATTATTTACATATTTCATTCACTGTTTATATGATCTTCAATGTTAGCCATTTTGCTAGTTATCAATAATATGTATATTGAAATTCATAGACATCAAATATTTATGGGTAAGTTAATATCTATACTTGTTTTGTTTTTTTATAGCAATTTGAATGTAACCGATGGGTAAATTTATTGATAATTATAATGCAATAACGCAAGTATTTATGAAAATAAATGAAATGCATAAATAAATAAATAAGTAAATAAATAAATATATAGTCCCACTCAGAACTTTTTCACGTGGCCCTTCATTCAGAGTTGGGCAATAAATTTCCTTGTAGTCCGTTACGATATACTTCCTTTTTTCTTAAGAATTTCCGTAATAACTTTAGTAATTTATACTTGTTACAATCTTATGGATTATGAAGTGTGTGACAAGTTAAAACAAACTTAGCATGAAAAGAGTATAATAATATTGTTTAATGATTTTAATATTTTTCATATAAACAACGTCGTATGGTTTATTCTGCGGCATATACTTTGAATCGTTTGAATAATTTAAAACGCACAAAATCAGTTTCAAATTTGATATTTGATGGATAATTGATTTAAGCTTTTCTGTACTTTTTTTTTTGTTTTTGTTTTTTATGCAGCAACCAAATCCTAACTGTAGGTGAAATGCATCCTATTTACTGTTTAAAGTCGGTTTTTTGTTTTAAATCATAATGTACTTGAAATTAAAAAGCCATCTATAATGATTGATAAAATTATGACTACATGTAGTAATAGCAGCGTGATTTGATATACTGATTGTTATCTTTTAACGTTTCAGATTAAATTCGATGTTGGATTATCATTAAAAAAAAAAGGATTAGAAGGACTCGTAGCCAAATGGCAAAAAGTTCACTCTACATTAGATTAAGTTTCCTACTTTCATATATTATGTGATACACTTTCAGGCGGATAAATTTCTTAATATTTGTTAAACATTTTCTGCGATAAATTATTTTTAGTAAAATATAACGTTACTATTAATTTCGAAGAAACTGTATTAAATTCTTTTTATTTTATATGTATATATATATATATATACGTGTATGTGTGTGTGTGTATATATATATATATAGCGTGTGTGCGCGCGTGATGTTTCAAATTTATTATTACTTCTATCTGAAATATGTTATTTAGTTTGTTCATGGTTATAAAAATATTAACAACAAGGACCGAAAAGCCCGAACTAAATTATTAACTTTTAAACATAGAACTATATTTGCAGAAGTTTTAAGATTAGTGTATTAGGTGCGGATTAGAAGTTCCTCCATCCGTACTTCACATATATGTTACATAAATGTTAATTTTTTATTCATTTTTACTAAGTAATTTGTATACACATAAACTAAAAGTGTAATATCGCCAAAGTCTCGTTTCACATTTTCAAATTTTTTAATTATCGAAGTTATAGTATTTAGTCCCTACGTAAAAAAAAAGTCTCCAGATCCGCTTCTGGTTTATATTATACGATTTTTATTTCTTACAGCAAGTGCATTTAGTATGAAAGTTTAACTTTTATATCGGCTTATGCCTAATTAGTGTAAAAATTGTATTTTGTAATTATATGTTCGTTAAATTCTATCGTTTAGTGTATTTTTATTCATGTGTACACACATCACATTATTGTTAAATAAAATATAATGTTTATACAACAAAGAAAATATTCGGTTATACGGGGAAATTTGTTTGAGGCGCGCTGTATAAAATTAATATTACGAATTAAATTGTTTTCTATTATTTTTCAATAATTAAAACGTGAATCATGAAATACCGAATTATGAAATTTTAAGATCCAAAAAACACAACACTGGAAAAAATAATTACTTTAAAACAATTTTAGGTAAATGTTTATTGAAACAGCAGTATTTATCCGTTTAAATAAATATTAGCATTTTAGATTTCGTATTTTAAGTTTGTTTTTTTTTTCTTACAGAATTAACCTTATTCTTTACTTTATTCGAAATTTTAAAATATATCCTTGGTATAACACTAAAAATATTCAGTTATATTTTTTTTTAAACAGAGAGGGAGAGAGATAGAGGGAAGAAAGTATGAAATATTTTGGACTATTTAAATCATCTAATTCACTTAAAAGATGATAGAGCAATAATTTCAGAGCGAAACCTAAGTACGCCAATCAATTTTTTCTAAATTACTCATCTTGTCGAGGAAAAAATTAATTGTTCTAGAGCACAACTCTCGCAACACTGTATTTACTGAAGTTACTCACCGAAAACATGGTATAAACCGGTTAAATCTGGAAAATAATGAAAACTGATCATTAATTGTTTCTTTCCCGTAATATTGAAATGGCACAAAACTAAATTTGGAAAATCTAAACTATTACCGTACAATGAAATCCATGCCTTTTTATTTATAATTATATAATTTTTTATACTGAAAATAATTACGTTATATGTTCTTTATTTCCGCATGTGTAAATAAATAATGTTAAAGTTTTATATACGATTTTTAATTTATTTTCTTATATTCGCACTAAACTGTGATGTAATCAACCGACACGATATTTCCAGCGTCATTTGTGATCCAAGTATGGCAAACTGCGTGTTTCAACGAAGAGCTCTCAGTAACAATTCATAAAAATAATTGAAATGATTTTGCGTTGACTTAATTTAACCGGCAGCTATTTCTGCTTATTTCATGGGTGTTAAATTATTGCACCGTTTTTAACTATTCGTATAATGATGTCGGTTTGTGTACAGAATAGTCCTATAAAGCGTAGTAACCTATGTATAAAGTGTAGTAATTATGTATAAAACTTAGTAATTTATGTATAAAATGTAGTAATTTGTGTAAACATATGTACATTTCTTTTCATAATCTTCGTAATTATGAGGTTTAAAAAAAAAGTACTTTTTAATTAAAATAAATTGTGTAATAAAGAAAATGATGCAGTGTTTCAGAATTATTTCAACGTCCATGTTTCTTAACTTTCGATTTTGCACAAAATGCTGCTGATATATGTATTATGTTACGACATTCTATACGCACACTGAAAGCCTATAGCAACATTGAAGTGATAAGTTTTTAAAAGCTCTTCCACTGACAGATGTTGATTCTTACTGTCCATATTACGATAAGAAGCTGTCTTCTTCAATCTCCTAAAAATCTTTAACTCTCTCTCCAATATCTAACCCCCTTTTTAACCTTATTTCAACACTTAAAGTTGACTTGAAGCCGATTTTACGAAATAATTGACAAAATTCAGTTTATAAATGTACGAGAACTGATTTGATTTTTTAACAAAAGTGCACAGAAAATAGAGTATTTGACGATTATATGAGTTCCTGTTGCTTAACCATTAATTTTAAAAAAAACTTACTTAATCTTACGTACATCCAATGTGACCATGGCTTAAGTTGATCATCAACCAAAAGATGATTAGGTTGACAACATTATCAGTAATCTATCACGGTCTTCCTTTGCTCCTCTATCCGTCTAGATTTTCAACTCCCGTTTCTGACCAGCGTCCTATTATTACTCTGACTAAGGGAAAATTACATTTCAGATTTAATGTACCGTTCACCAACACCTCTCCTTTTTCCTTTTCACCATATCACGTTATCATATTATGCCTATGTCGTCCCACTGCTGGATGTTCAAATTCTCTGGTGAAATAAGTTGGCTTAATCTCCTGTGCTGGCCAGGCAAATTGGAAATGGATTTTATTCTTGTTGCCCGGTGACCTTGATAAAAACTTCAGACGACAGATTGACAATAAAATGCCTTCAACGTGACACATTAACAAAGAAAGTGGCTCCATTTACTAATTAAATTCTTAATTATACCATCATTTACACGACTTTTATAAGGACTGTTGCCTTTTTATCGTCCGCTTCTTCAGCTAATTCCTTTTCATCGAATAAATCAGTTTTGGAAACAATATTCCGAACTTTATGTTTTTTCGTTATAGTCAAATCACTAAAGTTCATTCCTTTTTTTCAGAAGAAGATAGTATGGAGGGTATTTGCGCTCCTACAATTCGATGAATTTATAGGTCTAAAGACGGAACGATGCCTAACTAGATCAGTCGACATTTCAAAATCTGATCAAACGGTAAAAATTAATAACTTATTTAACTTTTGTTTCATTTCTTTCATAAATTTTATTTAATGTACTGCGGACCTTTTACAGCAGCTGTGGTTTCACTAAATTAGAAAAAGTGATTCTAGGAGTGATAATGATCTAATTTTAAAGGGGCCATACTCTCGCTCAATCTTAATCATTTCCTACTATTAAATTTTTAATAGATTGTGAACTCATAGAGTACTACCGCAGTGTTAAAGTATTGCTGGTTATGGCTTCAGCTAACCTATGTTCTTTAGAAGTCGAAGCAATCGATTCAGATGGTTCCGTACTACCAGATGCAGTTTTATTGAGAAATTTTGTCATACCTAAACTTAAAACCTGGTTTTAATAGGGACGCTTAATAACCGCCGAACGGTGTCGTTCTGAGGACCCAAACGATACTCTCGAAATTCAGAATGAACTGACTTGAGGCTGAAAATCTGCATATGTGATTGGTCGCGGTTGCCCCGAAACAACCAATAAAAACCGATTTTTGATTTTCCGCAATTCACGTACATTCGAAGTTAAGAATTATTTGTTTTTACAAAAATCGAAATAATCGAAGTCAACATCGATAAAATTGAGATGCGGCCGGGCGACCATGAAATGACGTTAAAATGCTGAACTGAGATATCGAGGTAAAAAGAAATCGCCTGAAAAAATGGTACTTCGATGCCGCCTTAGAAAAGTTAATCGAAGACAGCAAAAGCTGAATAAAATTAAATACCAACTTGTATAATAAAATTATAGGCGGTGTAATTTTTAAAGAAAGTCAACAATATTCTAGACGGGCGATGTGTAAAATTTGCTATAACATTCGAAATTAAATTTTGCAAAGAAATATACCGCAGTATCGTAACGAACTCGTATAAAGCTTAGAATTAATCTGAACATTTGTGAAATAGTCCAAAAAGTGTAGAACTGTTCTGAAAAATTGAAACGGAAACTGATACAGAGTATAATTTACGTTAAATTATCTAGCGAAACTGAATACAATCGTACTAGGTCAAGATAAAATGATAGACATTGTATAAGGTACTAGAAGGACCTCGTCTTAGCATCAAATTCATTAATACTTCGCCATGTAAAAGTAATGAACGAGTACAAACTGCTGACAGGTCGGCAGCATAAATTTTTACACTGTACAGTCAGCCGATTTCGACACTAGATGGAATGAATTCAAAAACTTGGTACTGTTAAACATATCATAACAACTGGCGCTAGTTAACAAGAGCATGTAAAATATTTGCTAACTATTTCTGAAACTGAGTAAAGATGTGTACTAACGGGCTACAATGAACACCTTAAACAACCTCTCTAATAGACTGAACATTCCGCTAACTAGTTTAATCATTCATTAAATCAACGGTCGGTAAGAAAAACGAAGAAATACATACGCTGATTAAATAATTTTTTGTTTCGTCGAAATCAAATTCATGAATAAAGTACGACGAACAATCAGCGGCGTATCCTGCTATTTTTTTCAGGGGTACCTCAGACAAATCCCCCCCCCCTCTCTGCTGCTAAAAAATGTATTTAATTTACTGATTACATAAAAATGCCGTAAAAATGATGATAAAAGTATACAAAATAGTCTATTTTATGCGAGAACGATAAATAAATTTAAATTATATATTTATATTTACCTTCCCGACCAGGGATGAATTCAGGAATCTGTTTCTGGAGGGGGGGGGGCAATTTATGTTCTTGGGGGGCAGAATTTTTTTTTATATTTTTACTGAGAAAATTTTTTTGTGATATTCCTAAATAAAACCAAATATGTAAAAAAGTATTTATTATGTAATTTAAAATAATGAAAAAGTAAGTGTGAATAATAAATTTCAAGTAAAATAACCGATTATAAACAACAAATTTTTAATTCTAATTGTAGCATTAAAGAACATATTGCAAAAACATTCTAACGGGTTCATTATCTGTTTATAATAAACAAATACGCCGTGATTTAAGCTATTTTAAATGGACTTTTCTTGGAAATAAAAAACAAGAAAAAAGCCACAGAAACAGAAATGAAGTTGTCTATAGATCATGTCGCTTTAAAAAAAAAAAAAAGAATAAATGAAAACCGAAAAGAGAAACCTTTTAATATAATTTATTGATATTAATGATAAATGGATCGACGTGAAATGTGATAGTTCCTGTTTACGCTAACAAAAAATACAAACTGCAGTGAATATTTTTTTTTTAGCTCGTCAGTGTTTTACATCTTTCGCACATTTGCAATAAAAGCATATCAGTTTTCATAAAATACAAGCAAACGTCAAAGTCAAATTTTAAATGATCATTTTTTTTATTCCTATTTTATGAAGTTTCATTTTTCTGTCAAAAATAAATCTGGCAATTTTGAAATTTAAAAATAAACGACTAATTGAACCTTTTTAAAAAGTTTTGGCAGCAACTTTTGACATAACTGTAAACAAAGCGAATAAAAAGAATTTTATTTCCTATTAAATTGCTGCATTCTTAAACAGCTTGTATTAAGTTCTGGGGGGGGCACCCCCACCCCCACTGGATTCATCCCTGTTACTGACACATGGGGTAAAAATTAATTAATGGTATACAAATTCTAGTCTTCTTTCAGCGTGACTTATAAATTCATTTATTACTTGATAGTAGAATTTTTGAATTTTTCAACGAATTTCATTACATGGTGATATAACGCATTAGAAGAACGATCAGCACCCACGGCAGGGAAAAAAAGAAAAGCTTCCATTGTTTTTCCATTTTTAGTCACATAACGAACAACTGTAGATAACTGATTTATGTGAAATGTCAGTTGTTTCATCCAATATCTTTGACACAAACGGTGCATCATTTACTTTCTCGCTCTTCTTAGTATTTCACTAATGGCTTTAATAAGATCATTTTGCATTAGCGGTAATGTACCTCGAAAAATGGTACTTTCTTGCAAGCTAAACTTGATCTATAATACGCAAATAAAAGAAACGCGCTGTCACACAATTGAACTGTTTTTGTATTCAATACTATAAAAAATTATTTTCAAAAACATTTACTTAAAGTGAACTTGTAGTTTGCAGATCTGTAGAAAAGAGGTCCTGTGCTATAAACGTGTTTCGGTTCAAATTTAATTGTTCTTTTCGTAATTTTAATTTTAAAATTTTAAATAAATATTACGTAAAATATTATACAAATTTATTTCCTACTTATATATATTTTGTAGAATAACTTTTCATTGATTAAATAATTATCTATTTATAATCATAGCCGTATACTTGTTAATAAATTGAGAAGCACAAATACTGAAATTTTTCTTCATGTAAAAACAACGAGTAAAAAAAAATTTTCTCCGTTCACTAGATTTTAACGATATTATACAAGAATTTGCAGAAACTACTATCTACTTGTTCCAGAATCTTTGAAATCAGCTTGCGTACAAGTCCACAACACAGTGAGGCATTTTCATGTTTTCCCTTAAAAGTGGGCTTTGTATAGCCATTCAGGCATCCACCGACATTAGAATGTCGTTCACTTCACGGCCTCCGTCGACATGAGAATGTCGCAGTGCAACCTGTAAATGCCTGGTACATATTATATCGTAACGTATGCGCAAAAATATACATTTAACAACTAATTACCGCTAGTACAAGGTTCCTTATTTACATCATTATCGTTAGCGGTGGTAATATTGAGGAAATGACGTATGAAATACACAAACCTACGATCTTCACAGGTCTTTACAAGTCGTTATAAGTAACACTTTAACCTATTTCTATTGAATGCATACTCGCGTATGTGGGAAATCGGTCTCATTAAATGCTCTCTTATTAGTAATCAGTTGTATCTAAGTAAATACATGAAATTTTCGTAACGCTTTTCTGTGACGCTTTTCGAGTTTATGTGCCAAAGTAAAGACATGAAAAAACGTCATTCTCTCCCACTGTGCAACAAAAAATTATTAAATGAAATAGTTTTACCTTTAAAACGAGACTAGTTTGGTTATAACGCTGTTATTCATTTAATCTTATAGAAAAATAAATAAATAA
The DNA here is from genome assembly GCA_039619475.1 of Icerya purchasi. NCBI lineage: Eukaryota > Metazoa > Arthropoda > Insecta > Hemiptera > Monophlebidae > Icerya > Icerya purchasi. The sequence continues at coordinate 248,275,007 of CM077116.1, forward strand.
AAATAAATCTTTATTAAACGTAATAGTTTTATCTTTAAAACGAGACTAGTTTGGTTATTGCGCCGTTATTAGTTTAATCTTATAGAAAATCCGTCCAATGTTGATGTTTTGAGACAACAAAGGGATCACATTATTTTAGTGGAATTCATGGAGCGTAGACAGACCATTAACGGCCTAAACTACTATGACCCAAGAACTTACCGCCGAGTTGTCAATTGACTACAGTTCGGACCTTGCCCAAGTGATAACGCTTTATTTTCTCATTTAGAACAAAAAAAAAAAAATGCATATATATATATATCCGGCGGATGATGAATTGGTTAAAAATATCGAGTCACTGGACCGGACGGAAAATGTTATAGGGTAAGTGTTGAAAAGTTGGTGGTTCTTATATCAAAAACTTTGCAAAATGTTCAAGCAATAAAATGTAAGTTTTAAATTTAATTTTCGTTCATTATTACGCTAACACGACGGGTTTTGGAATCTTACTTTCTGCGTGACCCTCGTAGACACAATGCATCAATTCGGATTCAATATTTACGGCGCGCCATTCTATTTCGTGACGCTGAATTTCGTAACGCTTTTCGAGTTTATGTGCCCAAGTAGAGACATAAACATAATATTAGTAATCAATGGTATCCAAGTAAAGACATAAAATTTTCGTAATGCTTTTCAAGTTTATGTGTCAAAGCAAAGACATAAAAATGTCAAAATCACTTGGCATGCATGGCAATAGATCAATTTTTTTCTTACTTTCGAAGAAATTAGTAATTTTTAACTTCTTATTATAATGAGATAAATGATAGTTTTTTACTAATATTTTTTGTAATGATCTGCGCCACAGATTTCTATCAATTTCGTTAAATTACAATAAATATTTAATGGGCTATTATTTCCGGGAACATCCTTTTTATGCTGTTTTTAGCCCAAAATAGGAAGGTTTAAATAATTTTTTAACCATAATCTTTTTGATTTTATGAAAGAGCTCCTACGTTTTGTTTTATAGTTTGAATTTCATTTTTAAAGGGTTATCTTGTGATGAGTTATGCATTTTTTAAGTTATTTTTGAGGTCGTTTTAAATTCAATATTTTATATTCTTGACGGTTTTAGGGGGTTTTTCCGGTCAGGGTAATCGGTTAGCTTGAAATTATAGATTGTTTTAAAAGGAATTTTAATTGTAATTTATGATCTAATTTTGAAGTTTGTAAATCAAACCGTCCATAAGTTATTAATTTTTATTTGATATTTTTGTCGTTTCTGATCATCTTATTAGGATTCCGTACACTATATGTGTACGGAAACCTAAAAAAGAAACGGCGCAAACGTAAAAAACGCTGTCGGTATTGCCAGGTATTCAGTATTACAAGAAACGGCTCTAGACAATATTTTTTTCTTAGAACATAGATGCGCGCGCAAGCGCCGAACAGGATGCGACAATTATGAGTCGCGTGGCGAGACAGACGTACACATAAGACACATAAACAGTAACCAGGTATTTGCACGAATAAGAGAATACCCTGGACAAAATTTTCCTGCACATTTAAATCAAGAAGTGCGTGCAATCAGTATTTCTTTTAAGAGTATTTAAATCGTCGGTAAGGTATCGCTTCGTAAAGAGATACCCCAAATAAACTGTTTCACATAATGAACACAAATTCAACAATTCCATGCATGTGTGTGTGTGCTTGACATTAGCAGTATGAAGGACATAAGAGACAGACCAGGCGGCCAAGTTGAGAATTCAAAATCGCTTAATAAGCAGAACACTAAACTATGCTTATATACTTGTCTACTTGACAGTTTTTTATTTTGTTATTTTTTTACAAACCGCTTCAGTTTTTTCTATCAGTTGGTTCTATTTTCCCTTTGTTTTCCTCAGAATACCTAGATACCCCGGAGAATACGCTACTGCGAACAATAATAGTAACAAAGGACGGCGGCACTGGCGACGTGTTACTACAGCAATAACCGCGACAGTTATTACATTCGTCGAATTATTGACTGCAGATAATCGACTGGTTACACATTTTATCAGAGTGACAGTGAAAAATCACGGAACAGGTAAATGAAAAAGTAACACATTTGCAACCGATTCTAACTACACTAGATGAAAAATTTAACAGTTTCACAAAAACGGGCATCGACATAAATGAAGCACTCACTAGTATCGTTTGCATGCACGTTGGACGATTTTACTAGTCAGACTGCATCAAATGGACGATGAAACGCCAATGTTAGCGCAAATGTTCGTCCAAAAAGTACAAGTTGTAAAAAATACAAAATCTGAACATTTAATTCATGTGGAAACTGAAATAAATGCACTAACCACGTTTATAACAAAGATATAACGAGCAAAGCAAGCATCGTTCATATAGTATACAACAATCAGTTGGAGTAAAAAAATAACTGAATTCTTGTTCGATTTGCAAATGAAATTCGACGTAATAAATGATATTTCGGCTAACGTAGTGGTGAAAGATAAAGAATCCACTAGATAACTGTTGCACTATTCGGTTAAATTGCAACAATATTTTGAATCACATACCGAACACGAAATTGAAACAATAGTATCGAAGTAAAAGTACGTAATCAAAGTATGCAAGAATTACGCTATTTAACAAATGCGGTACATTTAATTAACAAGCGTTAGACGAAAATCAAAAACGTAATCGTGAGTGGTAATAACGAATACCACACTTGTAGGTAAATAAAAAAAAATTCATGCAATTAACATTGAGGAATACCTGAAGAAGGATCAAACTCCTCATTAAGATTCTTAAAAAATATTTGTAACATCATTTAATAGACAGAAGTATTGTTTTTAATTTTTTTTTAACATAAAATATTAAATATAATTATATACGTTAACATAATTTACACATGGTATAATCGTTCTCACCTTCGCCGCTTCTACAGCATAATGTACTAATGAAATCATATTTAAAACAAAATTTAGCAACGGTAACACATTAATCCATATCAGACGTTTGCAAGTATTACTTTTTTTTCTGTCAAATAGCAAAATCGGGTTTGTTTTCTATTTGTGTGTTGAATATGATATAAGTATTCACGATAAATAAACTACTGATGCAAACATATAATGATAATGTTATATATAATTGTTTAATCATCTGCGCCATCTTCTTCAATTACATCTGATTTCTGTTTAAATATTCTGTTTTTATTTTTTTCCGTTGACATTGCATAATTTCATCGTAGTTTACATGGTATCTTTTGTTTTTAGCATGTTCGACTAAAATTTTCGCAGCTTGTCACTTTTTTATCCCTAATATTGGTCTTTAATTTGCGGTGTCTTCCCGATTCACCTAAAGGTTTTCCATTTCAGCAGGTAAAAAAATATACCAACAGTTATTGGACTCGGTCATAACCGACAACTACGCCTGATCAATGCAATAACTTTTAAACAGAGACGACATCTCACGATTACTGTTGCATTTTTGAATAATCTAGATATTGTCATTTCATTTTTTTTTCCGAAAAAAAAATTTATTTTCTAAGTTTAATGTACTTAATCATCTATACAAATTTGTCCTTTTTAATAATGTAAAAATGTAAACCGTATCAGAAATCCAACATATTATCGATCATAAATGTAAAAAACTGTATAATAAAAGAAAATTGGTTTGCGCGAATAGAATAAATTTGTGTTGGTTGATGAAGAACTGACTATAATTATTTGGATTTATAAATAATTAATGTATTTTTTTAAAATTGCAACATTGATGAATAAAAAGCATATATCTGCATGTTATGTTATCATTAATTTGCATAATTTTCATCTTGTCTAAATATACTCTAGTCTAAAATCTTTATAATAAGTGGTTTCTAAAATCTCTCTATCGTTTTTTTCAATAGCTTTCGTTAGCCACCTTGGCTTAAACTTGGCCAGGTTGTATAATCCTCCATCAAAGCGATGATTAATCTTGATGCCGGCACCATCCGTTTTTTGAACGTCAGCTGTACCATGCTTATGTAAAAGTTAAAAAATGTAGGCCCTAATACGCAGCCCTACTTTACTCTAGTGTTTATATCGAATAATTCAGTTAAATCTGCATCACATACTATAGCACTTTGCGTAATCATAAAATTGTTGTAACATGCTTAGTATTTTTGGCGAACATCTCACTTCCTTGAGGAATATCCATAGTCCTTTTCTGTTGATACAGTTGAAAGTTTTTCATATACTGTTCTTTGCTTTCTTCAATAATGTAAAAATCATATCCGCCACGCTATGGTTTTTTGTCGAAAACCATAACGATCTTCTAGGAGAAACGAATTGACTAAGCGCCTCGGCCTTTTAAATGAAACTTTACTGAATACTTTGCCCGCAATACATGGTAGAGCTATGCCTCTGTAATTTGTACAGACTGCTTTTCTTGTGGTATCATTGCTTCATTGTACATTTTACTGTTAAGAGCGTGCAAGACACTCTTAAGATCTTTTCCTCCAGTCTCATAGACATCCGTCGGTATGCCATCGAGACCTGGAGATTTTTAATTGCCTCGCGAACTTGCTCAATTGTTGATAACTCGTCAGATTCTTTGTGTCTTTCCCGGGTATCATTTAGAATATAGTCGTATTAATTTCAGAAACAGTGTTTAGCAGTTGCTAAAAATATTGCTCCCATCTTTTTGTTACCTCTCATCTATTAAGAACTAGTTTTTCCGCTGCATCTTTAACAGAATTTTTTTTTTTTTCGGTTCAGCCTTTACCATTTTGCCAGATTTTTCTTTTGCTTAACCCTTTATAAAGGGTATTTTATGGAATTTTCCTAATTTCAATTTCTGCATTTCTATTTTGTGGTGCTTTATAAATTTACATATTAGTAAAGCCAGGTTTGACGTTGTATCTGCCACTATCTGAATTAAAATCACCGGAAAAGTATGCAGCTTCAGAAGGATTTCCGTTCTAAGTTTGTCCCTACCTTGTTTGTATACTATACACTGCCAAATAAAATAGTCCATTGTACCCTCCATTCCAAAACCACTGCATGCTCCATCATTAATAATACTAATTTTAGCCAAGCGAAAGAGGGTTTTATTGTGTCCTGTTCTCAGTCTAGCTATCGTTACTACATAGTCTCTCTTAAAGTTGTTAACTCTCTTTGGAACATGCTTATGTATTCGTGAGTAGTTTTCCCCTTTTTGAATATTATTTTGTTGGTGCTCGACGTTCCACTTCGTCGTAGTATGTTCTCTAATTTCCGGTAAGAAATCCCGCCAATTTAATTTTTAGATAATGGTTCTGCCTACTACTGCGGTTCTTGCAATTCTGTTCTCTATTTCATTTCCTTTAATACCGCAATGCAATGGTATTCACTTTAGTACTACTTCCGTCCCGCTTACTGTAAGTTAAATATCTGTCTTCTTATAAGACATTCGATATTCTTTGATTCAATTACGCAATAGAAGCCACGTGCGTCATTGACATCCGCTAAAGTCTGAGTTTCGTATGATTCGTCCTTCCACAAATCGTTTTTCAATCTCCCAGTTTCTTTTTGCACTTGACTTTTTACCTGTTTATCGATATCGTGTTTCATTTTACTTGATTTATCCTGATGAGAAAGCCTTTTTTTATTTTCCAAAGGCTTTTTAATTTCACTTGCTTCATCTGCAAACCAGTATCTTCCTACTGTTTTTCCTTCATGTATCTAAAAACGTCCTTACGGGTATCATTTATTTTCTGTTTGACTGTTTCCCAGCATTCGACCATAGACATAGTGTCAAGATGAAGAATTTCTTGATGTGACCTTGATCTAAATAGCTCGCAACTGGCTTGTTTTTTAACGCGCTTACATTGTATCTTTTTGATTTCTTGTTGCTTTCAGGTTTCCTGCGACGATATACACATTTTCTAAACAGGAATCGTGAACGTACGGGGTATAGTCCGTGTCCATATTCGCACCTACTAGACATTCATTTCTTTATTCCCTTCTTGTTATTACATAATCGGTCACAAGCGGAGATTTGAACCGCAGAAGTATCCAAATGCCTTTATGGATGTCTTTCAGTTTATAATTTGCATTAATAATAAATAACCCGTTACTAGCGCAGAATTGAAGCAGCCGTTTGTCGTTCTTATTTTCTTTGCTTATTCTTTGCTGGACTATCACGTTTTTCCATAAATTTCCATTTTTACCGTCTCTCGCATTAAAATCACCTACTACAATTAAGATGGCGTAAAGCAGTTGGCTACTAAATCAGAGGTCACGGGTTCGAGACTTTTCTCATTCCGGATCGGAGTCACTCCCATGTTTACCCAGCTTGAAATAATTGGGTACCGAAGATATTTGGGAAGGTAAAGGCGGCCGAGAGAAAGGAACTGCCCCCCCCCCCTACTCTCATTAGTGCCATTGGGCTTAGTACATTGTGAACCTTAACTTCACAATCCCCAACGCCCTGTCAAGGATATGGGACTTACTTTACTTATATCCAGGTACCTTTTCCGTTATTTTACCTTCCTTCACCAGTCTGGCTCGGTATATTGTTAAAATTACATCAGAAACTTATATTTCATAATTTAGTTACCATAAGCCTATTGTATCTTATATAGAATCCAATGAAAACATTAATAAAGCAAATGCATTCATTTTTTCTTTTTTTTTCTTTTACAAAACAGGGCAGAAATAAAACTTCATAGACATGTTTATAAGAACCACAGATCTCTCCATTTGGTTCTTACTCTTGGTAAATTTGATACTAATACTATGACCTTAAATCGAGGTTAGTGAAAATGCCTTTGAAATTTCACTTCTGCCCTATGCCCTGAAGTATAGAGATTTTTTTTCATTACTTCTTTTTCATATTAATAATTTTTTTGCATTAAATGTATTGAAAAAAATATATATAATTTACTAAAATAGATTTCAACTCATTAAGAGATTTCAATTCACTCGAATTTGAGTTGAATTTTTATTCTCAATTAAATGTAAACTTTTTAATTTTTTAAAGTCTAAAGCATCATTCACCGGGTTCCTATTTACTTATTCTTTGTTACTCTTATTGTATTATTGTTATATCGTTGTTCCATGTTGTAAATTGATTAATTTCTCTATGCTGCTGTAAACATGGATATTAGTAAATTTTTGACCAAGCCAAAGAGACCATGTTTAGAAAATAACGATATGACACTATTGCAGTAAGTACTTTAGTATTTCATTTTTGTATTTTAAAATCGATCACTGTGTTTACCCTTCTTCACTGTAAGCTCGCAACAAAACGAAAATTTAAAAAATAATATTAATTGTCCTAAAATTCTAAACCAATATCGATCTAGCTTTAAGCAAGTTGTTCCAGAATTTTGTTCAAATGAAACTTCTGCATTTTAGAAAATGGTGATTAAAAAGAAAGAAAATTTTACTTGGAATTTGATCAAAGAAAAATATTGAATTTTTGCATGAAACATGCAAATTTTTTACGGGTTAAATTTCTTTCGTTATATATTCAAGACAGTATCTTTTCTGACTTTTAATGAGTACCTACCTGGCCGAAATTTTAGATAATGTACCTTTCAATAGCTTTGAAACAAACTATTTATTTTATTCATCAATATTCTTTCATTAAAAAATTAAAAATTTGTTTTTAATGTATAGAAAAGTGTTAAATTACTGTGATGAAGAAATTTAATTGAAACTAATATTGAAAATCTAATAAAATAAAAATAAAAATTTTCGAAAATAGAAAACTGATATTTAGACCTAATAAGTTTCGAAATAATTGTAGGGTTGAGGAACATTACCATTACGTGCCAATTTGTAGAAAAGAAATGTCCTACATTAATATTTTTACAGAAATTTGAATCTGCAGTCATTAATGACAGAGGTGGACCTATTAAGTAATACGATTAAGCCTATCGATCTAGCTTTACAGAAATCTGCAGTCGCAAATGAGAAAGTTGCACCTGTCATAAATATGACTAAGCCCACAGTTTCAGCTTCGCAGAAATCTGCTGGCGCAAGTGCTAAATGTGCTGTAAATACGATTAAGCCTATTGATTCTGCTAAAACTTCAACTTTGTTGTCTTCATTAATAGATAGGCCTTGCTTTTAGCATATACATAGGGATGGGAGACACTTCGTTATATGTAAACCCTGTGCATCTCATCCACAGCATCTTCAACAATTATCTCTACTGCAGATTAAAAAATTTCATTGATAGCGCAAGCATATGGAGTTAAGTACCGGAATAGAACTGTCATAGCTCATCTACAACGAGCCGATCATTAGGAAGCAGTTAAGATTTCTCAGTCAGAAATGTTGAATCTGGCTGAAAAGTTCCAGTATAATTGTTTCTAAACAAAATGAGCAATTAGCTAATAGAATATGAAGTTTAATGCTTCATTAACCTACTGTGATGTGAAAAAGTTAACCATATCAGTGTGGTCTTTCCCTGCCAGATTCGTTACTGCACACATAGGAAATGAAGTTTCCTTTAACTCCAACAGAGATGCAACCGACGCGATCAAAAATAATGATTTCCAATATGTAAATCCAGCGTTTCACTTAAAAGCAATTCGGTTTATTGTATTCAGTTATTATGAAACTTTTTTCAACGACCTGCTGGAAAATTCACTTACAGTTTCCTATGATATGATGATTCAGTTAACAGATCACAAACTGTTAAACTTTATTTATTAGCAAACTGTATTCTGAACAATGGTGGAGTGAAGGAACTGTTTTCGGTTGCTGCAGAAGTGCAAATCTGAGTTGCTGAAGGCGTATTGGAAGTTATAAAAATGGCATACGATTCCACAATAAATTTTTTAGGTGCATCTCGTTATATCTTGGAAGAAACTTTGTCATTAGTAACAGATAGAGTATCGGTAAATGTTGGAAACTAGAATGGGCTAATGGAGTTGTTTAAGAAAGAAAAGGATTCAATAGCTGAATTTGAATTATGCTCTTTTGTCACATTTTGATGCGCAGTTTATCAAACTAATTTAGCACGGAGGCGAGTAACTACAGATATACAAGAAGTGAATAACTTGATAAGCCAACTGTTATCGTTATTAGCTTTCTTACATAAATTGGTTACACTTATGCAAGAATTGAAGTAAATTGAAGAGCAAGAAAAGGTTGAAGTTGTCCATTTTCTTAAATATTTTGAAGTTCATTGAGCAGAATTTATGAAAAATCTCTTCAATGCTACTTTATCGAATTGGTTGGCTCTGATTGTATATTTTGCGAAAAATGAGAATTCTGCTAAAGAACGCATTAGGTATGATACATTTTTGACGAATGAAGAAAATTTGAAGTTGATAACTTCATTGGCGGATGTCTTGAATGTTTTTAGTCACTATCAAAAAAGTCTGCAAGCTGATTCGAAAACCACACCCGACGTCCCCAATGTGATCATGTTAGTGAAAAAACAACTAAATAACTCTCATAGTTCCTGTAGTTCTCATATACCTTATCGGGGGTAATTGTTTGACTAAATAATAAAAATCATTGAGTAAGATACTTTTCCAAGCCAAAGATGTATGACTGGTATAAACATGTGTTTGAGGAAGCTGAAGTTAGAAGAAACCCACAAAAAAAATCGTTCGCTTTGACGAGCCTTTCGGGAACACACTTGTGCAAGTACAATAATACTCATTAGAGTGATAACGATACGTAGCAAAGTATTTAAGAAGAATCGGAATTGGAATTGAATCGAAATAATTTTTCCTAGATATTTTATTCACACATCGAATAACTGAATTACCCGATGCGTTATGCTATGGGAGCCAAAAAAAGGGAAAAAGCTGCATTAATTTATGCAGACATTTAATTTTTCAATTACTTAACGTTTTTGTTGTATTTTGATGATTATTATTGTTCAGCTGCGCATATTTTACTATTTTTATTTATTCATTAGCTATATTATCTTCTATTATTGTTTATTTTTGTATTCATATTTATATTTCGTGATTTCTATTTGGTAATTTTTGTTCATTTATAGTTTATTTTTTTATTTTTGATTTAGTGCTCTTTGATTCAAAACATAATGTACAATAGACAAACAGACAGATAAACATAAATTTTGAAAAATATGGTTTTATATTTTAAGTTAATATCAAAAGGGATTCGACAATTTGTGAAATAATATTTTAATTTATAGTTCAATAATTGAATTAACAGTTTGAATAGGTAATAATATGCAATCGGAGAAAAAATAGATTTCTTTCGCATATTGTTGAAAACTTTTGTGTTATGTGAAATACTTAACTAATAGTAGTATATATTCAGTGTATTCCAAAAAACTAATAAAACAAATGTAATTTGAATGTTAATAATTGTAGACAGTAATAGCGAAAATCACTTTTATTACTGTAAAACAATAAACTTTTTTTAGTTCGTAGATTTCTTATTTACATCTAGTTTAGGTAAGTGAACTTTATTTAATATTTTTTTAATGTTGCTATAATCAAAAATATTTACAATGTTACATACAGTTATGAAATTTTATTTATTATGTTTTACAATGTTATTAAACGAAATTGTTTTGTTACTTTATTTCTAAAGTTCAGTTTAATAAATTTCCTGCATTTTAACGGAAAAATATCTTAATAAAATTGTTAAAAATTTCCTTTATTTACTTAAATTAAAAATCTGGAAGAAAAAATTACATGTACTTTGATTTGAAATAAACTAAAAGTTAAAAAGTATAGTGCATAAAATGTAAATAAACAACAAAAAAATGATTTATTATTAAAAAATTAATAAAAAAAAAAGATTGTGTATTTTTTATTAAGAAAAGTAAAATAATCATTAATTTTTCAATAAAATTGAAATTTAAAGTGATGAATACTACAAATGATAATCGATTCTTCTTAAGTACTTTTCGATGCTTTTTGAGTATTTTTGTACTTGCACAAGTGTGTTCCCGAAAGGCTCGTTTCGCTTTGACCTGTGAATAGTTCCTCATGTTAGTTACAGTGTTACACAACCCACATACTGAAATTACGATTTTAATTTCTGTTGTATAATTTATAATTACATAATTTTAATTCTAATTGATACATACTCTCTACCTAATGAAATTTTGTTATTACTTTTGCTAAAGTTCATTTTTATTTCCGTAAGATTTATAAGTGAGTAACTAAATTGTAATTTTTTTTTTTTTTTTTATGAAGAAAAAATAAATTTTCGAAGTACTGTTATTTTTTGGAACTACCCAAATTTTTTTGAAGCTGCCCAACAAATTGTTTACTGCTCAAACTGGACAATACTGCCTATTAAAATAATCCATGATTTAACATCCTAAACATGAAACCAAAACAATAAATAACGCATTATTCAAACATTTTATTACAGAAATATTGTATTAGGTGAGATATATGTATATATATATATATATATATATATACATGTATTGATAAAATATACTCTAAATGCAAAAATTTTAAAACTAAACAAAGTATTTGCTATATAATAATTTCTTCTAAATGAAACGATCATAAAATAGGGAACACATAGTGATAAATTTATTGTTTGTATTTATATTTTAAAAAATATGCAGTTTACAATAATATTCAATTTTTATTCGCTGACTATAGTTTCAATATTTCATTTTTCATTACTTTCATACATTTCATTTATGTCTTATTCCTTATGCAAATAATGTATTTTCCAAGTAACGCTTTAAATAAATTATTTTATAAATATAGCGTCATCTAAAGTGATTTTTTTAATTCCATATACTTTTATGTTGCAATTAGTTAATTCTCTTCATACCGGTGTTTCTTTTTGGTTACAAATAAAAAATATTTTTTATTTTGTGGTTCAAATCATTAAGATTACAAAGAATCAATTTGTATTCAAATGTTTTTTTGCTGGACTATGAAAAGGTGTGATGTTAGATTAATTAATTTGTGAAATAAGCATATCTATAGCGATGTCAAATGGATAAAAAACGTTTTCCTGTAATCACGATTGCTATGCTGTGAGGTGATTATTTTAAAAGTCTATACCACTATATATTTATCATTGTATGAATTATTATTACTTCCTTTACTTAGTTATGCATTCTATTCTCATAGCATTTTAAACACAACTACATCACATTTCAGTCTGAAATATAATTATTTATGTAAAAATCTGAAAACATAAATAAAATTAATATTATAATTTCATTGACATTAATTTATATATAGTTATTATCCAATTGTATCACAAGAAATTACTATAATACGCAATATACATCCGGATTGTTTATTTACATTTACTTATTAAAAATGATATTACAATTTAATGCAAAATGTAATTTTTTCATATTCCTAAATGTTAAATTATGTAATACACGCAAAAAATTTGTTACAATTACGATAACAAATAACGTACAATATTTTAAAATTATTGCAAAGTATTCAATTTTCAAATAATAAAATATACTGTTTATTTCCATTTTATTTTTCGCTTTAATTTCATGTCGAGGTAGTTTATATGTTTGTTTCCTTTCATGGCGGTAATATGTATACTGTGTAGTGTATACTCCTATATAAAAATTCTATAAAAGAAAAAATCTTTAATAATCCAAATTCAATCTTGATATTCATCTATAAATGAAATTTTAATTTATACATTGATCATAATTTAATAAATATAAATTTAAATATTTGTTTTTTTTATGTTCATATTAATTTTCGTTTTTATTTTATTACACAAATGTAAATGTAGAAACCAAATTTTTTAAACTAAACTGCAATAAAATACAATTGATACTTAAATAAATTATATATTGAATTTACAATTTTTTGTAATAATTTAAATAAAAATTAAATTATCTAAAAACACGTTATTTAAAAAAAGGCATGGTTATAGATTCCATTTATTTTGATCTATGGGAATGACCTCCATTTTTTATTATACAAAAAAGCAATCGTTCTTTGTATTGCGGCGTCCCTGCATTCGTTTAATTTCGTTGTTGTCCGTGTGAACGTGTTTGTGGTTTCGTTCATTGTTTCTTGCATTTCCTTTAAGTTAAGTTTTTATTTTTCATTTTTACATTTTAATTTAATATTTAATTGAATTTTTATCCTAAAGATGGCAGATACAGTACAAAAATCAAAGTAAGTATATTAATTTAACTCAGTAATTAAAAGATTGAAGTGATGTGGTAAGTACGCCACGCGCGGCTATAAAAATGGCGGACTTGCATTGTCTGAACAACCGTGAATACGGGTTATAATTTTTTTGTAATTATATTTTATTTAAATTAATTGACTATATTCCTGTTTAACTGACAGACATTTACTTTCAGCTCATTTTATATTTCGATTAAATTTATTATTTTCTAAATTTTGTACACCGTTAAATGCTGTAGGCACATCGGTTGCACGGTGTGTTTGATGTCTTCCAAGTAAATATAAATATATCTGTGTGTATATATATATATATATATATATATATATATTAAATATGTACAGTTTAACAAAAAAAATGTTAGAAACAGTGAATTGGAAGTTAATGGAGAAAGTGAAAGTTGGTTGAGTGTAATCGTTTATTTGAAATATATATACTTCACTGCAATGAGGTCATTGTATAGTTTCAATTTGGGAATCTGTCATAGTTCCACTAAAGTGTGTAAAAGTGTTGTCGGGTTTTTAAAAGTTTTTTTTTTGAAGTATGACAATTACTAAAAAGCTCGATTCGATTACGTTTTATAAAATACACGGGCGAGCGCGTGTGCGCGCGCGCGTGATGGACTATTTTGTTTTCCGCTTTATCTGAAAGTTTTAAACTCCGATATAATTGGTTAAGTATTTTAATTCATCATTCATGTTTTAATACATTTCATATAATTTATAATTGCGAAGAAATCCATAACTAAACGAAAATTGTTTCTTTGGATTTTTGCCGGGAATTTTTTAGGCAGTATTGCTGTTGAATGGTAACCGTTTGAGGGTGGATTATGAGTTGGTTTCGGAGACAAATTTAATTAAAATTCAATTAAATTTAATACATTTTTAAAGAAATTATAACTTGAAAGAATTGATTGTTTTTATTGAAATTTGTTCAAATCACTTCCACTTCGTTTGTTTTTTTTTTGTTTTTTTTTTGTACATTTCATGTAATTGGCTAAAATTTTATAAATTCTAAAAACACGATTTTATTTTGATATACATATTAATGATTAGTTTCACGACGCTGTAGTTTATTTGTAGTATGCCGGTTCTATAATTAAAAAACAGGTTTTAATTCGTGTAATATTTTTTCTACAAAATTTTTTATTTAATATGAAAATTTTAATCCAAAATAAATTTTTTGACATACTGCATATTAAAATTGTGAATAGACGATACGAATTACATGCATATTGAAGGATAATATTTTTATTGATGGTGAACCGGTATATAATGTTACGAAATACACAATATTAGTTCTGGGCTAATCATGAATAGAATTCTACATGTTTAAAATTGCTTTCCCGTGCGATGTTATTGCTTTTACAAGAAGGAATTGTAGGGAGGTCTTAATGAACATTATTTTCGTTATTAACAAGGAAACAATTTCTGTTTTTAAGCAAGTAAAGCACAAAGTACATAAGTATCGTAATCGGCAAGTAACCAGGTGAGTGTTATATTTCGTGTTTTTGATCTACATGAAATAATAAAATTAACGGACCATCATGAATAACGGAAATAATCATTGCTTGTGTTTTGAATTTTTTTTAGATTAAGGTGCAATCAGTTTTTTTTTTTATTGATATAAATTATGTGAATGTTTAGTGACGCAGTAAAGTCACCGGAAAAAGTAGAAAAACCTGTTGCCGAAGTTGTTAAAGATGGCGTTCAAAATGGTAGTTCGGTGAAAGATGATGATAAACCAGAAAAGGATCTTGAAGAAGTTAAAGAAAGCGCGTCCGAAGATGAAGAATCAGTCGAAAATGGTGATGTTAAAGAAAACGGTGCGAAAGATTCTGAATCTGCGGGAGGTATATGCGGTTATTTTATTTATTTATTTTTTTTTCTTTTCCTTGTCTAATTCACGTTCTTCTCTAGTAATAGTATCTTGGATATCATCTCCCTGTTCCGGAGTATGTTTCAACGTGAAATTATAACCTCTATATATGTGTACGCTTGTATGTGTATAGCAAGACTTGTCGATGAAGGTGTTAGTTTATTTTGCAGATGTGTGTGGGCTTAAGCGAAAATCTGACGTTTCCGCTGATACTACAGATGTAATTGAAAAACCGGAAAAAAAGAAGAAGTTAGAGGATGACGGTGTTGATACAGCAGCTGCTACAGAAGTTGCATCGAACGGAGATGCTGAAGCAAAAGCATAAATTATAATTCTGTAAAAATCCTTTCTTTTTGACAAGTATATCTAAGAACGAATCTTTTTTTTTTTTTTTTTTTTAAATATTAGACATATTTTGGGAATTTTGTCTACAAGGTTTAGGAATTTTTCATGTGTTTTTGTTTATAATAATGCTACACAAAGGAAATATGCCGTATAAACTATGCATATTTATGTATACCGTATTTTTTATCGAATATATTCACACAATGTTTTCCTCTTAGAGCAATAAATGTCTGTAATAATAATTTAAAATACTTTCCATTGTGCGAAACAGTTATATATTATTTTAAGTTCTCTATAGGTATATATTTTCTAATGTAGTTTTCCGTAAAAATCAAATTGTATAATAGTTGCAGGTTTTCATTACAGATTCTCACTACTTTTATATCACTTTCAGATTTTAAATAAACGATTTCACTTACCGACTTTTTTTGTTTTTGTTTTGTATTTTTTAATCAACTGGATGATAACTACGTAGGCTACTCTACACCACTGTCGTCACCATTACTGTTATAGTGTGCTATTAGTATACAAAAAGTGCTACACAATCCGTTTTTTATCGAATTAAAATTAACAGGTAGTGTTTCACATAAACAATCGTTATTTATTTTACATAACGATATAATATTCCTTAGATGCGCTTGAAGTGATTGTGTAATGTCATTTTATCGTATGAATCGGATTATTTTTTATATATTATATATATTTAATGTGCTTTTATATGTAACGAAGAAGTTTAAATTATAATAAGCTGATAAATAGTCAAAACTGCTTTTTAATATTAATTTTACTTTTATATATATATATAAATAAAGAACAACCTGGTTTTAAGTATTTAACGTCAATGCTGGAATATAATACAGTAAACTGGAGCTGTCCAAGAAGAAGATAACGCATCATTTTACATTTTTTTAACATCAATCATTGTTTATTGCAGTGTCCGACCGAAAGTGTTTTTCGGCTGAGAAAACACGGAATTTTAGATTTTTTATTATTAAAAATGGCGTTTGTTGGACTATATAGTTCATAAAATATCGAAAGTTATTACAAAAAAAAAAATCTGTATTAAATACACAACAATTTGTAATTATATTTATTTTTAGTAACCGAAATACTTTTTTTATGGAAAAAGTAAAAATAAAACAAAAACCAGCAGAAGATTAAAAATCGAGATGATAATTGTAAGTGTTTAAGACTTTATCCCAGAATTAGTACGTACATAAAAGTTACTAAGGACAATGCCGTGTACACTAATAAAATTAATAATTCTCTTCTTCCTTTTTATTAAGTAGAGCCATTTGATGTATGCAGCATAGATGTATTAATAGTAAATTTCATTTAAAAAGAAAAAGGAAAAAATGATCTAATAAATTTTTCATATCGCGTGTTTTACTTTTACTTAATAAATGGATTTTAAAAGCATGTAAATATCTTAATTTCTTATAAGTGTGTAACGTAATAGTTCTCGTGGTAAGGAAATGAAAAACCACAGTAACAAAATATTATTCGGAAAGATGAATATTAAGCCGTTCGAAAAAATTAATAAATACTTTTTTCATCGCATGTAGTATGGACTATTAAATCCATTGATTTTATGTTAATATCAAACAATTACTTCCAGCAATAACAAAAATAAAATGAACTTTGTTTACAAATACGGCTGCAGGAGTTTATTGGAGTGTATTTTTTGGTTTGATGCCAAAAAATAGAGAAATATTTCTCAATTAAAACTAAATAAGCGCCGGAAAGTGCGAAGTTCGGTCGGACACTTTATATTAACATAGTTTACGGGGGAAAAAATAACCGTATAATATAATTTGTTTTATGTACATACGTCTGTAACTTCAAAGAGTTTGAGGAATTCATAATACGCAAAACTTCTGGTAAATGGTGGTACAATCAACAAATCTATTTAAGTGTAGTTAGGAATTATTTCGAACAAGGTTAATGTACATTCTCTAGGCGAAAAGAAATTCTGGACCTTTTTTGGTGATGTGCAGAAATACGTGATTGATCACACTGTTCTAGAGATGTTGAATGAATGCGTGGCAAGCTGCCAGGTAAACTTCGTCATTCCCTATTGCTCTGCCCGTTCTTGTTGTTTTTTTTTTTTTTTTTTTTTTTTTTTTGGTATTCAGTAAAAGGAAAATTGTTGATTTTCTAATGTAACTGTTAAAGATATAACCTCATTACGGTTTCTAAAACGAATTTAAAATGTATAATTCTTAACGGAAAGGTTGTACATGCAGACAGTAATTTATCCGATTTTGTAAGTCTAAGAGCCATCCTTAACTGTAGCTAACTATCAAAATTGAAAAGGGAAGCGCGCAATGTATATTTGAAGAAAATACATTTAGTGTGGTTGCTTTTCGTACAAAATTCGATGAAATTTTCAATACATTTTTTTTGTAATGAATTGTAGTTCGTGCATGGTGTGTAATATATATATATATATATATATATATATATATATATATATATATATATGTATGTATGTATGTATATATATGCGTGCGTGTGTATATATATATACATATATATATATATATATATATATATATATATATATATATATATATATATATATATATATATATATATATATATATATATAAATAAAGAGCTTAAAAAATACATTATTTTGCGAAATTGTAGTGAAATGATTTTAACATTGATGTAGAATATCGATATTAATAATAAATTTAGTTTAGTTTGTATGTGTTTATTACAAGTGGTGTATGTGTAATATTCGACAATAACTATTGTGATTTCTTACAGCGCCTTATTAACGAATTATTCGATACCTACATATTCGATCATTACATACTGAGTAAATGAGTGCTTCTGTAGAAATTACGCTGTATTTCTTTAATCAGTACTAGTCTGACAATTGTGTAACATTGTAGTGTATATTTAGATATATAAAGTTGCACTGCTTGACATGTTAAAGTTATGTATAATTTAGCGTAAAAGTAATTTATCAAATTCAGTGGTGCCGGGTTTTCAGTTGTAATAGTGGTTGTAATATGTTTTCTTACGGAATAATTTTATTATTAGAACGCATCATTTTAACGCACTATCACTTTATAATTAACTCACAGGTTTATATCGTGAAACCACGGCGGATATAGTTATGCACCTGTTATTGTACAATTATGTGAATTAATTATAGATAAGGACGTGATCGATAACTAATAAATATGCAGGAAATAACGATACTTTTAGCAACAGATCGGACACACTAATCAATTAGTTTACAACAAATAAAATTTCGATTGTTTCTCATTTAGAGTTCAAGGAATATATAAATCTTATGTAGTGACGCGGAGGTGGTAACTAAAATATATTCGCATTTAAAGTTATTGTATTCTTTGATGGCGCATTACGTGCGCCCCATGTGTAAAATACATTCATGATTTTGTACTTAAATTGTTTTATACGATATTTTCAGGTTTTCTGAAGAGCGGGAGTAGGGTGGTTGTTATGCGATGTTAAAGGAAAAGCGGTTCGCTAGGGATAGATAATTTCTTATTTTGCAGGTTAATTGTTTGAAAGTTTAAAAGCAGGTATTATTGTGCGAACGCTGGAATTCCGATTTGTGTCGATCGAGTCGTAGACTGGTATGGGAAGCCTGAAATTTCGAGAGTTGAATTTCCCATGTTTAGGTAAGTTTTTTTGATAATCGTTCAAGACATTTTTATTTTATAGTAAACAAATTTGAATATCAGCCTGTATCGAGTCTCTTGTGTCCGGTATGTTTTTCAAGTGTCCTATTTGTTTTCTGTTTTTCCTGTGTTTTCTCTTCTCTGATCCTGTACAATTTTATGTATTTTATGAATTGTGTGAGTGCGAACAACAACAACGTGTATTTACACAGGTAATGTGTAGTACCAATTTCAGCTGGCAACTTGGCGACACTAATAACACTCGATTGCAGAAACGTAAGTTAATTTGGATTTCGATATCCTCTACTTCTTTCTATGTTGAATGTAAGTTAGCTTTTCCGTTATCAGCTGTGTATTTACATGAAATTTTGTGTTACTAGGTTCATCGTCGAGATATTCAAATTTTTTTAAGAAAACAACACTTCGTTGGTAATGAGTTATTCGTTTCTCGGTGTTGTTATGATAATCTATTCTAAGAAATGTATTCGGATGTTAAATTAATTTTAGTGTAACTTACCGTTTTATAGCGCATTCTTATTTTTCGTGCGACTAAAAATTCATATCACGTAATTTCTTCTTTTACTGACTTTGATTTTTGTTAGGTGTTTTAATGAAGCTTAAAATGTTCAAAGTACGTGCGCCAATCATGTAATTTAATTTTTTTACATTAAATATTTAAAATATTCGTAATAACAGATGATTTTGAGCTCATGTACGCGTGTATGCTATTTTTTTTTTTAGTTTAGTGTGATGCGTCGGTTTGTATAAAGAATGATCGCATAAATTAATTCTCGCCAGGTTCTGTTGTGTGTGTAAATGCCGCATATATGTATGTATATATATATATATATGTATATGTATATATATATACATGTATACATATATACATATAAATTTTTCATTTTATTTCGTCGAAAATTGTTTTATATGTTAATTTTATAATTTTGGTGCTGCGCTTAAAATGTGTTTCTAGTGAATTTTTACGTGTAGCGCTAAACGGTTGCATGTGACATAGCTTTATTGTTAAAGTATTTCTTTTTTTTTCTCTATTATTCTGCTAATGCCATTTATAATTGCTTCATTTAGATAACAGGGAAGAGAAAATGAATGGTCATTAATATTCATTAACTCAGTTTAAAGCATTCAATGAATAACAGACCAATGTTTAATGTTACTACTTTAAGCGTCAGTTAAATTTTACTTGCTTATGTATAACGACGTTTATTTCGTGATCATACGGACAACCTTTCGTGAGCAGCGAGGGCGTCCGTATTCTATAGCAGCTTTATGCATTTTAATAGGTTGTAAGAATGTTTTAATTTCGAAACCGCGCGTAAATTATGTATTTTATATTTCTAAGTTTTACTTGTTTACATTGTCGTATTTATTGTATAATGTTCACTTTAATTAATAAAATAGAGTAATTTTTATTGTTAATTAATCTGTAAATAATGCAAATAAAATTATGTTTTAATATTATATCTCGATTTGTCTTTATATTGCAGTTGTCTAAAATAGACGGTAAAGAGATTAAGATTACTACGATCAAGTGCTTTAATTCATGGTATCATCTTATACTGGTGAATTTACTTTCAGCATTCAGTGAATTTATTTCAGTTAGTTACAGCTAATTAGAACGGCATTTATTTGATTAATCGTGAATTTTAATACAATTGAAGCGTGGGAAATGTTAGACTTTTTGAGTATCTGCGGTGTTGGTTTTTTTTTTTTTTTTTTCTGGTTGAAAAAAAAACATATTTTACAAACAAAACAATGATAATAATCAACTTTCCAGTTGATTTTTTGTTCAGTTCTTCCTTTAAATTGGTTAAGGGCGCAAATAAGGACGATTATTTGGTTTTGTGAAGAGTATATATTCTGATTTTTACATTATAAGTAGTAGTTATTAATTTTTACTATTTATCGATTCATGGGAGATTGTAGAGATATCTCAGGAATCGTCGGCACGGAATTCTTTTGCATCGTAAATTGCCGATTTATGCATGCTTGCACATTTCCATGCGAAAGTTTAAAATGTTTCCTTAATTTTTTTTTTTAACGTTGCACTTTTTACTGTTATACCCAATATTTTTCTATGAAATATAAACAGAGAGAACGAAAAAAATAATTGACCGTAACAGCTTAAAACAATAATTGATTTTTGATTTTAGTATTCATTATTCTGATGCGCCATTTAGCAGTTCCATAGCGCTTGTTTGAAAATGCGTGTTTACAATAAGTATCGTTTAAAAATAATGCGATGCTGGTAGGATATACTTGCGTAAAAAAAAAAAACGTATAAAGAACTACCCGGCTTTTACGTAATATTTTTCTAATTCGTTTTGAACTGTACTTCTGTTGTTGACCTGAAACTTACAGGAAAATGTAGGTTAGGAACGTGAAAAAATCGCGAATACGAAACGTTACTCAATCGGAGCAAAATTAGCTACTTTCGTTGTTAGAATTCTTTGTTAGGGAAGAATTGATTTTTGTATGTTTGTTTTGCTTTGTTTATGTATTTTTTATTTTCAGTCATAATCTGTGATAACTAAATTTTATGCGCAGTTTAAATGGTTACCGCGGAATATCATTTAACCTTACAAATATCTATTAAGTGGAAATTATTGTAATTATCTCAAAAATCGAAGTAAAACTTTTATTGGACATGTTTTCAAGTATATTATAATCCCCTCCATACACACACACACCGCACACAAAAATACCGCAGACACTGGCGACAAGTTTGACTTTGTAGAAATTTGAAATTTTTTCAAACTCGGTTTTAATATTATCGTTTGTTAAAAATATTGCCATAATATCGGAAGCCGATTTTTGTATTCTACCGAGAAATATTGCTTCTTCATATCTGGCTAAGATTTCTAAGGCGCTCTTATTCAATTAGGCGTCTCCGATTTTAATCGTGTTTATTAATTAGAAAAGGTGATACTTAGCGTCGTCAATTTATTTCTTATACTACTGAAATATTGATTATTCTAAAATGTAAATGAAGATTGGAAGTCTTTGTTGCTAGGGTGGGGAAAACGGATGTCAGGTATGTGTAAATCGATAACTGAAATCTTCTTTTTTCGAACCAGTTCAGAGAAACATCACACAAGAGACATTTTTATACCGCTTAATATAAGTGACATAAATAAAACATGTCTTTTTTACCATATCGTATATTGCAATATTATAAAACAACAACACAGAACTCCTGTGTACTAGTAATTCTGAAGCAAAAAAGAATCATTTTCCAAAAATATGATAAATCTGATTCTACCGATAGCTAATTTTTTCGGTAAAGTAATATAATTTCTTTTTTGAACTGATCTGTATTATACATTAATCTTTTCAGGGAATACGGTTCACTCTGTGTTACTCTTTCAGTACGCAAAATTAAAACATGTGCGAGTACGTCAAAAAAATTAGTACGATTAAAACAAAAAAGTTTAGCTTCTGAGGAGACTTTGTCCTATTAGTGTTTCTTCTATGTGTCCGCTTAAAATATTCGCAGTAAATGATTATTGCGCTCATGTTGTTATAAATACTGCGTAGTATATATCAAGATTTTGGTATACGAGCGTTAATTCATTTCATTGTGCTCACTTATGCGGCAAGAGTGGTATTTGCTCGTACTACATAATAATATGATCTTTATTGAAGGCTCACATCATTACACTCCAAGTATATTGCGGGTTCAGTTGCTTGTTCTATGTATAAGATAGTTCATCGGTTACTATATTTCGTTGCCATCGAAATTGTGAATGGTTAACTTTTAAGTTATTAAATAATATTCTATTAAGATTAATATGAAATTATACTATTATAATTTCTAATTTTATACTCGGAACTATGTTCCCCCCGTGTCCAGTGGTACTGAAAAATACATACATAATCGAGAAGTTCTTAATCTGGCTTTGATTTGCCGCACATTACTTAAATAATTTTTAAAGTATTCTAAACCCAATGAATGAAGATAGAGCTCTTTATTTGGTAATTATACACTGTGTTATCTTGAATAAATTTATACGTTAGGTCGCATTTCTAAACGTTAAATTTAATTTCGTATTTATATTTCATTCGGTCAAGGTGCGTTCTTATTCATGAATGTTTTATAAATGCGAAAACTAATTTTAGTGGTTTCAAACTTTTATAATGGTATCTTTTGGTTTTAGATTCTAGTTAAGGAATGTAAAAAGAAAAGATGCAGTAAAATAAATGAGAAAAAAAAACCTAAAGGAAATACTAATGGAGATTTATGAAAAGGAAAGAGTATGTATCTGTGTCATATCATAAATATTCATTTTAATTGAATAATTTTGATTATAGCAGTGCTTGTAACTGAGCAATGATTTTTTATTTTGTTCGAGGGGATGCTACGAAACAATATTTTTCAACCAAACAATTAGTGCTGACAGTGCTTTATTAATACAACCACTGAACACTTAAAATTGAAAAAAAAAACGTGGTTAATGTAAAAACTTTCGGTGAAAGTTTTTTTTTTTTTTTTAATTTGTAAGTTTAAACCATTATTATCAAGCATAGTGATTTACTCTTTTTTTCTGTAGGAAGAAAAATTTTTGTATTTAGGCTTCTTAATTTATTAAGAAATATGTATACAGCTATGATTATAAATAGGTAATTGTTTAATCAGTGAAAAGTTATTCTGCTCTATAGTGTCTCCGTTATTTGTATAAAATTTTGGATAGTGATAATTTAAAATTTTAAAATTAAAATTACTAACAGAATTAGATTTTAAAACCCCAACACGCATATACCGCAAGTCTTCTGTTCTGCAGATCTAACCACTACACTGCAAGTATATTTGAGAAACACTTCTTAGAATACTTCTTTGTAGTATTTAATATAAAAACATTTAAATAATAATTTTCTTTGCATAAGCTATTAGATGTCACGGGTGGGGTGTTACTTTTCCTTGTTTTTCAAAGTGTTCCGAATAACTCAAATTTTATTCAAATGAACTTCATCGATATTTTTATGTTTACGTTTGGTACTATTAAAGGTTTAGCGGTAAATTTACAAGTAGATTATATTTAATGTTTCTTTTTGTAGCAGTAATTAATCATATGATTGTATATTACGTGAGAATTGTATTTATACACTGTAATGATTAATAAAGGAACTTTATGCAGGCGGCATAATTAATAACAGTAAGTTTGGTGTAGGTTTTATGATATTATTACATATATACATATATTTTTTTTTTTTTAACAAGATATTTTCATCTTAGGTATAACATGATATCGGCATATAGGGTTCTTTTTTAGAACTATAAAGGGTCCTTGTTACATTATTAAAATACTTTATTACAATATATATCATGCAAATAGGTCCGCGAATTTTAATCATCATGATTCTTCTAATACAGTTTTCATTTTTTACAAGTAAATAATGTACACAAACTATAATCGCATTATATATGTCTCGTATGGGATTTACGTTACGTATATAGAATAATTCGATTTTAATAATTTATTAATGATAAACTACAAAAATTAAGCAAAGGCAGCGGAAAATGTATTTTTTAACATAATTTAAGCGTTGAATTTATTAATAAAGACAAAGGAAAGAAAATTCGTTGTTAAAATAGGCTAATATTTTACGGAATTTTTTGTGTATGGAATATTGAAAGGGAAACAATGATAAAGAAAATTAAAATACATATGATCGAAAGTGGACAAGGGGAATGTCGACAACTGAGTGTCACAGCGATAAGATAAGAACTGTCAACGTTGCGTATTGGGTGTAGTAATAAACGAGAAGGGCCACGTTTTATTCGAAATCGTGGATTTATTTTCGCGACGTGCCCTATAACAAATCTAAAATTGATCTGCTATGTCGCATTCAAGAATTGTTATCGCACCACTTTTCGCTGTTTCCTTCGTAACCGTATGAGATTTGCAATTAGTCGTTTTCATTGCTTTTTGTTTAGAGCCTTAAAGTTAAAAATTTACTTAATATCATTCGATGTATACATTTTAAAAAATGGAATTTAGTTTTTCTTTTTCAAAGAATAATGACGATAAAAAACTATTTTCGTGAATGAATGGCGTGCATTTACGATGTTGAGACTATAGTGTTTAACACTAGGTTCGCAATGACCTAATGACCAAAAGTTACAGTTGGAGCATATATTTCTTTGACTATCTTTAAATGTTACTTTTGTTTAAATAATCCTGTAAAACAATATTGAATTAATTTTTTTTATGCTAACGTATTCTTCAAGATAGTTTACTGTTAGCATTTAGGGGGTATTCTGGTCTTTGAGCTTTTTGTTGAGCACAATAAAAAAAAAACAAAAAAACCTGTTATTCATTTTTTGCAAGCTATTTAGTGATATTTTAAAAATATACAAAAAATAATTGGAATTAAAACAAGTTAGTAAAGTTGGGGGTAAAGAAAAAAGCAGTGCTCGCTTGCCTCGATTACAGCCCTTCTGGTCATCTAAAATACAATTTAAAAAAAGATTCTTCATTATTAAAAATGTTATCCCCTATCAAAGGGAAAAGATATTTTTTTCACAAAACTGACTGCTGTCTAAAGAAAAAAATACATTATCTGACCTGACCTTTCTTTTTTAAATTTTTAATAATTAAAAATAATAAAAAAAATAATTTTGACACAAAAGTGGTAGGGGTGAAGGTTGGTACAAAATTTGAACTAAATTGGATAAATAGAACCTGAGATATCATGCAACCATGTTGAAAAAAGTAGATTTACAAAAAAACGCGTTTAAAGTTTTAAGCAAGTTTCAGGCAGTCGCAGTACGTTATACTTACATTTTGTTAATCGGCGGTTCCATAGATTGTGCTTTCTTCGACTTAAAAATAGATATTTTTTCGGAAACTCGTTTTGATTTACGAGTAGTTCCAGGTTCCGTAAAAGCATCAGAAGATCGTTGCTTGGAGCGCTCAGTTCGACTATTATTCCCCATTTAGTAGCGAACGCATAAGCTTAGGGACCGATAGTAATTCTCATAGCATTGATAATTTTTAAAATTAGTAAAAAGCTTTCACTGAAAATGCAAACAGAATATCTCAATGTCCATGTTCCTGCATGTACATCTGATTTTAGCGGGATTTTTACTCTCTCCCCTCGATTCAATATTACTCGACACACAGTATGGCTGCGCTCATGCAGATATTATCGTCTTAGTTTTCGACTACTGCACTCGGACACCAACGCATTTTCTATCCGACGTGACTGTTTTTACGAACCTTTTAGAGGATTTTTGGTTTTGGCCGAAGAAGCATCCTTAATGGAACTTTATAGCGACGGCAAATTAGAACAATGTCTGAGAAATCGTGAATTAATGAAATATCACGAAACATTTTCCAACTCAAACACTGCCAAAAGATAACGCTACAAGTACCGCATCCGTCTCACATTTTACACGTAAAAGTTAAAATTAACACTCAAAATGATTTATTTTCAAACTGTGAGTAGTGTGTACGTATGTCTACGTTACTTGAAGATTGAAGCTAATTTAAGCTAAACTGAACACAAAAAGTTTTTCAATAAGATATGTTACTAAGATCTTTGGTTAATCGATTTTTAAGTATTTTTAGTTACCTATATTTATATATTTATATAATGTCATCATACCAAAATGGTCAGATTCGGCGTGAAAGGCTCAATTGCCACGCCACTAAAATAACTATAACTCTGTAAATTACTGGAATTTTAAAATTACCTCTCGAGGGTATATTCTTAAGGGTCTAAACTTTAAGAATATGCAAAAAATAAAAATTGTTTTTTTCAGGATTCTTGACCAGAGACCTCCTTAAATCAGTTATATTGTCTAATGTTAACAAGGTTATTAAAAGTGATACCTTGGTCAAATTCTGATAAAACTATATCACACGTGTTTTCGAATTAGATTCGTTTAAAGTCGATAATTGATTAGTTTCAATGTCTGAATTTTGTACTGCAGTAAAATTGTTCGAATTATTCAGTTTAATTTTTCGTTTACAAATTCCGATATCTTTTATATTTAGTGATATTTTTGACTTTTAAATAGAATTCCGTAGTTACGTAGCATTTCGTGACAAGACGCTGCATCTTCTTGATTATATCTTAACCGTTCGAAAAAATTAAACTGCTAATTACGAAAAAGTCAATAGCTCGACTCATTTTCTCCTTATCAAACATAGTTTGCGAGGAACCGGAATCATTTGAAAGTTTAGTAGTTTTGAATAATTTGTTTATATCACTAGAACTTTTTTGCGTATTTTTCATCATTAGTTTTATTTTTCGATGAATCATTTTCCCATTATGAATTTAAGATAAAAGCCAATAATTTAAGCAAATGCAAAAAGCGGGAGCCGAAAGGCAGTATTAAAAATAAAATATTACCGCTAGAAGTTATTAAATGGTCTCTGATCGGGAAAAAAAAAGGAACGTACAAACCGTATAAAAAAGTAATAAATAATAGAAAAAAATAACATAAAACAACTGTGTTGACAATGCGCGAAGTAGAATTTTTAGTGGGAGAATATGTCCCAAGGTCATACGACCGTTCGAAAAATAGTTGATTGCCTACCTGGCTGAACGAAATATACATATATATATGTTGTTTTTTTTGACCCGACACCCGGCCTCCAGTTTTATCTAATAAAAGGTACTGCTCTGGTCTAGAATTTGAAAAAGTCAATTTTTATTTTTTGCGTATTCTTTTTTTTTTTCTGGCCTGAACAGATTATAGTTAATTTGACCAGCAGGCTAACGTTCAAATCAGACTGAATGCACGAAAGCAAAACAAAATAAAAAAATAAAACACTTTCTTGTTTTTGTCTAACTGTTTAAATACTACTTTTTTTTTTTTTTTTTTTATTAAACACTACTTATAGTACTAGATGGTAAGTATAGAGGGGGAAACTTCATTCCGCAATATAGCCGCAACTGCAGAGCAGTGCCCACAATGCTGAAATGAAACAAACTCGATAATCAAAAATAACCCATGTGAAAGGAAATAATTACTCCAATCTGAGTAGACAAATAAAAAAAAAATTTCATTAATCCGGACATTGATCAGATTTTTAAACTACAATTCCATTTCTTTTGATCAATGAAAACAGGACAAACAAGTAGTTGAAAAATACTGAATGGAGGATATAAACCACAAGACATTAGTTGTTCAAAAAGGAGAACTCTATCCGTAGATAGGGCCTCACAACTAAATAACAAATGGCTGATATTCTCGCGGTACACTGTGCTTACATGATCGCTACAATTTGAATGTAAATGGTTTTCATCGAAAAAATTAAGCCGTACTCTAGTATGACCTGAACGAAGCCTGCAGATAGCAGTAACAAAACGCCGAATTAAATTAACCAGGATAGAAGTAATATTATTATACCAAGGTATTCTTGGTAGAGGCGATTGGACAATTTCGTATGTCTTGCCTAAACTAGGGAACTATTAACGAAGTTCTTTCAATCAGTACAGTTGGTCTTTTTAATCATGTCCAAAAGATCCGTAGATGGTATAAAGGGGTATGCTACCCCGTTTAAGGCCGCTTCCTTAGCCGCTTAATCAGCTACAATGTTGAAAATAATTCCGCGATGACTAGGAACTCAACAGAACTTTACAGTACCTCCTTTGTCTGTAATTTGTGTGTATTTAAACTTAATATCGTAGATCAGTGGGCGACAGCGATAATTAAAACTACTGTAACTGAGCGTCAAGAGGCTACTAAGACTGTCTGAGCATATTAAGGTTTTTCTCTTAACATTCGATAACTTCAATATAATGTTACAAGCTTTATCAATAGCAAGCAGCTCGGCTGTAAAAACAGACGCCTCAGGAGAGAGTTTAATTTAAATATTAAGTTATTATCCACAATTAATGCAGCATCCACTCCACTGTTAGCACTCCGGAACTTAACGCCGTCTGTGAATATTTTTAAAACGGAAGGATATTGAGAATCCGTTGTTTGCAAAAAAATGGGAGTTGATTGCTTGGTCTGGAAGAGGATCTCTATTTAATTTGTTTAGATCTTTAAGAATATACCCTGGAGAGGTAATTTTAAAATTCCAGCAATTCACGGAGTTATAGTTATTTTAGTGGCGCGGCAATTGAGCCTTTCACGCCGAATCTGACCATTTTGATATGATGACATTATATAAATGTATAAATATGTATGTATGTAACAGTCGTATTGCTCGAATTCGAGCGTCGTGACTACCTATTCGTACATTCTAGTTGTACAGAATAGGCAGCGCTCATAGCAATTATTATATGCAACGCAGGTGTACACACACAAGAAGACTACATTCGGAACTGATAGTAGCCGCTTGTTATCGCGCCACTAGTGCAGTCCCGTGTGTGTCTGCTGTGTACTGACCTAGCGCGCATATGATGTTGAACGTGGTGGTTTGCCATTGCCTGCCACGTGATTATTAGCGATTATTTATTTAATTCTTGTAATAAGTTTTGTCGTCGCTCGGGATCGAACCCGTGACCGCCATATCGTATGTCAAGCGCTCTAGCAACTACGAAGATCTTAGTAACATATCTTATTGAAAACCTTTTTGTGTTCAGTGTTCAGTTTAGCTTAAATTAGCTTCAATCTTCAAGTAACGTGGACATACGTACACTACTCACAGTTTGAAAATAAATCATTTTGAGTGTTAATTTTAACTTTTATGTGTAAAATGTGAGACGGATGCGGTACTTGTAGCGTTATCTTTTGGCAGTGTTTGAGTTGGAAAATGTTCCGTGATATTTCATTAATTCACGATTTCTCAGATATTGTTCTAATTTGTCGTCGCTATAAAGTTCCATTAAGGATGCTTCTTCGGCCAAAACCAAAAATCCCCTAAAAGGTTCATTGAGATAGCAAATTATATATTTCTGTTTGCATTTTCAGTGAAGGCTTTTTACCAATTTTAAAAATTATCAATGCTATGAGAATTACTATCGGTCCCTAAGCTTATGCGTTCGCTACTAAACGGGGAACAATAGTCGAACTGAGCGCTTCGAGCAACGATCTTCTGATGCTTTTAAAGTAGCTAAAACTACTCGTTAATTAGAACGAGCTTCCGAAAAAATATCTATTTTGAAGTGGAACTCTATAAACCGGGAATCGCAGATTAACAAAATGTAAGTATAACGTACCATTCTATGACTTGGACTACTGCGGTTGTTTGAAACTTGCTTAAAACTTCAAACGCGTTTTTCCCATAACTACTTTTTTTAACAGGGTTGAGATGATCTATTCAACCAATTTATTTTATATTTTGTTTCAATCTTCAGTATATATCCTATCGCCCCTAAGCCGTCTGTGATCCTGACCATATCTTCTTTGAATGTCCATCCCTCGTGAATGAACGCACTTCTTCGTACTCCGATCTGTTATCACTCATACTCTCTAATCCTTATTGCGCTCTTTTCGTTTCCGTCGGTCTCCGTTGTTCCTATCCTCAGTTGTTTAATCTTATCAATAGCTGACTGAATCTACATTTAACTGATCATTTTCGCTCGTATCGGTTCTGGGCGAAGATCCGTTGCAGACATGCCCAAAGGGGGAGTTAAAAAAAAAACTTATCGTCCCTACCACTATTGTATCAAAATTATTTTTTTACTATTTTAAAAAATTAAAAATTATAAAAAAAAAAAGGTTAAAAACTTATTTGTTTTCTTCAGACAGCCTCCATGTTGCGAAAAAAAAAAGTGCATCTTCTCTTGGATAGGGGCTATAACGAGATTCCTACAAATTAAGAATCTTTTTTAAAATTTCATTTTAGATGACCAAAAGAGTTCGTATCAACCAGAACATTCTTTTTTTTTTTTTTTTTTTATCCCTGTCTTTATCAACTTGAAACTTTTAATTTTTTTTTCCAAATTTTTTTAATACATTTTTAAAATTCAATAAATATCTTCCAAAAAATGGATAGTAAAATTTTTTTGTTTTTTTGATATGAGAACATCTTTACGGCGTTTTTCGCTTAGGAGGTGAAAATTTTTGAGTGTTACCATTACCCTTTTCGATTGTTTAGCAACATAATAAACGTGATTAACTTAAAAACATTAATTATTTTATTAATTAATTTACCATGGAAACATAACTTAGAAAAAAATTAATTTTTTATAAAACATTAAAATATCAATTTTAATAACCATGGAAATGTAAATTGGAATAAACCGCAAAAGTACCTTTTACAAGCTCATTACTGATGGAAATAGTATGTATATTAACGTTACTTATATATACGGTGTTTTTCATTTGGGAAGTGAACATTTTCGAGCATATACCTCTTGTTAGAGGTACTCAAAGTGTGTTTTAATTATTATATTAGTAATATTCCCTAGAAAAGGGATAAATACAGGAAATAAAGCTTTTGAGAAAATACAGAAATCACCTGTATGAAAAAAGGAAAAATAAAAAATTTAAGCAGATATTAATACACGGGTGAAGCCACGGGCAAAGTTAGCGGGTAGGTAAATGGACTGTTTGTAGGATAAATGAATGATATAATAAAAGTGGTAAATAAGGGATGGGAAACAAATAATTACAATGATAAAGCTTTGAGACCTCCAGAAATGGCATTCGTTTGTCAGGACTGGAAACCGTATTTTTAATATTTGCTATCGGGAATGTTGTTTATACTTAAATTTGAAATCTTTCCTCAACTATCGTAGTTTGCTATACGTAAAACGTAAAGACCATTTTTTTTTTTGGATGGTGATAAACATGTTTCTCAAAGAGAGAAAGAATCTTTACATAAATATAATTCTAGATAAAACAAACATTTTTTTATTAATTTTCAAGTACAGATTTAAACGGGCATTAATACACGAGTAAAGTCATGAGTAATAAATAATATTAGGTATTATAAAACAGAAATATTTTAAATTTAACAATAATATTGAATAATGAATACGTTACTGCTATTTCAGATATTTCTGCTAAGACAGTATAGTAGGAGGTTGACTTCTATATATTCTAGACAAAGTCGAAGGGCACGATTCGGAATTATTTGAAGAGTCCGCAGTTTTGATCTATTTAAATTGAGTACTAGAGCAGGGAAATCCAAATGTTATTTAATGATTGTTTTATAAATTTTAAATAAAGAGCCAGAATCTGCCTCCCAGCTACATGTTGCCAGACTTCTTAAAAGATTTAGACGATTTTTACATTTTTCAATTATTGTATTTCTTCCTTGTTAGGATACGTTTGAATCATATTTAACTGAATTCTTAAACCTAATGGAGGAATTATTAATTTTAAGTAACGGAGACGATTGGATTCTCTCCCTAGATATTACAATATCTTGGGTCTTTTTCACATTTGCTTCTATTTGTGAACCATTCAAAATTTGAGTAAGATTTGTCAACGCTTTTTGCAATGTTTTCACAGCGGTGCTGGCAGTAGCCGCTGCGGAATATATCACTAAATCATCTGCGCATCGAATAATTTTAACATTCTGTTGGTATAATTTTTCTGTATTTTTTTGTATATAATGTGAAGAGGCAGTGACTCAGAAGGCTATCGGGAAGTAAATCTCCGCCTGCTTTCATCAAGTCATAAGGCTCTGCCTTAGAGTAATGTTGTTAATTTTCTATCATTGAAATACAGTAGACGCTCGGTTATCCAACACAATTAGGGAATTGAATGTGTCGAATAAATAAAAAAGTCGAATAATACAGAGTTTTTTCGATTTTTTATTTTTTTATTTTATTACATATTTATAAAGAACAATTACAGTTAAGAGAAAAATTTCAGTATAAAACACAACGATTAATATATATTATATTATTTTTTTAAAAAAGTATCCAGCGACAATTGTTTCACCTTACTTATTAGTTGTTGGGCTGCATAATCTCGCCATTTTCGGAACAATATTCCATCCACTGTTGTATTATAAGAAATTGCTCTCTCAAGAATTTGAAAGTCTTCAGCGTGACTTATGGCATCTTTAGAAGCTAAATTGCTTTCCATTTCATCTTCTGAACTATCGCCTCCTTTGTTCGCGGTTCTTATAAATTGAATAATATCGTCATCGGTGTATTCGAAGTTGTTATCTGTCGTCATCCATTTTTGAATATCCGGCATATCAGTCTTCTCACACCCTGAAATTCTTTGAAGCAATGAAAGCAGTTCAGAGTCTTTTTCGATTTTATCGTAATCGTCTTCATCATCAACAGCTTCCCATTTATCACACTGCCTTTATGATCGAAAAGTTTGCGCCATGATCGAACAAGATTTATCGGCTGAACTTGGTCCCATGCTTCAGCAATCCTCCAAATAATCTCCAACGTGTCCACTTTTTTAAATTTCTGGACTATATCTACATCTCCGTCACGAAGAATTAAACTTAAAAGTTTAAAACGATATTTCCTTTTCATGGTTTCAAGTACGCCTATTGCTGGCATAGGGACGTAACATTTGGAGGTAAAAAAAGAACCTTGATATCGCCATCTTGTAAACTCATTGCATTCGGATGCGAGGGCGCATTATTTTAAATCAGAACGGCTTTCCTGGGTAAATTTTTTGATTTAAAAAACTTTTCGACATCAGGAACGAAATCATCATAAAACCAAGATTTGAAAATTGTACAGTCCATCCAAGAGCTTTTCTGATGAATATAATAAACAGGTAACGAGGACTTATTCTTGATTTTCTTAAATGCCCTAGGATTTTTGGATTTTCCGATCACCGCTAACTTGAGTTTATGATTCCCAGTGACATTATTGAAAGCCATCACTGTCACTTTATCTCTGCTTTTTTTATATCCAGGAGCACTTTTCTCTTGTCGCGATGCCAAGGTTTTCGATGGAAGCATTCTATAATACAGTCCTGTTTCATCACAATTGTAAATTTGTTCGCCTGTAATTCCTTGTTTTTCTATCATTTTATGAAGACGTCGTTTAAATTTCGCCAATTCTTCTAACTAAGTTGTAGCACTCAATTTTTGTCCGCAGATATTCAACTGGCGAATACCGTATCTTTCTTCCAACGAAATAACCAGCCATCTCTTGCTGTAAATTCTTCATCTGCATCGCCAGATGCGCCTTCTAGTTCTTTATAGAATTTCATTATTCCTTTTTCTCGCTGTTGCACAAACCATATGAAGAGCGCTTCATTTACAGCTTCATGCTCACTTTTCTTCATTGTTTTTTTTTTTTCAATTGTCGATGAAGAAGGCCCAGCATGCTTCGAACACCAATTTATAATCTTTTTTTCCATCTTTTTTCCAACTGACTATTGTAGTTCAACCAACACCTAAAGAATCTGCTACATTCGGTGGGCAGTTTTCTGAGTTTTCCCGCATTCAATCTTTTTAATTATATCGGTCTTCCATAGAAACCACTACTTTTTTTCGTTTCTTTTCACTCATTTTTCGATCGGACATTATGTACACACGAATATAGGCAAAGCACAATACGAAATAATTTCGTTATTTGACGAGATTGAAGAGAAAAATTAACGCTGTCAACGTTGCGAAATAGGTTTCAGTCGACAGTTTTAAGTGGACGAGAAAGTAAATTGCTAATCGTGGGAAATTTTTATATCTCTGCGAGTGTGTTGTAGTCGTGTTACATTATGATGTTAAAAAAATCGAGCGAAAATCAAAACTATCACATACTAAATGTGTGTTGCGCATGACTACTCGTTCCCCTGAGAGATTTTTTAGTATCAGATAATACAGTGTCGGATAACCGAGCGTCTACCGTAGTTATATATCCATTGATTAATTTTTTTTGTTAGACTTAATCTGGAAAAGATTGTAATTAAAATGTGTATATCTGCGTTATTATAAACTGATTTTAAATCAACAAATATAACTATTGTCCACTAATTGCTGTTTAAGGGCTTATCTGTAAATCATTTACTGGAATAGCTGTGGAATCTCTAGTATTGAATCCCTTTCGAAAGCCATACTGATATTTTGCGAAAATTCTAAAATGATTAGCCCATCATTCTATTCTATACTTTATTATATTCTCCATAGCCTTCCCTATACACGAGAGCAATGAAACGGGTCGATATGAGTTGTGGTCCTTTTTATTTTTCCCCGGTTTTGAGATCGGATGGATGTAATATTCTTTCCAAGAGTCGGGAATATATCCTGTTTCTAAAGATTTATTGAAAAATGATAGTACAAAAAATTTAGCTTCTGGAGAAAACGCCCGAACTGATTTATATGGAATTCCATTCGTCCCATCCCTACTTTTAAGTAATTCCAGCCAAGTAATCTCTCTGTCTAATAATATTTTTAATTTATCTGATGCTTGAGAACGATGATACGGAGGCTCGACGGCAGTTTCCAATTTCTGAATAAATTTATCAATTCATTTCGGAGAATTACATAGAATTTTCGGCCACACCCCTCGCATTGTGCGGAGTCAGCGAAAACTAAATAACATGCGCCTGTGGCGTGCAATGTTTTACGTTAACTCTGAATTCAGCTTAGTAAATTCATATAGATGCCTGTACGGGCCATGCGCGCAAACTCGTATCGAATTTTGCTTACGGCATTCCGTGTTTAAAAAAAAATGCAATTTTGTTGTAAAATTTTAATGTATGTACATTTCAGTCGTCGTTTACATTTTTGTCTTTCCCAAAATACCCTGTCGCCTATGTTTCAGACATTTGTTTTCTATCCATTTCACCTTTAAAGTTTTCTCAAACTTAGCCTGAGGAACGTCTTTAAGGGGAAGTCACCATAAGCGCGGGCTGCTTACGTGCCATGTAAGGCTTTTTGAGTATTGGAATGAGCAAAAAATCATAGGGTGCGACGCCAAGAGTATACAGAGGATGCGTCAACACCTCAAAATTTTGTTTTCGTAATACTTTGTTGATATATATGAATAAATATATATTTTTTGGTATTACTTGTCCATTAAAAAATATTTCGGTAGTTCTGGACAGTATATATTGGGTCCTTTCCCTCAGATATGATTTTCCTACCTGGCCGAATTACTTTTCTAATTAGGAAGAAACTAGAATCAATATCTTTCAAAAGTTCTTCCGTAATATCTTCATCGATACCTTTAATCACTGCTAATAGTAATTGTTTACATCTCCGGTAAAAATATTATTTTAATTCTAACAAAAACAGTTATTCGAAAATATGGTTCTCGGGTAGACGTTCGCACACCCGCATCTTTGTCTCTGATGATTTGTTGAACGGTAATTTGTGAATGTGATGAAGAAACTTTTTTTCTTTACTTTTGTGAATATGTTTCAAATTTTTTGGAAATTCTATTCTCCCCCACATCAACCATGTGTAAATGTTTTTATAAAAATATCTAATGTTTCATTTTATTAAAGAAAACTAAAAGTGCACCGGTGACCCCCGGAAGATGTGAAAACATACGAGAATATATATGAGCTTAGCAACATAGATTTGTTATATTTCTTTGATATTGTTTCTTACCTTTAATTACAAAAAAAACAAAAACAAAAAAAACAATTATTAATTTTTAATTATTTCAATATTAAAAATCAATCTTACTTTTTTCTCGTCTGTTATACGATGAATTTTAAAGCAAATTTTAAAATAAACTTTATTATTTATTTATCTACTAAATTAAAATAATTACTTTACTGTTTAATTTTTTTTTTTTGTGATGATGAAATATTATTCAGACATCATTATTGAAAGGATATTTTAAATTAATCATATTTTGTCACCTACTATGTCAAAATTAATCTTTTTTTCAACTATATTTCATCGTTAACTATGTATTGAATGTTTAAATATTCTACCGTTTTGTTTTTTCACTATTTTGCGATATATTTGTAGCTGCTGCTTCTACTGTCTTCGCAGTAGGTGAATCATCGCTGTTATCATCGTTCATGGTTAATACACCGTCAGAAAATGAGGCGAACTCCTAAGTAAAGACAGCAGACGACAACAAACAGTCCAAGCACTAACCGAGGTATGCACGCACATATTCACCCCTCTCCTTCTGTCTTTCTCTTTCTCTTTCCACTTCCAAAACTGACCGTTTTCTCTGTCTCCCCGCTCCTTTTACACTCACTTTCTCTTGCTCACTCACTGGCTCACTCATTGCCTCACTCGCTCTTGTGCGTCGTCGGCTTTGTTCGTGCAGCACGAGTCAGCACAGCCTACTATTATAACGCAAAATGAATCTAAAAAAAAAAAGGTAACGCTTAAAAATTTTCACTCCGAAGCGGAACGCTGTATAAGATGTTTTCACATTAAAAAATCTGTCAAGCGAAGCACTTATACCGGAAAATTTATTTAGTGCCTATATACGGAAGTGGGTAATTCAGAATTTTATGTAGCTCATATTGACTGCTGTGCATTAGGCTTCGTGATCGTTCCACTGAGCAACGTCTTCAGAACTATCAACAATAACGACAGATAATTCGGAGAAAGTTTCAATAGAATCACGGCATTCCACTCATCTCGTTGGACATAATGACTTCAGTTTCATTTCGTGACTTCCCGGAACGACTGGTTCTGTTAATTCTTTCAGTACACTTAACCTTTTGGGATACTTGCAAAATGAATAAATACAATTCCTAAACAGTTTCTAAATGGCTAAACTGAGTATGCACGAGTATTACCGAGATTGAGAACATGTGAGCTGTAATACGGGTATATTTCCTTTATAACTGCCTGAATACCATTAAATTGTACACTTACTGCTCCGGCTCCGTCATAGTTTTATCCTTTCAAATAATTCAAGTTCATTCAAATTTCCTCATTAAATTAATCACTTTGATGGATAATTAAAAGCTGAAGAGAATACTTTTCAATTTTCTGTTGTTCGCGGTCAATATAACTAATACAAAGTAGCGTTTGTTCAATTATAGAACCGTGCAATATAGCCATCTGTTCACTCTGCATTCGATGTTCTTGATAATGAAGTCATTGCATTGAAGTGTTATAGCTGTTTTTCTATCCCCACCAAGGATGCCAACCATGAGGTTTTAGTCTCGTGGATTTTATTTATTTTAAGGTTTATTTTTTATAAAAATCAAAAGTATACGTATTATCGTTGTCGGTGGTGATCCGTGATCCGTGGATTGGCGGCTTGTTGATACATAGAGGTCGGTGTAGCTATTAATTGGGCCTTTATGTTTCGATATTTGACTATTTTAGGTCATTATTACTAACGAGACCGAATACTTTATCGAACTTGATGGTTAATTTGCGATTCTTAGAGACAAGACTCCTTAACTTGACTAGAGGTAAAACGCAACTGCCTTAACTCGCAAAAATCTTTCTTTCGTTGTTTCCAATTTCTCCCGCCTTTCAGCCCGTGATTGCTGGAGCTGACCGAATCAGGTAGATCCTTTTTTCCTCGATGACCGGTGATTGGCTACCCAATCGACAACAGTTCCGAGCAAGCTTGCATTCGCCCTCGCTCCATTTACTCTAAATTATTTTATTTTTATTTGTATATTATTTTTATTTTTATTTTATTTTTATTTTATTTTATTTGACTATGTAATGGACACATTACAGCATATATTAATAATCTTCTTTTTTTTTGAGTTTACGACCTTTTGTACACATAGCATTGAGGCTGAGTAACTTGAAATGGACATTTAAATTTTGGTTTCCATTTCTCGCTCGGAAACGAAGAATAGCTCTAAAATGACGAAACAGGTTCTCATGGCCGAGATGCCCTTTAAGAGGTATACCTTGCCACAAAATCACCGTTTCTACTAGAGGAATAACTTTTTTCCTGTTATTTCTTTTTTAAAACTGCTGTCAGTTCGTACGTCAGACAGGTATTTTTTGCAAATATTAATATTGTAAAAGGTAACTTATTTTAAGTTCTACACAATCGCCTGTTTCGGTGCCATTTTTTAAAATTATGTGACAATAAAAGTTTAAAAATTGCTATGTATGGGCGTCTGCTCCCAGCCCCGCTTCGCCATTGAGTATAATAAATGTAATTCGGTTTTATTTGATGATTAAATTTTTATGTATTGTAAATTTTTGAATTATTCCTATTTTTTCATTACATAAAAATTTTTAATTTCTAATAACTTGAATTAATTTTTCTATAAATTAAATAAAATAATTAATAATAATATGAACTAAAGCGAGTAAAAAAAAAAAAGAAATTTGAATAATAATGTAGAGTACAGTTAAATATTTAAGCTAAATATTTCTAATAAAAAATCACTGAATTTTCGCCCAGCAATTTAAACGAGAAATTATTTTTCGACTGTTTCTCGCTGTAGTGAGTAGCGTTGCATATTTTTAAATTAGTAACCAATTTCTCCGGTAGCGCGGTAATCTAGTGGTTAAGGTGCTTGGCTACCAATTCGGAGGTATCATGGGATTTCGGGAGTTGTTTTGTTCCGGATCCAAGTCGCTCCCAGGTTTACTCAGCTTAAAATAATTGGATACGAGAGAAATCTGGGAAAGTAAAAGCGGCTAAGGGAAAAGAACAGACCCCAATATTCTGTTTAGATCCATTAGGTTTAGTACATTGTGAAACTTAACTTCACAATCCCTGACGCCCTGTTAAGGGTATGGAACTTACTCTACTTCACTTATTTAATTTTCGGTCGGTTACATTCCATTGCTGTGACGAGAATTGTTTTTAAGAATTGCCATTTCGATCGCTTTTTTAATTTACGTATTTCAATTACCGCTACTTTGCTATTTCTCTTACATAAGTGAAGTGCCTAAAAAAAATGAATTAAAGTTTGTTATATTCTTTTATTTACGAATTTACCTGGCTTAACCAGACTAGCTAAATTCAACCAATGTTGAAATAAATTTTGCTTCAGTTTGAAGTTTGTATCGAAACATTGATATTTGTTCTTGTTATTTTTCGGTGGATATTGCTAGAAATGAAGACCATAGTAAAACCAGGGACGGATTCTGAGAGAGATTTTTTTGGGGGGGGGGGGATTATATAAATACGTAATATCTTCTACGGTAGGCAGTAGATTTGAGAAATACCTTGTTTCATAAAGAAAATCAAATGACGACCTCTTTAGAAATTTAAAAATGTTTTAAAAACACATAATTATTACAATTTAACTTAAATTTTGTTTTATTTTTAGGGGTGAAAAATAAAAAAATTATTAAATTCTAGCTAAAATGGTAGTTTAGAATTTGAATAGTAAGAAAGACAGTATTTTTATTGTACTTTACTTTTTTTTTTATTTTCATTAATAATCCGATCCCAATTCTTTGTTCGTGAGCAAGTAAAAAATATATGTATATTTCTCATTGAACTATTTTCATTTACATTACGAAATAAAAATTAAAAATAATTAAGAAAGGCAAAAGATCGATGACAGTTGAGTTTATAATAAAATAAAAACGTAACATTAATAGAGTTTTAATAGAAAACAGTATTAAATATTAGTTATTAAAATCTATAGGTAAAATTTATACGTATCATTTATTTTTCCGTTATAACAAATTTTTTCATAGAGGCTTCGGTTCTTGGGGGGGGGGGTGTCCCCTATTTCCCCACTCGTGGATCCGCCACTGGTAAAACTTATTATTTATAAACTATACGGTGTGTATTAAGCGGTCTTCACTCGTACAACTGTCACAGTAGTTTCATTCAGCTGAATAGCAAATTATCTATTACGGTTTCAAGTAACTAAAAAAGGAAAGTAAGTTTCATACCGTTGGACAGACATTGCAGATTCGTAAGTGTCGAGGTTTATAATTTAGCAAGTTCAGGGCGCTGTTGAAAGTTGCAGGCCAGGTCATTAATTATTGTGTCAACTATGATGATGGTGTTTCATTGAGCAAACTTTTCTACCGTAACGGTAAAAGCGGTGACTGACAAAAAAATTAAGCTTTCAGCGAGAACGCGTGTTTTTACCTGTCTGATAAGAAAATCTGTGAAATGAATGAAAATTTTTTCCGAATATCAGCCTTCTATTTTCTCGTCGCTCTGCTGTTAGTAGCTACTAGTATGTGTTTTCAACGGGTGTATTCGGTTGCCCCTGATATTGTTTTCTTCTCACTGATCTTTTCGAGATTTCCGGCTAGAGAGTGGTCACAAGAGGTTCGTCGTATCGTGGCTGAACCGCGGAAATTTTAGATCCAATTATGGTAATTTTTTGTTTTTCCGGCTATGATCACTTGCCGTTGTTTCGGAATTGAAGCGCAGTAAGAGACTAAACGGCTCTGTGGTAATTCCATAGCAATAGCTAAGGTCGGTTGTGCCTAAAAGTGTTGTTTCGATAACAGCCGATCCGGGGAGCCGATAGTTGTGCATTGTCTTTGTAAATCCAGTGAAGGAATAGCGGAGTTCTATCCGGGTAAGAAGTCGAAGTGGAGGGCTGCCATATTTGCGATCGAATCTGTCTAACTGCTGAGTATCTATCTGATCCAGACATCCCTGTTCTGTTCTGACAGTTTTTTCAATGTAAATGAAATAGTACCTTCGGATAACGAATATTTTTTTTTTTTTTTTTTTTTTTTGTCTTTTTTGCCATTCATTTTAAATCGAAAAATGTCTCTACAACCATCGGCCCTGCATTATTTTATCTTTTTTATTTCTGTACGCGATTTTCGGTTCATCAGCGAGAGCGTTCGGATAACGTTTGCGTACGATAACAATTGATAACTTTAGAACTATCGTGCGTTAACAAATTTAGACCGCATAAAGTACTATTGAGTAAATTGTAAGGGAAAAAAATAAAAAAAAAAAGTTTTCCAATAAATTATAAAATTCTGACAGAAAAATGTGCGCATTTCCTTCTTATTCTGGATCTATTATCTGTTTGTACCAGTAGCAGTATAAATCCGATAGTTCCAAATTTCAGCGCTAAAGAATGCCGAATTTTGAAAAGGGGCTGTAATTTTTGTCTCTCTTATCACAAATGAAACAACGAATTAAAGAGTTTTGTAAGAGAAATTTGCGTTAGATTTAAAAAAAACGAATGTTGTGATTGCGAGAGAAAGTATATTTTCAATTTAATTCAAAATTATTGCTCGAAGGAATTCAAAATTAAACACAAGCGTGAATAATTAGAAAACGTCGTTAAAAGAAATTCAAATAACGAAAGAAGAGTGTATAAAATAGGTAAAGAGAAGCATTCGATTTAATCGAAAATGTGTATAATAATGAATATGTTTCACTTCTCCATGAAGTGACTGATTCTGTGTAAAGTAGCTATAGGTGCCCCATACACTAGTAGGGGTGTCTGATTTCGAAATTTGTAGTGTAGTCTTTTTTTTTTTTTTTTTTTTTTTGGCGCACCAGCGGCATTGACCCAACAACAATAGAAATTAAGGAAGGGGTTAAATAAAAAGACGATTAGAAATAGAGCTTAGGAAAGATTGGAGTACAGGGATTATATCTGGGGATGGAAAGGAAAGGACAAAAGAAGAATTATACGGAGCAGGAAGACCCAGTGCCAAGATTTTCGAGTACAAAACAGAGCGCTCGGAATCAAGGGCAGGGCATTCAAAGAAGATGTGGTTTGCATCACATATGAGAGGAGAGATGGAATTATGAAGGGGACAATCGGGAGAAGGGGACAGGGAAAAACGAAAACGTAAAGAGGGTAGAAGTGAGTGATTAATACGCAGTCTGATTAAGGAAATGATCGCGGAGCGTTGATAAGAATAGGATTGAAACCACGGCTGGGAAGAGGGAACCGGGTGAATTTGAAGATAATGAGAGGCGGGATTAGAAAATAGGGAAGGATAGATGTCCGACCATAGTCGGGAATGATTAGCTGAGGAAAGAAGAAGGATGTCCGAGGTAGGAATTTTGCAGAATAAAGGACCATCGCGGGCGGCCGAACGGGCTAAAAAGTCCGCTAACTCGTTGCCCTCGATGCCAGAGTGACTAGGAACCCACAAAAGGTCAATAGTAATGGAACGGGATGAAAGTAAATTGGATATAAGAAAACGAATTAAAAGAATGATAGAATTGGAGGAATGAGAAGGAGGAGAAGAGATGGCTTGAAGAACACTTTTGGAATCGGAGACAATCAGACATTTACTGATCTCTCTTATGGATGGAATGAACGAGACTGTGCGTAAAATGGCGGTAGACTCCGCTGTGAAGATAGAACAGAAGGAAGGGAGCTTGAAGGACTCAGAGTGATTAAGTGAAAGGGAGGTAAACGCGCCGCCCACCCCGTTCTCGTTTTTAGAACCGTCAGTGAAGAATGTTAGATGAGAAGGGAAAGATGTGTCCAGCATGTGGAAGAATTCGGCTTGGATTGAATAATGTGCGGTGGAGCTGGTTTGGAGAGGGAGAGAGAAGAGATTAATAGTCTGCCAAATGCTGGAAAAGTCATGGGAAAAGTAAGAAAGCTTGGAATAAGAAAAGACATAAGGCGAAAAATTGGAGACTCGAGCTGCTACGAGAGAAAGGATTGGGATTTTGTGAGGAGCAAATCGCCATTGGTTTTTAATACTAAGATAGGAAGAGATAAGATTAGATGAGGACACAGAAAGCCGTTTAATTAGAAAATTATAACCAAGCTGCGATCTGCGGATAAACAGTGGTTGCATAGCAGATTCAGAGAGGATAGCAGGAATGGGAGAAGATTTTAGCGCTCCAATGCACAACCGAAGGCAGCAGTTTTGAACTTTGTCCAGTTTGGTGAGGAGAGATTTAGAGGAGTTTCCATAGATGAAGGAGCAGTAATCGATTCTAGAACGAATTATAGCCTTGTAAAGGATTAGGAGAATGGAAGGGTCACCACCCCATTTGGATGGCGAAAGGGCTTTCAGGAGATTGAGTCTTTTGAGGGAAGAATTGTAGAGATAGTTGATGTGTTCATAGAAAGTGAGTCGGCTGTTGAGAATAACACCAAGATAGCAGAAGGAGCTGACGAGCGGAATCGGAATGTTAGATGAAATAATATTTACCAAAGCTTGATTGTAGGGGCGGAGGGAGAACACCATAGAAGAGGACTTAGAAGGAGAGAGAGAGAGGTGAATTGAGGCGAGGGAGATACTAAGGATAGATAAAGAGTTATTGATCTCTTCGTTGGCGGCGGCCACATCATTACAACTGGAGTAGATGAGGATATCGTCTGCGAAAAGGAGAGAGGAGGAAATTGTAGGGAGGGAAGCAATATTAAGGAGATAGATATTGAAAAGAGTGGGGCTAAGACATGATCCCTCAGGAAGTCCCCGGTGGATGCATCTGGAAATGACACGGGAGGGAATAGAGAGGAAGAGGGATCTATTTTGGAACAAATTTAGGATCAGAAAGATGAAATTAGATGGAACGTTAAGCCCAAGAAGCTTGGCGCATAGAGTAGGAAGGTGGACATTATCAAACGCAGAGGAGACGTCAACAAATGTAGCAACAGTGAATTTTCTTTCTATGAAAGCTTTGTAGACGTCTGATAGGAAAAGACTGATGCAGTCGACCGGGCCCAACCCCGGGCGAAAGCCAAACATATTGTAAGGAATTAGATCATTGTGTTCCAGCCACCAGACGAGTCGATTGTTCACCATACCTTCGAACAGTTTACGAAGACAGGAGGCTAAAGAA
Source organism: Icerya purchasi (assembly GCA_039619475.1). Classification (NCBI taxonomy): domain Eukaryota; kingdom Metazoa; phylum Arthropoda; class Insecta; order Hemiptera; family Monophlebidae; genus Icerya; species Icerya purchasi. The sequence continues at coordinate 248,319,432 of CM077116.1, forward strand.
ATAGGACGGAACGTAGATTGATTTTTTTTAGGTATAGGGATGATAACAAAGTCATTCCAGGATTTAGGTGTAGATCCGGAGAGTAGGAAGGAGTTGAAGATATTCAGAAGAAAATGCAAAGAAAGCGTGGAGAGGTTTTTAAGTATAAGGAACGATATACCATCTAAACCTGGTGAGGAGTTGGAGGATTTATTAAGGATAGATAGTAGCTCATCATAACGGAAAGGAAGAGATAAGAAGTGAGACTCTGAGTTGGGTGTAAGAACAGGAAGCGAGATTTCCTCAAGGGAAGGAGCGTAGGCGGGCGCGATAGAATCTAGAAAGGAAAGGAGATGTTGCAGTGCGGGAGAGGGATGTACCGGGCGCTTGGAAAGGGGAGAAGTAAAAGCCTTAGTCATCTTCCAAATCTGCGAAAAGGGCGTGTCTTTAGAAAAAGCGGAACAAAATTGTTTCCAAGAATTTCTCTTAGCCGCTTTAAGAACAAAGCGAGCCCTCGCATTGGCTTCTTTGTGAGCAAGAAAGTTGGACATTGAGGACCGCGAACGAAATGATTTGAATGTAACAGTACTTTGTTTGAAAGCCTGTTTACACTCTTCGTTCCACCAGAGTGAGGAGGCAGAGGGCGCTTTTCGGTGATGATTATTGGGAACAAGCGGAGAGGATGAAGAAAGGGACGAATGAAGGGATTGGGTGAACAAGTTGTATTGGGCTATAGGATCAGAATTCGCCAGGATATGAGGGAGAGAATCGTCCATCAATGAACGAAATTTGGTCCAATCAGTTTTGGAAAGAATCCATCGAGAGGAATGGAGAGGCTTGGATTGGGTAGGAGGAGAGACGTCATTAAGGGATAGGAGAATGGGAACATGGTCACTACCAAAAGTGCCATCAAGTGTTCTCCAGGAGCATTTAGGAGCTATATCGGGAGAGGTAAAGGAGAGGTCCACCGAACTTGAGGAGAAAGCATTTTTAAAGTAGGTGGGAGAATGATCGTTGAGGAGGAAGAGGTTATGATTCAGGATAAAGTCTTCCAGCACAGAGCCGTTGGAGTTGTAACGAGTGCAGCCCCAAAGGGGAGAATGAGCGTTCCAATCTCCACCAATGACGTATGGTTCTGATAGGGTTGTAAGGAATGAGGAAAGCGGAATATTGAAGAGACTAGAGGTGGGTGGGTTGTAGACACAAGCGATATGGATAGGCTTTAGGGACAGATTTAGAAGAGAAATATGGATCATATTGGGGGAGTTAGGATAGGGAGGTGGAAGGAAAGGGATAGTGTGCGATTGGTATGATAAGTCGCTCCTGATTAGGATGGCAGCTCCACCATACCCGTCCACACGATCAGCTCGAACTATGGAAAAACCTCTGAAATGGATGGAGGAGGATGATTCAGGCCACGTTTCAGACAGCAAAGCGACATGAATGTTATAGCGGTCAAGCAGACCCTCTAAAGCTTGTTTGTTAGCTCGTAGGCTACGACAATTCCATTGTATAATGTTTAAGGACGGAAGCTGCGACATAGTAGGATAATGACAAAAGGGAAAGGAAAGACGAGAGCAGTAAAGTAGGATACAAAGAGGGAGTAAAATGCCTTAAAGGAAGTGCCGCATAGGCTTACTTCCAAAGTAGAGGAGCAGAAGGGAGGCCTATTCAAAATATGACATGGCCTCTTATGAAAATAGCTTTTTACTGTTGGAAGCATCAGTGATAGTTCTGAAGAATGTCTGCACGAACTTGTTTTTATGCAAGTTTGCAGACTTCCTACAGTGTACGTAGCGTATAGAAGATTTGATGGAAGGATCATTTTTAAATCTGAGGAATGCCTGCACGAACTTGGTTTAATGCAAGTTTGTAGGCTTCCTATTGCGGCAGTAATGTATCGTAGCCTAGTGGTGGAGTTTCTGTAGTGTAGTCAAGCATTACATAATACAATATGTTTAAAATATTTTACAAAGTACCGAATTCATACATTACTACTGTAAAACGTGTGTATACGAAACAGGGCAAACATTTTTAATTATTCAAGCTCGAGGTTTGTTAATAAGATTAGGAAAAAATAAAACATGATAAACTTTCAATAATATAAAATATTATTACTGGAATTTTGTAAAATCGAAAGCATTTGAATTGTAAACAAGTTAGCTCCAGCCACGATATTTTTCATGCGTTGAACATTGTATGTTAAATCGAAAATAGCCATAATTTACGTTTACATAAAACTAAGGTGAAAAGATGGATTTCTAATTTCTTAAAGATTACAGTATCGTTTATTTTTTATTCGCACACTGTCATCCCTTAAATGTGTATAATTAATAGAGATGGGCGACTCTAACTCGTAGTGCATATCGACTGTTGAGTCAACCTGTAGTTGCAGAACAATTCATTCGAGATCGCTGTGTAACGCGGTGTATTGTATCATGCGGTAAAACTGTATTAAACAGTATTAGGCGGTGGTAGTTGCAACAAACCGCGAATACAATTGCACAGTTTTATACATTTACTGCTATTATCACAATCAAGGAAAATAGATAATATATTTATGAAAATTATAAATCTAAAAATCTAAAAAGTACTTTTGAATTTAATTTGTTGTCGATAAATTTTTTTTTCTTCATTTATAACAAAAAAACATGTTTCTATGTTGGGGTTTAAGAATATCATTAAACTATTAGTTTAGTCCCGTATTTTCGTTTATATTATTTCCTTATACCGTCTGTTAGGTTAAAATAAATCCGATTTAAATAGCACATACACAAATAAATATAAACATAATTCGGATAGATGAGTGTATTTCTTCAATTTTATTAACAGGCTGGAAAAGCCTTACACAAAGATTTTCTTCCGAGTGTTAATTTTTTACACGATATTGTATGTCTTTTACAACTTTTCCAGTAACAGAAACGTATTTTATATTTTATTTTCAAATTCGAATCGAAGCGTAACTGGGTATGTATTTTAAACAACTTCAAAAAATGCAAACACCCAACCATATACCATAATTCAAACAACGTGCTATGTACGTGTATCGACTTCTGTGTGAATGTATAAAATCTGTTGATCATCGTGATATTTTACCGCTGTATCACGCGCTACAATATAACATTCTCTGCACAGCGACCTTTAAAGTATAATTTCTATGACGTGACTAAAGCAACTTTTGTCTGGTGTAATAATTTCCTGTAACGCTCCAGAGGTTCACGACTGGAGCAACCTCACAATAACGGCTTGATTCGTATATACCGGTTATCATAGCAGTCTAGTCGTTGAATACGTTTATTACTGTTTTATTTTTTTCTGTTTTCCAGTATAAAACATTTAATATCTGCAGTCTTACCCCCAACGCCGAAATGCATTTCTAATCACCGATTTCTTGCAATCGATTAGGATACTCCAGACACCAAAAACATTACACACATTGTCTCAAGAATTAAAGCGTATCACTAACGTGCTTTCTCGGGCTGGCTCACAGTTAACGTTCTTGTGGGTCCCGGATCATGCCGGCGTGTCGGGGAACGAGCGTTTGAATTTGGCTGCTAAGGCAGCAATATATAGCCAAATGTCCAAAGACGCTCCTCTCCCTCAGCTGGGGCCACCCTTTTTTCAGCAACATAAGGCAGAGACATGGGAAACTATGTGGTCGATTCACACATCATGGTTCCGATCCATCAAGGTGAGCACTGAGCATTGGTGCCCATCGATATCCATGTCCCGCAGAGAGTCTGCAGCATTCACTGGACTCCGCATAGGGCACATAACAATATCCCACAACTATTTTCTGGAAGGAACATCTCCTCCCTCTGCCTGTTCCACATGTAATTCTCCCATTTCACCAACTGCTGAACACATTCTGGAACATTGCCTGTCTGCAGGCACCTCCAACTTACCGGCGGTTGCGTTGTCAAACGAACCAAAACAGGTCCAGGATATGCTGCACTATATTACAGCGGCTAACCTGTTAAAATACTTCTATTCTTGCACTGATCCATGTGCTGTAATAATCTCGGCAATTACACACAGTACATGGATCATATATAAATATAGAAAAAAATGTTTTGTATTCCTATCCATTGGTTGGATGCTATTTATCCGTTGTTTCTTGAATTGAACCTGAATTTTTAAAACTGAAAAATTTTCTTTTCTATTAATAAGCATATTATTTTTCGGATGCTACACGGAAAAATAAAATTACCGTGAATTCGAAATTTGTTCTTTCTGAAGCATATTATTAATTACTTTTGTTTATGTATGATTATTTTTTTGTTAGCTATTTTTTTTACTTCTTATTTTAAAATCTTCCAGTTGTTCTAAAAATTTTATAGATCCCAATCACTATACCGATTTTTTCTGTAAAATCCTTATTTCAATAGCGTACAGTAAAATTCACCAGACACAAAAAACTCCGAGTTTCCTGATAATTTTAATTTCTGATTTTGTTCCTTTAATGAACTATACAATGCTTTATTTTTCGAATTTTACGTCGGTAAATAGTTTCAATTTTTCAGCACGACTCAGCAGTTCCTTTACTTTACGGTTTGGTTGTCTTACTAGTTTACTTTCAAAAACCTGATAAAATATAATTAAACCGTTCAATATTTAATCGAAGAAACTTTCGAAACACTGAATCACTTTTTAATGAATGTTTTTACACCGAAAAATATTTTTTTTAAATTCCTTCGCTGTTCCTCAATTAGTATACTGGACCCGATTTATTATTTTTTATTTGCTTTTGGCTTTATATGTAACAGCTCTTTATCATCTTCTTCCTCTTCAGTAATGTAGAATCTCGGGAAGACAACGCGGATCTTTACCTGAGATTGAAGTGGAAGTTTTAATGTTTTGTGGTCGACTTTGGTCAATCCCTCGGGTCCCCTTCCAGCCGTGATATCCTCATTCAGCTTCATCTATTTTTCAGTGTGAGTGAAATAGTGTGACCGGATTGTGTAACCCTTTTTGTTTTATTTTCTTTTTTTTGTTTCGTATTTATGTTGTGCCCTGCGGGGCACAGGTTGTTGTAACTAGAGCCATCTTCTCTAGTAAGTAGTCACTCGACTGTCATATAGTGCTAGTCCCACTGACGGAGAAACGAAACAACAACCGCGTGGGTTCTGTACGTCCACGTCGTGCAGGGTGGGAATTTTCTATTCGGCGGGCTCAGCGCTGATTAGAGAAGCTAAATCAGAACCCACAACACACTGCTGATAGGAAAACGGGGGAAGGTACACTTGCCGAAGGTGTTCCTACCAATAAATACCGTGAAGCGTTTTTCTGTGTACACAACTGGCAGAATATCAGCAACTTGCTCGTGACGATGTGCCCCAGTCGGATTGATGTATCAATCTAGAGCGAGGAGGCGAGTATCCGGCGCCTCAAAACCGGGTCCGTTCGGCTAAAGGAGTAAACCCTGACAGAAAATCCAGTAGAAGGCAACGGGAAACCACCACTGTACATTTCTTCTCGGTAATGATGGCACGTCAAAGAAATCATAGGAATGCTGTACCCATGGGATACACCGCTAGTGTATCAGGCAATGGGCGGTCACCGGTAGCAATACAGGTTGACTCGAGTTCCCCCGCACCCTCGCTGGTGCGGAACTCTACAGGTGGGAACAAACGTGCAACAAAACCGAGAGATACCCTTCAACAATGCGGTACCAAAGGAAGTTTTACTACAATGGGAAATCGAAAGACACATCATAAAAATAAAAAGAAACTAGAAGATATCAAAATAGCGACGTGGAACGTAAAAACCCTATACCAACCTGGGAAACTCGAAAATGTAATAATGGTAGCAGACAGACTAAACATTGTTATACTAGGAGTGGCAGAAACAAGATGGACGGGTACAGATAGATTCAGTAAAGGAAATTATGAGTTTATATATAGCGGAAAATAAAAACATGAAAAAGGAGTAGGCATATTGATAAAGACGAATCTTGCAAAATCAATAAAGAGCATCGTACTAATATCGGACAGAATGTTATTAATTAGAATAATTAGGGAAGCAGAATCTGTCATAATATGTCAAGTATACGCACCCACCCGTCAGTGTAAAGAAGAAGAAATCGAAGAATTTTACGAAGAACTGGAAGAAGGAATGAAACAAGCTAAAGACGGCGATATTGTATATATTTTAGGAGATTTTAATGCAAAAATTGGAAAAGGAAGCGAAGGAACAATTATCGGCCCTTTTGGAATAGGAGACAGAAATGAAAGAGGAGAAAGACTAGCGGAATTTGCAAGAAAGCACGAGATGGCGATATGCAATACATGGTTCAAGAATCACGAACGAAGAATATATACTTGGAAAGGTTATGATGGTAAAGTCAGGAACCAAATCGATTACATTTTGGTTAGTGCACAGCACAGAGGTCGGGTTAAAAATTGTCATACATACCCATCGGCTGACTGCAACAGCGACCACATCCTTCTAGCAAGTAGAAATAGAATAAACATGAGCAAAAAGAAGAGGCACATAGATAAGGAAAGAGGTGGCAGATGGGATACAAATGGATTAAAGAACGAAAGGATAGCAACGGACTATAATAATCGAATTGCCAGAACACTAAAAGATGGAAAGGAGAACGGCGAGAAGCAGGCGCAAAGACAATGTGGAACAATTTCAAGGAAACACTGACACAAACTGCAGAGGACATGCTGAAACAAGAAAACCGAGTCAAAAAGAATAAGCACTGGATGAAGGAAGAAATAATAACAATGATGAATGAAAGAAGGAGAATAAAAAAAACCGAAACACCGAAGAATATATAGTATTAAACAAGAAAATCCAGAAACAGTGTATTCAGGCAAAGCAGGAGTGGTATGAACAGAAATGTAAAAGAATGGAGGACCTTGAAAACAGACATGCATACCGTGAAATGTATGTAGAAATAAAAGAATTAATGAAAGAATGGAAAAGAAAGAAAAATAAGATAATGGTAATAAAAGATAGCAAAGGGAAGATACATACAGAAGAAAACGAAATAAAAAAAGCATGGATAAAATGTATCCAGGAACTATATGGGGACAACACAAGACCGCATTATAAATCATTAAATACTGCGGGAGATGGTCCAGATATATTATTACGAGAATTAGAACAGGCAATCAAAGTAGGCAGAAGGAATAAAGCGCCGGGTGAAGATAGAATCACCATGGAAATGATAAAAGCTTTGGACAAAAATAACAGAATAGCACTGCTGGAAATTATAAACAAAATATACCAAGAAGGAATAATACCAGAGGACCTATTGAAATCGATTATTATACCAATTCCAAAAAAGGGGAACGCAATAAAATGTACTGATTACAGAACAATAAGCTTAATGAGTCATATACTAAAATTTCTACTATCAATAATAAACAGGAGGATAGAAAACAAAATAGACAATCATCTAAGTAAAACACAATATGGCTTCATCGCAAAGCGAGGAACAAGAGATGCGATTTCGCTACTACGAATCCTCAGCCAAAGGGCAATAGATGTGAATAGGGACGTATATCTGTGCTTTGTGGACTTTGAAAAAGCCTTCGATAGGGTACAACATAAGCAACTAATGGATATACTTATTAAATATGGATTAGATAAAAGAGACATAAATATAATTAAACATACATATATATTGGAACCAGAAGGCAACTGTACGAATAGGACAGGAACAATCAAACGAATATTGCCATATAGCAAGGGGCGTACGACAAGGATGCCCGTTGTCACCGAGACTGTTCAACGCATACGCGGAAGAAATAGTCAGAATGGGAAATATTAATAGACTCGGATTTAATATAAACGGAACAAGAATAGCGCATATAAGCTACGCTGATGACCAAGTATATGTGGCAGAGTCCAGAAGAAATTTACAAAAAAGTAATGAACATAATATCAGTAGAAGGCGGAAAATTAGGAATGAAAATAAACGTTAAAAAGACAAAAGTTATGAGAATAGCCAAAACATTAAATAGACCTTCCGTAGAAATATATATAGATGGGGGAAAAATTGAACAAGTAACCAAGTACATATACCTGGGGAGTTTAATTACAGAAAATGGGAAAGACGATGATGAAATAAGAAGAAAAATAGGCTGTGGGCGAACTGCATTTAATAATTTAGAACGAGTGCTTAAAGATAGAAAACTGAAAATACAATTAAAAATGAGAATCCTTTACTGCTTCGTATGGTCAACAATGCGATACGCTTCGGAAACCTGGACGATATCGGAGGCCAACAAAAAGAAAATCAATGCTTTCGAGCTGTGGTGCTACAGAAGAATACACAGAATATCATGGCAGGAAAAAGTAACAAATGCGGTAGTACTGAATAAATGTAAAATTGGTAAGCCAAACCTAATAAATATCATCGAAGAAGCAAAAAAGAAATACTTTGGACATAAAATAAGAGAAGAAGACCTTTTCACGACTACCATACAAGGGAAAATTCAGGGAAAAAGACCACGAGGAAGGAGACGGATGGATTACATACATGGAATAGCTGGAATAAATTCACTCTTGGAAAGAATACAAATGGCCAGGCAGAGACAACTGTAGTAAAACGAGGGACCGCACCAACCTCCTGAATAGGAGATGGAAATGATGATGATGATGATTTATGTTGTATGCTATTAATTCAAATAAATTTCTGCAGACCATCGGCCTTATTCTTTTATTTTTTTTTTTTTATTTTATTAAGCAATTTTTCCGATTTGTCAGCGAGGATGTTCAGGTGACGCCGCGTGCGCACGACAACAATTCCGAACAAGTTATTTCTAAATTTTTGTTAGACAACTAATTTAATATTGTTACTCTTTGCCACGCTCTCCCTTTTCTGGGAACGCGATATTTATTCATGAAAGTTATTTAACGTGAGCGGATAAAAATAGGAGTCAGTTCCTTTTTTCGTTGCATGCTTGGCACTAAAAAAAATCTCAATCCTACCCCAATCACTGCGTAATAATAGCCCATATATAAATGATCTCTCCTATTCCTCAAAAACTTTAATTTACATTATACTCGGTAATTATTAACATAGGCGCGGCTTGATAACCTCGTAGTTGTGTTAAAGTCACATATAAATTAAATAAAAAAATAAATAAATAAATAATCTGTAAGACATCGTTTCTCCAAGAGTTGGTTGCGTCGAATCTTACATTCTCCGTGGTAATATACAGAGGAGGTTATAAAATATTAAAAAAAAATTAACCAACAATTTTATACATAAAAAAGTAACGAAATCGTTTAAAAAAAAATTATTTATTGTGTTTTATTTGCATTTCTAAAATTATACTTTTGTGGAATTGCTTTTCAAAATTACATAAAATTTCATAAGAAAGGAAGAAAATATTTTATATTAATCCCAACACTGTCATTGATCTTTTGCCTTTTTTATTTATTTTTAATTTTAATTTTGTAATGTAAATGAAAACAGTTCAATGGGAAATAAATATATTTTTTTTACTTGCTCACGAACAAAGAATTCGGATCGGATTATTAACAATCTTACTATTCAAATTCTAAACTACCATTTTAGCTAGAATTTTATACTTTTTTTAGTTTTTCACATAGAAATAAATCAAAATTTAAATTAAATAGTAATAATTATGTATTTTTAAAACATTTTGAAATTTCTAAAGAGGACAAAAGATATTTCTCAAATCTACTGCCTACTGTAAAAGATATTACGCAATTATATAATCACCCCCCAAATGTCTTTCTGGATTCGCCCCTGTTATTATTATCATTATTTTAATTCTATGGAGCGAGTGTAGTATGCATGATTAAACTAATATATGCACTTCATGTGAAGAGGGTATCACGGTATATTTTATCTGGTTTTTGGGTTATTATTAGGTTTTCATTTGTATTTTTATTTGATATCTTTTCTTGTACTTCGTAATCATAATACTTATAATTATTGTTATTTATTATGATTATTATTAATGTTATTGCTTGAGTGTTATTAAATTTATTATTACTAGGTTATTACATCTAGCGATCGTAAGCTTATTAATTTCACCATATTTATTTATATTTATTTATGTGTACCTTATAACAGTGATGAATCCAGTGTGGGTGGGGGAGGGGGGGCAATGCCCCCAGAACTTAATACAAGCTGTTTATGAATGCGGCAATTTCATAGGAAATAAAATCTTTTTATTGGCTATATTTACAGTTATGTCAAAAGATGTTGACAAAACATTTTGAAATTGTTAAATTAGTCGTTCTTTTATAAATTTCAAAATTACGAAATTTATTTTTGACGAAAAAATGAAACTTCATAAAATAACAATAAAAAAAAATGATCTTTTAAAATTTGACTTTGACATCTGCTTGTTATTCTATGAAAAAACGGATATGCTTTCATTGCAGATGTACGAAAGATATAAAATACTCGCGAGCTGAAAAAATTATTCGCCGCAGTTGGTATTTTTTGTCAGCCTTAAAAGGGGAAATATCACGGTTCACGTCGATCCATTTATCATTAATATCAATAAATTGGTTTTTAAAGATTTCTCTTTTCGGTTTTCATTTATTCTTTTTTTTAAAGCGACATGATCTATAGACAACTTCATTTCTGTTTCTGTGGCTTTTTTCTTGTTTTTTATTTCCAAGAAAAGTGCATTTAAAACAGCTGAAACACCACGGCATAATCGTTTATAATAATAAGATAATGAACCCGTTAGAATGTTTTTACAATATGTTCTTTAATGCTGCAATTAGAATTAATGATTTTAAAACAAATTGAGAAAACATTGTTGTTTATAATCGGTTATTTTATTTGAAATTACGTTTTACATTAATCAGAAACGTAGAAAGAGGAAACAGAACAATAATAAGGAAGAAATTAAGTTTTTTTTGTGCATTTTGTTATAAAATAGATTTTTATCGCTGAGTAAATTTTGTTTCAGTACTCGCCTTGAATATTTTATATAACAAAAGGATGGTTATACTACACATCATCTTAAATCAATGAATTTAAACATATGTAGCCTGCGTGCTCATTTTAATGAAGTGTAACCGTTTTTGGATTGTCAGAACTCTGGGTATGACATTATTACATTGAAACATAGAGTTATACGAAGATGAAATCAGTAAATACAATCGGAATACAATATTTTTGCTTAATGCAGTTTATGTAAACGTCAATTATGAATATAAGTAAGTAAATATTAGTATGCAAACAAGTAATTTCGAGATAAAATGACGGCAATTAACATCCCAATCAAATTCTCTTCCCTTATTATCAATCTCATGTCGAATCGTTCTCGCCATTTCACCTCTCCATCTCTCGACGCTCCAAGAATGGTTTTCCGAAGTTTTTCTCAAGGTTCCGCCCTTAGTCATACTCTTTTTAACATCTATACTAGCGGTATTGCTTCTCTTTGTTTAAATTCCTTTTATTTATTCTTTACGGAAGACATTCTCCTTTTTATTGTCTAAAGATATTTTAGCAGCCAATGAAGCACTTAATTCGTCGTTCATGGTGCTGGAACATTCTCTTTCCTTAGTTAATCTTTCGATTTCTCCCTCTCTTATACTATCTTTACCCTTCGACCCCATAACTCTGCTTTAGTTAATCTATCCTTAAACAATGTATCTATTTCTCATGTTAATTGCTTCTGTTATTTCGATATCATTCTTGACAGTCGTTTGTCCTTCTCTGAATATATCTGATAACTTTCTGCTTCTACTATCAATAGGCTAAACTTGCTGAAAGCTCTGTCGTCAACTAAATCGGGTGGCGATCCTTATATTCTTATTTTTCTTTACAAATTTGTTACCCGCTCTAAATTTAATTATTATTCTTCTATTTATGACTGTGCTTCTAAGTCCCGCCTCTCTAAACTAGATGTAGAGTTCAAAACTCTTGCCTTCGTCTTTACCTTGGCGCGCTTAAAACCTCTTCAAATCCTGCCATTCTTGCTGAATTTAATTCGCCACCCCCGTCGTCCATTCGCAGATCCTATTTACGCTATCGTTTCCTTGTTAAAAGTCTTCCACTCGCGTCCTCTACTCTTGTTCAGTCCTTCCTTTCGATTTATAATAGCTGGCGCTTTACCTTTTATTTCCCATCGTTTTAGTTCATTATGGCTTTACACTATCTCTTTTAATAATCTCCTCTATTTTTCCTTTAACTTCACTGATCTCTGCCATTTTTCTAAGGTATTTATTTTTCCCTCTTTTTTTAAAAACCTTCCCAAACCGTAATTAAGCAGGTATTCTATAGTACTATCAATTCCTTATTTCCTTCTCATGTTACCATTTACACGGATGGTTCGAGGGGATCTGGTGGTGTTGAAGCTTCTTTCATCCTTCCTGACTTTAACTTATCAGAATCTTTTCGTCTTCCTTATTTCTGTTCCATATTCATAAACGAATCATTGACTATCCTTTGCTCCATTATTTTCATTTCCTCGAATCACCTTTCCTCCAAATTTTTAATTATCTCTGATTCTTTGAGTGTCCTTTAGGCCATATCCCATTTCCTGATCATTCGTGTAACCTTGTTAGTCTCCGTATACGTTCACTCATTCATAATCTTTCCTCTCTCCATTCGGTTAACATTGATTTGCAGTGGGTACCTAGTCACTCGGGCATATTTGGTAATGAAACGGCTGATTTCTTAGCTCGGATTGCTGCTTCTTCCCGCTTTTTTTTTTTTTAAACTCTATCCGCTAACCTTCTATCAATATGTAAAAACTTATCAGGTATTGGTCGGACACCTACGCTTCTTCTTTTTCCAACAGTTGTTCCTTTTATCTGTCTGTTCAGCTCATTTTTCCTCCCTACTCATGGTTTCCTTTGTACCCTCCCTTTGATGTTCCGACGTCGTTTCTGTTGTCCGTATCCATTGTGGTCATTCTCTGCTGCCTTTCTCCAGATTTCACCTTTCCCCGATTTCCTCCCCACATTATCCTCTCCATCCTGATGATACAGTGCGACGCCGATCATGTGTTCTTCCAGTGTTCATTTCTTTCTGCGTTCCGCTTTGTATTCCTGTTTGTTGAGGCGTGGGCTTCCTATTCCTTATTGCGAATCTTATATCCACCAAGAGTAACCTTCATTGACATCGTATTGAAAGAAGCCGGTATATCTACATATGCAGCGTTAAAGGAAAAGTACGAGTAGCTGACAGGCTTACATAGAGGCTATTTGCATAGAGCGGAACAGCCTACGGCCTGAAACACTGATGATGATGATGATATCCTGTCTTTTCCTTCCCCACTAGTTATTCCTGCTATTTGTTCCTTTTTATCAAAGATTAACCGATTTATTTCCTTTCTATTTGTTTCTGGGTAAAGAGGTCCTTGGTTAACGAGCCTAAAGGAGGATATAAAAAAAGAAAAGAAAAAAAGAAATTGTCTTTTTTTTTGTTGCGGATTCTTCACCATTTACAATAAAAGAAAAACTGAGCAACGTTTGAGTTATCTGTTATTTCAGCAAGTTCGCTTGAATTTACACCTGACTTCTGGTGGCGAATATCAGAAACTATGTTGGAGTCCGAAATAATTCGATATCTATCAGAGTATCGAGTTGTGGAAATAAATATAATTGCTCGAGGAATAGCATATAGTTCCGCGGAGAAGGTGGAACAAAAATCCGGCAGCCTGAAGTATTGAAAGTAATTGCTGGATGGGGAGAAAAAGAAAGCAGCTGCTTCCCTTTTGAACTCTTGGAAACATCATTAAAAAGGAATTAATAACAAAATTAAATTTTTAATTGGCAGCTCCAGAGCCATGATGAAGGGAGAGAAGAGAGTTTTGGAGGGTGAAAAACCCGAAGAAGTTAAACATAAAATAAGGGAGTTTACTATGGGAAATAGTAAAGGAGGAGAATTTGTTTAAACGATGAAAAACAAGGGCTAATATAGGAGTCTTATTGGGAGAGAAACGCCAATTATGAAAGATAGAGAGGTGTGAAAGACGAATATTAGAAAACGAGATGGAAAGTTTTTTTACGAAGAATCTGTATCCTAAATGTGATCGAGGAATGAACTAAGGATGGACACTGGATTTAGCGAGAATATTCTGGAATAGGTGCAGACTTGAGCCCCCGTAAACAAAAACGAAGAATCGAATTTTGTGTTGAATCAAATTTGGATAGGAGAGATTTAGAAGCATTACCATATATGAAAGAGCAGTAATCTAGTTTAGATAATATGATTGATTTGTAAAGCAGGATTAGGATTTGAGGATCTCTATCTCATCTCGTGTGTGAAAAGGCCTTGAATAGATTGAGTTGTTTGAGGCTTAAAATATTAAGAAAATTAATATGCTCAAAGAATGACAAGCGACTATTTAGAAACACTCCAAGATAGCAGAAACAGTAAACTAAAAGAATAGCAAAATGATTCAGAGAGATATTTTCCATGGCTGAATTCTTATGGTCGGAGAGAGAATATAGCGGAGAAGGATTTGGAAGAAGGGACAGAGAGATGAATAGAGGAAAGAAGAAGTTCTTCATTGGCGGTCGTGGTAACCGTAGCCGAGGAGTAAAGGAGAATATCATCATATCATCCGCATAGAACAGGGAAGAGAAAGAAACAGGGAGAGAGGCAACATTAAGCATATAGACATTAAACAGGGCGGGACTGAGACAAGAGCCTTGCGACAGACCACGAAAAACTTGATACAGAATCTATTGAAAAAGGCAGAAGGACAGACCGATTTAACATAAGATTGAGAACAAGGTCGACAAAATAGAAGGAATACTAATGGATAACATTTTTTCTTTAAGGCTGGGAAGATATGCATTATCGAAAGCAACAGAGACATCAATAAAAGCTGTTGAAGTGTGTTTTTTGTTAATAAAGGAAAAGTGCTTTTCAAGCTGCATCCTCTCTTTCCCTCAGACTCCCTTGATTTTATTGTTTCCGTATACTTTCTCTCATCTATCCCTTTCTCATTCCATTTCCATCGACCGCCTTTGGGTTCCAAGTTATGTAGGTATTGATGATAACGAGGCAGTGGATTCCTTGGCTCGCTTAGCGTTACACTCTCCACATTTTATTAAAAAGATTCCTGAACACAGTACACTCCCTTCCTACAAAAAAATTAATATCAGGCTTTGGTCGGATGTATATCCTCGCTCCTTTTCTAATCCTAACTCATTTTCTTTTTCTATTCAGCCTAGTCCTCCTTCCTATTCGTGGTTTTATTATTTTCCTACGCTCAAATGTTTTCTCATTATTGCTATCTCTGCCGTCTGCGGTTCAGTCACACTTTGCTTCTATCCTCTCGGTATCGTTTTGATCTTTCCTCGTCCCCTTATTGTCCATTGCACTTTAGCGATCTTACTTTCGTTTGTAATCCTGACCACTCCAATCTTTCCTTCGAACGTAATATCCTGTACGCTCACCTATTAAAGCTGAATTTTCCTACTCCCTGTAGTGCTTCCTATATCTTAACTTTGCTGTTTCCAAAGGTAGTTTCTATTCTTTTCCTCTTTTCTTTCATCGATCTTTGACCGGATTAAAATTTAATTTCTAACATAGTCCAGTAGTCCTGGGTAGCTACCCTCGGTTGGCCGAGCCGCCCTCCCCAAAATGCGCTTTGGTACTGTGTTGTTAGAAAGTGTTCTTTCTCCTTTTATTTTCTTCTCGCATCTATTAAAATATTGACCAGTGTAACGGACAGTGAAATTTTCTGCATTACGTAAGTTTTGTTCATTTCAGCTATTCTTAATGTTATTCGCGTTATATTTACACTTTATGGCACTGTGACGTAGCTTAGAGATGTGTAATGTATATTATGAACATTCAGGAAAATTACCATTTTTCTAAAAACGTGCAAATACAAAATTTCTATAAAAAAGTGCTTATTTTTTATTCTTTATTTACTTATTTATTATTATTATTATTATTACTATTACTATTTTTAATTAATAACACGGAGTAATTTTAACGAGTATGTTGATAATAAAATGTCTTTCCTGCTTCTTTATTGTCAAGGTATTCCGCTGCAGACCGGTCAAACGTCTTTCGGAAAAAATTGTTGCCGTGTCATTGAACAAACGCGACGTGTTTAAAAATATTTCTCTTAAAACAAAATGTTATAATGAGAGTAATTTTCATTTCCGAGTGCGAGATCTTGCTGATTTAGTCATGCCACCACCTTCATTCGTTGTTTACTGATGTGGTTTAAAACATGTGTGTTTTTTACAAGTATATTTTTAGTTTTCACATTTTTTTCTAGTTTATTTTAAGCCATTGTCCAGGGAAATAGAAAATCCTAATAAAGTCGAAACATTCGTTTCTCTATCTTACAGCTCGCGATTCAACAAAGATCGCCATTTACGCTGAAATGAATCAGCTTGCGTCATAGAGAAGCCGTGATTTATAAATCAGTTCAAATTTTATACCAAAAGGTTAAATAAATGCCATCCTACAGTGATAAGAATTGGATCTATGTAAATTCGTTTTCTAAGATTTTACAATGTATGATTTTCACGAAAGACTATTCAAAAAAGGACGAAAGAAAACATTATTCTTTTGGACGTTCGATAAATTTTTAAAAAGCCCTTGTTGATGATGTTCAAGAAAAAATATTCGAGAAAGATCTAAATGGAGACCAAAGAGATAAAAGGCTAAACTACATTGCACAAGGGCGTCGCCAGCCGATAATCCAGGGGGGGGGGGGCAAGATGAGTTGCCAGCCGCCAGGGAGGAGCAAGATGATAGAAAGAGGATATGAGTTATAGGAAAAATAAAATTTATAAGTTGTAAAGGCTTAATATTTTATTAAACAAGAATAAAATCTTAATTAAAACATAATTTTCGTGGGTTTCTGGCAAATTGCCCATGATTACGCGCCTACGAATACTCATCATGGCCAGTTGATTAAAAAGTTTCAAGGCTCTGAGGAAGGGGGCAGCTTCCCCCCTTCGCACCGCTGGCAACGCCCATGGCATCGCATATGAGAACATTTAATGAAGAATGCTGTCTATAGTTAAACAGGCATTGCATTCGGATAAATAATTCTAGTGAAATGTTATTTTTTGAATAAACGAAATATATTATTTTTAATTTACATTGTGTTTTGTAATCCCATTCGTAGGAAATGTTTGCGTCTTATTAAGAGCACTAATTTTGAATCCTCGCGGATGACTTTGTTTCGTTTCTATTGATCGAAAAAACCTTAGAAAAACTCTTTTTCATTTTAAACTGATTTCCAAAGTTTCAGCTCAAAAGTTTTCCTCGACTTTAAGAAAAAATTATGTGTACGTGCGCATCGTCGGACTTTCAACATACCCATAATGTAGTTGGAAAGTGTATAAAATAATAATAACATCATGTTATTCTACCAGAAGCCGAATTATTACAAACATTACAGAGGCTCATTTACAAAAAATCGCTCAAAACGTAACAACTGTATACAGGTTGAATAAATTGTAAGTGCATGTTTGGGGCTGCTTATACATCATTTGCTATGTGAAAAATTCCGACTAATAGAGGATAATAATTAAAACTTTTTTCGCGAGAATTAAAAAGTAAATATTCCATATTTATCCGCAAGATTACACGTATGTAGAAATAAAAGTAACATATTGAGGAAGAGGTTTTTGTGAAATAAAAATGGCGGTATTGCGTTAAATCTCACCAGTGTCAAGAAGGCAGTGGTGCCGGTTTTATTAAAAACAGTATTAAATTTAATCGATAGCGACCGTGAATTATATTTAACTTTCGCATGAAAACGCAATTTTTTCCCATTTTGAGCATGTTTTAAGCGTAATGTAAATCCTAAATGTGTAATGTGATTACATAAAAACACACCGCGCTAAATGTTTATTTGTATAAATTTCGATTTGTTGAATTTTACATTTGATTTATATGCTCCATTATAAAAATGGGAATGGGTCGCCGATAACAGCTTCAATATATTTAAAAATAAGTATACAATTAAAATTGCTTTATTTCATGTTCCTTAATATAAGTAAATGTTAGTATTCGAGAAAAATGTTATTTAAATGTAAAATAGTTATGTACAAAAATAAATAGACGATAAATGCTAATTACGTATTGGAACTACATATATATTGATTATCAGTTTAAAAGATAGGATTTTAAATTAATATCGTTCTATGAGATTTACTAAAGTAGTTTTGATTACACGAAAGTAATGAAGTACAAATTATCTATGTCTGTCCTGACAGTAAGAAATGATAACTCCTAATTTAATTCAATTATCGAAAGATCGGAATATTCGGAATACACGTAAAAATTTAAGAATCAATTATTTTTTTACGGGGTTCTTGTTAGAGGTAACATGTATAAATTGATTGGATAAATTGTAAAATTTCATATAGTTTAATGATTTGATTCTGCTTTTTTCCGATTTTTTCGGTTTAGATGTATAAACGTGTCAAGGTGCAATTCGAATTTTCGAATATCATTAAACTTAATGCTTATCATTGGGTCGAAAATTCCTATCTATCAGTAATATATTATCTAAAAAATGTTGTTATTGACTTAAGATAATACATAAATGCAAAAATAATTTACAAACATTAGAGAAATAAATATCTACGAACAAATAAATAAATAAATAATTCTTCCGCATCTGCATGTTAACTTCTGCCATTTTCTAGCTAACTGAAAGGAAAAAGGAAAATTTTACGATTGATATTACTATAAATATTATTGAAATTAATACAAAACTAGCGTCATTCCTATTATGTAATTATTGTAATTAGTTTACACTGTGCTTCAGATAAGATAATGTAAATTCGTCTCAGAAATAACAAGTGTGAAATGTATAATATAATTATTTCGTTTAATAATATATTGTTAATCCTTTTTTTTTTTTTTTTTTTTAACGCTGATTGAAAGTTGTTTATTTAATAACGTCCTTAAAATTATCACACCGCCTTGCCGCAGTTTCAAATGTTAAATGAACATTTTTTTTTACTCCGATTTATTTATTTTATAAAAATAATTAATATTGTTAATGTTAGATTTACTTTTTTTATTGATATATTTTTTATATATATCGGATAGGTTTACCATATGGTTATAATGAAAAACGCTATGACGCTTTTATCCACTCGGGAAAAAATAAGCGTAGAAGTATAAAAATTGGTACAAATTCTCTTCCAGGATTATAATAACAGCTCAAATTTGATTGTAGACTGGTTAGTTCCCCCCCCCCCCACTAAATGAGCTCGGTGTCAACGCTGACCCACAGTAATTTTTTTAAATAATTTTTTTTTTCTTATACCCTTTACTTTTTTGTGATTAATACACATACCTACTGTTGTGTACTTTTTACTTATTCGCTTATTTCGTTTTAAGAGCAAAATAATTTTTTCCATATCACATATAATTCCTTCTGCAGCACACTATCGATAATCCGTTGATTTTTTGATAAAACGTTCCAATTAAAAAGTAATCGATTTTATTTTGCTTACTTACAGACGCCATAGAGTAAAATTTCCCGCATCGGTATGGCCAATTTAAAATTGATTTCAAATATGCTGTATAATCTATTTTGAACTATTTTTAATGCACTGCTGGGAAATACCGTCAAATGGAGACAAATTTTTCTTCGATATAGTAGGAAAGAATTTTTTATAGGCACTAGGTCGGAGAGGAACTGATTGTGAAAATAGTTGGAAGAATTGTAAAAACTTTTAAAAACGAAGAAAAATGGGATTCGAGTCAGGAAGAAAATTGAATGATTTATTAAGACAAAAATAGAGTCAGTTAATTATCAGAGAGAGAGAGAGAGGGGTTTAGGAGGATTAATAATTGTTAAAGTGCGAAATGCAACCTGGAAGGAGTATAGTTATGAGTTGAAAAAGTTTATTTGGAAAAGATTTAAAAGTTTTTTCTCTAATTCATAAATTTCTGAAAGAAATAAGCGAGGCATTTATTTTAAAAGTTGTCGGCATGTTTTGTTATATCCAAATGATACGTGTGCCATTATTTTGCAGTGTGTATCCAGTGTAGGTCGAAGTTTAATTCGGTTAATTGTAGATGACACTAGGCGAAGAGAGAGGTTTACACGTCAACGGAATGTGAACATCGTTGAGTGAGGCATGAAAGATACAATCATTTTTGAAAGTAAACTGCCTGCAGGTATTCGTTCGCGTCTTAAACTTCACCTGGCGGAAACATCAAAGAAATTCAGCGATCTGTATAGAAAAGAACTTGAAATGAATGAGATTAAAGGATCAAGTTTGCACGAGAATGGATAGCCGATAGTGCCGCGGCTGAAGCAGCCTTAGGTTATAGACTTTCTGTTGAAGATAAACTATGAGGATATCATAGTTTAGGGGAACGTAAATGAGGTTTTGTTAAGAAATTATGTGTGACTAATTGGATTTGCAACGTTGAAAATACTAGAGGCAAGTAAAGCGGCTTAAAGGAGAAGGGTGCCATTTTTAATTAAACTTGCAGTAATATTGTTATACATATGTCCTCGTTACTTTTCCTTCAAGCTATTCTAATTAGTATTTTGCTAAATAGAAGCGGTTTTTTCAGTAATAAAATAGTTTAAAATATTATTATTATTATTATTATCCATTTTTTGACGTTATTTTTAAATTATCGTGTCAATGTATAATGCATCCGCCATTTGTTCTTCTTGCAGGTACTTATAATTTGGTTTAATTTTTTTTTGTATTTTAGCCGCATAAATTACATCGCTGTATTGCTGTCGTTAAATTCAATAATAAATGAAAAAGATTTCTTTCAGAATGCATTAATCGTAATTTTATTATGGTAAATTTTAATTATAGTTTTACAAAATTGTGTCCGGAAATTTTATATGGTTAAATAATTTTAAGCTTTATATTTTAGTTATTCGTAACAGAAAAAAAAAAAAAAAAAAAAAAAAAAAATGAAAATAAAACAAAATAAGTGAACCGAATTTACAAGTCGCGGTTTACTAGGCCTAATCCATTTTCTAATGAAACTCTCGTTCAGTGCTTGAATGTTATAAAACGTCTTCAAGATTATAAAAAAATATCAAGATGAATTAAAATCTTTATCGGTTTCCTTATAGGTAGGTAAGCAGGTTGTTTTTTGATTTTTGTTATTTTTCAAAAATAATTGCAATATTTAAAGAAGTTGTGTGTTTTTTTCATAATTTCGATACGTTATCAAGCGTGTTTGATAACGTTTATCTCCTGAAAAGTAAAAGGTTAAGTTCCTATTTGTTTTCGTTACTGTATTCGCTGTGGGAGCAATTAAAATGGAAAACACGTGTTAATAGTATATTTAATAAGTATTGTAACCTTTTGTAACGATCATAGACTTTGTATTGCTTTGGGATGTTGGTTATTTTTGCATAAGTAGATTGTTTTTACGGTATCTTCTTCGATAGTTATCTGCAAAATTTTTAACCTTTCTAACGAATCGATACGAGAAATGTGTGTAAATTTTTACTAAGAAAGAACGTTTCAATTTGAGAATTAAAAAGAAAAAAATTAAAAGAAGAGGCGTTGTAAAAATAATCAATAAAACTTGATATCAAATTAAATTTTTAGCCAATAGAGAAATTCCCCGGAAAAATATAAATGCAGTCGGATTTTGATCTATTGTCATTTAATAAATTGTAAATTTCAATTTTATATTCAAAACACTCCGTCAAAGGTTGTTACACATTAAATGCGTACAAACACACGTAAATATTACTTACGGGTATGCGGTTAAGAAAAATATTTTCAAAATTTTAGTTATAGAGAACATATTCAGAAAAATACATATTGTACTTCGTCATACAATTTTTCGAGCGAGTGACAAAAAAAGAAAAAAAAAGGGAACCAATTAAATGGAAGAAATTTTTATTTTTAGTTGCTAAGTATAATTTTGTAGCTAAATTAATTTCTGGCGTTTACTATTTATTACGTTTTTCCAACGTAGTTAATTGCGGTTACTACAAAAATATAATTTCCGCTGTTCTTTTAGAATATCATTTCTTTCAGTCTCATTTTAGTTTACAGCAGATAAGGTGATATAAATGAAATTTTCCATCTGTTCTTCCATTTGTCTGTGTTTATTGTACAGAATTTTAGCATTAATTCTTATTTTGTGGCTAATTATTTAAAAATAATTATTTTATACAAGATCAACTGTTACGTGAAAGTGGTTATTAGTGACGTTTTCTGTAAATGTCTTCCCTGATAATCGTTAAAATTTAATGTATATTCGTATTTTAAATTAATGAAATTGCAGTTAATTCCTAAATAAGTATCGAAATATTAAAGAAGATTTAAAGGCAGAAACGCAAACAATTACACATTTTTTGTGGTATAAGTAATAATAATTGTTAGTATCTTCTAATATTCGAATTTGTGTGCCTTTAGGAGCGATTTATTGACATCTGAGGAAAACCTTAATTTCTAGAACTGTTGGTGGTTCAAAGATATTTCCAAAATTCTACGCGTAATGAACTGTGGTTATGTAGTGCATTTTACTGTTTTCCTTGTATTTTATTTAGTACAGAATTTTTACGGGTTTGAAAATAAGTTTTTAATGGCTTCAAACATTTAAAAATTAAAGTACAAAAACATTCATTTCCTTTTTTTTTTTTTTGTCATACGAATATAGTCCGTGTAATTTAGCAACATGCGATAGATATCAGAATAACAATTAAACGGTGTTTATGGAATAAATTAAAATGTTTTACTGTTAAACTTAATTTTGTGAAACTTTTAAATTGCATGGAAGAATAGAAATTACAAATTACTCTAAAAGAAGGTATACCTGTACACATTAAATCTTTAAAGGAATAAATTTAACCTTGTCCTTTAAGGTACTACCAACCGTCTTTTTTTTTTTTTTTTATACAAGTCGTTTTACGTACTTTATTAAAAATTGAATATAGTTTCAATTATTATTTTTATTTTACGCTATAAGGAAAAATACTTTTTCAATTTATTATTATTTACTGATAATAAACTAAAATCATATGAACTAACTAAAAATATTATAAACTTATACTACTGTGTATTTTTTAACTTTATATAAGGAATATTGGGGTTTGTTTAGTATACATTTTTGAAATTTTCCTGCCCAAATTTCTTAATCCAACGCCGCTGCAGTTATGGTCTCTAAATGATCCAAAAATTATTTTGTTACGTTGTGTACTTTTTGTAACTTGCATGCGCTAGTTTCCTCATTCACTTGGCTGCTATTTCGTTTATGTATACGTCACAGTAGCTGATATTAAATGTTAATATATGTATATCAACAGACAACACTTAATAATTGTTTGAGCTCTGCAAAGTGAAAAAAAGAAAAAAGCAAAATATAAATCTATGACATGAAACAGCCCCTTTTGGTTACCTAACTTCGCTTTAAACGTAAGAAGGATGTATGTGTGAACAATTTGTGAGAGCTCTTGATAGACCAAATACAGAATTTTGTGTGTTTATATAGTAACTGAAATGTAATAGACGGTGTTTTCTTCATTAAAATGAGAAAAGGGTGCGTTAGAAATGGCGGCCTTCTGTTTGTAGTATTTGACCGCAGTGACTGAACTTTTAAATTTTTTTATATAATTAAAGGAGTAATATATAATGTATTACAAATGAAATAATTACCATCTGGCACGGTAAGAAGCTACACATTTTTGAGAATATGCGTCGAAACTAGTTCCATGTCCGCAGTTAACTATGTACGTATGACCATCTTGACAGAGTGTTACGGAGGAACAGTCAGGCGTTAGTCGGAAAATGTTTGTGTGGTAACATCGCACTCCAGTGTTGACGATACCTAAGAAATCACATTTCAGAGTTTAGAAAACAGTAACACGTTTTTCTTAAAATTGGTAAAACAGTGAATTTTTTTTGCAGGTGAAGGCGGAATGTTAATTGTCGAACAATTTTAACAAAATGAGATTTTTATATAGAAGTAAAAATTTGAATTAGTGAGAAATTTCTTTTAATATTACCAGAAAATTGAACTCATTTTTTCTTATTTGTTATCGAAGTTAGTTGAGAATTAATATACAAGTTTACATAATACGAGTATCATTATATAAAATAAAAGTGTAATACGCATAGAGCAAACATCAAGCGTACATATTAAACTGTTTACTTATTAAAAATATTTCTTTGGTTAATAGATAGATGTCGCTATAATGGAGATACGAAAAATGTCAGAAACGGTTGTGATTAGTCTCTCTAATATTATAAAAATAGTATTTTCTTGTTTTTGCAGCACTGAAAAAAAAAAAGAAAAAACTGAAAGAAACATAACGAACAAAACTATTATATAAAATATTTAAATTATTAAAAATTTACTTTTTCTCTCACTGAAAACATGGTTTATCACACGTACTGCATCAGTTTTTAAAATTGTCGCTTTTAAATTGCTTTACGTGTATTTTCCAGTCGCTTATTTTTTCGGAATTCGTAATAAAAAGAAATTTAAAATTATGTATGCTATATTGTAGTACGTATATTTCTGTTGAGGATTTTTATTTTTATGTTACGGCAAGAAACTGGTATAAAAAATAATAATTACAAAAGGAAAAAAAATAGGTAATGGTAAAAATAAGAAAATTAAGGGGGGTGCGAGATAATACTGTTTTATGAAAATGAATTTAATTTTTTTGTTTTTTCCCCTCTATTGTATGTGCTGTGAGTAACTACTATGGTTATTACAGCACATACACAGATATAATTTAAATATGCCGGGTTAAACCGCTCGTTCTGTCAAAGGCTATAACTATGGTGATGAAGGTTGTATCATTTAAAAGGATCTCCTATATGTTTTTTGTAGGCTAAGCTGTTCTCGTAACAATGATTTTTCGGTAATTGAGTAATATACCGTTATTCAGAATTTTAGATTTGTCGAGCAAAAATTGCTGTTGCAAATTATTTGTCACCAGTGAAAAATATATTACTTTAAAATTAGCTTGCGTTTGTAATATTGTATATTTCGTTGTATCAGCGGTATTCAATCAACCGCAATACGTACGTTAATGGTGAAAGGGGCGAAGTAATTTTTCAAAAAAAAAAAATAGATTTGTTATAATAATTCCGATTAGCTTTTATTTTTTATAGCTTTTATTTTTTATAGCTTTTATTTTTTTAAAAAAAAAAAATTAATAAAAGTTAGATTTAACTCTAACAATAAATTAGTATTTTCTGAAAATTGTTTTAATGAAATATTTAATATCTTGTTTCTTGTACCGGAGAGAGATCTTTAAAGTATTTTGAAACTGATTATACAGTGGAAAATTTTACGTGCTATCGCGACGAAAATTAAAATCTAAAACTACTTAAATATAGTTTACTTACTTTCTGGAATTCTTTTTAAATTATAATTGTATAATGCTATGGGATCGGTTCCTGCTGGGTATGTTTCTGTGGTAATTGGCAGAATCTCTGACGAACCGTATGGTGTCTCGGATGAAGTGGCTGGTACTTCTGAAGAACTAACTGATGTTTCTGATGAACTGGGCGCTGTTTCTGATGAACTGAATGGTGTTTCTGATGAACTGGACGATGTTTCTGTTGAGTTTGTAGAAGTTATGTCTGTCGATGAAACTTCTGTCGATGTAGAAGACTCGGTTACCTCAGTCGAATTTGTCACTGTCGATTCTGTAGACGGTATTACGGGAATGCCACTGCAGTTTACACGGTAGGGATAATCGCACACTTTCAATTCCTACATTTAATTATTTTACAAGTCTTCAGAACTCAAAATAAAACAATAAATTTTAATGTAATATATATATATATAAATTTAAAAGCGCCGTTTATACGTTAAGGAAATTTTATAAAAATACGGAAGAATTGCGCGGTGTTACGGAATCAGTTTAAACATGTTTTTACTTAAATTGGTGATAAGTTTTTAGTTCCGTGACAGCATTACTATTTTAGAAAAGAAATAAAATATTTTGCTCGTAATATTGGGAGATATATATAATGTTGTAGGTTGTTTTGGACTAAGAGATTTAAACGAAAGAGGAGAGAAACTAATTCAGTTTTGTATAGTAAATAATTTAGGAATCACGAACACTACTAGAAACGGAATAGATTATTATTAATAATTGATTCAGAAATTTAGCTCTTCCCGAAGGAGCGGGAGGGGGCGTTGGTGATTGCGAAATTTAGATGAAAATAGAAAAGAGAGTGAAAAAGAAAGGAATGAAGGAACCGACATAATTAAACTGAAAAATGAAAAATTCCCAATAAAATTTGCACAGAAAATTAACGACAATTTCAAAAATTTAATTATAAATTAACTAAAAACCTAAATACTAAAATAGGAATAGGTAAAATTAGTACTGAAATCGGAAATACGTGCCCATAAAAGAGCTTACATTAAACAAAACTTAATCAAAAGGAAAACCGAAGTCTAACAGAAAGGTAAATAAAACGGAAAATTTGAATAGCAAAAGATGAATGAATAAATGAAAAATGTAAAAAAAAAAGTGGAAGATCAGCGAAAAAATCACGACTCGTGCAGTCTGCGTACAGAAAATTTCGAGAAATAACTGGAATGTACAAAAAGATGTCAACAAAATAAACAAGTGTAGATTGTTTTGTGGGTATAGAAAAAAAAAAAGAAAAAAGGAAAGAAATACGAATTGTTGAAAAATATTTCACACGGTAAGAAAAGAAATACAAATCGCAACGTCTGAAATCATTTGAATTCTACAGTTTGAAAAATATACGTCAATAAAATCGTGAAACTGAGGAAGAGGACAGGATTGTACGAGATATCCGGAGAAATCGTAAGATTACTAAACTCACGAAATGTACCTCTAACAAATGGGTATTTAATGAAATATATAAAATTGGCGAAATTTCAGATGGTTAGGTAAGAGCAACATTCGTTTACTTAACACGGGAATTGTTAGCAAATGTGAAGAGTACAGGATGGTTAGTGATAAGAGTCACCTTGTTAAAGAGTTTATAAAAGTAATCCATAGAACAAAATACTACGAGAAGGTGTGAAATTCGCGTAAGCGATAACCAAAATTTAAGTTTAGAAAAGGCTTTGCAACAAACTCTTCTCTTAAAGAATGTGTTACTATAAAAACGTTATCTATTCCCTATTCTAGGAAAAAGCGTTTGATGAAATTAAAATATCCCCAACAGATGAAAAAATTCAACGCTTTTGATCTACAAATCATTGAGAAAGTATGAGACAGATATTAATAATAGGCTGCTACAACATGAGAGACATCGTTATGTAAACTGAAGCACGAAAGGGCTGTATGAAGTTGTCTCTATTGTTTTAAACGCCGAGGAATTTAGTACCAGAAAAAGAAGAAAAAGAAAAGGATATGTTAAAATTATTTAAACTACTGCATGCGCTGTTAGATAAAAGGTTTCTAGTATCAACGCATTCAGTGAGTACTTGTTAAACAAACCTTTCAGTATTATTATATAATCTTTCGTACATTAGTTCAGTTCGATTATATATAATCTTTCATACATTAGTGCAGTTTGACTAGAAATACTTTTACTAAAAAAATTGCAGATTGCACAAGAATATTTCTTTAATTAAAATATAAAAAGTGTAAAAGTAAATGTATTATATATGCGTTACTGGAATTTGGAAATCGTCAACATTTATATAATTACTGATTTCCAAAAAGAAGAAGGCTGTACACATTCGTCATGGATGTTTTTTTTTTTTTGTACGTTTGTTCGCACGTAACACCCATGTGTACCGATTTTAATAATTTTTTATTCATTCGAAAGTATACCGGTCAGTCAGTGTGTGAGTATATCGGCGATTATCCCTGAATATAAATACTCAGTAGTCATTAAAAAACGTGAAAAAGTGTGGTTCCTTTGCACAATTTATTATTAATGTAACAGGTGCAGATTGACACTTAAGATATTATCAATATTAAGCATAGAAACGTAATTTGAAAAAATTAAAGTATTATTAATTAACACGAATGAATTTAGATTCGAATAAAACAAACGAATTTTAAGCCGTCATGGCGCAAAGTGAAAAGTTTTTGGTCCTTTTAAAAAAGCTGATTTTTAGCGAGACAAAAAATTTAACCGTTGTGCTAAAAATTATAAAATAAGATGTTTCTTTTTTTTTTTTTAAAAACATCAACTTAAAGATTTACTATAAAAATTTAATAAAAACATATTAAAAAGTAAAAAATAATTATTCGATAAAAAATAATATATTTACAGTGAAATATATTTTAATGCAATTTTCTCATCATTTCTTTACAACATTGATTTTTTGTAGTTCGCACTAAATTCAATAATTAAAACTTCATTAAATATTCATTAAATTTTTTCTGCATGTCGTAACTTTAATTTGGCGCCTACTCTGCTTAAGATATGAATGTTGTATAAGAATTATTATTACCATACGAGATATATTATTTTCTTAGCGAATAATTATTTTTTTATTTTTAAGCGCATTTTTACTAAACTCTTTTTTTTTGTTTTTTTTTAAAAAATTTTTATATTTATATGTGACGTAAAAATCTTAAAGTCGGAGTTTTTTTGAAAAACATTTTTTTATTAACTTACTTTTCCGATTATTACGTATTTTTATTCCTGTTTTGTTTTAGTTTTTTCATTTTAACGATAGTTTATAATATCACATTATCGCTGTTAATTCTTTTCTTCTTTTTTTTATGTCAACATATAGCGTAGATTTTTGTTTTTTTTTAATTTGGTTTATTTTTCCTATAATCCATTACAGTTTTTTTTTTATATATATTATATACAATTCTTAAAAATTGAATTATACTGCAACGTGAAAAGAGTAAAAATGCTCGGGGCAAGCTTATTTACACAAGTCATTGTTTTTCACAGATTGTATTTATTTTCAATAAACTTTAATTTTATTTTCATTCATTTTCATAACCGGTATAAAAAACAAATAAAAAAGAAATTAATCAGAGCAGTTTTAATAGAACAATAAATAACATTCCACGTAACATTGTCTAGTTTTTCGGATATTTGTGTGGTACATCATCATTTGGATAACATTTATTTTTGCAAAATTTCATTAAGCTACTTTTCTGTTAAAATCCTGCGATTAATGTTTTTTAGTTTATTTTATACATTAAAAATTGTATTAATTAAAGCGGCATCATCATTTATATCATTCAAATGCACGCGTGATTTGATATAAATTCTTAATTGGAACGGTGTTCTATTCTCCTTCTGTGAAACATATTGTTTTCGATGAAGTTACTTGATCGCCGATTTCGTATGATCTACATTTTGAATATTTATTTATTAGGTACAGTTGTAATTCCGAATTGTAGAAAAAGTTAAGGTGCAATACACGAAGTCAGAGGTGTGACAATGTAAATGTACACAGAGAAATTCTGTATTCTATATATTAACATCAAAAGATGGAGTCGCTCGGCAGTACTATCGCTCTTAACCTGGCTTAAAGATATTTTGTTACGAGTTTTATATTTTTTTTTGCTAGTAAATTACAAACTTATTTTATACGCGTATCACGAGATCAATATGCTCTTTCATATTCGTGAAATAAATGTGGTATGTAAAATAGGGACACGAATTCTTTATTTAAAATGAAAATGTTCACTTCACGTTGAATATTTCCAGCTAGTCTACTCTGAACTATTTTCATTGTCGAACCTATTTGTTTAAATTAGTTTCTCTTGTCACCACTAGAGAGCATTCGATATCGAAAAAGTCAAAGTACGCAGAGTGTAACGTACACATTTCGAAAGCTATTGTGTCTAATCTCCTACATTGTGAATAAATTGGCGTTAAAATTTCTATAAGCAACAATTTTT
This sequence comes from Icerya purchasi, assembly GCA_039619475.1. Classification (NCBI taxonomy): domain Eukaryota; kingdom Metazoa; phylum Arthropoda; class Insecta; order Hemiptera; family Monophlebidae; genus Icerya; species Icerya purchasi. The sequence continues at coordinate 248,349,140 of CM077116.1, forward strand.
CGAAATTTTTCCAAACGATATTTCTACGTTTCTCAAGTAGACGTATTGCGTAGATATCGTTTAAACTGTGCAGTAGTCTGCTAACAAGTAAATTTCTATGTTTTGTTTCGGAAATTCATTTTAAATAATGTGCGATGAGTAAAAATGAGTGTTTATTTTTTCAAAAAACTTCTCTAAATCTGTTGTGTTTGACGATGTTAAAAATTCATCGTGAACTTACTACTTACAAATTGCCTTAACATCGGAAAAGTGAAGAAAATTTAGGTTGCAATCTTTGCAAATGCCTAGCATAGTCGAGTAAATTAGCCCGAACATATATGAAGTAGTCAGAAAATATTTTAACCGGTTGCGATGTTTCTCTAAATTTTTTCTCTTCGAAAGCGGAAGTTCGTCCTCCGCTCGCGACTTGATTTTAATAAGCAACGGGCGATTTGTGGGGCACTAGGCACAGAAGCAATTACGTTTTGTAAAAGTCTTATTTTTTACAAATTAATATTCGTAAAAATACGATAATTTGGAACTTCTCGATTTTAATAAAATTACGAGCAGAGTAGAATTCGGCAACATTTACAAATTTCATCAAAATTCGTCAGAGAAAATGTCGTTGAAAATTTACCGATTGTAATCAGCACTTTGAAAGTATATATATCGACAATTTTGTAAATTGTGGGCTATCATCAAACGTAAAACATAGCTGCTTAGGATTGTCGGAACAGAAGTTGAAAGACGTGTGTACACAGTGTTACAAATGAGAAACGTGAAAAATGCTTTTTTCTTGTTTACGGGGAATAGTTGTGTAGAAGTCAGTCACAGTGAAGTAGTAACAAACTGTGACGTCCCGGTTGCTAGGCGGCAAAATAATTTGAAGGCGGGCAGATTTACTGTATTTTTTACAATTTAATTGTAGAAAATTACTTCAACGTTCGAATTACGAGAAGGTATTTTGTACTAGACACGGGCGCGCATATTTCTTTCAGTTTTAACTTACGTCGTTGTAATAGGTTCCGGGTGGACAGTCGAAGTTAACTGGTTCACCGGCTACGCAGACATAAAATGCAGCGCAGTTACTGGTGTTACGATATGTACCGTAAGCCGAGGGACATTTGGACGTCTCGGTACTGTTACTGGAACTGCTGCTGGTACTGTTATTATTGTCGTCGCCTAGAAAATTTCATTTAATCGAATATTATTCTTTCAATTATTTCACTGTGTGTTTCTTAAAAATAATAGCAATAATTACATATACGATGGAAATCGGTTATAACGACTTTAAAAAGGATGAATGATTTGGTCGTTATAACAGCGGCTTTGTCGTTATATTCAGTATCATGTAAACTACTTTGATTTTTTTAACGGTCCAGATTAAACTCCTACTATAAAACTTTTTACAGAATAACTTGGTTATTACTGATTAAGCAATCGTTTACATATTGCCGGTACTTTTTAATAAACTCTAAAGCACAAATACCAAATTTTTTGAAGGTACAATCACGAAAAAATAAAATCTATATCAATATAAAACAAGTATAAAAAAAGGAAAAAAAAACGACCGTGTATCGGTATTTCGATTTTTCCTTACTTCGAAGAAATTTGTAATTTTCGATTTTTAATCATGAAGAGATGAGCATAGCTATTTTCCGAAACATCTTTCATAATGACACCTATACTAGAGGTTTTCGTCAATTTCGTTGACTTTACAATAAGCATTTAACTTGGTAATTAGCAACACAGTAGAACAAAGAGTAATAATCGTTCCATGCTACACAAATTTTATTTCTCACGTGTTTTTTTTTGTTTTTTTTTGTTATATAAAAACTTTTAAAGTTCAATTTTGTATTGTCATGCCGTTTATAAGCGATAATTATTTATCCGCGTAATTTTAGTCGTAATAATCGATTATCCCTTATAATCGTTATAACCGATAAAGTTAACGTATAGTTCTACCGGTTCCATATTCGTCTCTGTAATATGTCGCTGTAACCGGTATGTCATTATAACTGATTTTCACTTGTACATATGTATATACATATATATATATATATCATCATTACCAGTGCTTGTTTGGTTGCCGCAGTTGACGTTTTGCGGGTAATCGCAATATTGCTTTTCTGGATTGAATACTAAACTAGCCGGACAAGATTGTTCGGCGGCGTAATCGTCCCAACAGTTTATGAATTTGTTGCAGGATGTTTCGCTGGGGAATTGTCCTCTAGGTTTCTTGCAGTATTTCAAAAGCGGATTTTCTGTCGTACCGTTAGCGCTTGGAACGGAAGTTGTATTTTGAGAAATGGACGATGCTGACGTCGTTTCTTGTGCTCCGGTTGACGATGTGCTTACATTTGTTGTCGATGTACTGAACGATGTGGATGACGAAGTAAATGATTCGGATGTTTCCGGAGGCGTAGTGGGATATGTGAACGTGGAAGTGTCGGGGATAGATGAAATTTCCGATGAACTAGGAAACGGTGGAATTTCCGTAGTGGACGTCGTCGACGATGGAGACCATTCGATCGTGATCGGTGGTTCGGTAGTTGTAGTAGTTGACGACGATGCGGAAGATGGCCAGAATGTAGTGGGTGGCTGCCTAGTTGTTGTAGTCGTCGGAGATGGCCAGAATGTAGTGGGTGGCTGTCTAGTTGTTGTAGTCGTCGGAGATGGCCAGAATGTAGTGGGTGGCTGTCTAGTTGTTGTAGTCGTCGGAGATGGCCAGAATGTAGTGGGTGGCTGTCTAGTTGTTGTAGTCGTCGGAGATGGCGGCGACCATTCTAGTGTAATCGGCGGTCCAGCGGTTGACGATGATGACGTTTCCAAAAACCCGGAAGAACTACTGGACGAAGATGCGTTTACGTATTCGACCGGTTCGGCGGATTCAGTAACGAACGGTCCTACCTGCGAAGACGACGAACCATCTGGAGGAACGCCCGGACCCGGATAGGGAGGTGGATATTGCGGACCCGGATACGGTTGCGGGTAGCCGGGGTAATTTGTGACGCCCGGAGGCGGCGGATAATAGCCGTATTGCGGAGCGTTGATCCATACGTATCCGGGTTGGCTGTTAGCTTGGTTCACAATCGCTATTTCCCACTGCTGTATTTGACGTTGCAATTCTTCTAGTTCTTCTTTACTCATTTTATTCGTAGAACCTAAAAATTGACAAAAAACTCACGTTGTTACATGCATAATTATCGAAAAGCTATGAAAACAACGTTTTCATCGTATGAGTGCGCTAATGGATAGATTTTCGTTATCAAATACGCCTATTCATTGGATCTGTGTGAATTCGATGGGTATGTGCGTGCGTATTTTTCACTAGCAGTGTTGGACGTGTCAACTGTCAAGCTGAATAGTGTTGTTTGCGTAGCGGAAAGTGAAAGAAATAACAGCGTTATTACGTAAATTAAAAAGACGGATAAATAAAAAAAAGATGGATGTGATAGAATAATAGGGGTAGGAGATTGCAACACACGTCATTACATGGGAAACACACCTGTAGAGATGGCGATAGAGGATTATGTTTCTAATTGCGAATTTTTAATACTGATTTTCGGTACTTCACTGGCCAGTATCACACATTCAGGAACCTTTATTCCGGCTGAATTCTTAGACGTGACGACAAAGAGCGGAATTGATTGTTCTCCTCTTTTCCACACACAGTATTTCAACTTCCATTTACAGGTGAGCTTCTGAAGACGCGTTTATGCACTGGTAATACTTCAATTTTTCCCTCTCCACATCTGTGATATTATCGAGTTTTTCGTCGTATGCGCGTCATCAGTGTCTTGCAGTTATGTGGAGTGCAAGCGCGGTTACATCAGCATTTTCATCGTGAGAGTATGGTGCGGATCCTGGACTGATTTTTCGCTCCCTATTTTGCGCGTTTAAATAAACGTAAATTAAGCAGCCGCAAGATTTGGACTAGAGAAAGAGTGAAAAAAAAAGTAAGTTGTCAGGGAAATGTAGTGAAATTTTTTCGCACGTTCTAACATTAAAGTTACCGGTTTTCAGGAAGTAGGTTCAAATTGCGTGTCGGTTGGTAAATTCAAGCACGCTACTTCTACAAACGGCACTTGTAGTCTTTTACAAGATCTGCGAAAAGAATTGTTCTCTTTTTTTTTTTTTTTTTTTTTGTTAAATAGTTATAATAGTTTAGAATGTAAATAAATGAAAATATAAAAAAAAAAAACAACAAAAAAACAGAAATGTATTAATTGACAAATAAATAAAAATATAAAAAATCGTTGGATGTTTCGAAGTCGTCACAACTGTTCATAATGATTAACTTAATTAGGTTTAGGTTATGATTTCCGATCATTTGCGGATAAGGAATTTGAATCGTGCCGGAGAGGAAACGTTTTGTTAGAATGTCTGAATAGTTTCAAGCGACAAAATGAATATGCTGGTTGGTGAAATGACAACTGCAATAAAGTATTCCTCTTTAAATAGCATCGAATAAACTCGCTTGATTCCGATTCATAGCCAAACGGAAGGCTGTGTAGTGCTCGGATTGAAAGAGCTTAGGTTGCCTGAAGAAGATTTTTTCTGTAGCCGTATGTTTCTTCAACGCTCTTCTGGTACAAACAAGATCAAGAAATACTTATAGGTACAAAATTTGTAAGTTCTTTTCTTCTATTTGTTACTATTCTCAAAACCCGGGATTGGAATTGTTAAAAGTTCGATTCGGAGAATGTAGCGAAATTAAAACTACCACTAGATAAAGTCACAGTAGCCTAGGCTGATGCACTTTGTCGTAGATGTTTCGAAAGTAGGAAACGGCTAAAATTGAAATATATTATTACTATTATAATTATTATTGTTACTATTATAATGGTTACTATTATTATTATTATTGTTGTTGTTGTTATTATTATTATTATTATTATTATTCTGAAGTGCATCCGCTGGTACATACGCTGATTGTGGTATGAATGCATAATGTCCGAATATCTAGGTGAACGATTGTGTGGTTGCATGATTGCACTTAAGTGAGAGTGTGCATGGACATATAACTGTGTACCCTGCTTTACTACGTCATCATGTATTTCATCATAATCACTCATGGAATACTTGAATACTTATCTGTATCTTTTTTTTTTTTTTGTTTCTTCTTTAGTCAGTTTGTTTTTCGTAAATACTGTTAACTTTAATTCAACGTTTTCACACAACACAAACACAAAATTTTGTATACTTTCAGATAAATACACATAACTTTTTTTATTTTGTTTATATTTACAGGACTTTTTTGTATTTTGCCTGAATGCGCCCATAAAAGATTTTATTTTGTATCATATAACTTCACCATATGTGTTACCTCTTTTATTTATGTATTAATGTTTTTTTTTTTTTTTTTTGGTTCCGAAATTCGCGCTATAAAGTCCATCTGAAGACTTATGTCAACAATAATAATAATAATAATAACAATAATAATAATAATAATAATAATAATAATAATAATAATAAATACGATTTGATATAGGATTTATAGAATAGCTGTTAATTTTCATCCGAAAACGTATTCGCAGACATAATAGTAAATACTAGCGAGTCGTACGCAGCCATTTATTATTATCGATAAATAATCAGTCTGTCGTATAGAACGGTACCGGGTGATAAATAATTTCATTGTTTTGTGGATGCTGTATGAATATAGATATCAGATTGTTCGGTTTATATTTAAAATTTTATTTCGACACATTTGAGGTAAAGAATATTGAAATACTTAACAGATTGGGAAAGAACCTTGAACTACTACGAACCATCAAAAAACGAAAACTACAATACTTGGGACATGTATCTTAAGAGGATCAAATCATATCTAAAAATACTACTTGAGGGTAAAATTGTGGCCGGGAAGAGATCGAGAGGTAGACGTCAAATTTCATGGATGGATAATGTTAACAACTGGTTCAACTGTTCCTCATTAGAACTTTTCCGAACAGCTGTTGATAGAAATAAATTCCAATTGTCGATCGCCAACCTTCGAGACGGAGACGGCGGATGAAGAAGAAGAGACGTGATCGGGGACAGTAAAAAGTAATTTAGCCGAGGAAACCACTTTTCTAGGATCATAAAAATATAGATAATAAATTTTCACATCGCTAAATGTGTGGACGGAAAACAATTGTATTTCAGAGCGAATGAATGTAGATAGACAATATTATAGGACAGAAGAATGTCGCGAATGATTGGATTAAAAATAAATGATTAATGTATATCATCGAACACCCTTATGAACACATTAATGTCCGGAATGTAACAGACATTGATGATAAATAATAGTAATTTTGTTCAAGTGGCCTACGTTACATTTTTCGTGAATAAGGCAAGTTTAAAAAATAAGTCTAGAAATGGAAATAATAAATGAAAAAAAAAAACAAAACAAAACAACGAGTACCGAAAGTATTTTTTGCAAAATTCTTGCAAAATTTGTTATGTTGCAAATATTTTCTAAACTAAAAATCGGCAGGTTATTCGAGAAATGAAGATTCCGGTGGCGGAAGTGCGACAACGGCCAGAGACGTAGCAGTTGCCGTTAAAAATCTCGGCTCTCTTCGCTGTAAATCCGATTTAATAAATAAATTGAGGAGGAGGTTTGTAAAAGACCGTTTTGCAACAATTGTGCATTCCGAACCGAAATAATGCAAAAATTTTTTAATATTTAGGTTAAAATTATTTTCTTCCATTTCTGTATTAACACTTTATTGAACAATATAAAATCTTTATTAAACAGAAAATTATTTTTAAATTAAAAATTAAAACGTGCCGACATGTTTCGGAGTCACTTGCTCCGTATTCATGGCGTTAATAATTAAAGTTAAAAATTGAAACGATGACGTATTTGTCTTCTTATAATCTAATGTAATATATCGATATGTCATCGTTTCAATTTTTAACTTTAATTATTAACGCCATGAATATGGAGCAAGTGACTCCGAAACATGTCGGCACGTTTTAATTTTTAATTTAAAAATAATTTTCTGTTTAATAAAGATTTTATATTGTTCAATAATGCAAAAATGTCGAGAGAAATCGTCTATATATCATAAGTAGTGTTTAAATTTAGCGACGGCAACGATATATCGTCTATAATACGTTTAAAATGTTCATCGAAAATTGTGGTAAACCATTTTTTATTTAAAGATCTGGACACTTTTTTTCTTCTTCTTTTCCATATCGCCATTTTGTTAGGCCGCTGAATAAATGTATAAAATAGGCGACATTCGGCGTTATAATTTTAACATCAAATTGTCACAATTACTTTTGACCGCTTATACGTTAACGACTTTCCATTTTGCAGCCGGGCGAAGGTCTTTAGATTTTTTCATTTGATTAAAATGAAATTGCGTTCGCGAAAAGGGCAGCGGTAATAAATGTTCGGCGGAGAAATATTTTAAACGCCCATTGTCGAATTCTAAGTTGGCCTAACAATAAAATGGAGGGGGACAAAGGTAGAAAAATTTATTTAATGAAACGACTGGCTAAACGAGGAAAGAAAAGTGAAAGAATAGAAAAGGTTATTGGCTGCTCCGTGACGTTGACTTATAATTTTGCGGCGGTGATTTATCTCGGTAATTTGCAGAACATGGTGTAGCAGTCGAATTCTATTCGAAGCCATATCGTCATCGAAGGTAATTTATATTGCTCAAAAACTGATCGTTATCTGTGTGCGATTCATTTTGCAGAGATCGAAGATAATGAGTTGAACGTTCATCAGCATGACCAACACAATCTAATCGTTAATGATATGCTTCGAGCGCATCCATGTAATATTATAATTTTAGCGTCACTGATAGCGAGCAAGAAGAATCGATTTCGAGTTTGATTCTCATTTAGAGGGGTGCGAAATATAATGCCGCTATAACAAAGGAAACCATTTCAAAAAATAATTTGTCCTCTCCGCGATCCGTATGGACGATTGCAGTCTCTTTAAAAAAGATGGCTGCCGTTTCCGTATAGATACGATAATATCTTTACAACGATTAACTCGGGTCCGAAGTTTCACAAGGGTTTTAACAGATTTTTTAGGTCGCTTTATTTTTGTTCTACGCATTATTTCATCGACAGCCGCGCGAGTATTATCAATATAAAGCATTTTTTTTTTGTGTGTGCGTTTTTTGTTTTTTTTTTCAGCATATTTTTATATCTTTAGACAATTGAATTACGAATAACTTAAATCGAATGGGGTTTTCATTTGCACCACAAAGCATCTTAAAAATTAGGGAAACGGTCGGATGTGCTGAACACAGAATATAATTAATTCGAAATGTTATTATAATTTGGTAAATAAATTTCGGTTCTGGCGATGAAATTTTTACCATTTAACTGCTACATAAAATCCCTCTTGTGTCGGAGTATACGCGAATTTTTTTGTATTAGCTGAATAACTAAGGGAGGAACTCACCTTTCTTGCAAAAAAATTACACCGTACACCACTGCTAAATAACAAAAAGAAATATTTAAAATGCTTTCGAAGGCGCATAACCGATTACTACCGGCTAATAGAACAAAGCTGTAACGGGACCGCTAATAAAAGTTTATCCATTTTCAGGCTGACTTCTCAGGCTAATGATATGGGCTTGCGAAGGGTTTTCAATGGAAATTTTACGTACTTCCTTTCGATGTTTTTGCTGTTAGCGTTTTACATTATTAAACAGTTTTCAATAATTAGTAAACAGACGCAAATATCATACGCAATTTTTCAGTAAATAAATTAGAATGCATTCCAAATAATATCGGGTAAACTATCGACTTTTATCGAAATTTTCGATATACTCGTAATGTAAATTTAGTTCGCCTTTTCTGAAGAATCGGATTAAGTTATATAAAAACAGATGAAATAATTATTGCGTATTTTAATACATTTTAATTGTGATTAAAAGTATATATATATATATATATATACATATAAATATATATGTATTAATATATAGGGGTGAGAAAAAGTCAGGGTGCAAACGCACACGTGTAGTTTTTGATAGTGCACACTGACTTTTGCTCACCCCAGTATATGCAGTAATATGCACATAGTCGTCAATTTTGAGGGAAACGTAGTCGGTTCGACAGTTTGATTCGAATTCCATCATCGCGCATTGAAAATTTGGTCAACTGTCGCGCTCGGTTTTAAAGTTTACTAAAAGAGAACTAAAGCTAAAAAGGTCTTGTTTGAATAGGAATATAGAGTATGTGATCTACAATTGATCAGAGGGTTTGCAAAAGTATAACCGTGGTTTCGTAAAGTAAATTTAACAGAAATTCTATGCGACAGATTGCAATTTTAATTTTAATGAGCATATTACACGAGTGGATACAGCATAAAATTAATTTAGTGCGTGAAATGGAGTCCGGCCGTTCCCAAAGTGTGTTATGCGAAATTTTTCAGATGGTATGAAAAGTTTACTTATTCAATCGGACACACGTGATAAATCGGTAGTTACGTTTGTCTCTAAAGAAGCTGGACGGCGCAACTAGCTGAAACGGAGAAAGCTTGCCTCATAGAAAAGTCACAGTTTTGGAATTATTGGCGAATTTTAAAAGAAGAAATCTACAACGAAGTAGTGGAATGACGTGAACTTATGCACTCGGTAATGTTGACATCATATTTAAATCGTAACTAATCGTAAAAATCTGTTATTAAATTACCGATGTTCCCTATTTATAATATTGAAATGGCAGCTGTTAGAAGTTTTTAGGATCTTTTAAACGTAACGAATCAGAACTGAAAGATGGAAAAATAACCGTTCTCGGCATGTATGTCGACTGTTACTTTCGTGAAAATTTCGTTACGGAATAAGATTTATTTTTTCATATGAGAACTTTCCCACAGAACTTTGTTCAACAGATGTTAGGGAAATTTAATAGGACGAGCTTGGTGCTTCCTGAAAAAGTTTTATTCTGTAATTTTTGTACGTGATGACGTAGTGTTGAATTTTCGACTAAATGGTTTATCGTTGGAGGAAAAAAAAAAAAAAAGAAGGAACAGTTGAATTTTCATCTTCGAAAATCTCTTAAAAAATAATTATTAGAAGAGTGTTTGGAAAGCAAAATGAACTTGTATTTGAAATAAAAAAATAACTTCCGTTACACACCCATCCAAATATTATTAATGGATAACGCGCTAAAATTTAATTTTCTAATAATTCTATTGGTTATTTTTTACCTGTTTATACATTTGCAGAAATGCAATATATGTATATAAGCTCGGCCATTTTGGCCTCGAAAAAGGCTCTGTGACCTCTAGATCTTTCTCATCTATACTTTATATAAAATGATCAAAATTTACAATGCAATTCTTAGGCCGGCGCTCATTAGATTTTATAACGGAAAAATGTCCCAATTTTACATAATAAAAAAAAAGTACAACCAATAAAATTTATGCCATAAATTTTATTAATCTACCGAAACAGCTTAACATACTACAACACATATAAATAAAACATTTTTACGTTTCCATTGGTATTATTAAATTAGCCACATGGTCTTTACATGCTTTTCCCTCTATGGTGGGACTTCTTATTCATCCATCTGCACATAAGAAGTGTATTCATTATGTTTCCAAAAAAACGAAAATCGCCACCGAACGCAAACGTGAATTGCGGAAACGAAAACCGGACGGCGAACTGTGTAATAGCGAAGAATTAGCCACATTTATACGTGGTACGCCTTTTGGTTCGAAAACGACAGATGTAGAAAAGTTTGAAGCGTTAGTTATACTAATAAAAAATAATAAGAAAAAAAATTATCCAAAGGGACCACATTTTTTCACGATTTTTGACGAATACTCAATTTATGTTCACCGATGTTCATCATTACTCACGTGGTGCCCAAGTTGAATGGTACTCTTTCTAATGGGCAACGAATCAGTACAATCGGTCTATATAAATATGAGTTATGCGCGAACAAACATAAAAAAAAAACAAAAAAAAGAAACATACGCGATGAACGTAAACACTTCTTTTTTTGAGGTAGGTAAAAATTAAAATATAACAAACGTTGCATAAAATTGTGACATTTTTTGAGACATTTTTTCGTTACGTAAAATTGGGACATTTTTTCTAATAGGGAGCGGCCTCAGAATTACGTTGTAATTAATATATATGTGTGGGCGGTTGTGTGTATATTCTTTTTTTGATGCAATATGTCCATTATGAATATTTTAAAACTGATGGTTTCTACATTCTTTTAATCATATGTTAACAAAAAAATCTGGAAGCATATTAGGTAAAAAGATTATTTTTGTTTACGTTAGACGTATAAACATCTAATTTCTTTTATTTTATCAATATCTGACCGAGTCTATATCTAATTAATTCTCCTTCCCCCTATCGGTTCTGGGCTAAGATCCACTGTAGACGTGTGCCTAAGGGGTAAAAAAAATATCGCAGTTGTTTAAAAAAAACCCGTTTTTAGTCTTTGAAATATTTTCAGATCACTAATACTCTTATTTAGAAATTTTTGTTCAAATTTTTTTTTTTTTGTTTTTTTTTTTTTGGGCGCGTAACTGGTGAACATTAACCCAGCTAAAATGAAATTTTTGAAGTGTCAATGTGTGACAACGGGAACTTTTATCTGAACGAAACACCACTGCCTAACCGACTGCATCATGGTAGCTTGGCTGCAAGTACAAGTTTAAGAAAGTTTTGTAAATGGATATAAATGAATATATACATATACATATATGTGTGTGTGTGTAAGTTTTATGTAAACTTGATGGCCTCGCTATGAGAACACTCTTTGGACTCCAAAGTGCAGATTCTTCTATTTACAGAAGATTAAATTTGAAACTAAGTCTTTTTTTGAAAATTACATAAATAAAAACTTAATAGATGGTTTACATATTATATAACAGTTTAAAACGGAACAGAAAAACAGTTTTTTTGACATGCATATTATTCCGCCGGAAGTTGTTAAATATTTGTTTCTTAAGATGCTTCATATTACCAGCCTGGAGTAAGAATTACTCTGTCTTTAATATACATGTATATGTAACACAATACGTATTATATGTAAATATTTGTATTTCCGGGTTGAAAATTTTTCGGACATTTATTTGTTTGCGACAATGTAAGATGGCAGTTTTTACTTCGCCTGTTATTTTCTCACGGATTGGTAAAACGTATTTTTTGTTTTAACCGTTTCTATGGTTGCTCACCTATCAGACGGAAGGAGGAGCACGATATGTAGAGTTGGTAGTGTGGTTAAAGCAAAACTAGAAGCGAAATTGTTTGCCGTTTCCAATGACGAAATGTTTAGGTTTAACCCCTTAGAATTTTTTGCAGAATGAGTTAGGAAGTGCCAATATTTACGTATAGCCGATTTTTCTTTATTCTGATTAAGACACGGTCATTTTAAATACAATAAATAAAAGTTATTGCAATGCAAGTACACAACATTGTGTTTTATTACTTTTACTATTACAATTCTCTATACGATAGGATAGATGTAACATGAATTCTTCGGTTGCTTTACCGTTGCGTGAAGCAGAAACTTACCTGCTTTTTCCTTATTTGACAGCAGAGGTACAAAGAGTAAAGAAAAATGTAATGCACAGAGTAATAAGAGGGGTACAATTGCAATTGGTGTTGCGAAAAAAAATTTTTTCGTTAATTACATATAGGTCCGATTTTATCAGAAATCGATCGTTCTGGAAGGTCGACTTTGTCTCTTTTGCAAGTGATGTTTGATTTTCTTTTGCAAGCGAAGTAGTCGCCTTTGCTAACGTCTTTTTCAAGATGTTGAGTTTGTTTTTCAGTTTCCGACCGGAATATTTTTCATTGTAATTTATTGGAAAAAAACCAATCGTCCGTTTTGGAGACCCTCTTCTTCATAAATAAGATATGAAGAGTAAATAATTTAAATATTTTTTTTAAAATCTTCCCTATTAATTGGTATGGGACGTATTATCATTGTCGGCGAAAATAAACTGTCCGCCTATTTCTTGTTATAGGGCGAACCTTATTTTACCTCGTCTTTCATCTTCATTCATCTTCGCCCTCTTACCCATCCCGGTTCTTTCGTTTGGCTGTTGCTCTCGGCGCGCGGTAAAAATCAGCTCCTGATTTCGCGATCAGAAAGCCTACATCTAATGCGTACCGTAACTTAGGCTATATTTCTGTAAATTAATTAAAAATAAAAATGAATGCTATATTACTACGCTCAGAAATGTAAGAAATCGGATTTTAAATGTAGGTGGAAACAGATCCGAATTAACATTCCAGTAGCGGGTCAATGCAGATTATTAAGAAGGCATGCAAACAGAATCTTCAAATTTTTCATAGCGTTTTGTTATTGGTTTGATACAGTATTTGTGTTTTTTTTTTTGTTTTTTTTATTCTATAAAATATTTTGAAAAGGTTTCAGGGGTTATTAGAAACCTTTCATTTCTCTCATCTTACACTATGATCTTCTTCAAAGGTATCTTTCAGATACCATATATTTTACTTTAACACGATTACTTCTGGTGTTCTAATTAAAGATAGTTAAGGTCCCGGAGTGGAGCTAGAAGATTTGGGGAGAACAGACTTTAATTTATTAATGTTGGGGGTAGAAGTTGGGAAGTGCGGAGGAATGCTAAATTAACCATATACATTTCATTAACTTCAGGAGTGTAGGCAAGAGCAACCGAATCAATAAAGGATATTAGACTAGCTACAGAGATGTTGAATTATGAAGAACGTTTGGAAGATCGGAATTTAAAAGCTTCAGCCGTTTTTCAAATACGCGAAAGAGGGGTATTTTTGGAGAATGATGAACAGAAATTCTTCCAAGTGAATCTCTTCGAGAATTTAAAAATATATCTTGCGTTAGCTCGTTTGTGGGCAAAAAAGTTTTCGGTTGTAGGATCTAAACGAAATGTTCTCTAAAGGTGACACGACTACAGTGTCAAATACAACGTTGAATTTTCCATTACATCAAAAAGATGAGAACTTGACGCGGCTAATTTTCGACGGCTGGCGAATAGGAGGGGATATGGAAAGAGCAGAGGTAACGGAATTAAAAAAAAAAAAAAAAAAATGATGTAGATGTATAGGATCAGAATCAGATTGAGTTCTAAGGAGTGACGAATTGCCGCAAGTCCGAAGCCCAGTTAACTTTGATGAGATTCCATCGAGGAGAATATAAAAATTTAAAATAAGTTGGAGAAGAAATACTAACAGCAGTTAGAAGAATAGGAACGTGGTCACTACCGTAAGAGTCTGTAAGAGACCTACTCAGTCATAATTTTAAGACCAATAGTGAGGAAAGAAAAAATGCTTTCTTGAAATAGGTTGTGAAGAGATCATTAAGGAGAACTAAGTTAATTGGAACGGATAATATTTCCAAAGATGGGACCGTTGGTGATCTCCGTTAAAGATAAATGGTTATGGGATAGAATTGAAAATGAATAAAAAGGGAACTGACGAAGATCGTAGTTAGAAACAGTTTAAAGATAACGTTAATGGGATGCACAAAGACGGATGGTGATGTGAACAATATCATAGGTTAATTAGGAGTTTGACGGAGGTTGGGAGAAACATCGTGAGAATGAAAAGGAATGTAATTTCTAAAAGGACTATAGAACCACTATAATTGTCATCACGAGCCTATCTGATTAGACTGAAACTTCTAATATTAAAGTTCACGGCCGACCACCAAAGCAAAGTTTTTTGAAATAAGAGCAACAATAATATTACGTAATAAACCCTTTATTGAACCTTTATTGGATCCGAGGCTACGATAATTTCATTGTAGTATGCTGAACGCAGACATCATTTTAAAAGTATTAGAAGTCAAAGAAATAGGGAAGATGAGAACAGTAAGAAGGGGCAAAAGTTAATACAAGGTAAAAAGAAAAGAAAAATCTCTTGTTTTCAAAGAATTAAGATGAGTTGATGGATGGGAAAAGTAAAAAATGTCGGCAGGAAGTAAGTCGGGACTAACAAGATGAGAAAGAAATTCAAAGAGTAATGAAAAGAAGAAAGAAAGAGCACATTTGCGACACAAAACTGGAGGAAACATAAGAAAAATTTCTGATAATAGGAAATAGGTTTTGAAACATTAGTCTAAATGAAATAGCGCCAGTTAAGGTTAAGTTATAATGCGTAAAGATGATTGCCGACATCTATCGCTATACACCTCATTCCGTCTTATAGTTGGACAAATAAAGTAGTAAATGCGAGAGAAAAAGAAAATCATACGAGTGCAGCTCGATTTAAAGATCGGCGGGCGAGCCATCTTAACACGAGTGCACTCGAGAGAACAAGAAACGTAATAAATACACCGATTCCCGATACTGGCACGGAGTCCGTTTAGCGACGATACATTCAATAAAGGAAGAGGAAAAAACACATTAAAATTAAATAGTTAACCAACTGACTTGTATGTTTCACATATTATACAACGGAGAAGAGATTGAGCAGGACGGTAGAAAAGATTAAAGGAAAGTAAGGAAAGAGACAGAAGAGAACAAGCAGACGGAGATTCGGCCTCGATTTTACTCACCTTCCTTCTTTTTTTTTTATTTCTAACCAATTCTAGGAAGATAGCATTACTAGATGGGAAATAGAACATAAAGAGTCAATAAAGGATGAGGAAAAAGTAATGTTTTCGGGAGAAAACATCCTTATAATGGCTGTAGAAATATTTTTAATTAAGGGAGAAGAAATCGATGCAGAAAAGGTAGTTGGTGCTAGTAAGATTTGAGGAAAGATTATTATCGGAAACATGGTTAATTGAAAAACGAACATACATTTGTCGAGAGCCTATCCATTAGACAGAGAGAGAGATGAAATACGGTTAGATGGAAGAGGTCGAGGAGGGAATATATTAGGAGAGTTGTTTGGGTTACGGTATTTTTGAAAAATGGGAGATTTCAGTTAAGACTGGAGAGAATTAGGATGAAAAGAGGGAAGTGATGATGGAATCTTTGTAGGAATATTTTGGAGGAAGAAATAGGTACTGAGGCTCGTATGAAAAGACATGTGATACTAAATTGCTGTTTTTGAAATAAGAAAAGCTTTTTGGAAGAAGTTATTTTCGAGTGCCATTATGCATTTAATCTCTCGTTGCCTAATCTACTCAGGGCAAAATTGATCATAGATGCAGTGGGCGCCTTTGCTTGAGCTGCATTTTGAGATTAGGTGTCTGCACAGCGAGAACAGGCGGTAGACGAGCTACGACAGTGTTTCGCGATGTATCCAAAAGAAAAGATTTGGAACATTGAGTAGGTGAACAAAAATTAAATTTTCTTTCCCATTATTATAATTATTAATATTACTACTGACACTATTATTTTTATTAGAAGTTAGATTGAGTTGGGTTTGAGATAGACTTTTTACTGAATAATAGCAGAAAGAGGATTAGCAAATTTGCGTTTAAAATTGGGATCAATGTCCATGTTAAGAGGCAAATTAGATGGCTTGCTCATTTTTAATAGGTCAGGGGAGGAATAGAGCGGTCCATTTTAGGCACGTTCGTCTAACAGAAGTGGGGGGGGGGGCTCAGTCTGCTGAGGTTGATTGCTTGGCATCCATGAGGTAATTAAATCCGCCCTCCCCCCCCCCCGGGAATCTTCGTCAGTGCTTCACTTGTGATCACGCTGTTTTTGAACAAAAATCTTCTCTACTTCTTCCCTTTTTCGTTGTGCTGTATTTTCGTCTAATCAGATTAGTAACCCACTTGGATACGATATCATTCTTGACCTTCTTTTTTCCAAAATTTCTTTAGAATTTTCCTCCTCGTCAAGATCGCATTTGTCCGAGTTTAATCTATCTAAATACCGGAAGAACAATCCGCAATAGCAGCACTGGAGTCAAGTTGTGCAGCTTTAGTATGTTACAATTTCCATAGTCAAGAGAGTGAGAAAGCATACCACGGTTGTCAAACGCGAGTATGCTGCTTGCGGTAAAGCTCGGTCAGAGCACAATTATTATTACATGTATCGATCGTTCCAGATCAACGGGGAAAAAGCTCTTTTTATAGTGATTGTCAAATTCGTTGATTTGTGAATGGCGGGGCGCCTGGAAATTGATTATATCTTAAACCATTGTTTGTAATTGGAGAGAGCTTATAGTTTCAGTCAGCACCGGTAGTCGATGATGGTAGCACCTGAATTGTACATAAGACCCAAACGCAGCGGAAAGTATCACCGTAATTGTGCATCAAACCCTAAATAGCTTGTAACGGATAAATGTCACAATTTTATGTAACGAAAAAATGTTCCAAAAAAAAGGTCTCAATTTTATGTATTTTATTTAAAGGAAATACGGCTATGATTTTTGTGATTACGTTACTCTTTTTTTTTTGTTGATGCCGGTATTGTAAATTTTGATCATTTTATACAAAATATAGAAGAGAAAGAGGCAGAAATGTAAGCAAAAGGGGGCAAGGGGCAAAGCCCCCTGTGGAGCCAAAATGACCGAGTTATATATGTATAATGTGTACTGAATAATACTACTAGGATGGTTTAGAAATCGTATAAAAAAAATTAAATAAAACTCGATAATTCCGGAGCAGTTAAACACGTTAAATCGAAATTGTATACGTATATAAGTATCATAATTAAAACACTCTCTCTGAGCTAAAAAATTGGAAAAAAACCATCAGGATTACATAATATGGAATTTAAAACTACCCGAAAAAATTCATCTTTAAAAATTAACAACTCGCTGTCCGGTATTAATGTGAAATTTGAAATAGACAACGAAAATCAAAAAATTCGTCCCAACATAAAGACATTACAATAACTAATTTTATTAGCCTACTTGAAAAAATAAAAAAAAAAAAGCACATCTTATCAAAAATTATCTGGCGTGCAATGGTAAATCATATTAATCCGGTTATTTAAATTACTACTTGTAAAAAATAATTGTAATTTTAGCACGGCCGAATTCCGCCAAAGTATTTTTGAGATTTCGAAAATATTCACCCCCTTTTTGGAAAGTTGAAACCGTCAACAATGTTATTTTGATGCTTAATGTTGTTAATGATAGCATAGAACTTGAACATCAAAATATACGAGAGAATGATCATTTTTGACTAAAAACGGTAACACTTGTAAATAAACTAAAAATGTTAACCGTCGTTGCGTCAAATCGTAAAGACATATTTAAAATCATAAATATGATTTTTTTGGAACTGCCGAGTTAAAAGATGATTAATTTAAAGTGAAAAGTTAGGGGGTACATTAAATTATTGGAAGTTGAGCTAACCGGAAAATTTTCAAAAGCCATGGTCAATTTTTAATTACTGAAAAGTAAATGAGAACCTGGATATACATATATCTCAGTTGTTTATCGAATGTGTAAAATATTCGTTTTGTAACGGAGATGAATGTTTAAACAGCTTTTTTTATATTTTCAAATAAACCGCTACAGAGAGAATATTTTTAATAAAAAATCGCTATTACTTTTCGTTGCCGGATTAAAAACGGGTTTTAAAAATACGATACCTCAAACTGAAAAACCGCTGCACATTAAAAATATGCCGTCGCGCGATGAAGCGACCATCAGTTTTAGATGCAAACTGCATGTCGATCGAACAGCGATTACAGTTCGACTGTTGTTATCGTCGGGTTTTCTTTTTTTCTTGTAATTTATACCGGTGTAAAAGTCTAGCTTGCAATTCCGATGCGGAGATTAGTAATTTTTCTAACCCCCCGTACAGGTAAACAAAAGTGCGTCATTCGGGTGTGCCCTCGATGATTAATAAATAGCACAGCGAAGAAGTGAAAATAATCAAAAAGTGTGTTCGACAATAATCCGGTAACGAATGAATAAATCGGTTGATCACTGAGAAACTGCGAGAGCACTGGCTACATTCACGTTTTTCAACGATTCGAATGTAGAACGTCTTCAGAAGGGGAATTCGGTTTGCTGGTTTTTATTTATTCTCGATATTTATGTCCGAACGAGATGATTGATCCGGTGTTGATTTTTTCACCTGATCGTAAATCAAGTGTGAAAATATATAGCGTGCAATTCAGTTTTCACCGTTACTGAACACTGTAAATGGTAATATATATATAATCGCGTGGGTGCACACTGATGCTGCTGACAACAATTTGTTCGAATTATACTATTTTCCGTTTAGCAAATGTGTGTCAATAAGTTTCCTCTTTTTTATTTATTTATTTATTTATTTATTTATTTATTTATTTCTTTATTTATTTATTTCTTTATTTATTTATTTATTTACTTTTTCTTTTTTTGTGCTAATGCCAAATGAAAAAAGAAAGGGAAATTCTAAGGGAACAGCGCGAAATATTTAATAGAATATAACCTAGATAATTCGCAACTATATTTAAGCGTACTGGTAATGTATGAGAGAGTTCTTGCTCATCGGCTTACTCTTTTTTATTACCGTTAGTGATTGCTCGTGTTTGTGCGCTAAATAGATCACTCCTAGTGCCTAAAGCAATTGTAATGGAAGGGTCCCTTTTTTTTATGAACCTTACGCTCGGAAAATCCCTTTATAATACCTTATTTTTTTTTAACAAAAAAAAAAAAGCAGGAAAAAACACAAAACAAGACTGCACTATACGCACTATCACATAATTCTTGAAATAAAAAGAACTGATCCTTAATATTTATTATGTGTAACGTTTCCTAAAGCTCAGTGATAAGAAAACGTATAAGCTGCTAGTATATCTTAAATAAGATAAAAATATTTTCGCTACCTTTATTGTTAATCGAAAAGAATAAAAATACGATTGTTTTTATTTGGAAAAAGAATTTACACATTTTTTTCATTTTCCCTTCTTTTCTAGCTTTCGCCATCTGTGACTGTCATTTTAATTTTTGCAGAAATTTGTTATTATTTGCTGTTCCTAATTCGATCAAAAAAAAATACGCGCCATATATTTTTGTTCCGGTTCATGCTAATCGGCAAGCTATAATAGTATAATAGTCGAGTATTTACGAAAAAATAAATTTTAACACTTAATTAAACAATTATATATGTGTAATTGTTAAATTAAGTGTTAAAATATATTTTTTCGTGAATATATTTAACAATGAGTCCAAATAATAAATACGGTCGAGTATTTATTTAACTAGCATCGCGCGGTTACATTACACATTCGATAGATATTCCGCATAGGTTTAATTAGACACTACGGTCAATTTAGCTAATATTTCCGCTGCTCTGTATTCGCATTCGACCTATTTTTTTTTCCGTTAGGCTGGTCACCAGAAACAATTTTTTTTTTATAATATTATTTTATATTTTTTTGGGCGCGCCGGAGGCTTTGACCCAACAACTACGAAAATTAAAAAAAAAAAAAATGGTTAAATCGAGACGCGATTAGAGATAGAGCTTATTAACCCAGAAATAAGTAGAAGAGGAAAGAGTCAATTATATCTTGATACGGTCAGCATAGTTATATACTTTTCTTTCCTTCATTCCATTCAAATTGATTTGCTGTGGGTTCCTAGCCATTCCGGCAACTGCAGTAATGAAGCGGCGGACCCCTTGACTCGGGTTGCTGCCTCTTTTCACTTCTTCTTTTAAAAAGTCCCATCGTCTGATCTACTTCTGTTGCGCAAAGGTTTTCATCTCAGACTTTGGTATCGGATGTATACATTTCCTCTTTCTCTAACAATTGTTCTTTTTATCTGTCTGTTCAACCTAGTCTTTCTGCCAATCCGTGGTTCTCTTTGTTTCCTTCACTTCGTCGTTCTGTGGTTGCCTCCATTATTCGTCTGCGCTCTTAAGCCATACTTTATTATCTTGATCCCGTTTTCGTTTTTCGTTGGTTACTTCTTCATATTGTCCTCTCCACTCGAACAAAGAGTATGTTTGCAATGCGGATCATGTGTTTATTAAGTATTCATTTCTTTCTGTTGAGTGTTTTCCACTTCAGCTTGTTGTGACTTGGTCTTCCTACTCCATATTGCGCCTCTTATGTCCTATCTTTTCCCTCTCCACAGATTGTTCCTATTATTTGTTCCTTTCTCCTGACAATATTTGACATCGTATGAAGATATATAATTGATTCCTTCCTATTCTAATTGTTTCTGGGTAAAGGTCCCCGGTTGACAGGCCCAAAAAAAAAAAAATCTCCGTTTATTTCCTACAAATTTTACTGCTTTTTTCTTAGTCTCCTATTTATTCTTTCTTCCTGTAGCGCATGCGTTTCGTATTTAATTTTTTATGCCGCTCTATCGGCTATTCCTCACCATTACGCTCGGGAATTCATATTTAAAATCTATACAATATGCCATGATTCCATGATATTCCCGAAAAACATGCTTCGGTGTTTATATAAATATTTTTTTAAAAAAATATGTTCTAGATAAAATTAAAATTTTTTTCCATTTCGAACAACTATTAGAAAAAGGAATTATCGAACACCTAATAATATACTATATTATTAATTATTTTTGTCGAATTTTGCCGATTATCTTTTGTTACGCGTACTATATGGAGCGTGGTAAATTGTCTACTACCTATTTTATCTAATGCGGTAATGGGGAATCTGTTAGAATTAAAATTATCTTTTTATTTTCAATATTTTTTTCAGTTATTTGCGCTGTCGCTTTTGCTAAACATGAAGCTTTCGTGTATCTCGGATAATTTTTGAATGATTTTAGGTTGTTTTTGATTTTATTACATATTGCCGCGATGTAGATTTCTTATGAACCCGTCTGAGTAAATTATTTCAAAAATCCTTGTGTTCGTATAATTATTGTTTTTACGAAGTATTTTCGAGTCTTTTCATGTTCATACGTTGAAAAGTACGGTATATATGTGGGAAATTCTGTGACAGTGTTATTTGGCTTTTTTTGTAACTTTTCTATAGGGGGGATTATTTTATTTTTCTACTATCTAAAAGTAAAGTAAGATACCCTTGAAAGGAGGTCGGAGATTGTGAAGTTAAGGTTCGCAGTGTAAAAAGCCCAACACAGCACTAATGAGAGTAGGGGACCAGTTCCTTTCTCTCGGCCACCTATTACAATATTATTTAGCGTCGACATCAGTTGATGTAGATTGTAGCGTAATACTTTTGTGGTTTATATATGTTATAGGCGAGATTTCTGTCACAAACAACACGGATACTTTGGAGCAATTACAAACATTGTTATATGAAGTTACAAAAATCCGATTATAAAAAGAAAAGAAAAGAACAAATATTTATTTACCGTAAGCTGCCCTCGGTGCTCAGAAGCCAGTCTCAGAAATTCAGTCAACTGATGTGACAGATGTCTTGTTTACTCGTACTCGTACCGCCACTAGTTCTCGTCAACATCAACATTTATTTCTTCTCCTATGCAATAGTGTGTTCTGTTCGTTTTCTTCTAGAACGTGATTCTTTGTTTTTCTCGGTTTTTTTTACTTCTTTCAAAAATGCAATATAAAGAGAGACCGATAAATCAATAAAAATTTCGCTATTTAAAATTTTTTAATCTCAGAGGAAATAATAATTTATAATTTGCTTTTTCCCTTAGTTTAGTACTTTTGGTTTAGTAAATGCGTGTTCTTCGTTGTTATATCCACAGATTATGACCTTTGTTTTAGGTTTTCCTTATCACATGTTTACGTAGTTTTTGGAATAATGCGAACAATCTCTTTTTTTTTGTTTGTGAAGTTTATGCGATTTTTTAAATTTTTATATATGAAATTAATTCTGCATGCGATTTCGTTACTCAAAAATTTCAGTGTGAAAATAAATACGATTATTTCGAGTGCATGGTTTCGTTATATTTCTTTTCATTTTTTTTAAGCATCGAAAATTAAACCCTTCATTTAATCTATCGGAAATAAATTTGTATCTTCAGAGTTAAATTTTACAACATATATTCATACATACATACATACATACATGCATACATGTATATATATATATATATATATATATATATATATATATATACATACACACATATATATATATATATTAATTACAACGTAATTCTTAGGTTTTCGAAAAAATGTCCCAATTTTATGTAACGTTTGTTATATTTTATACGATTTTTGTTATTGTTATTTAAAAAATGTCACAATTTTATGTAACGAAAAATGTAATGAAACAATATCTTAATTTTATGTAATGAAACAATATCTTAATTTTATGTAATGAAACAATATCTTAATTTTATGTAATGAAAGTTAAATGTTAGGATAGGATTTTTGTGATTATGTTTTGTTTTTCTTATTGTGTTGATGCCAGTAAGAATTACGTTGTAAATTTTGATCATTTTATACAAAGTATAGAAGAGAAAGAAACATAAATAAAAGCAAGAGGGGTCAAGGGGCACAGCCCCTTGCGAGGCCAAAGTGGCCGAGTTCATATATATATATATATATGTATTATATTGTCGCTAATCCGCGAAATATGTGCTCAAGAGGACGGAGCAACATTTTGGCGTAGAAATTCCGATTATTATTTAGCATATACGATTAGCCGGACAAGTTTAATCATACGGCAGCGAAGTGAAGTGTGCACTTTATTGAACGGGTTTACATTTTTTATAGCATTATACAAAATCATAAACAGCTCTCGGGTCAAATGAATAGTCTGAAACGGATTTATCGAACGAGTTTAATGTAAATTATAAAAATTGTCAGTTATGCGAAAAGAGCAGGAACGGTTGATGAAATCCCCACGGCGAAGTATACTCGTTAATATATTGCACTTTATAGTTTTGCGTCGATGAATAATTTTAAAAGAAAAAAAAAATCCAACTGAATGAAAGTTTGATCGTGTCTTTATTTTGTATTTCCCGAAAACGTAGGTTTTCGACTAATTTGTGTTTTCTTTTTTTGTATTTGTAATTCTTTAAAGAGGTCGCACCGATTAAAATGCGGCTGCACCGAAAGGGGAATGTACTTTTGATACCCGTCCTATTTGAAGCGACTTATTTAAATTAATGGCTTATATGTTGACAGGCGTGCGTTTAAGTATAACGAATGTTTTCCAGTTTTCTAACAGCTTATCTTATTAAATATGTTCGATTCGAACGGACTATTCTGGCTCGTTAGGAATTATTACTATATTAGCTTTTTAACCGTTGGAGCATTTTAAAATTTTGCATTTTGTTTTTTTCTCGCCGACTGTTTACTTAGTATTTTTGCTACTCCGTATAGTAAAATTCTTCACTGGTAGCCGTTTTATTGAGTCAAAGGCTTTCAAAACTTCGTGCGTTCAGAGAATCGAACGGTATGAAATGTATACGTAATTTTGAAGTTTTAATTTTTGGCGGCGATTACTTAGAAAACCGTAATAACGATGCGGTATTATGTTTAAAAGTGATTTATAAGAACGGTGGGGAGAGTCGATATTAATGGAATAATGTAGAAAATAGCTGCATTTTACTGGTATAGTAAAACGTATTATAATGACAATGCTAGAAGTATAGTATTTTGAAATAATACTCGTTATAATCGCGAATTTACGACCGATTTGTATATAATCGCGATTTCAGCAACACAACACAGCCTGTCCAAATAAGCGTACAAATTGTGCATTTCGGAGATTAGTTTATCGTGAAATGTTTCGGGCTTTTTTCCTGGCCATCGGCTGAACCGGGAGATTTTTGTTACTTTTATTAGTAATGAATCGGTTTTATCGCGCGCGATAAATTGCTACTAGTTTTCCGAAGAGTAACATGGGCGCTATTGAAATTTTAACATTTTCACTGAAATCATTTTATAATTATGTCGAAATCAACGGCTATTAAAATTAGACATTTATGTATGATTCCGATGCGTTTCGAGTCTTAATCGCGATCGCAGAATATTTTAAAATACTTCGTTATCACGAAGCCTAACGGAATTGCATATATGTATATATATAAAATATTATGTTAATAAGTGTTTATTTTAACGTGGTATTTTGATTTGCTGTCGCGAGAACTTTCGGATATGTTATTATGAAGGCAGGGGCGGATTAAGGATTTACGGGGCCCGGGACTAATCTTGAATGAGGGGCCCCTCCTCCGAAAAAAAAAAAAAATCATTATTATATAGGTGCGTACGTACGAATGACTAATAAAATTAAAATTACGGTCTCTTTAAAAAATAAACTTTCTTACCCTAACAAACTGAATATTACATAAATTGAATGTGAAATAAGGAATTTTACATATATACATATATGTATGTTAATATTTGTAATTTTTCATTAATA
This sequence comes from Icerya purchasi, assembly GCA_039619475.1. NCBI lineage: Eukaryota > Metazoa > Arthropoda > Insecta > Hemiptera > Monophlebidae > Icerya > Icerya purchasi. The sequence goes on from CM077116.1 coordinate 248,374,239, forward strand.
ACATTACGTTTTCTTTTTTCTAAAAAAAAAAAAGTATTTACACATATAAATTAAATATTGTGGGTTGAAAAAAAAATAATTGTTTTTTTAATAAAATATAAAAACTTTATTTGTAATGTATTAATTGCCGCTACGACGGTTTTCAGGCTAATTGTGATACACTCATGCGATGTTTTTGATCATGTTCTTTTCTTTACACAAATTAAACATGCATGTTTAAAATTCGATAATTGTTTATGTGATCAGAAAGAAAAGTGAATGGTGCAGTATGATTTATTAAATTTTTCGAAATATCAAGTGTATTTATAAAATCAGCAATCTATTAAAACTCGCTTTTATTTTTAAAATAATTTTTTGATACTGTTTAAAATAAAACGTATTAACATTCAATAAAAATAAAAATTGAAATATTAAAAATATTTCAGATCGTAAAGCGTTTTTACATAAAAAACGTTTTACAACGATTGTATGGGTACCAATATATGTATATGAATAGAGAATTATAACATCGATTTGTCGAATGTTTACTTATTATTCAATAGGACTTATTAATTTTTTTTTATCACAATAAATTAGATTTATCATAGAAAATTTCTATAAATATCCATTTTACGTAGCATTTAGTGTTTATTAGGAGAGAAAGAGAAAGTTTTATAGAGAAAAAGTGTACAATTTTATTAATGAACTCATATATTCTTTTTTTATACACATATAAAAATTAACTGAATTATTTTTAAGACGAAAGGAAATTTAAATTTTGTGCGTGGATAATTGAGACATTTTTTGGTTCAGGCGTACGGGACGCCCTTAGAGCCTGGGGCTATAGTTCCCCTTAGCCCCTCCCACCTAGCAGTACTTAATGCTGCCTCTATGTATGTCGCTCTGGAATTAGCGTGTAAAGTTGGGGGAATGTGTTTACTCAAACGCGGACGACAAAAAATTCTGCAGTACTTGGTCGATAGCATGAAAATTTCAATTAAGGGGCCAATCTGTAGGAGTGACAGAATTTTCCAGCCGAAACGGTTATACGATACTAAATCGGAGTCGTTAAGCACTTGTTATAGATGTTCGCCCGTACATGCTCAGTTTTGCGATCTTTTAAAATCTAATGAGAATATTGTAATATCGGGCTGATTAATTTTTCATTCAACGGCAAAACTGCTAGGCTGATAAGGAAAAATCCGGAACAGGTACAGCGGTGCCCCCCCCCCCGGTGATAATAATTTCATCGTCGAATGTGACTTTCGATTGATACGGGCAACACACGTGGGGCATTCATAGAGAGCAGTTCATTTACTTCCGTAATCACGGCCACTCACTATTTTTGGTTAGACAGATTGCGCGTGCATATAAATTTAAAAAAAAAAAAAAACCTTCAATTGAACTTGCAACAGCGCACGGCGACCAAAGTGTCTTTTTTTTCTCTAATTTTCAGAGAATTGAACCGAGCCGAAGAAACTTCGAACCTAGTCAGTCGGGCTTTTAATTTCGTCGAGTATGTAGTTTTCTTACACTGCGAAGGTCGTATGCGTACAAGTGAATAGCGAGAGTACTTTGCCGAACTCGAAGTACCCCTTCGAATTTGAATGGTTAAAAAAAAAGAAAAAATACTTATCGAATGTTTATTATCTTTTTTTTTAACGATATTTGTTGCCGTTATTTGCAGAATCGTCTTACATTTCAAGTTCGCGTTGCAAAATTCGTTACGATAACAAAATGTTTTCGAAGGAAAAAGTTAATTTTTCTTTTTATATAAACGTGAGAATGACAAATCACAGAATTAAAAACGCCCGTATTTAACGATTCTAGTAATGTAGTATTTCGTTATTTCATTATTAAAACACGGGTGTCTCTCGAACGTGTATTTCAACAGCGAAGAAAATTTCGAGCTCAAAGAATAATGCGTTCTGTCCATTTTAAGTGTCCAACTGTAAGCACGGCTACATCAAAAGTATAAATTTGCAAAGTGAAGATTGAAGTATTTACAAGACGAGTTTACCTAAAAGTTCCGTGTTTTGGAAAATAACGGGTATATTAAGTAGTTGAATCTGTAACATCGAAAGAGTCTACTCATGTAGCTTTACTGGTTGTATTATTCTGAAGGGAGCGTTATTTCTTTTTTTACAAAATTTTAACAACAATTCGTCGATTTTTTCCAAGTTTAGTAGTAAAGTAAGTCTCCATGCCCTTAGCAGTCGGGAATTATGAAATTAAGCTTTCCATAATGATACTAAACTGAATGGATCTAAGGAGAATAGTACCTTTCTACTTTTGGATTATCTGCCTTTACTTTCCCCCAGATGATTTCTCCGGTATAACCGATATTCAATTTCACATTAGGTATAAACCTGAGAGCGACTTGCGGAACGAGACAAGTCTCGATAACCTATGACACTCTGATTTGGTTGCCAAGTCCTTGTATAATAATCGTATTTTTCTGTTAATCGACGGAAAGGTTGTATAGTTTTTTACCGCAAACTTCATCGTTACCCCCTTCCGTACCTGCTGCTGCTTTTCGAATATTCTGCATACGTCTGCTGCGCTATGCTACGCTGCCCTCTGTTTCACCGTTAGATCTTAGTTTCCACTAATTGTAAGAATTCCCTTTTTTACACTTTTTCCCGGTTCATCAGATTCGGAAACGTTTGTAGGGTTTGATGCTTTTGCCGCAGTGCAATCACAGTGTGCGATGTCGATTGCGTTGCGAGCGTCGTATTTTTTACCGATCTGTTAACCTCTCGAACTTTATTCAGTGTTCGTATCTACTGGAAAAGATTTGCTTATTGTGCGCGTCGAACGCACTGCTTTTAAATAGACTGGTTCAAGGATGTGACTATATAAAGTTGATAGCGGACACTGTGCGAAGAATAGTAGACGGTTAGTATAATCTATGTTCTATTATAGACGTCTCGTGGCCACAAAGTGAGTGAAAAAAAAAAAAGGAAACCATCCGCACTATGTGTCTGTGTCTGTTCTTGCATGAAAACAATGCCATGTTAAAACGATCGAGTGGCGTAAACGTGCATTATCTCAATCTATGTATATGCGCATCTATATAAACATATCGTGTGCGGAGTGGACAATGCTTATAACAACTAGATATGTGTCTACTTCTAATCACAATGTGCTGATACAATCACTACTATCGCATTAACTGCAACTGCGAGCGGACTGGAAATTTTTATTTATTTTTTTTCATTTTCGAACTTATCTTGTAGCGAAATGTCGTTGTTTATCGTGTTTTAAAAACCGCCTATAAACAGATCACCAGCGAGCGACGAGAAGCACTTTCTTAGGTAAGCAAACAAAAGAAACACGTGAAAACGGAAAAAAAAGTTGCTCTCGCTTAGTTAGGTAGCATTGTTTTGTCGAGATACCGCGCTGCCTCGCGCCTAGTAGCTGTCCTTGCCGATGTTTAAATAATCATCGCTGCAATGAAAGATTCTGTGAATCACGAATCGCGAATCGAAATTAATAATTGGCTACGGTAACTGTTTTAAAATAAATATTTTAAGGTTTGTTTAAAGTTCTTTTTTTTTTTTTCTATATTTTAATCTATTTTAAAGCTGTTAATATTCTAAACACTGTACGCATTCCCAACCGGATTCGAAAAGTTTCGCAGCACGCAACGGTCTGAGTTTTGAGCTGTGACTGTTCCCGGTCACAGACATGCTTATTTGGGTTTGTTGCTGTAATGCTTGAATTGTTCGTTGAGAAAAAGAACAAGTCGCGTATTATATTTTTTTGAAGTACTCGTAGCTTGCACATTCGACAACTTATTCTGAAAACAGATGAAACGGCGTAAAAGTGGCGCTTCGCCATTTTTATTAAACGCGCGCATTAATATAATATAATATAATATAATATAATATAATATAATATAATATAATATAATATAATATAATATAATATGTTCATTTTGCTATTAGGGATATTCACGAGTACACCATTACCGGTGTAAAACGTGGTTAACGGTGTGCGACAAATAGGCCAAGCATTTTTCAGTAAATCTCTCCTGCCTGTTGTTACATCCTTTCGGCAATCCTTCCTGTTACAAATAGAACCATTAAAAATCTCCCACGTCATCAACGACACTCGACTGCACGCACGATCGAATGACCATCATATCCTATTTACTACTAAGTTACGAGTTTAATTCGGACTGTTACATTTCTTTTTGCTATGTTATTACGTTGTAAAATGTTTGCAGGTGAATTTTATTTAGGCAATATCCTAGCAAAAGCAATTTAAGACGACACTGTTTTAACCGTCATACGGTGAAATATTGATTTGCACGGAATATAAATATTGTGTTAAAATTAAATTAAATTCGCGAAAGAAAGTGTTGAATTATAGTATTTAAAAATTAAATTTGTAGTTTTATCGGCTAATAATGATAATGCTAATAAAATATTTTGAGTTTTAACAATAATGACGTCAGTAGTGACGTAGGACTTTTAGTGTGGTTCTATTTGTAACGGGAAAGATACGTATATCCTTTCTTTCGGGTGTAATTGATTAATTATTATACTTTACGCGTTTTCATTTACTAAATTGAATAATTCACTGTCATTATATACGTATATGCTGTATAATTACCGGTGAGACTAATGGCTAATTTTCAAACGATGTGTATTTTTTGAGCATGTCAGCTAAGGACGTTACTCAATCCAAAGGTATCACAGCATTAATGATTATAAAGGAAAAATATTAGAAATGAAACATACGAATGAAGCTAACAAAGGAATAACCAAGGGTGACGAAAAAGAGAGGATGTTGTGAGCGCTGTAGGGCGTAGGGAGGTCAAGACGCAAAAGACCGGATTTATTTTTTTGTAATGTTGATAAGCGTTTCGCGAACTTGCGTTATTGTGTGTGTGTGTGGGGGGGGGGGGGATTTTAGACCTGAAACTTATATATATATATAAGAAAAAAAAGAAGAAACTAGAAAATATGTTGTCAGCGGAACGAAAAGGTCTTTTTCATAAAAAGGAAATATACTATTTATACTAAATGGAGGTAAGCGTCGAATTTAGTTTCCAGGAAGATAATTAAGAGTGTGACGACCGTGTTTGAATGGGAAAAATTAAAGTGATCGCCGAACAAAATTTTTGAATCAAATTATTACGATGTTTCAGAAAAATTTCATAGAATCAATAATAACAGCTGATTCCTTCAAAATTTTGAGTTTACAAAACAATTCCGTGCTTTATCAGCATTTAAACTTTTGGATATTTAAGAAAAGGGACTAAAAAAAAAAAGACGACATATTCGTAATCGGGCAAATTGTCATTACCCGGATTCTTCTGTGATTGCCTTGTATTCTCCTCTCTGTGGCACAGAAGATTCAAAATTAATTTTTTTTAAATTCTTCGATTTCGCCTTAATTGGCTGTACTATTTGTTTTCATTTCCCGGCGGTCTGTGCTCTGAGGTTTTCTCTGATTTTGTATATGCGACATTTATTTTATTTCCCCTTGAAATTTGTTCAGACCCCGAAATTACCAGTTTGATAATTTCGTCCGAGGCATTTTTAGCATGAATCACCTGGTCCCCAGATGCGTGGTCGTACAGTGTTTCTTTCCTCATTATCAGTGTGTTCATACATTTCGACACCGTACATTTAGTCTGATTATTCAATACTAAGCCGAATTAATGCATCTTCAGCGAGCCCGTTTGCCGGTTATTCCGTACTATGCTCGATCGAAGCACGTAGTTTTTTCGGGTATTAAAAATAATTCTAGCGATACATTTCCTATTTTACATGCATAGATTTTTCGGGTTGGGGGGGATAGAAAAAAAAATCCGATAAAAAGGTTTCTTCGAGGAATGAGAAAAGAGTTTGCGTCCGAATAACAAGGTATCCCCGCGGTGTTACAACGATAATCGGAAATAGTTTGATAACGATTAAAACCATCCAATTATCGTATAAAATTTACTGTCAGAAAACTCGTGAAGGAATCGAGCAACACCCCTGATTTTTGTGACTGCTCTTTGCCGCAGTGGTAGCATAATGAGCGCGGATATAATTATAATCGGACGGGTAACGAAAAAACGGACAGGCATTTTTCAACGCGTACGCTGTGACAGTATATATTTCCTGGTTAACTAGCGACAAGACTGTAACGAGATTGTTTGAACGGAAACAACAGGTATAATTACAATCTGGCGAAGATTTTGGAAGTAACCCGTCAAAATAATAAAATGCGATGGAATAATAATTTAGCGGCGTTTTAATTTTTTGATCTTCATTTCGGGCGGAAGGAAAAGAGAGAAATATCTGAATAATTTAAAAAGAAGACGGTCTCTTCAGATAGGCCACGAGAGGTGGGGTTCGGTGAGCCTTTTTGAGCGACACTTCTTAATAGGGCAAATGTAAAATTACACAGTCGTCGGCTAGAGTTCCGAAACGACACACCAATTTTAACGGGCGCGCCTCCGCGCGATCACATGTCAGATTACGCGCTGCCCGGAAGGCGTCCCCAGGATGGCGTACCGTTGGCTGCACTTGATCGCATCCTCGACTTGCAGGCATGAGGCTGCCGAATGGACACGGCGCATCTAGCAGATGCGTTACTCGCGCGTGTTAAGCCAGGGCATATTTATACGCGGTGACAGGCACGCGGAGAAGATTCAGTTAATATCCGCCAAGTCTGCAATGCCGTTCGCGCTAGTTCGTTGATCTACCAAACAAGGTGAAAATGATCGGCGGACATGATGTGGGACGGATGCCGTTGCCAGTTGAACCAGTAAGTCGGTTTTTCACACGGCATTACGTATTAGACGAAAACGGGAAATACCTGCAGATCGAAAGCCAGAAGAAGATGACGATTTATCGATCTTTCCTCGGAATAGTAATATATTACGCGACCCCATATACATATTATATGCGTACCTGTTGATATATTACTACATGTAAAGCTATGTGCATCTTCTTTTTTAATAAATCGTACGTGCCTCCGCATTCGATTTATTATGTTGCTTGTATTTCTGCGTTTCTTACTTTTTTTTTCCCCCTTTTTTTATGTATATTTTTTCGGAATTTTCTACTCTGCCCGATACAATGTTGAGCTATTTTCTAGTCCAGGTGCAACTGCTTCGCATTATTATTCGGAATTTTTGTTTTATACAAAAATGAAGCCCAAACCAGTAACTCCGCTGAAACATCGACGCATGCCTGGTCACCTAGACCGTAAGGTGTTTTCCGCTATTAATCGTACATCTTAGCGCGATAATTCGTACCAGGTGTTTCTTGATTATTTTACAACCGGAGGCGAGTATGCGAACAAATTCAGTTTTCAAATATAACCGTTAACAATATATGTATATTACCAAAAAAAAACGGAAGAAAAACAAAACGCCTTCTAGATGGTTCGCGCGTAGTATCCAACGTTTCTGGCATTTTCAGCTTAACTCGAAACATACAGTTCTTCAATTTTTCAAAAAAAAGCAAACACGTCATTGTCGCGTTGACCATTCATCGAGAAGTTCTTTCGTCGATTCTGCAGTCTATCACCGTCCCGGATTTGTCGAATGTTGTCAAACAGTAAAATGGTGGCGTTTACGTCGAAACGCCGACTTCTTCCGTGTATCGGCGAATTGAGGGTTTTCGCATCACACCGAAATCGGCTATAAAACCCCGTAGTACGATAAAAGCCTACTTCATTTCTTGAAAAATGCGTAAGAAACCTAAAATCCATTCCGGCGCAGTCCTCGAACAAGCTACAAGATGTGTTTAAACGGACTAGTTGTTTTTGTAATTGTTGCACTACCGTAGTAGCGCGTTAATGTACAATGAAAAAATCGATCACTACAATTTTCTCGCAAATGTGTCTGAAATTCTTTTTTGGACATTTCTCTTTCGGTTCATCGGAAAATATCAACGATTCTTTTTGCCACTTTCATCAGAAATTTCTATATTGTACGATTTTGAAAACAATGTTCAATAATGTTCGGCAATACACGCTTCTACATATAATACACCTGTCTGACGACCCATCTACGCCCCAGACCTTTTTGATTTTCTCGGCGATCTGTTAAAAAAATGAGACCTCTGTTTATTTTATTTTCTCTATTTTTGATTAAGTAACTGCGGACAAGCAGCGCAAAACTCCGGTAGGGTCTATCTACACAAATATGAATATTACGAAATATGACGGTTTTTGCGTTTGATTTTAATAATAAATTTAAAAACTTCCTAAAAAAAAGATGATAAATACGAAATTACCTCAACCCCGTTGAAAGTAATTTTCGGTAAAATTTAATATAAACTTAAATTTTTCAATATGAGAGATTGGTTATGGTCTGATGTGTACGATTTCTATTGATAAAGTTTATCGCGTTTTCGATTTTTAAACGCTACGAATACGTTCTTCAAAGTACGTCGCTGTAACATTTTTAAATTTTTATAAATTCATATTTCGTGCCAATGTAATTAGTTTTTTTTACTTTATTACGTAAATTAAATGGCTGCGTCGAGATACGAAAGTTCCGATATGGTTGATATTATCAGGTTCCCCTGCAAACGCGAAAAAAGGCGAGCATAGAGCAATGTCGAAGTAATATTTATAACTTGGTGTAATGACGTATAAAGTCGGAATCATTTCGTTACAAGTGTAACTCCCTCTACGTGCAGTCAACTTTGTTATTGTCATTGTTAAAGACTAGATATAGTCGTTACAGTAAAAAAATAAAAAAAGAGAAAAAATTTCTGAAATTTTTATTACAATTTTAATTTTTTTTTCTTTCTTTTTCATAACTTGAATTTTCTTACGCATCAGCTCGTTCGGTTATTGTTTACTAAATTATTTTTTAATCACGATTTTTTTTATGCGACTCCGATTTCGTAAGGGCTGAAAAGTAATAAATTTTCCCAAGAATTTATAATGCGGATAGCCTCGTCTTGCCTAATTCAGTTTTGCAGATTAAATGTCTTTTCGCTTCGGACTCGTGTCTCTGTGGTCCACTGAAAGAAGCTATATTTTTGGAAACATGGAATACGTGATTTTTTCTGCAAGTTATAGGAAATTACTAAACTTTTTTAATTTTCTTTTTCTTTTTTTTTATACGTTTTACGAGCTTATATAAAGCGTTGTTTTAACTTATCCCCGTTATTAAAAGAATCGGAAAAAAGCGCCGACAATTATCCAGGAGTCATGATTTTGAGGCTTACGTTACAGAAGTCACGATCCCGGACGACGACAAAAAATTAAATTAAATACTCGCTAATAGTAGGGGCGGATGAAGAAGGACATTGTTCTCGTGTAAAATGTGCCCGGTTAAGTGCAACTTTGCTGACGTCGTGAAGCTGGAAGGCAATGCAATTGGTTTCTTAGATTATTGGAAATCCGAATTGTAAACTACTTCACCCGACACGACGAAGAAAGAAGAACAATTTAATTTAAATTTTGTTTTATTTTTTAGGAGGTGAAAAATAAAACGAAATTATAAAATTCTAACTAAAATGGTAGTTTATAAATAGTAAGAAAGATAGTATTTTTATTAGACACTTCACTTCTTTTTATTTTTGTTAGTAATCCGATTCAAATTTTCTTTGTTCGTGAGCAAGTTTAAATAAATATATTTCTCATTGAACTATTTTTAATTAAAATTGCAAAATAAAAATTAAAAATAAATAAAAATGGCAGAAGATCGACGACAGTTGTGTTTAAAATAGAATAAAAAGGGAACAATAATAGTTTTACTAGAAAATAGTATTAAATATTAATTATTAAAATCCGTAGGTAAAATTCATACGAATCTTTTGTAGCATAAATTAAGTTTTTCTGTTATAATAATTTTTTTCATAGAGCCTTTGGTTCTTTCGGGGGAAGTGTTTCTTATTTCCCTCCCCGTGGACCTCCACGGGCTAATAGTCATGTGCAAGGCAATGTCAATCCACCAAGTACACGATCATATGCGCGCTAGTTAGTACACGGGATTACATTCGTATATCAATAAATCACCGTCACAATATCAGTTGCAAGTGTAGTCTTGCTTGTGTACACATTCGTACTGCATATAAATACAATAGGCAAGAACGCTACTTAGTCTGTACTGCTGGATTGTACAGATAGGTAGTTTCGACGCTCGAAATCGAGCTAACGAAGAAGACCCTAAGATTAGTTTCCGTCTCGCGTAATAATTAAAGAACAACTTGAACAAACGGTAATCGAATTATCGATTTTATTTGTTAATTTTTGAAATTCTTACGACGTACTTTTTAGAATTTTTAGTTTTCAGTCTCGGTAAATTCTGTTTTGATTTTTCTCTACATGGTTTTAAATCTTTTTTTTTTTACAGTATTTTGTTGAATTTTTTTTTTCCAGACTTTTTCCCAGTTAATATTCACCCAGAGTTAATAATCTGCAAATAAGATGAGAAAAACCCAAATAAAAATCCCTATTTATATCTACTAAATTTCCGGGTATCACTTTTAATTTTCCACCAAAATGAGCTGTATTTAGAACAAGAACTTTGTAATTCGCCGAATTATTTAGATGTCGCCGGCAAAGTAGGGAATATATGATGCGAGTTTGTTCAGCACTGACGGAGCATTTTAAAGTGTACGAGTAAATCAGATCAGTTTTTATACCGCATCATATTTTTAATCTGGACCGAGAAAAAAAAGAATTAGACTCCAGTAAACACTAGTAGCTTTCCTGAAGATATTTTATGTACCTTGTGGAGGATAATTTATGTATCGGAAAAGTATTTTGAACGAAACAAAACGATCGACAAAGTTATTTCTACCGTGCTAAAAATGCTCGAACACTAATAGCGACAATTTTTAGCGAATGAGCATATTATACGACAAATCCGGTATACATATGATTTGAATTCGCGAAAACACGGCTTTTTCGAAGCTTATCCGTTCGATCACGTGATATTTGCAAAGTGACGTCGCAATTAGACCTGTTGCGTAAGTTATGTCGGAAATTTGAAAATTTCGCCTATTTCCGTATAATTTCAATTTTGGTTCATACAAAAAATACCGAAATGGCAGTTTTACTTTTCGGCCGTTTTCTAATGGCAATGCGCCGCCTATCGGAAGTTGGAGTTTTGTGCAGATATGTCCGTCCTATTTTCGTAGAACTTTTTCGTAGTCTTCGCACGGACCGGCCTACGGATTTTTCACACATTTTTCGATGAGCATCTTTGGCCGGAGGGGTTTGAAAATTTATTAACGTTTTCTAATGTTGCACATCTGGTGGTGGTAACACGGTCAAGTCGAGCGCGCGCACTCTCTTTCTCTATCGTGTTCGTGGAATGTAATTGCATCTGGGCTACGTGTTTGGATTGTTTGCTTTTTTTTTCCTTTTCTGCTATCGGTACACTTGACTTCTGAAACCACACCTTTAATGTCTCGACCACATTGTATTCGGCTGTCCAAAAAGCGCGTTTCCAGTAAAGTTTCCGTAAACTGGTACGCTATCTGTGGAAAGAATAAATCATAACTCACACACTGGTCATGTGGATGCGGATAGCGTTGTGCTCTTAATTCTAATTTCATATTCATCCGGCGAAGTGGCTTTTCCGTAGCGGAATGTTTAATAGCGCGTTTTGGCATCTTCCTCGGTACAATTCGGACGACCAAATGGCAGCTGTATACAAAATATGTTCCCAACAACGCCCACTGTCGCCCCTTCCCGGGACACGGTTTACGTGAGAAAGTACACAGCTCTTTCGCTATTCCGGTGTTGCTGATAACGGCGAATTGAGGGCAATTACGTTACCGATTACGTTCACAAAACGAATTGAACGCGGTTTGCCGGTTAAGCTGACGTTCATCGGTCGATGGTAGAAAAACCGGCTGCTCTCGATCAACAGTTAGATCGATCCCTATAGCTTCCTACTTAAGTTAGCTTGTCGGAAACTTGAAGAACGATTAGACCTAGTCGGTGCGTTTAAAGTCGTGCCGTTTGAAGTACCGGACTAAAAGCTGGAAATCTACATGCGTTATCATATAGCTTTTCGACTTACTCGCCGTGTTACCGGATAAAAAGATATAATTTGCAAGTGTTTGAATAGGGGCGGCTATGTAATAACCGGTTTAGTGCTGAAATCGGAAGTTACATTATTGTCTCGTAATTTACCCTGTTTCCTTTTCGAAAACTCCGAGTCGCATTATGTTCTAAGACAAAACCGAAAAAATTCAAAAAAAAAAATTGAATTATTGTGTATGGCCAGTAATTAAGTTTTTACTAATTGCTGAAATGGGGAATCTAACGGAATCATTCTTTTTATTTTTGATATTTTTTATACTTATTTGGTTGCTTTTTTTTTATGTGGGAATTATTTCTGCTGTACATGATAAATATAATTTTGGGTACTCCGATTTCATTATCCTAGACCGATTAATAATGACGAAGACTGCTGAGAAGCCGAAAAGTAATAAAAAAATGCCTCCTCGGCGTTTAAGTGGTTTTAGAATATTCGAATTTACGGATAAAAACAACTACTTCTCTGAGGTATGAGAGGATTTTGAAGTTTGTCCTGCGAAGGAAATTTTGCACTACTGCAATAGTTCCGAGAAGTTAATGGATACAGCTATCAAACTTAATAACTGATATCTGTTTCGGCGATCTCCGCAAATAAAAATGTTTTGTTTTTCGCTTCGTACTATCGCTCCCGATTGCAATTGCCGATATTTTCTTCAAAGATTCAGTTTCGATATCGGTCAGTATGGCTTTAATGAGGGGATTACAGAGTGCTAAAAGAGATTTCGATCATCGTGATTATAACGGACAATTCGGCTTCATACGCCTATATATTATGCCAGACGAAACCTTCGACGAAACGATCTGATTGCTAGAGCTACCTACCTAACGAACTAGCAGTTCACGATTGCTTTCCTAAGAGCTGCTCGTTTTCGTTCCTCAGAGTACCATTCGATATGGTGTATTACGCATTGCTTGAAATTAGATTTATTCGTAATTTTATAAGTGCTTTTTTCAGCCTTCGCTCGGGCACGAAGCACATTATCGTCGAGAACGAAAAAAAGAAAAAAATAAAACGAAAAGATTAACATCCTATTTCGGAATGTTTTCGGATGCTGAACGAATATGTGACGTTCGCCGAAAAAAGAGTGACCTGCAGTGCGAAAGTATGGATTTTAAGTTAAACACCGGATATAGGTAGATTTTTTCGCAAACGTTTGTTTCATGTCTTAAAACGTACAAAACTGACTGAAGAAAATTGGGGGAAAAAATGTTGACATTTTTTAATGATTTTTCATTTGCTTCGGGCATTTTCTGAGCATTGCCTTTTTTTAATTTTTCGGAATTTCGGCTTTTTACTTTTTTTTGTAATCGTAGTTTCAGTTTTCTGCTTTCTCTCTTGTGTTAACTTTACTGCAGACTCCTCTACGGAGTTTACATTCGCTGCATTCGACTGTTTTTTCAGTCTAGGTTGGTCAGGTTTACGAGCGCTACATGGAATTGCCTTTTCTTTTGGATTGGTACGTAAAAAAGCAATATTATCGTACAGGTACCACACTTCCTTTCTAATGACAAACCACTGCGAGGGGGTAAATCGTTTGCTGGCGGTACGTTTCGCTGTACATGAAATTTTTCCTCTTTTTTTTTTTTTTTTAATATAAAATAATAATATTATTTTATATATTATCTTTTGGGCGCGCCAGTGGCTATGACCCGATAACTACAGAAATTAAGGAGAGGGTTAAATAGAGAGACGATTAGAAATAGAGCTTAGGAAAGATTGAAGTACAGGTATTATATCTGGAGATGGAAAGGAAAGGACAAAGGAAGAATTATAAGGAGCAGGAAGAGCCAGTGCTGAGATTTTAGAGTACAAAACAGAGCGCTTAGAATCAAGGGCAAGCCATTCAAAGAAGACGTGGTTATTTTTCCTCTACTGAGTTGACAAATTTTTTACAGGTGATTTTCTTTAAACTAGAAATTGTGATACTTGGGTAACATCCATTATGAATATCGAATTAATCATATGATAAAATTAAGATTTGAGAGGTGAAAATACGGAATCACGGCAATGCATCTGTGGTAATTGTTGATTAAAATCTAGAAATTTTGTGTCCTACATTCACCATTTGATTTTGCTCGCTTTCACAGCAACATTGAATTTTTTATGGCTGGATCGATTAGCAACTTCTTCAAAATCTTCGTAGCAGTCGAACGTTTGAGCGACCAAATTCTAATTTAATTAGGTCAAAATTTGACACCGGTGCTGTACTTGTTAGTTGGCAGCACGTTATATACAGGCATGCGCGGTACAGTATGTTATGGTAGTTTTACTGCGTGCAAACTTTAAACGGGTTTTTCTCAAAATCTACTTTTCGCACCACTTACAGAACTCCTTCTTCTTGGCGAACGTCACATATAGGGTAAAAGGGGAGATAGAAAATATCGCGCGTGTCATAGCTGGAAAAGAAAAAAGCAGAAACGATTATACCGCGAGCAGTTGTGATAATTCATCGAACGGTGTACACAATGGTACTTAGCGTTGATAGTTACGTGTAACAGGTTGCCAGGGGAAGCAGAGATAGCTGCGTGTCTCTAGGTCTTTTTATACGGAAATTGCAAACTGACCGGACTAACAGATAATTTCTGCTAACCAACCTGCAGTGCGCTTTACGAAGCTATGCTGTCGTTAGGAGATCTGCGACCGGGTCGATTAGAAAAACACGCAAGGTTCTATTATTAATTCTTGGAAACGGAAATGGCCGGTTGAGTTTAATGAAATCAGCTGTTGATTTGCATGCGGGTTTGGAAACTGCTCTGTTATTGTACAAAAAAACACACACACACACACGTGGCGATTAAAAAGATACACGGAGTATATCGTTTTGGTCGGTGTTCGTTGGCGAAAGTTAGTGCTCAATTCCTTTGGCCGTGCTAAATCTTTTAGGAAGGTTACGGTAGGTTATTAATTTGTGAAATAATCACGTGCTCTAACATCATTTGGGAGGAGATCTATGAACGGTCCCGTACTAGGGAGCGACCGTATTCCCTAGGGGACCGGTTTCGATTACACATTTTCGACGCTTAGAAAAACGGTACGAATTATGTGTGGTGTAGAATTTTTCGGCGCGATATCAGCAGCCGATATCGTATCAGATCCATTGTATATGGACCAGTGAACGATGATGCGAAATTTGTATGCACGAGTGTTACGCCATAATAATAGCGGCCGAAATTGGCTGGGCAGTTGTTTTGCGAAATACTGTGTTCCGAAATTTTTCACACTCGTATAGTCTCTATTAATTTCGTCTGTTAGCGCAATAGATTTGCGAATAATGAGGTATTATTGGCGCAATTGAATTGTGGATTCACCAGCGAACTGGCTTTCATCAAGCTTGGATAGTCGCGTGATCAAATTATACCGTAATCGATAATAATAAAAAGGGTGACGGACGAAAGAGGGCAATTCTAACGTAATTTAAAAAATAAACGGATCCTTTTGTCGACGCATATTTCAAGTTAAAACCGTGACAAAGCAGTGTTTTTTTTGTGTGTTTTTTCTTTTAAATGATTTTTTAAATTGTTAAATACTTTTCAAATCGCGTACGTAGGAATTTTTCTGACAAAAAAGTATAGCGAAACGGTGCGCGAACTGTAATGGAAAGTAATTGTCGAAACTGATGTGTGTAGCTTTTATTTCGATGCTTATTTCACAAATTATGTAAATTCTCACGGTCACCGCTGACTGAAATAATTTAAACTAATAACATACATATACGCGTGTTTGAAGCGCAGTAATATCGATCATAAAATCTCTTAGCGACGTCGGTGTTCAATGCGTGCGTTATTCGGAGCCGCGTTATATGAGTCACGTGTTAGTTTTGAAATTAAATAAAATATAAGGAATAAACAAAGTGGGCTAGAAAACAAATAAAAAAGTAATGACACAGTGTTAGCTTTAAATATGCAAACCTAGTTGTCTAGTAGATCCTAATAGATATGAAAAAATTATCGTGAAATCATTTATAGATAGTGTTATACACATATATTTATAATAATTACATTAACTTAATGGATGTACAAACTTGTCGCAAGATCATATATATATATAATGGAACAAAGAAAAAAAAAACAGATTACTTCTCTTAAATTTTTGCGACAAACTTTTGCATCTATTAAATTAATGTAATTACTACGATATATTTTAGATAATTTTTTTGATATTAGCTTTATTGTAATAATCTACGCGTGTAAGCTACATGTCCGCTGGTGAGTTTTACATATTTATAACCGCCACTGTTACAATTTTTCTTATTGTATTCTTTTTATTTTTTAATAATAAGATTTTGTTTTTGGAAAAAAAAGAATGATTTATACTTTATTATTTCCTTTTCTGTATTTTATATTGCTTTATATGGCTCTAACTGCTTTTTAAACATCCCATATTTCTTCAAGCTATTTGCAGGCTGATTCCTTTGTCCGTTTGTACTGTGGGCTATATAATTGTAGATGTGGCTATGGTATGGGACAGCTAACTCGTTTTGCTCTTACCTTTGGCAATGTCATTCCTTCTCTTTTCAGGATGCATATGTTTGGCATTTTTCGACGTTGATTGTCATTGTTTCTCCATCCTTGGTATAGTGTTCTTTGTTAGATTCCACTACATGTGACTCCTAAATGCCGCTATTTACACGTGTTGATGTCTATTATTGACAAGCTTAGGGAAAAACCCAAATAAGAAAAGAAAAAAAAAAGTATTTCCTTTGTTAGTGTGATCCCTGAGATCTATTTTAGTTAACGCGTTTAAAAGATTTTTTAGCTTTTGATTCCTTTCTGTCAGCTATCTCTGATCGTGTAAGGATCTGAATCTCTCTTTTCTCTCTGTTCCACTGTTCTTGGGCCAATGTCCATGTTGACGAACCCATTAAAAAAAAAAAAAAAAAAAAAATAAAAGATCTCTTTGTCCATTTATTTTTTAACAGTCCAGTGTGTTTTTTTTTTTCTTTTTTGGTTCTTTTTTCGCATCTGTATACATGTGGAATATTGAACAATGAGACGGAATCAAAAATGACAGCCGATCATAATCACGCTTACAAAGAATACAATAATTTGATAAAATTAGAAAACTGTCGGAAACGGAATATGTTTCAAAAAAAAAAAAAAAACAAAGGTGAATTCTCTTTGGAGAAATCCCAGCAATTAATGTCGTCGAACATTTACAATTAGGTTTGTCCAGTAATACGGATTATTTTTGTTTTGTAAACGCATGTTTTTGGTCAGATATTTACAATTCTTCTTTCTGTAACGATCGTTCCTTATATCTACTTGTACAACCTAAACTTCTTTCTGTTTCATGGTCCTTCGAGTTTCCTTCACTCTCCCGTTCTGCTATTGTTTCTATTATTCATCTACGTTTTAATTATTCCTTTCTACCATCCCCCCGTTACCGTCTCTCCTTAGTTTCTTCACCATATTGCCCTTTCCATCCGAACGAATCAGCGGAGTGCGACGCTGATCACGTTCTCTTTGAATTTTCTGAACGCTGTGTTCCATATTTTCATCTGCTGAAATTCGGTCTTCTTACTCCTTATTGCACGTTTTACATCCTGTCCTTTCCTTTTCATTCCATCATTACTGATATTAGTTCCTTTATATTGTCTATATCTGATCGAATATAAAATTTAACTGACAGCTCTTTTCCTTCTTCTTGTTTTTCGGGAAATGTTCTTGATTGAAGTGCCCCCTCCCAAAAAAATGTTTATTTTTCATCTCGGAGGAAAATATTTTTTTTTTTTATTTTTCTTTTACGGTGAATTAAAGAAACAATTTGATCTTACGCGTAGTTATTGGCTTTTTTTTCTTTTATTTGTTTCAAGAATTAAAATTTCCACATTTTTTTGACGTTTAATTAATCGTATTAATAACATCATAATTTCCTGCATAAATAAATGAAGATAGATATTTACGTGATTACTTTTTCTGAAGTTCAAAACTTTTGGAAAGATTATTCGTTATTTTGATGCATTTGCCATACTGAATCGTCATCGAATTATAAGCGTGTACAAAATTTCAAAGCTCTAGTTTTGTTAAAGCAGTTCGACATTTTAGTGACAAGACTAAAATATTAACTGTGCCATTAAATAAAAGCTTGTAAAGAAGAAAAAAAATGAATGACCTTAGCTTAAAACATATGTGATTTTCACGTGTAATATATTATTATTATTATGAGCGGCGGTGTGAATGATTATAGCGGGATAGTTAATGGAATACTTTACATTGGCATTCCTGATGAGGGTGTGAAGTTGAAGTCGCTCGATTGGAATTACATAATTGTTATATATATATATATATATATATATCAACGGCAGGTCCTCGGGGAGATAGGAGACAACCCCCCAAAGAACCAAATCCTACATGAAAAAATTTGTTATAATAGAGAAACTTAATTTATGCTGTAAAATATTTGTATAAATTTTACCTATGGATTTAATTATAACTAATATTTAATACTATTTTCCAGTAAAACCATTAATGTTACTCTTTTTTATTTTATTTTAAACCCATTTCTTATTTATTTTTAATTTTTATTTTGTAATTTTAATTAAACATAGTTCAATGAGAAACTTGCTCACGAACAGAGAATTCTGATCGGATTATTGACAAAAATAAAAAATAAATAAAGTCTAATAAAAATACTATTTTTCTTACTATTTCTAAACTAAGAAATTTATAATCTTTTTATTTTTCACCTAAAAATAAAACAGAATTTAAATTAAATTGTAATAATCGCGGTGTAGTTGATTAGGCAGTGGTGTTTCGTTTGTTCGATTCCCGCTGCCGCGCACTGACACTAAAAAAAAAAAAAAATCACTTTCGCTGTGTTAATTTTTGTAGTTGACGCGCCCGAAAATAAAAAAAAAGTAAAAAAATAGATCAATGAGCCAACTGATTTAAGTATTAAATACTAAATCGGCAGGGTGTAATTACGCATTACAAAAAAAGTAGAATGTTATTTTCGTATTTTTCACGAATACCATAAAAGGCCGAGCGAATAAACTCTTCCAATATTGGACGAAAACCATTAGACATTAATTCTAAATACAATTTTGGTAGCCTCGTAATTTTCGCAAATAAAAAAATAAGCGGTTAATATCAAGAACAAAGTTAGTTTTCCCGAATATTTAGAACTAGCCGGGGGAATGGAATTGTACCATGCAACGGCAGGCAGAGAACGACTCGGTCCGGTAAAGTAATAGCTAATGGAGTTTTGTAATATTTGATATTCATGCGTTCTCGTGGCTACTTTCCACGTTAACTCTGTGCTTTATGTCAAATTACCAATTGAAGCGACTTCTGTAGCAGCATCATCAACGACGTCAGACCGATTCCACGTTGCTCGGGTATCTAACAGAATATAACGGATCTGTCATTAATTACTTCTAATTGTTTTCTGTGTGTAAGGGTTACACATTTGTAATCGAAAAGAATTGATCACTTAGACTGTAGCTGAAATATTACGCTTACCATTGAAAATTTTCAAACCAAAGGCTTTTATGATAGCCCATGTACCGACTTTCAATGTACGTGCATGACTTAAGAGTCGTGTTGTCACCCATGCTGATCTGTACGGAAATGTTATCCTTGTTTATTAACACGACATAGTAGCCTCATCTGCTGACTCGTTCCAAATTTAATCTGAACTCCTAGGTCTAATAGTAATGGGAACTGTAAAGTCCCATCTAGGAAATTGAAGCAGGAGAGAAAGAAAGTTGACCGAAATATTCTATTTTTAGATCCGGTCTTAACCATCATATTTAATCAAGGGTTTTCCCGGGACACTATTTGGTGTCCAGTTAATTTCAGTCGCGTTTAACGACGCTATGAAAGATCGGCGCGAATATTTCATTTATTTTTCCCGAGATCGCTTTGGTACGCCGGAAAAGCGTTTAGGGAAACTTTTAATGACGTTGTCACCCATGCTGATCTGTACGGAAATGTTATCCTTGTTTATTAACACGACATAGTAACCTCACCTGCTGACTCGTTCCAGATTTAATCTGAACTCCTAGGTCTAATAGTAATGGGAACTGTAAAGTCCCATCTAGGAAATTGAAGCAGGAGAGAAAGAAAGTTGACCGAAATATTCTATTTTTAGATCCGGTCTTAACCATCATATTTAATCAAGGGTTTTCCCGGGACACTATGTGGTGTCCAGTTAATAATCAGTCGCGTTTAACGACGCTATGAAAGATCGACACGAATATTTCATTTATTTTTCCCGAGATCGCTTTGGTACGCCGGAAAAGCGTTTAGGGAAACTTTTAATGACTGCGAAAAAAAAAAACAAAATTACTTCGATGTAGTAAACGAAAGATTGTGACACTTCAGGCAGCTCTTTTTGCCGCATGGGTTCGCCTGACATATCGTACTCGGGAAATAGAAGCGCGAGTACTGCAAGTTTTACTCAAAAAATTCGTCAAGATGAAACCAACATTGTCGGTTTCGCGCGCTTTAAGTGTGGAAATGCACCAGCCAGGATGTCGGAGAAACACTGGCAAATTACACGTGATACGAGCAGCAGCGTGAAATCCAAGGACTTCCGAATTTACCGCACGTTTCTGAATGAATTTTCTCCATTTCACTCCGTCGTTCCGGCAGTGAGTCTAAAGTGTATCGCATATATTATGAGGAGGACGCGAAAAGCGAAAAAAACCAGAGCCGCTGGACACAAAAGGGTGATAATTACCGCTTTCTGGAAGGTCAGATCGGACTACGACCCGCAGGTTTTTTCCTGCTGCGAATGCGGTCGAAGGAGGAACGGCCCTACACGGTATTGGAAAATCAAGTTCATTAAACCGACGATCTGTTCCGCGTATACTGCGACGACACGTTCGGGAGAGACGAATTTGAATACTCGCGCTAAGAGGTTTTAGGAAAAATTCACGGCTCCGAATACGAGGCTCGTTTGGTCGCCTTGACCTCGATTCCGGGAGCCGCCCAACGCGCAGGTTGAACGAACGGTAATAGCAAAAATTGTGTGGCCGATCAAAAACGGAGGCGAGAAAAAAGGAGAGAAAAGTCGGAAAACGAAACGTCGCCCGATAGAAGGAGGAAGAAAGATAGCCGGAAATTGAAACCTGGTTTCGAGCGAGCCGCCGAGTCGGCCGTAATAATTTAGCGCAGCGTGTGCACACCGGGCCGAGTAGCAGATCAGACGGGGCTGCTGCGCGAGTCGGAGGATAAGGTTAGTTAACAATGCAAACATGTTTGTTCTGGTTTTCTGGCACTCGCTTGCGTCTGCTCACGTACTAGTAGCGATCGATTCGCGAACCATTTGGCGAACGGCAGAAGCGAAGCGCCATCCTCCGGCAATAACGACGACGATAATTGTCGCTGCCTCTGGTGCCGCTATTGTCGCAGCGCGGCATGGTCACGGCGAATCGATCGCAACCGCCGGCTCGTTGATTGATTAAGAAAATTGACGTTAAATCCCGGAAATGCGATCTGCCTCTCGATCGCATTGTCCATTCTCTACTGCTAGTTTTCTGGCCGCTTCAACGATCTGCGGAGGGCCATCGCGCGTCTCCATGCAGGGGGCTCATACGAGAGAGCATGTTCTCGTAGCGACCGCCGTTGCGGTTGCCCCGTCGTTATTATCTGGAAAACGGCTAGCCACTCTGGAAAATTACATCGAAACACGTCGAGGAATTCCTCTCGGTCACAGATAATTATCGGACGATAATTCCGCTAGTCCAGTTATCTATCATGCGCGCGGGCGGGGATGCGAGTTGCCAATTGAAAATGATATCGCGACGACGTTTGATAACTCGAGACGTCGGAAACGGTAAGCAAATCCGACGAAAATTCAATCGCATCGGCGCGACAGCACGCAATAGCCTTCGGCTAGATCGCCCATTAAATTTCCCAATGCCGACGTTTCGAGACGTGCTATCGAAATCTTTTGCCGTTCCCGTACAAATATCATCTGCCCGATATTATTTTTAATTCGTCTCATTTCGACAAGGCTAACCCGTTTAATCTGTTTCCGCGTCGCTACTCTCCTACTGTGCACCGTTTTCTACCTCCTCCGTCGCCCGGAAATTCCATTAAAGGGGGGGGGTACTCGGAGATATTTTTGAAAAATTTTAAACAAGCACGCGCGAAATAGAACTATAATTAAGTTCAATTTCAGCGACATTTTTCTAACGACGTTTCAACAGCCGCGTATTCATCTTCAACAAAACTATTTTTAGTTTGGCCGTGCCCTCGGTAGATTATTTTTCCGAGGGGGGGCTGCGGAGCTTTTATATGTTCCTTGCGAGTCGGCCAAAGTGATCTTTGCTGGTGTTGCTTTTTTTTTTTTTTCGGCTTAGCGTTCAATTCTACTATTTAATTTTCGTAACTTTTACCTTCATTACCGCCGCTAGTGATAGTAGTCGGTCGCACGAATCGTTGCTTTATATTGTAGTAACGCTTCTGCTAAACTGTTGAGATTAGCGGAACTTCCTGTGATTTCTGATTTCTCTCCTGTGTCGGTCACTCGCTTCGAAAACACACTGGTTTTATTCTTTACTTTGATTTTCGTAATGGAAAATGGTTTTGAAAACTCCTGTCTTAAAACCTATTTCCGCATCTTACAAGAGCGTAAATTTAGGTAATTTTATAATTTTAAACATATAGAATGGTGCGATTTTATGCGATGGTTACATTTGCGGGAAGACAAGTTATGATCCCCGCGGCAGATCTAATTATTTTTAAATATTCATTACCAAGTATAAACGGTGGGTATTTCCGCGTATTTCTGTGAACACTAGCAAAAGGTAAGAAAATGTTCGTAAGTTCTGCGGAAAAATTAGGTGAGAAGGTGCATGACATGCGAGAATCTACTGACATTCAAATCCTCTCCCAATATAGTTCCTTTGTTATAGCCTTTCTTATCTTCCCAATTTCTAATCTTTCCCGTATATATATATATATATATATATATATATATATATATATATATATATAATGTATAATTCTCTGCGTCGGGTAAGTTCCACTGTTATAGTGCCGGGGGGGTGGGGATGCCAATTGTAAAATGTTAAAGTACTTCATGTGACGGTTTTGCCCAATTCTACGCTTTAACTGTCATCCTCTCAAACAGCTTTACGGTGTAAGAGATTTAATTGACATCAGCTTCATCATAATCGGTCATCTTCTCCTTAGTTGGTGTAAATCTTATCCGACGCATCGTTGGAATACAATCCCTTTTACACGCTGTGATTTCGCATGGTGAGCCATTTTTCCAACACTTTTACGTACCGCTTTTTTTTGGAATATTTCTCCCGTCTTGGAAATTGCGAGTTGTCGCTGCTCTTTTCTTCCTTTTTCGATAGCTGATTCTGAGCCTCTCTCGAAATGTTTCCTTATTTCCTAGCAAGAGATTCTTCGTATTTTACATTCTGCGCTAATTCCCTCTTCCTATATTTTTATCTTTAAATTTTACGTTTGTACTTTCCTTTTCGATATCTTAAGCCAGTCTAAAATTGCAAGCACGCGTGAACGAAACGGACTTTCTTCAAAGTTTTCGAATTTTGTGAACTTGGGTGCAATGCTCGATCGTCTGGAGTACCTTCTTGGTTATAATGAAAATGAACTGGTTCACAGAAATCATTATACTAATGGCGGGAAAGATTAACAAAAACAAAAGAAAAAAGATTAACCGGCAAAGAAGTAAAAGTATGTGATAATCGGAAAGGAAAATTCGGTAAAAACAAAGACCAGTTTCCTTTTCCGTTTAATTTAAATTTATTCGGGCTTGTCATCTCGGCGCAGTGAGATTATTTTTTTTTTTTTTTTTTTTTATAACCCCCCTTTGGGCATGTCAACAAAGGATCTTCGCCCAAAAACGAAACGAAGGAGAAGGATCAGTTAAATGTAGATTCGGTCATCTATTGATAAGATAAAGGAACTGAGGATAGGAACAACTGAGTGAGATTATCTGAACCATCATTGGTGAAAACGAGTTTCGATTAGAGCGGGTTAAGTTTGTAGAGAGAAGCTCGAAGTTGGAGCTGTAATTAAAATAAGGACGAAATTTTGTACACTACGGTATCTAAAGAAAAAGAAAAAGTACCGATGATAAACAAAAGTCGAGCAGAATCTAAAAGCAACGAACAGTTATGAGGACGAAAAAATAACTACCGCGAGAGACAGGTCACGTTAATAAGAAATTCAAAACTAATCAACAAATCTGCGTTTTTTCTCCTTATTTTAATGAGTAAACGAGAAGAATAATGTGTTAACCGTAGAATAGAAGAAACAAAAAAAAAAGGAAAGAAAAAAACCGCGTTTTTAAACGATTGAAGGATAGGGAATGAATTTGAGGACAGGAATAATAGAAGTAGAAGGAATATATGGAAGATAGTATGGAGGAATACCGAGTTCTGAATTGATCGTTACACCGACACGATGGAAGTGTATAGATTGAAAACAGCCTAAATTGCCGCAGGGGAGAGAAGTATCTAGAAAATTGTGGATGAAGCGGAACAGATGGTTGAACAGAAGAGCTGTAAACGAGAAACAAGAATAGAAGCTGATCCGTAGACTGCAAAGTGTCTGAAAACGTGCCTAAGAATCTGTCACTACTCGTGGAGACACTCAAAAAGAATGAATCTTGGGCATTTTTTTATACCGACTTTATTGATTTTGCTCCTCCTCCTAAAAAAAAAACCAACTCTACCAGTATATAAAATTTAAATACAACCGCTTTTGGAAAAACATTTTTTCTCTCTATCGCTTTAACAACTGCGGTCTCATTAAATGAAAAGAGTACTCTTCACAAACTGGAACGAGCAGTTTTAACAGGTCGGTCAGTATAATAAGGGCCAAAAAATTATTCGGCAGTATAGGAGACTTGAATTTAACGGAGTCTTAAGAGGGATTTGTCGAACTGGAAATAAGGTGCGCATAAATGAAAATTCCTACAGTAGTAATCAAGTGAAACCGAGATAAACTCCGGACGGAAGAGCGCTAAGTAGGAAGCGCTTTTAAATAAGTTAAAAGTAGGCTAATATGTAAATTTTTTTTTAAAAATAGAATTGAACAAGTTTATAGAATAGGTCGGATATTTGGGATCTGGGGCCCAGTAGCTAACTGAACGAGAAGAAGAGAAAATTCAGAAACGGCCATTATTTAAAGTACCACTATCACAAGGTCTCCCGGTTCTTGACAGTTGTTCCGTAAAGTCACGCAGGCGAAAGTAAAAGTGAATCTTCCGCCCCAAAGAATGCGCAACAGGCCTACAATTAAGTGAATTAGTTCACACCATCGTAATACCTTACGAGAGATATACGGTACTCACTTTACACTTAAAAGATGGCGGGGCTGTGGCAGAGTTTAATAAAATAGCTCTCGGAAATCGTCGACGTAAGCGATGAAATAGGCGAGTGAACGAGAAAAAGAGGAAATCCAAAAACGACCATTATCTAGCACACATTGTCGTTACACTTTGAATGACCGGGAGAGGAAATGTGGCATGAACGACTATGCACGGCTATGCACGGCTATGCATGGCTATGCGCAATTTCTTGTTCGTAGTTTGCACTAGCGTACCTTATGCTTAATCGCGAATATTGGTACAGTTTGCGGCGACAAATAAAGCGGCGATCTTATTTTACGGCGGTAAAAAAGAAACTAGTTTTCAGGTGTTTACTCGAATACGCGTGAGAACCGGTAACGCATCGAGAGAATATTGAACTTTGAACCGGACCAGTTAGTAGCAAAAATAGTTGGACGATGGCGTAGAAGTGGTTAATTGATATTTCTTGTATAAACATCAACGAGCGTGTCCTTTACGTCGTTTAAAAATTAATATTCCGACCGCGGCCGACTCATATTCGATTATCATAACACAAGATGTACATATATACGTGTGTGTACGCATTTCGATTGCGCGTGTAATCGAAACTATTTTCATCGCAAAAGTATGTCACTCGACGATGTTCTCCGTCGCGCTGCTACAATTGGCAAAATTTATGATCCTGTATCTCCGTTATTTCTCCTCATCGTTGATTTCCCGAAGGCGCGTTGCAATTCTGTCCGGGCCAGTTGAACGGTCTCACGCGACATATATCGCGAGAAACTGAGAAAGAAAGGTCACCCCAATGGTAAGCCGAAGAATAATAAGTTTCGAAAGGAAAAAGATGACGTTGCTTTTGAAGTTTTGCGAGAATTTTTTCTACACCATAAGTCGCTACCGTGAAAAAAAACATTAAAAAAAATCCATTTTATTTCTGCTGGTTTAAAGTCATTTTTAAATTCCTTGAGCAGAAAATCAGATAATAGCAAGAATCTTTAAAGGTGCTACGTAGCATCCTTAAAAAAAAAGGAAATATAGGCGATGGCTGAAAAAACCACTAAATTTGCTACAATAAACAATATGGTTCAAAAATAGTTTTATTCTTATTTTTTTACTGCGTGTTTTTCTGACACATTTTGAATTACGTTACATTGTACAAACCGATTTAAGGGCTAGCCTTCTCTTTCAGAGAACCTTAATTAAATTTTTCGGTAACCGGTTTAGGAATGGGAAAAAGGAACACCTTTTTAAAATTCAGTTAGAATAATGTCGTACGTTTGACGGTTTGCGTACAAAATTTCTTTACATTCCTCAGCGATTCAAACGGGACCAGGATAAGATACCGGACCTTTGCAAGAAAATCGTTTACTGAAACGCGTAGAATTTTCAATGAAACCATTTTGACAGGAAATTCGTTATTGGAAGTCTCGAAACTCGAAGAGACAGACTTCCGTTAAAATTTTTTGGAACTTCGTGCCTATCCCGGACGATGACTGAACGGTAAATGTATGCATGTCAAGTTTCCGGGTCTGTGTATAATTTTATTATATAATTGGCCTCGCGATTCCCCTGGACAGCGGAGTTTAAATTCCTTCAAAGCTGAAAACTTAATTTAAAACTTCTTTTTCTACTTCAAAGATAATTATTTTTCCTTTCGTTTTTTCCCGCCTTTTTCTTCGTAATAAATCAGAAAGCAAAAACCCTTTGTCAACTTTCTTATTTTCAACATTTAGTCACGCGAAAATGAAATATCGAGAACTTTGTCGGTATTAACTTTTAGTCGCATTTTGTCAGTTATAATAAGAGTAATCACGCACCGGTCTAAAAATTACTTTTTTACTTGATTTTTAGTTTTATTTTTTTTATAAGGGTGTATTCATGAGGGTTTCCATGTACCGTTTTAACTACCGGGGCTATTACAGCATATGGAGCCTACTTAAGGGGGATTAAACGCGATAGTACAGATCGCTGCTCCGCATGAAAACTACTTTTCATTCATTTACTCATTTTCAAAGATTATTATTTTCGGTTTCTTTTTATGATAGATTTTTTTTGGGTTTTTTTTTTTTTTAGAAGGCACGAGGTAGTAATAGAAGTTTTTAAAATTCCGTTTCGGCAAAACAAAAAAGAGGTACCTAAAAAATCGCTATGACAAAAATCAGTCTGGACGGAGGAAGATAATTATTAATTTGTGGAAATTAAAAACGTCGGGTATTATGAAAGTTTAGAATATATTAAAAGTTTAGTGTTTTTTAAAGGTCGTCTCTACTTTTTTCTTTTTATCGAGTCCTTTTGAATGACGTAATTAATTTTTTTGAAATTTACTTTTAGTTCATTTAGGAGTCGTATAACTCACAGAAATGTGGATCCACAGAAGGATCTTTGAAAATATCATGGATAACTAGAACATCGAATCAAAAAGTTCTAGAGATGGCCAAAACAGAAAGAATGTTAATAAAATCCATCGTACATAGGAAAATAAAATATTTCGGTCATATAATCAGAGGAGAGAAATATCAACTCTTGCAACTAATCCTTCAGGGAAAAGTAGACGGAAAGTGAAGCCGAGGAAGGCGGAGAACGCCCTGGTTAGATAACATCAAGGTATGGACGAGAACATGGTCGTTAGAAAGACTTATGCAAGATGCTAGAAATAGAAGTTTTTGATGCTGACATATGTGATCGTCAACGTTCTTCGAAGAGTATGACACCAAGAAGAAGAAGAAGAAGAAGAAGAAGAAGAAGAAGAAGAAGATGAAGAAGAAGAAGAAGAAGAAGAAGAAGAAGAAGAAGAAGAAGAAGAAGAAGAAGAAGAAGAAGATAACTTACAGGGTAACGTGGAATAACTTAAGTCACTCGGGCAATTAAGATTAAAATTAATTTAAATAATAATGTAGTCGCGATCAGGGGACATATTTCCGGAACAGTTGTTATATCAAAAAACTAAAGTAAAACTAATAGACACGGAGAAATTAATAATTATATAAAATTCGCCCATATGCAAACAGCTCCATATGATATTCATGAACTTACGGATTAATAAACACCATGAACACGGGGAACTGATTAGATTTCGGTGAATTTTTATACATAATCACTAAATAATTTTTCCATGTATTCACCTAAGAGTTATTCGACAGATGTAATGATTTAATATAGTACATTCGTTGCTTCGCCTACTTGATCGCTTTTGACACGTCACGGCTGGGTATAATTATTGTTAAATAATGATATTTTCAAATTCACGTAATGTCAGGACTGCGGCAAAAGTGCCAGTGTGGTTTAATTAAATGCGACCTTATAAAGAGCAAAAAGCACTCATTAAACGTTCCTTATTTATTCCTTAAATTAGAAAAAACGTCGACTCGCATTCAATTCTTTACCAAACGCCTCTTATTTGTTTCGTCCAGAATTGTTCGTTACTATATTTTCACTCTTGGCAAGAAAATGATTACATGATTAAGTTAATATAAACGCAAAACGATTATTTACCCTTATTATTACGGACATGGTAAAAATTAGTGAAAATGCATGGGTAGAATCTTTCTGCCACACCATTTATCCGAGTTATTCAATTAAATAATTAATATATTACTCCTTACAAAGTGAAAAATGTCAAGCAAATGTGTTAGCATCATCCACGAATACCAGTATAATTGGAAGAAAAAAACTGACCAGGCCGAGCCTGGCATTTTATTCCTAGGAATATATATTCCTATTTTAGTCCATATTTTATTTTTCATTTCATATAATTTGTCAGCTTTCGCATTTTTTTCGATTTTGGCGAAACATACCTTCAGTTCCGTCTGTCTGTAAATCTTCTGCCGAAGTTGCAATTAAACAGAAGAATTCTACAGCATTATTTCGCTTCCGTGCGTTGAATCTGCTGCTGTCAGTGTCTTCTTTATTCGGAATTTTTTGGTCTTCAGTCTTCACGAATGAATTATCAATAATTCTACGGTCTCTCTGTTGCTAGTCTCTTCTGACTTTCCGAGATGTCGTGAAAGCCATTCAGGGCTTTCCATCATCCTTCGTAGTTGTATACTCCTTAATTCATATTATTTGACTCGTCATCATTTTTTCACATTGATCCGCTACGGACTTTTAAAAGTTTGACTCGGATTATTTTTCAGTTCCTTAAAAGTCTTTGCTTAAATTCAACGCCAAATTTTGGCCAGTTGTTCCGGTTGTTTTTATGTTTCTTTGTTTTTTTAATCTGTTTACCGATTAGTTTTTCTTCTGAAAAACGATCCTCTCCTCGAATTTCCCTCACGTGATCACTCTCTTATAATCCCCTTATTATATCCGTTTGCGTTTTGACGATTATTGCCTTTGTCCCGTTTTATTTCGTTCCCCAATAAAGCGGTCATTCCTCTTTTTTTTCTTTTTCTTATTTGGTCTAGGTATCAATTAGCCATCAAACATACCACGAAGGAATAGCAAAATACAAAACGAAGGGTAAAAAATAGTCTTATTTGAGTGTTCTCTTACTACTGAGACCTCTCTTTTTCCTATTTTTCGGAATTTTTCGGAATTTTTCAGCCCCTACTTGTGGTTTTTATATTCAATATATTTTGGAATGATCCTACTTCGGTCTTTTTCCTTTGCAATTTAGAAATATTTCTTTCCAGCAATAACATGATATCAGTGACACTGGAATAAGGTTACCAACAATGCGCATAGTTGCACTTTTTCCATTGGATGTTCAAACCCCGCTAAAAAAATGACTTTCCAAACCATGCGATCCCACATAAAAACTTTACATACTCGTATGTTTGGAAATCAATGCTATCAACGAAAATGTTATAAAAGTGTTTGCGCAGTCACGTGTTTATTGATCTTACGAATGATTTTAAAAATTTTATTTGCATCTGTTTTGCAGAAATGAAATAAACGTTTAAGATTTAGAAAATTAAATATACTTATAAAATATAAAATTAAAAAAAAAAAAAACGATAACGAAAAGCAAATTATTGTGAAGCAATTCTTTAGATTTCAGTTAATGGTTAAAAATGTACTTTTGGCGAATATTTGACTATTAATAAATTATACGTGTTAAATAGATTCACACAGCTGCATATTACAGAAAAATTTGTTAAATTAATGATTATTAAAAATTAAGATTTTTGAGTATGTTTAGAAGATGAAGATTTCTGGATAATCACCACCGCATTACATGAATTAAATTAAAGTTTGTGCAATTTTTGTTTTCGACGCTGTCCGGTAATCTTGTGTGTTAATTAATTAAATTGTTTTTTCCTTAATAGAAGGTAGTTTTGTTAGCATACTTTTTACGCTCGGATATTTTTTCCAGCAGTATTTCATTGTTCACATTACAGCGTAAGAAAATTATTCAGTTAAAAAATTGTCTTTAGCGTTGGCGGTGAAAAGTGGGAAAAAGCATAGTGAATATAAGTACGGAGTCGATTAAAGCCCGCGCTAAATGGAATTATTCGCGAGTAATTAAGTAAATTAACTTTTAAAGTGAAAAAAATTAGTTATTAAAGAGAAAACGAAATAAAAACGTGCCAAAGAAGACTAGAAACTTGGGTGAAAAACTTTATACGGAGTAAACATACGTAACGCAAAAGAACATCGATAAAAGTGCGATCTTGCGAATTTATCCTGCCGTTCGGAAATAAAATACTAACATATTTTTTTTCTGGTGATTCAGTAATATTGATTGATTTTGATATTTTTCTATTCGATTTTTAAATGAACAGTTGAACATACATTGTGCCTGTTGATGATTGATGCTTGAACTGATCGTGCTGGCAACAGAGAAAAATGCGTGCGGCTAGCGAATGCGATTTTTACATCTGATTTACCACGTTACAGCGGATAGAGAATATTTTTATTTTTATTGAAGAAGAATTCTGTTTAACGAGTCCGCAGTGATGAATCGCCCGTTTTATTTAAAATATTCTGGGTCGCTCGAGTAAATTTTTTTTTTTCTTCTTAGAATATAAAACGACTGAATTAGAATAACTTAGTTATTATTTGACGGAAACGTTGTTATTACCGCGTGAAGTATGCTCCGATGCTATCTCGATCTAGTATCAGCGTTACACATTCATTACTCGAACGAAGATTCTCATTTGTATATGTGAAGTGGTTTTCTCTCTTTCTGCGCTGTTTGCATTTTTTCTTCTTTGAGCTTATAAGTCTGCACTCCTCAGATTCTTCTTCGGTTACATAATTGAAAACTGACTTTTTAAAAATTCAATTCTCTCAAACTCCAGCACAGGCCCGGGCATATTTTTCCGATCTGCCCTGACGTCAAATTCCGTCTATATGGGGAACTAATGGAATATCGAAAATCTAGTTTAATGCACTGCAAATGAATAACCGAGCATCTTCACTGACTAGAAAAACCGTTGTCGTACCGTATGACGATTCTAAGATAACCATACACCAAATTCTCGCTCAGCACGCGCGAGTTCAAACTCCTTCCAGGTAGGAAAAATTAATATAATTTCATCATTCGAGGTCAACCGACGAAATGATTTTCATTGAGTTTAGAAAAAAAAACGAATAAACAATTTTTAAAAAAACTCCGAATGCTTTATTTACATTCTATTTAAAAAACATTAGGGACTATACAAAAAATTTTCTCATCGAAAATCTCTAAGATTATATATCTGCGTTTCCGCAGAACATAGCACACGACAGAGCAGAACATGTATACATGTTTGTACACATATATATATATATACATATATATATATATATATATATATATATAACTCGGCCATTTTGGCCTCATAAGGGGCTGCGCCACTTGACTCCTCTTGCTTACATTTCTGTCTCTTTCTCTTCTATACTTTACATAAAATTATCAAAATTTACAACGTAATTCTAAATTGGTTCGTATCAATATAATAACATAATCACAAAAAGCCTATAAAATATAACAAACGTTACATAAAATGGGACATTTTTTGGGACATTTTTTCTAATGGGGTATAGCCTAAGAATTAATTTAATTTATAAAATTAAATAAATTTTCAGTTTTAGTTTTATTTTTATTTTTTCAGTCGCTTTAATTTCGCGTGAGAAAGGTAAGGGTTTTACAGTTATTTTTCGCGCTACTTAGAATATTTTTCCTACTTAATGAAAATACGTTTTTGTTAAGATTTTACTTTTAACGCTAAATTTTCAATTAACGCTATTTATAAATTTTTGATATTCCATTTTTATTAATACAATTCAAATCATTTGTGGATTTCGATTTTTTCATATTTTTCTTGTAATCGATATTTTTGGAGAGGGCAAGCGTTCCGTGGCTTATTTTGACGGTTTAGTTTACTCATTTTAAGAAAAGAAAGTGAGTAACTGTTTCAAATTAGTATTATCAAATTAGTATTAAAATTAAATGATTTTAGTAATTTTTTGTTTTTTTTTTCGTTTATACGAAAATGGAAGATCGATAGGTATTGGAAAATTGTACAAGTGCAGATTATTTTTGTTTCCATCATCTGTGACATAAAAATATTATTCGCAAAATCGCGTGTATCGAAATAAATGTAAACTAAAATTATTTTAAACATTCCGAAATTTTACAAATTCGAAATTGCTGTAATTTAAACGAATTTTACTCAACGATTATACGATTCGACGCAATTGCGAATGGTTGAGTTTTTTTTTTTTTTATTTTTTTTTAAACAGTCATTCATTGACAACATGGGGTTGTTCTAAAATAAATTGGCGGGCGGAGAAAAAAAGCGGAAATGGGTCAATAAGAAAAGTAAGTTCAGGAAACATGAAAAATAATAAAATATATGATGTAAAAAATTATATTACGTGTATTTTTTTTTTTTTTTTCGAACGTTTAATTCAGTTTCAATAATTATTTTTCGCGTTATCCGGGAAAATGAGTTGTTTTATTAAAATTGAGATTAGAATTAGGAAACATGAAAAATGATAAAATACAGTGATTAAAAATCAGCCTTTTCGTTATTGTAAAAAGATATATAGGGGCGTATTTTTTTCTCTTTTTCTTAGAACTTTTAATTCAGTTTCGGTAATTCCTTTTCGCGTTACCAGGAAAGTGATTTTTTTCATTAGAATTGGCAATTAGAATTATTTAATTTCGTCAACAGAATTGTTTGAGGAGAAGGAAAAATGAAAAAAAAAGGTCTACGAGATTAATAAACTGCCATAAGTAATCATTTTCAAAAATAAGCAACAGGGGAAAATTTTTCTCGGAATCCCGATCGCGATTATGTCGAGCGTATTAATTTGCTTCGTCCAAGATGAAATATTAATTTAGATAATATTTTCAGCTGGTCTAGGATAATTCGTTTATCGATTATTAGGGTCTCATTTCCAGCGAGATGCGGTAAACGTGAATTCTTTAATGCCTTAAAATTTTCCCTAATACGGATCATCAATATCAGTTGCGTTCAATCTCTAATAACGGAAAGAATTCGGACATTCGTAGCCGAGCTTAAAAATTATTTATTTACATGCCGTTGCTTTACTTCGTGCAATATTTTAATATCTAAATAAAAGCACTTTTAAAGTTTTAGATATTTTTTTAAATTAAGCATTCGAAGTCTAATAAAATATTTTGTTTAGTGTCAATTCAGTCGCAAACGATGATTTTCTAATAGTATTAATTTGATTGATACCTATAATGACAAAACTTTGGAATGTATGATTCTTGAAATAAGTGAGCTGTACATATTCGTGTGCGTATGCATGCAAGACAAATTGAAAAGATCTCTTCAAAAGCTATGAAGAGCTTTTTTTTTATAGCAGCCGATTCCATCGAGCGTTCAACTTTTGCAAAATATCTTTTTAAAAATAACCACAACAATATATAATGTATTTATAATATAGAAACAGATAAGAAAATCTTACGGAAAAATATTCAGTATTCTTTCCTAAACTGTTTAGAAATATTTCAAATTTATACCTATTGGGACAGTGATGTAAATTTACGCCCGGTAATTCTTTTCGCGTTTGGTGATAAACATACGAAGATTTTAACAAAATCCAGTATTAATATATATATTTGCAAATGTTTCTTTTTAAAATTATACGTTTAATTTTGTTTAAAGAAGAAAACCAAAAAAAAAAAAAAAAAAAAAACGAATCGAGCTTTGAGAGTTTTAATTTTTGAAATATGGATTACACTCCGCGACTACTTCGTAATTTATACATTTTTGCATATTGTATGTACTTTAATTATAATTATACGCTACGAAGAGATTGGGAAAACAAGCTGTTGCGTAATATTTTATAAAAGTAGAAATTTTCAAATTGCTGGGATTTTTAAAATTCAAAACGAGTAATTAGAAGAAAAAAGTTACCTTTATTTACGGGCGGTGTCACAGGATATGCCGGTGGAAAAGTATAAGCTGGTCGAAAAGACGCTTGTTTCGGCAGAGAAACAGGAAGTTGCTTCTGCAAATTCGAATAGTCCAATATCTGCTGCTGAGTCGACGGAAGTGCCAAAGGGATCGGCCCGGTCGGCGCATTTGGGTACGTGCTCAATGGGTAATGTTGGTTTTGGTAAAAAGTTCGCGCGAGCGTATAGGAAGCGCTGTCTAGTAGAAGTGCCCAACTGGTTAATAGCGTGCAAAGTGAAAAAAACATTTTTTGGCGTTGACAAAAATTATGAAATTAAAAAAAAAGAAAAAAGAAAAAAAAAGAAATAAAAACTGAAAAAGCAATTATATAGAAGATATTAAAAGTTACGAGTTGGGTTCGTGGACGATGTTAGTGTATATTATCATCGATATTGTATATCGGGAAGCGTTTGTAATCGATTTATAACGACCGGTGTGCGATACGTCCGAAACAATGTCAGGGTCGGTGTTGTTTCCACTTCCTTATATACCCGCGCTGGAGAAGACTCCAGAGGCTTTGCTCGATTGTTCGGGGTCATCCGTCTTATCTGGCTGTCTCGCTTTATTACATCACATTTAATCTTCCAGCGACCACGTCTCACTCCGCGCTGGACAGCTTTAACAACGGCGCATCATCGCCGCACTCCTTATCAGACAGTTTCATTCAGTTTTCATTTTTCGCGAAATATTTTTTCCTCCAACGAGAATAGCCGTTTTTTCCCGTAACATCTCCTCATCTGTTCTCGTATTCTCATACATAATTTATGAGATCTCTTTAGACCCCGCGGTATTTTAGATGCGGCTATGCGGCAGCCTTTTGCTGTCGTTTACCCTCGTACTGCTTAAAATAGAAATCCAATTTCGACCGAGAGCTGATTCAATTTTTTCCCAATCTGCTTGCTATACTAGCGCAGATGTTTGACAAGTTGCAATTATCTTCTTCTGATGCTCCGATAGTTGTTCAGTTTTGTGTCTGTAACAGAGTTTAACGAACTTCATCTATGTAGTAATATACTTTTGCATGTACATACGAATACATGCGTGCGTAAGTGTGTGCGCGTACGAGTGAATCTTTCGCATTCCGCTTTTTTCGCGAGGTTCGATTTTAATCTCGAAATTAATTGACCATTCACGCTGAAGTGTTGTTAGACGATCTAGTAATTCCGAAAAATCTGTTAACACGGAATAGGAGGGTTATATTCTTCTTATTCGACAGATGAAATGCCACGCGTTTAATGGAACGCCGAAAATACACGATTATTAATCGAATTGTCAAAAAATAAATGTTTAAGCACGCCAAATAAGCACTAAAATGTAGCACTTCGCGCAAACTACCCTAACTCGTGTCTTCGGACTCTTAAATGGTTCTCGGCAATGTCAACGAACCGTCGCCGGTGACAAATAACGGTTATTTTCAGAACAAGCGGTACGCGGGCTAATAATATTAATAATTTATTTGCAATAATTTCGGTTTTTGCTTAAACATTTTTTTAAGTCAATGACCAGAATTATTTGCCTGAAATAAACCGTATGAATTATTTATTAAGTATTTCCAGTTCGTACGGATAAGTTTTGCATTCGTTTCATTTTGATACGAAAAATTGTCAATGTGATGATGAAAAAATGAAACTATTTCAGTCCCATAATTAAAAAGCCCGACTTGACCGAAAACTTCGGGCAAGAAATTAAATTTTAAAATCTTGCGGGCAATTGTTGCCCTTGAATAACAATGACTAATACGTAATCACAAATAATAAAACAACTTTTCATCTTCTCCTTCGCACCACTTTTTATTAGCATCTCTTTAAATCGCTCTAACATGGTTTTAGTTCTCTCGCCGCATTAACTGTCCCTTCCGTAACGACTGAGTCTTGCTCCATTGTTTTTTGTTTTTTTTTTTTTTTTTGTTTTTTGGAAGCGGTTTTTCTGTTACGATTTCCTATATATGTGTTTTCGAGTATTTTCAGGTTTTAACGAAAAGGTTAGCCGGCGGGCTACGGATTGTTAATGAAATGTTAGATCTCACTGATAGCGGAAGGTTGAATCATATTTAGTCAAGATTGATTCGTCGGTTCAGATCATTTAATTTTTTCTTTCTTCAGGTGATTTTAATATCAGCTTTTCGGAGCAATTAATTGAAATTTAGAATAACTAATTTTTCTTTCATTCGCAAGTTTCTGTTGCTATCAGTTTTTTCGCGTTAACCTTGTATTAGTATATTACAGTTATCTAAAAGTTTCACTTGTGCTGGAGTAATGTCCATAATTGACCGACCAAAAAAAAAAAACCCTCGCTTACGGTCAGTTACGGTAATATTATCTCAATAACGGTCAGGCAAAAATCTTGATAATTCAAACGATCCACCATTATATCACCACCATCATCCACATATTATTCATCAGTTGAAACAGCAACCACAATGGTACACCTACATCTGATACCGGAATATGTAATACTAACGATAGAATATTAATTTTAACTACTGCTACCAAGCACTATCAATTCCCTATTTCTCTCTCATGTTACCGTTTACACGGATGGTTCGAGGGGGCTTGGTGGCGTTGGTGCTTCTTTCATCCTTCCTGATTTTAACCTCTCACAATCTTTTCGCCTTCCTTATTTCTGTTCCATATTCATAAACGAATTATTGACTATTCTACGTTCTATTATTTTCATTTCTCCGAATCAATTTTCCTCTAAATTTTTAATTATCTCCGACTCTTTGAACTATCCTCTCCCCTTTCTGATCATTCGTGTGACTTTGTTATCCTCCGTATACGTTCACTCATTCACAATCTTTCCTATCTCCATTCAATCAATATTGATTTGCTGTGGGTACCTAGCCACTCGGGCATATTTTTGGTAATGAAGCGGCTAATATTCTTTGGTACTCGGGCTGTTGCTGCTTCCTCTCGTTTTTTTTTAAAAAATTCCATCCTCCGATAACCTTCTATCAATTTGTAAAAGCTTTCATATCCGATTTTGGTCGGATACCTATGTTTCTTCTTTTTCCAAAAGTTGTTCCTTTTACCTGTCAGTCCAGCCTACTCTTCCTTCATATTCATGATTTCTTTTGCATCCCTCCCTTCGTTGTTCCGATGTTGTTTCTATTGTTCGCATGCGCTTTGGCCATTCTTTGCTGCCTTCCTCCAGATTTCGTTTCTCCACACTGTCCTCTCCATCCGGATGATGCAGTTATTTGCGACACCGATCACCTGTTCTTCCAGTGTTCATTCCTCTCCGTGGAGCGTTCTGCCTTATATTCTTATTTGCTTAAGCTTGGACTTCCTACCCCTTATTGTGCCTCCTATATCCTGTCCTTTCCTTCCCCACTAATTATTCCTGCTATTTGTTCCTTTTTAGTTAAAATTTCTGATCGGATCAAAATATAACCGACTTCTTTCCTTACCTTTTGTTTCTGGGTAAAGGTCCTTGGTTGACGAGCCCAAAAAAAAATAAAATAAAAAAAAAAACGAAAAAAAAACCTGCTCCAACATTATTCTGATCATTTTTTTCCCGCTTCTTACTAACAACGCAACGAACGTTAATGTGATTCAACAGAGAAAAATACCGATTAAAGAACATTTGTCAGAATCTGAAGGAATCATATTCAATTATCACGTTGGTTTAAAAATAAAATACTACCTGATGTCAGAAATTGTATCGAAGGACAACATAGAATCTCGAGAGTTAACAATAACGACAATTCTAGGATTTATTAATGGCGGTGGTATTATGAGTTTAAGCCTTCGGAAAAGAATAATGCGCTGCTATGTATGGACCGTCCTAAAATATTCCTGTGAAACATAGACCATGAATGCAGATTGCGAAAAAAGATTAGCAGCTTTCGAGATGTGGTGTTATCGGAGGCTATCGAAAATATCATGGACCGAACACATAAAAAATACGGCAGTGTTAGCAAGAATAGAAGAAAAACGGAAACTAGTCGAAGATATCAAAAATCGAAAAATGAAATATCTGGCTCACAAATGTAGAGAAAACGACTTGTTCATGCTGACGGTACAAGGGAAGATACAAGGAAAGCCAATAAAAGGACGAAGGAGATTAGAATTAATGACAACGAACCTTCCGGCAAACTCAACATGTAAAAGTCTACGAGAGACGATTACTCGGGCCAGAGATAAATTAATTTAATAATGCGTACAATTTCTTGTCTCAAGAGACGCAACCGTGATGATGATGATGAACAATAATGAAGTGATGCTAAATGAAGAAATGGTTAAAAAATTTTCGAACAAGTGTGGAGGAATTAGATTTAGAAACTACTTCATTAAGTCTAAATGGCAAAACCGTCAGCAAAAATTATCCTTTCAAACGTCTCTCCCGTTATATACCGAATAGTATTCTGTAGAAGATTATGCCATTTTCAATATCTATATATTAAGAGTCAAGCTGATGTTGTGAGCTGATCAAATCTATATTCGAAATAACATGTCCGATACAAACCTTCAAGTTATTTTACTATTACACATAAGAAAAGAATGTACAGAATGATAGTTAGCGTGCTTTAAATGCTATTAAATGAAACAAACAGATAAACGGCATGCGATGAATCGAGTAATAATCACGAACGGTCATTACCTCACGTTTCATCAGCACTGAGATCAGCGGCTGCTAGCCCTTAAAAGACTTTCAAGGAAAACACCGAAGAGTATCAGAAAAAATACCTTCTTCCAAAAATAACCTGAAACTGATTCATCAAACGACGGAATGAATTTTAACATCAGTCGGCAATATTGTTAATTAAGGACGCCGTACAATCCGTTCAAAAAAACCTTGAAACATTTTTCGCCGTTTATTGCCATGCGTGTATAAATAACGTGATCCCAGTTTCCTACCGCAGTTGCTGAGTTTACATCGGATATCGCAGGATTGATTAACATGATCGCAGAAATCCGACCTTTCTTCCAAGATCCTACTATGAAAATGTGGTTTACTAAAATCGAGAAAATTTTCATTGAACATCTTAAACAGCAAAAGAAGGAAACAAATTTTTGACCCACAGCGTACAGCAAAATGAGAATACGGATGACGAATTGCTTCATTATTAGAGATAAATTAGTAAGAATGGAATGGAAGGAAGAGAGAATATGACTGATTGATATAATAAAGTGGTCACAGGAATAATATCAGGAAGAGGAAAATAAATTGAAAAGCGCTTAAGAAGTCAGAAATAATGAGATAATTTGAGAAAAGACAATTGAAGAAATTATGACTGACCTATTTGTGAATATAGAACAGAATATAACACGTATAAATTAAAGAATACAAATAAAATACTAAAAGTTTAAAACAGACAATATTATAAACTCAACAATGTCTCCGATTTGAAACATTGTAAATTAAAATTTATACACATGATTTAAGTATCGTTTAATAGTGTTTATTTAAAGTAAATTTTTAAAAATATAAAAATACTAAGAACTTGCCTTAGTATAGTAAAAAGACTGCTGAAAATAACGGATGTTTATTTATGTACATATTCATATATATGTATATGTATGTGTGTGTATGGATGCGTATATATGTATGTGAAACGGAAAAGATTCCAATAAGGGTAAAAATTTGAAAGGATAAAAGAAACTATAGCATCAGCGGGCTTTCACCTAGGACAAGTCCTTGTTAATAGTTTAATTTCTTGTATGCCGCTGATGTTTTTGAGTCTCAAATTTCGAGGCAGCCTTTCTACAGTACTTTTTTCGGGGACACCCGAATTGCGCACCAACACTTAACGCAGTGACAAGTCGGACTCGAATTGTGCACCGACCCGAAATAGCCCGCCCGCTGAGAACTCGAATTGCGCACCGCTTTGAAAAAAAATTCCGGATTTTATAAAATCAACGAAGGAATAAAATGAGTAGAAATCGCTCTTTTAGTGACTTCTAAAATGTCTTATCATATCTCGATGGGGAAAGTTTGCTATTTGGAATAACATTTCGGTTGCGAAAAATAGGCCGTTAGCAGTACGGTTCTTATTTTAAATATTTTTAACAACCTCTAGGGAACATACACATTTAAGGAATGTCGCATAAAATAGAATAATTTTTTGCGCGAATATTATATAAAATAATGTGTAAATTACAATAATTTCTAACTGAATTTGTAGAATTTTCAGTGCACGGTATATTATATTTCATGAAGCTTCTGTTTCACATTAATACAAAAAAAGATTAATATCAGCTGATTAATTTACATAAAATACAAATGTGTTGACCGTATGAAATTTTCGAGTTCTGCCAATAGTAAAAATAAATACTTTCACAAATCCAGTCAAAAGCATCATGTCGCGAAACCTGTTCCTCAATTTCCGCCTCTTCCTTCCAGTCGTTCTCTGCTTCCTTCTAATGGCTGGGTCATTAAAAATTCCAATCCTTATTTGTCAAAAAATCCGAAATCTTCTACCGACAACTCAATAAACAATAGTCGCAATTTATCATCTTCGATTATAGAACTCCTCGCGAACCACAATATACCTACTACCTCCACCTTTGTAAACTCTCTCTCTAATCTTCTGTCTAATCAATTTCTTTCATTTTCTTGAAGCCACTAATGTTTTATTTTTCAGTCTTTATTATCCCATCTTTTCATATAGTGCTATGGTCATCTTATGCCTGAACTCATGAACAGAGATCCGTGCACTTTTCCCTGTCCACATTTTCTAACTTTCATCTTTAACATTAGCGAGCTTCGCGACTCTTTTAAAAAATCCTCCAACTCTGCTCCTGGTATTGATTGTATCTCTTTCCTAATCCTTAAAAACCCCTCCGATTCTTCCCTCAACACTTTCCTCAATATCTTTAACTTATTTATTAATTCAGGCTATGTCCCAGAATCCTGGAATTCCTTTATCATTGTTCCTACTTCCAAGAGAAATTCCTCTGCCTTCCGAGCCATTTCCCTTGCTCCTTGTATAAGGAAACTCTTCGAGAGTATGCTGAACAGGTGACTTATTTGGTGGCTGGAGTGTAACAACCTGCTTCCTAATAATATGTTTGGCTTTCGTCCGGGATTGGGTCCTCCTGATTCCATTAGTCTTCTCCTTTCTGATATCTATAAATCTTTCATAAACAAAAATTATACTATTGCCTCCTTCGTTGATGTCTCCAATGCGTTTAATATCGTACACCTCTCTACGCTGCAGGACAAGATGCTCTCCATTAACATTCCTCTCCAGTTTACCTCACTTATTGTTAATCTTTTTCAAAATAGAACCGTGCACCTATCTACTCCTGTCTACTTCACTTCACGGAAAGTATTTCAGGGTCTACCGCAGGGCTCCTGCCTTAGCCCTATTCTTTTTAATATTTATATCTCCAACATAGCTCGACTTCCTCTTAAATCATCTTCTCTATACTTTGCAGACGATATTGTTATATATTCCACTTCTAGGCCCATTTCAGAAGATAATGGTGACCTCAACGATTTCCTGATTTTTTTAGAAGCCGCTCTTTCCAATATTTGTCTTTCCATCTCTCCGGCCAAGTCTTCATGTGTTGTTTTAACTTTGCGTCCTTATAATCCATCTTCAATAATCCTGTCCGTAAATAACTGTGCTATTCCTCTTGTCTCATCCTTCTGCTACTTAGGCACCTTTCGTAGCAGCCATCTTATTTTTCAGGAGCATTTAAAATACTTATTCAAATCCGTTTCTAAAAGGCTAAACCTTCTCAAAGCTCTTTCCCCGTGCCATGGTGGGGGGGGATCCTTGTATTCTTATAATCCTATTTAAATCTATTATCCGTTCGAAGTTAGATTATTGTTCCTTCTTGTACGGTAGTGCTTCTTATACAACTCTTTCCAAACTGGATCGTGTGCAGAACCTTTGTCTCCGCCGCCGCCTTGGAGCTTTGAAGTCATCCCTCACTGCTGCAGTTCTTTCAGAAACCAACATGGTTCCTCTATATATTCGTCGGTCTTGTCTTGGTTATCGCTTCTTGACTAAGCGTCTTCCTATTTCTTCGTAAAATTTTATTAACTTTTATCTTGCCATACTATACAACTGGCGCTTCTCTGCTAGGAAAATCCCTATTCTTTGTCATATATCCAAACGACTTAATCAATTCGCTCCTTACGTTTTCTCTTATAAAAAACTCCCTTACTTCACGCTTAATTATTCCAATTTCTTTTGTACGCCTAAAAAATACTCTCTTCCGCCTTTCATAAGAACCTGTCGGCTCATGCAATTCTTATTTCCTTTCCACACTGCTATCTTTACTGATAGCTCCAAAACAACGGACGGTACAGGAGCTTACTTTTTGGTCCCATCACTCAACTATTTTGAATCTTATAAACTGCCTTCCTTCAGCTCCATATATACCGTGGAGTCCTCTGCAATCCTTCGTGCTATCCAATACATTTCGTCCAACAACGGCTTCAATAAATTTCTGATAGTCTCGGATTCAAAAGGTGTTCTACTGTCTATCGCCTCTCTTCTTCCTCGTCATTCCTCAGATTTCATAATTCTCCTGATTCGTTCTCTTGTTACTAGATTGTATAGCGTTCGTTCCATTCAAATCGATTTTTTATGGTCCCCCAGTCATGTTGGCATTGAGGGCAATGGATTGGTTGATTCATTAGCTCGATCTACCGTTCAGATTGGTCAATTTCTATCCAAATTTTCTTCTTGCAATCTTAACATTCTTTCCAGGAATTGCCATTGTAGACGATGGCACGATATTTATCCTCTTTTATTCTCGAATCCTGAATCCTTCTTTCTTAGTATCCAAACCCATCCTCCTCTGTACCCTTGGTACTATGACTTCCCTCATCTCTCCCGCTTTCTTATCTCTTCCATTTGCTGGCTTCGTCTAGATCATAGTCGTCTTCCGGCATCCTCTTTTCACTTTTCTATAACCTCTTCTTCTTTTTGTTTCTTCCATCCGGATGATTCTGATCTACTCTGCGACATAAATCACATCTTCTTTGAATGCGCGTCTGCATCTATAGAACGCTCTCACTTCTATAGTAAACTCCTGAAAATCGGTTTGCCTACTCTATACAGTGCTTCCTTTTATTCTTTCACTTTCACCCCCGCAATCATTCCTATTATAGCGTCCTTCATAGCTTCTACTTCCAGTAATATTCAACTTTAATTCGTTTCTC
Source organism: Icerya purchasi (assembly GCA_039619475.1). Lineage (NCBI taxonomy): Eukaryota > Metazoa > Arthropoda > Insecta > Hemiptera > Monophlebidae > Icerya > Icerya purchasi. The sequence continues at coordinate 248,417,997 of CM077116.1, forward strand.
CCTCTCTCTCACTAACATAACCTAATGCTGGTTAATGCCCTCAAAATTTACAATTAGTACAAACTGACAATTATACTAAAATGAATAGTTTTCGGTAACGGATAATTCCAAAAAAACATAAAAATATACAAAATTTATAACCAAGAAATTGGCTCAATTGCAAGCTGGGGAAATAGGGAGGTTGCATTTCCCAAACTGTTGTTCCCAGAAGGCAGTTGTATAGGTTCCTTACGCCGTAATAGTTTATAGTTTTATTTTAAATTTTATTGATGATGTTCGTATTTATTTATACATTTTTATTTAGTAGATTAAATTTAATTCATATTTTTATTTATCATATATTAATAAAAATCTGAGACGCTCATTCTATTTTTCTGTTCATTTATTGACATAATGATTGTACATTATTTACACAATTTTTTATTTTGTCGTTAAGGAAATATTTTTTCTTTTAAATTTGTTTCAACTCGTCGCAAATTTTGAAAGTTCTTCTAAGAAACTGAAATATGTATTCATTACTTCAGTGTAGTGTTTTCCATCAATATACAACACGTCCGGGAAAAAAATATTTTTTTGGACTTTTATGTTTCTAGCACCTTCCGATCATTTAAATTTGAAGGTAAAATATCGTTACATTTTTTCCCCAAAATATTCCTTTATATATTTACGAAAACTACATTCGTTTGCCGTTTTTAAATCCAAATGGGGTTTAAATTAAAAATGGTTACTGAAAATGTTTATTGCGATGCAAAGTTGTTGTTTGTTGCATATTTTAAATTTCAGGAATAATAATATCGGTTGGCGGGTTATACATTTTGAAGTGATTTTTAGGTAATTTTAAATTCGTCAAATTATATATTCTTAACTTTTTACGCGATGTGTAGCGCTCAAGGGTTAGAAGAGCTGTTCGAACATTATGCATTTTCTGTAAGAGCATTTTAATACTATTTCTGCACATAACTTCACATTTAAATGTGTAACCGTCATAATTTTTCTTCATAAAAAAACATCAAAAATGATCCGACTTGCAATGGTACATCACAATAATTCGACTATTTAAATTACTGCTCCACTTCTAATCATAGAAAATAAAAAATGTGTTTGAGAATTGTTATTTTACGGCTTGTAGAATTCCAACTGTTCCAGAAATATTCATCCCCATAGTAAAATTGTCAACATTGATAACTTCTTAACATTAATGGTACAACGGAATTAACATTAATAGTATATATGAAAGCGAAATATTTCATTAAAAATAGTAACTTGTAAATAAAGAAAAATTTTAGCTGTCGCAGAAAGGTAAAAAATCATAAATGTAAATGGACCGTTAGGAGTATGTTAAATTACTGAAGATGGAGTTAACTAGCAAATTGTAAAAGCCAGAATGAATTTTTAATAATTAAAAAATAAATGAGAACATAAATATGTATCACACAGTGTTATTTATCAAAAGTATATAATATCTGTTTCGTAAACGAAAAATGAAACTTTTTTTTTGAAAAATTTTATATTTTTAAAATTAACCTGGCGTATTTTGAAGTATTTTTTAAATAAACCGTCGTTATAGAGGAAATATTTTTAATACATAAATCGGTGTTATTGTTTTTCGTTGGCGGATTAAAAATTTATTTTTTAATTACGATGCGTGAAAATGTTGAGCGGCCATCGAACATTCAAATGTTATTTGATAAAATGGCCATCAATTTTTGAACTACTGAGTTCAACAAACAGCGATTGTGGTATCGGTACCGTTTTCATTCGTTTTTTTATATTTCATAGCGGCAAACTTTCGGTGTGCAATTCGAGTGTTTAGATTAGTAAACCTTTTTAAACTGTCAGCCAGGTAAACAACGGTGCGCAATTCGAGTGTCGACCTTTTTTCAATATGACGAGCAGTCTTTTTGTCGTCTTGCAAAATAATCGTTCTACCGAAAATTTATATGGCATAATTATCGAAAAAACAAGCAGCGGATTATTCGATTTTTATAAGAATGGTAAAATCGAGTATTTCTTTCGAAGTTTAAAGTTCGTTGTTATCGGTAAAATCTCGGTCATTTAGGCATTACGTGTACTGAATTAGTAGATATTCAATTTTCAGCTTATAAAACTGTAACTCGTTCCTTAGTAGTTCATTTCAAATTATGGCTCAACTCCTTATTCTTCTTCATTTTTTAATTATTCTTTCTTTTACTTCTCTATTCATCCATCTCTTCCTCCACGCTCATGGTTTTTTAGATACTTGCTCTCCCTTGAACATCCTACAATCTTGGCTGTTTGCCGCCTTCGTTTTCATCATAGTCTTCCACTTGAATCATTATTTCGGTTTTCATCTGCTTCTTCTCTATTTTGTCCTTTTCATCACCCTTCTAATTATTTTCTTTGTGACTCTGGTATCATATTTTATTTAAATGTCCGGCCATTCCTAATGGACAATTGACTAAAACTCGGTTTCCTACTCCTCGCATTTCCTTCTTCTTCTGTTATTCCTGCTCTAAAATTATTCTTATCCTCTATCCTTCAACAAAAGATAATAAGTATATAGGGAAATTGTGGATTATGAAAAAGGAATAAGCGAGGGGAAAAACTAATAATAATTTTATATCAATGCCGGAAACGGACTATTATCAATCAATCAATTTATTTTATTTAATTATATACATGCTTAAATATTAATATAACTAAAATATATTTACCACAAATGAGCATAGTTGCGTAGCATTGGTGATTATTATTACATAACTGTCTAGGTTGTGTTGTTTATTGTATTAAATACTTACCTTTTAACAGGTACAAAAGACAACCCGAGTTATTGATAATTTTCACTTTTATCAACCATATTGGTTTACAGAAGTTTCCATTTATATACAAGATTAACGGTAATATTAGATACAACTTATGTCTCAATAACCGTATAAGATATTAACCACGGTTGCATTGAAATGTACAATTACCGACATATTTTTAAGTATTACATACTTACATACCAGATACACATTCAAACCATAACAAATTTTACCACATGCACAAGTAAACTCACTTATTCCGCAAATACTATACAGACAAGTACTGCACACATAATCATTTTTATATTGATAAAAGACCAATCTGCCATCTCCCCCATTAATTATTTTTTAATTTTTTTCTTTAACATAAGTTTACGTATTTATACATTTCTGATGACGGTTAGTGTAAGCTTTCCGAAACGTTAAGTTTTGAGATTAAATATTTTAAACAACATGGTATGCCTACTGTAAATTATTGTTCTAACTATAATCCACCATGCAGGTTTTAAATGTTCAAAGCAAAATATGTTTATCTTTAATCTTATAATAGGAATAATTCGGTTCTCGGAAACGGCTCTAACGATTTTGATGAATATCTCGAATGAGAAGTTTTCAGTGTCTAGGAGTTTGATGAAAATCTCGAATTAAGAGTTTTCAGTGTCTAGGAGTCAATGGGTCGTCGACGTATCATGGTCGAGAAAATTCTACTAAACAAGCAATTGTAAAGGGAAGGCGGCCAGTGTTCGCTTTAGTGATAAATAAAAACAAATTTAAAACTCATAAGTCAGAAATATCTTGTTTTTGACGTAATCACTTGTTGCAAATTTTCAGAGAAAAATAAAATTTAATAAAAAAGTACGCAGGTTGTGCTGATTTGTTATAATATTCTGGACTTATGAATTCTGAATTTTTTATCAAGAACAATTCGCTTAACTCGGCGTCACGCGGTTGACGAGCGTTTAGTTTACTTTGCTACATTTGGGTGAATTACTGAGGAAGTGATGGAAGTGGAAGGTCAAGGTTATAACAATTTCTCAATTGGACTGTCTTCGAGTGGTCGTACCAGTTTCAATTCAATCTTGTGGCGCGTAGGTCGTTTATTGACATTTTTTTCTTAGACGTTTTTCTAGGTAAGCGATTCGCTCACTATCGCGTTTAAAAGTAACAGTTCTCTTTGATTTTTTCCTACTTTTTTATTTGCTCCGATCGTGTTGTAATATTTGGTTTTGTAAAATTTTCGCTATTTAGTACAGTTTTATCATTTGCTTTTTTATTAATTTGGTTTGTGACTAAGATTAACACTTTCATTTTGTAAATTTTTAGTTTTTGAATATTATTTCCCTAGTTGTTTGTGTAAATAATAATTATGGACAATAAAATGGCACAGTGGTTGGAGGAAGACATTTCTGATGAAAACGTAGATGATATTTTCAATTCAGATAGTGATGCGTCCACTGATAGAAAAGATGAAAAGCACGATACACATTTCGAACAGTCGGGTGCGGAATTTTGAACCATCTACAAAAAAAGTAATTAATGAACCAATATATGAAGGAACAAATGGATGTAAATGGGGCTAATCCGTAATCTAGTAAATACAACCCATAAAACTGTGAAGCAGAATTTAGTAACCAAGACACGTGGTGCACACTTGGTGAGGCTTGGTCAAAATAATTTTGAATTCATGGAAACTGTTTTTTTCCGATTCCATGATATCGAAGATTGTAAATTATACAAATCAAAAACTAGAGGAAATGAAATAAAATTCCAGACGTGATAATGACTGCCGTCCGTCCTACTGATACAAATGAATTATTGGCTTTTATCGGAATACTCTATATTTTCCGGAGGTCAAAATAAACGTAACATCTAAACTTGTGGTCAGTCGATTAGACTGCGCCAGACATTTTTCGAGTAATCACGACAAAACGAACGTTCCATACATTGATCCAAGCAATTAACGATGGCACGTAATCGGAAGAATTGAAAGAAAAAAATTAGTCAATTTAGTGGTGGTCCGGGAAATTTTCAATGACTTAGTCAATGCGTGTAAAACTCGTTTTAGCATTTTGTATGCGACTATTGATGAAATGTGTTAACTGATTTTCGGGGTAAATTCAAATTTCGGCAATATATTGCAAACGAGCCCAGCAAAATATGCGATCAAAATTTACGCATTATGCGATCTATTTATATTTTTGATACAGCAAATTTGGAAAGTTACGCCGGTAAACAACCTGAAAACAGAGTCCTCCTCAGGTAGAAAATGATGCTCATAACGTGGTAAAACGGTTTATGCCTCCGATCATCGATGGGAGTGGAAGAAATATAACAATGGACAATTATTTTATGTTCGTGCATCTAGCAAATGATCCGTGGGACGAATCATCGTCTATTCTTGGGACACTAAGGAAAAATAAAGCTGAAAAACCAGCTGAGTTTATCACAACAAAGGTTATTGGAAGATCTGTTTTTAGCTCCATGTTTGCATATGGAAAACCTCCAAATAAAAGTATACTAATATACTCTTATATACCGAAAAAAGGGGATTATTGCTCTCCACAATACACGATGGCGGTGAAATTGACCCACATTATACAGATACGTGCAAGTCAGAAATTATTACTTTATATAACTGCACAAAAGGTGGGGTGTCCGATCGATTACAGTCTGAATAGTCAGTGTCCAGGACTAATAACAGATGGCCGCTAATTATTTTCCATGCTATGTTGAACATAGGCGGAGAATAAATGCTCAAAATATACACAATGATAATACATCAACCAAGCTAACACGCCGCAAGTTTCTTACCGAATTAGGTTTATCTTTGGCAAAAACGCATATGATTTACCGTTCCGATAATGTGAGCTCATTAGCAGCAAGAACTCGACAAATCATCAGGAATATAACAGGTCCCCCTGCACAGTTTCATCATAGCCCGTACCATCAATAGCCACGTCTACCCCGAAAAGGGCAAAATGTAACTTTTGTCCAGCGTGACTGAGTAGGTATAGAAGTTGTACTCTCAGTAAACGTGCCATTTGCCGAGAACATTCCGTTTATGTTTACAAGCAGTGTACAGAAACGCAAGAAGAATGCAGTGAAGGTGAAAATTAGTGAAAATGATGATCGAGAATTCAGATTGCAAGTAACGCTCATTTTTACCTTACTGTTTCAATTTTATTTTTTTAAGTAATAATTCCGTTTCGTCATACTGTGGGTAATAAATATTTTTTCTTTTTAAACTAAAGCTATAGAGATGTATTCTATTTACCATTAAAATTGTAATTTCAATTTAAAATGAATATTATGAATAAATTAAATATTTTAAAACAGTTGCAGAAGTTAAAGAATAAAGCTCTTAAATTTTTATAGAGCGAAAAGCTCATAACCGCGTTATGCGTTGAATAGAGAAATTGAAATTTCGCGATAAAATAAATTTGTTCACAATATACTTGTATTTATATGGGGCGCGATTTCGAAAGATTACATAAAGTAAAATACACCTTGAAAATTGAAAAATAAACTTATGCAACTGTAACTTTCGATCATTATACTGTTTTTTAAAAATGTTTGTGAAACTCCTTTGATTCATCTGCAAGATTTGAGCAAGGTTCGGTCAACGGGTATTATAAATAAAAAGCAGTGATTTTTTTTTTTACCCGCTATAAAAAAACAGGAGATTACTGGTGCTGGATACTCGTCTGCTCGCTCTAGATCGATATGCATCAATCCGACCGGGACATATTTTCACGAATGAGTTTCTGATAGTCTCTGCAAGTTGTAAGTGCAATAAAATGCCTAACCGTACTCGCTGGTAGGAATACTTTCGGCAAGTGGATCTTCCTCCGTTTTCCTATCAGCAGTGTTGTGAGTTCTGATTTAGCGTTTCTGATCAACGCTAAGCCCGTCGAATAGAAAATGACCGCACGACGTGGACATGTAGAACTCACTTGGTTGTTGTTTCGTTTCTCCTTTAATAGGACTAGAGCATCATATGATGGCCGAGTGACTACTTACTAGAGAAGGCAGCTATAGTTATAACAACCTGTGCCCCGTCTACCTATGATAAACTGTTGTGGGATGGAATGGAAAAGAAGAAGAAAGAGAGAAGTGACTTAGAACGATATACTTGTCCTCCCAAAAAAAAAAATCAATAAATGAAAATTTGCCTTAACAAAAAAAAAAAGCAAAAAACGATTGAAATATAAATTTAAAATTGTTTACTATCAGCGTGTAACGAAGTGAGCTGCTACTGTTGATTTTAAAAACTTTCTCATCGTATTAATGAAAAATATTACTGAGAAAAGCTTAGGAATTTTACGTGGATTAATGAAATAAAAGTATTAGAAATCGGAAGGACTACGAAAGACGAGGTAAAAGATGATCTAAAATCTTGCAAAAAAAATATTAGCGGCAAATAACCGAAATCGAGCGACATACAAATCAGATGGAGGTTCTCCATTCAAGAGCGGACGAGTTATAAATAAGGAAGAGGAAAAAAATTTCGTGTCTTGACTAAAAGAAGTACAACAGCCGCTTTGGCGTTTCCGTTTCATTTTCGGTTTTTAATTTTAACATTCGGTATCATTGTTTTCCTCAACAATTCATCAAACTATACCCCCCCCCCGCCAGTAACGGGTGAAATATATTTTACACTATCGCTTTGTTCTTTCAGCTCGCTACCGGCCACAGTGGATCAATGAACAACACCTGCACGATATCTGATTTTCAATAGTAGATAATATTAGAAGAAGAGAGATATCCCACGCGAAAAACATTCGACAAGCCATTAGCGAGCAAAACATTTTTAAATATCCGTCGCAGATAATTAATGATACAAATTCTTTCTGCGGCAATAATTCATTGTATTTTTCTCAATTGGCTCGCTTCGAATCGGAAAAATGGCGCATATTTTCCATTTTTGTTTTTTTTTTTTTTTGTGACTGTCGAGAGAAGTTTTACGTGACGTCGAATCTAATAGATTCGGAATAAATCTTTCTCTTTTTACTACGGCTTAACGGTATATAATTGAGTGTTTTGGTTTCTAGTTGTACGTATTTAAAATAAATTGTAGGTCACACAAGCGACAAATATTTGTCTGCCGGTTCCCTGTAATTATAATCTCCCTCTTACTGAAAAGTAACTTTGACTTGTAAAATAATTTATATTCAATAAATATAAATATATATATATATTTTTATTTTTTATTGTTATTATCTGTTAATAACGCAATCTGGCCAATAAAGTCATTCGACGAAATTTTTGATATGTGATAAGCAGAAAAGAGATGAAGATATCTTTTCTGTTTGAATTATTCTACTCTTTTATGTTTAGGACTGATTGAAACAGCGCAGGAATGTGTTTATATCCGAAATAGTTCAGCGGTTTACGTTTTTTTTTTTTTTTTTTTTTTCATATTTCATTTCTATTTTTGTTCACTTTATTATTAACGTCTGTTTTGGTTTTCGTTATTTAACGTCCAATCGAAGATGTGTTGAGGCAAAAAAAAAAAATAGTTCGTCCTGTATTCCATTAACGTGGAAAACTGTACCGATTTTTTTCGGTCATGTTGTTAGCTGGGATCAATGTTTTTCTTAATTTTTTTGATCCATCATTATGATTTATTTTTTTCTTCTTCTCTTCATTTATACGGACGGTACAATAAAGTAAATTCATAGTTTAGCAAAGAGTGAAGTTGAGGATTATATTGTGGCTGGAGTTTACTAATGAGAGCATAGACTCGACCTTCTGTGATTATTAAATTATTTATATGGAAATTATGAAATGTGATATTTATCTGGCGCATTAAAGCTTTATTTATTTCAAAATAGTATATTACGCAAGAAAAGAATAAAAGGTTTTTTACAAATTTAACGCTACTATACGCGACCGTTTGGACCAGTTCAGTTGAAATTTTTTAACTGACAGACGAATCGCTGTCCGTATTGTTAGATACTTCCCTCGAAGTTACTCGGTGGCGTTTCTGAAGAATGCGGTCTAAGCGTAACGTTATTTCTTCTCTCGATAAACGACGTTTAAAACGTCGTCGAGCTACCGATACTCTTCGCTTAATTTGCTGGCGACTTAGTAGAACCTTTCGAATCTTCAAAAAGCGATTAACTCCATATTTCCAGAGTTGAACGTTGGATGATGATTTCAAATTTTCGGCCGAAAAAATGACAAGTATCGACTGTTATTGGACACGGAAACTCAGACTTCCTAAACTGTTTCTAAATGATCTCTCATTCGAAAATTCCGTACGTTCAGCACGAAAGATTTATGGAGCGACCATATCAAATTGTTAAAGCAGTCCGATATCGCCGGCCTTAGATTGCCGAAGGGGATCAACAACCAGAAAGGGGGAGACTAAAAAATTTGACCGCTTTTGTACAAATCGATAATTACTTGACTACGGCTGTCAGGAAAACGGTCGACCAGTCGGATTCTTCTATCTCCCCTAGATACTCTTTAAAACTCTGCCATCTGCATTGTTATTGACGCCTTGTATTCCAGCCCCGCTCCCAGTCTGAATAGCGATTCCGATCTCCTTTCTCACCGCTATAGAAGGTTAGTGTTGTTAAAACTTTTTTGCCTTTAATTGAGGCATTCCTAATTTTCCTCTTTTCACTCTTGTTTGAAAATTGAAAATAATCCTCCATTTCTAGAAAATCACTTAGCTACCCGAATTACCTTCATTTCAACTTTAAATCCTCCATCCCCTAATTCTCTTAAATTTTCTTGACATCTCCAATTCTGTCAGTCGTTTCTAATTTCTCTCCGTGGCTTCTAACCCCGTATATACAAGCTTGAACTTGTTCAAATTCTCCAGAAACTCCTACACTCGTCATATCATTCGCCACAAGTAGGTACTTCTTCGAAATTTCAAAATATCCCAACTTCATCTGTTGTTTCTCCGAAGGTTCAAAATCAGATGAGCTCGTACGATGTGCCTTCTCAGTCCTCAGTTCCATATCGAAATATCGTCTTCCCAAAAACAGCTCCGTCTTTACTGCTGAACTCTTCGTCATCCTAAAATGGTTCGAGTTTTTAACTTCTTTCGATTCTCACTCCAGTTATCTCATAAATTTGGATTGTTTCGGTGATTTCCTATCAGTCCAGAATATGTACTTCCCATCCTATTTTACATCGCATTCTCCTTCTACTCAACTCTCTTAGGCTTTCCAATGTCCCCGGGTCAATTTCAGTTTTGTCAATAAATAAATAACATAAAATCGTGTTCATTTGCTGATAAATTGTTATCTTCGGAACGATTTATTATGAATTTCTGCGTATATATGGTAATCGGGTTTAATGGAAATTCGTGACATTATGATGTTGTGGAATCCAAGCGAAGGTGGGTTTGAGCGGTTCAAATGAATTTTTAAACGTAGTGGATTACAAGAAATTCGTAATCGGGGGTATTCAGTTTCTCGATCAACGATTAAGATAAACTGTTGAGAATAACAGTCATTCTAAATAGGAACACGTATTTAAGATTAGGAAAAATAGCGGGAACGCGGCATTGTATTATTAATGCGAATTGCCCGTTTATTTGCTGTGATTAAAAGCACAAATAGTAACCTCAAATAAACTTCAAATATAGTCGACTTTGAGTTGTTAATATATATGTATATATGGATTGGGTAGACTTTTGAACTGCATAATATACGTTCTTCTTCTTCTTCTTCTTCGACGTGTCGTACGCAGTGTTCTGCGCGTAGACGATCATATATTATGGCTTCTTGCCGCCTGCATCAGTTGTCCTATCGATGATTTTTTGGTCCACTGTCGGACATTTCTGGTCCATGATATTCTTCTTCGACCTCTTCCTCGTTTCCCTTCTATTTTTCCTTGAATGATCAACCGTAATAGTTCATATTTTTGACCTCGTATAATATGACCAAAATACCTAGTTTTTCTTGCTTTTATTTCTTCAATTATTCTCCTTTCCGTTCTAGCTCTCTTTAGCACCTCTTCATTAGACATTTTCTGTACCCAAGATATCTTCAAGGCTCTTCTATATAACCACATTTCGCACGCTTCGAAATATTTGAGTGTTCTTACGGTATATGTTATTGCTTCGACCCCATACATTAGAATCGGATATATATAGCATTTTATGAAGTTCTGTCTTATGCGGAGACTTAGTGATTGGTCCGTTAACAATTTTTTAAACTTCTCAAACGTTGTTTTGGCTTGCCCACATTTTCTTTTAACTTCAGTATTTAGATCAAGCTTCTCTGTAATATAACATCCTAGATACTTAAATTGTTTAACTTCTTCGATGTTTTTCCCATTAATCTGAATAGTTGTGTTTCGATGTTGTTTGCGACTGACTACCATAAATTTTGTTTTGTTTTCATTTATCCCTAGTCCATATTTTTTACCTGCTTCATTAACTTCGTTAATAATATTTTGTAACTGTTCACAAGAGTCAGCCAGAAGAACGGTGTCGTCTGCATAGCGGATGTTATTTATGTACTTTCCATTTATCTGAATCCCAGCTCTGAGATTCCATAACGCTTGCTCAAAGATACTGTCTGCATATAGGTTAAACAGGAGCGGTGACAGTATACATCCTTGTCTGACTCCTCTATTTATACGGACGCTTTCTGACATTTTGTTTTCTACTAAAATCTTGGCGCTCTGTTCCCAATACAATTTCTGGATGATTCTCATATCATATTGATTTATTCCTTTGTTTTTTAAAATTCGTATTAAATGGTCGTGCTTGACTCTGTCAAAAGCCTTCTCGTAATCCAAGAAACATACAAATACATCTTTTTGTTGATCGTAGCATTTCTGTAGAGCTATATTTACTGCTACCAATGCTTCCCTAGTACCGTATCCTTGTCTGAAGCCGAACTGACATTCATCCATATCTCTTTCGCATATATTTCTTATTCTGGCGTGCACTATTCGTAGTAAAATTTTCAGAAGATGACTCATTAAGCTAATCATTCTATAGTTGTTGCAAGTATTAGAGTTTGTTGTCTTTGGTAATGTAATAAATGTTGATTCTAACCACTCTTGTGGTATCTCGCCAGTATTGTAGATTTTATTGTAGATTTCCGTTAATTTTTCAATATTCTCATCATTTAATAATTTAATTATATCTATTGGGATACCATCGGGACCTACTGCTTTTCTTACTTTTGCTTGTTGTATAGCATATTTTACTTCGGACTCTAGTATCTCTAAATGTTCTTCATCGTTCATCTTTTCAGTTGCTTGCTCCGTCCTTATATCACTAAATACTTTTTCTATGTATTGTGTCCATACCTTTATTTTATCCTCGGTATCTGTAATTAATGTGCCTTCTTCTGTAAATAACTTTGCGGGTACTTTCTTTTTGTAGATACCGGTAATTTCTTTAACTTTTTTATGCAGATTAAAAGCATCGTGTTTTTTCTCCAGATCTTCCACTTCCTGACAGCGCTCAGACATCCATTTATTCTTTGCTGACCGTATTTTTCCTTTTATATTTCTCTGAATATCTCTGTATATTATTTTATTTCTTTTTTGTTTCCGTCGTTCTTCCATTAATTTTAGGATTTCATCAGTCATCCATGGATTTTTCTTCCTACCAGTGGTTCTTCCCATATTTTGATTACATATTGTAACCATTTGTTCTGTGATTTTCGTAATTCTTCCTTTTATTCCATCTGTTTTTGTTTCTTCATATGCTTTTGTGAATGTTTCGTTTATCTTCATACGCATTTTTTCTTTCGTTTTTTCATCTTGTAGCCTGGTTACATCTATTACCGGGTTATTATTTGTTCCTCTCTTCTTCATTTTTTTCCAGTGTAGTTCAAACCTTGCCACCACTGGGTTATGATCTGATCCTACATCTGCACCTGGGTACGCTGTTACTCTTTTAATTGCGTTCCTGTATCTTTCATTAATTATAATATAATCGATCTGGTTCCTTATTACCCTATTTTCAGTACTGCTCGGCGACTCCCATGTATATAATCTCCTTTTGGGCATTTTGTACCACGTATTGCTTACTACTAAATTGTGATGCTTGCAAAACTCAAATAATCGGTCTCCCCTTTCATTGGGATGTCCCAATCCGAACGGTCCTACCCAATTTTGTCGTCTGCCTTCTCCTATTTTCGCATTAAAATCACCCATTATTATCAAAATTTCATTTGGTTTTGTAACTGTCTTAAGCTTTTCTATATGGTTGTATTGCTCCTCCGTCTCTTCATCATATTTCGGATCGGCAGTTGGAAAATACACCTGTATAATATTCATGATGACGTTTCCGAATTTCGTTCTAATTAGCATCAGTCTTTCTGAGAATGGTGTAAATCCTATTACGAAGGGAATATATTGTTTACAGATAATCATTCCAACTCCATTTATGTGTTTCAAATTATTATTTCCGGAGTAGTAGAATTTTCCTTCTCTTGTATTTATTTCTCCATTTCCAGGCCAGTAATGTTCACTTATTCCAAGTATGCCAATTTCCATTCTTTCCATTTCTTCTAACACATTCTCTAATTTTCCCGGTTGATATAAACTTCGGATGTTCCATGTGGCGATTTGTATCTGTTGTTGCGTTTTCCTAGTATTATCCTTAGCAGACGGTGGTATTCTTCGCACCCTGTGCCCCCTAAAGGGCCGCACCGGACTCAGGGCCATTTTCTTGTGATTTTCTGCCATATATGATAACCTGGGAAAATTACAGCGGTGGTTTCCCTCTTGCCTTCCGCCGGATTTTTCTGTAGGGGTTGTCTCCCTTAGCACGAGGGGGGGCGGACCCGGTTATAAGGCGCCGGGTGCTCGCCTACTCGCCCTGAGTTGATATTCATCAACTCGACTGAGGCACATAGTCACGGGCGAGCTTCTGGTAGTCTGCTAGATATATATGCAGAAAAAGCTTAACGGTATTTAAAAGCAGGCGTATTATCGGCATCTACGCCTCCTTCCGTTTTCCTACCAGCGTATAATGTGAGTTCTGATTTAGCTTTTCTGATCAATTCTAAGCCCATCGAACAGAAAATTTCCACTCCGCACGACGTGAACGTACAGAACTCACGAGGTTGTTGTTTCGTATCTATGTCAATGGGACTAGCACTACAGACATAGAGTGACTACTTACTAGAGAAGGATGCTCTAGTTACAACAACCTGTGCCTCATGGGGCATAATATATGTTGAAATCGATTTATTTCAATTCGTGCAATCTGAAACTTCGCCACTGCTCAACACTTGGAACTTTTAATCGTTTTCGCTCTCACGATAATATTCATCTTTCCAATTCTTATGATGTTCGCAAGTAACATTGGTCAAAGTCACACGGCTTATTTCTAATTATTTGCTTTACAAACGTACTCGGGGATAGCCGAGAATAATATGTAAAATGACGCGCGAAAATAAATTTTTTATTTCACTATTTCAACGACATACGTGTGTACATTACTGTTAATTTTTTCTGCAAATTTATCTTTCAGTTGCACCGGTTTTTTTTTCTTTTACGCTAGTTTAAAACAATTGTAAAATACCGGATTTCCGTATTTTCTGCGCCAATAAATATTACGCGAATAAGTTTTGAAGATGTTTTCGAGAATATCTCGTAATCAGCCGAAGAATTAGCCGGATATTCGGCAAATAAAGTTTCCGCAGATTTATTCGATATTTAATTAATTAATTCGTTGTGTTTGGTTGTAATATTGAAATGAGGTAAACGAAAATTCTTTTGAATTTATTGCACTATGAATTTTGCAGTTGAAAAAATACGCTAATCAAATATACTTTTCTGAGTGTAAATAGTATATCTATTTTTATCAGGAATACTAATTGATTTTTTTTTTTTTAGTGACCCCCCGTAAACAGTAAAATAATTTTCAAGTTCCCAGTTTTTCTTGTAATTTACTGAAACGCGATCGGCGGTGGAAGCTACAGTTTTGCCGCCGTTTAGAAATTTACCTAAGGGAATCCAGCTCAGATTAGTTTTACTGTCGATTCCAGTTAAAGCGAAAATAACCGTTGTGTATATTTGGGAAAATTAAAAAAAAGACAAGTAAATTTTATTACGACCAAAACAAGCACTCCGCTGCGATCATCGGGTAACCTAGTTTTTCGTTCGTCAGGTACGATATCGTGGCAGCGCGCATGATTCGACACATAAAAATATTGTGTAGTTTATTTCCCGATCGAACTGGAAATATTATTGATCGAAAAAAGAGTAAAAACAAAAAAAAGAAAGGAAAAAAAAGGACAACGTACGGAGAAATATCATCGGTATTTTTTGCAAGCGATTTACTGGACTGTAACAGATAGCCACAAATGAAGGTATATCCTGAAAATCCGTTTGCGTGTTTGTTGATTATATAAATCGCTGCTAGACATGTATTTTTGTTATTGTTGAAGCGAATGTTGCGTAGCGGAGAATGAGTAAGTAACTTTTTGTACATTCGTACACATAGATGTAGGACAGTAAATACTTTGAATTGACCTTTACATCGAGAAATATAGTGAACAATGTTGTTGCGGTTGAAACCGTTGGACTATCTTCATCTTTAATGAGAGTCGCTAATGATATTAATGAAAGAAAGAAAAAAAATTAAACGCTAGACTAAATTTTAGGTATGTAGGCGTACATCGTACAGGTTAATGGTGTTTCGATCATTTTTCAAAGATGTTATGTGGTTCCGGAAGCAGAACTGGTTAACTTTACTCATGCGGGCAATACCTCTTTGACATACTTTTTGAACGAATGCATACAAATTTTTTCCATTAGTTGATGAACTAGTTTACGCTGTTAGAATTTTGCTTTGTAGAAGGAGACTTTGCTTTATAGAGTGATTCCGGAAATTATGTGCACCGTCCAAAAACCGACTAAAAATATTTTCATCGCAGGTTTACTAACGACAGTGCCGCAAGTAATACTTAATAAGAAAAACTAAAGAATTAACGGGAAAACTCACAGGTAGCGTCGTAGTAAATTATTTCATTTGAATTTTTCTATGTTCTATTTATGTATGTTTACCGTGCTAATCATTTTATTTAAAATCAGTAGTAGCTTGCTACGATCGTTGCTCGGGCAAGTATACTACTATACTTTGGAACATTGTCTTTTGTTGCTGCGCAATGATACAATTTCGTCTGACGCATTTCTTCCGGACGGACAGATTTTTAGATTGACATCAGTTGCATTAACTGCCGATTCCTCGTTCTCTGCCTTGGTTCGATTCTATTCCTTTCGGTCGTCGCTCCTCTATTGTCTCCCTAATTCGTCTCCGGATCAATCATTTTCTACTCCCCTCTTTTCACTTTCGATTTGCTCTGTTGTCGCCGTCTTCTTATTGTTCTCTTCACGATTGTGATCCTTTTCGTACATGTGATGCTGATCACATTTTCTTCGAGTGTCCCCTGATCTTCTTAATGAACGTTCCCTTTTTACAACCAGCTCTTGACATAAGTCTGTGTTTCCTATAACGCTTCCTTTACCCTGTCTTTTCCTTCATCTTCTGCGGTGCCTGTACTACTATCGTTGCGTCCATTTCTGACTTAGCTTTTCCTGTTGTTGGGTCAATGCCGCTGGCACACCCATAAAAAAAAATACAAAAGAACCTTGCGAACTACCCGTATTAATGTGATTTTTCTTCGAAAGTGTACCAATCAGCGGTGGTACCATGTGAGTATATGGACCAGTGAACATAGAGATATTTAGCAGCCCTTAAAATAAACGTTAAAAAAGCGCGGTTCCTTTTAGATTATTATTTTTATTTATTAATATAACAGACGCGATTGACTTAAAATATTATCAACATAAAACGTCGGAACACAATTAAAAAAAAATTAAAATATTATTAATGATCACGACTAAAAATATAGACTCGAATAAAGGAAACGAATTTTAAAAAAATTGATTTTTAACAAGACAGAAAAGTTTAAGTATTACGCTAAAAATTGTGAAATTAAATGTCTTTTTTTTTCATGTTATTAAAAAAAAAAAAAACACCGATACTCGAAGATTTACCGTAAAAATTTAATAAAAGTGCACTGAAAAGTCAAAAATAATTATTCCCGATAAGGAAATAATATATATTTTGCAGTGAAATATACCTTAAGGTGTTAAACAGCATTAATACTTAGAAAAGTTTCGGTACATCAAAGTCAAATTACAACAGTAATTAAAAACCGCATTAAATATTCATTATGTTTCCACTACTATCGATAGATACCGAGCTATTGTGTTGTTATACTCATTAAATTGTTTCCGGATATTATAATTTGAATTTGATGCGTTGTACCTCTCACTAAGGTATCAGTGCTGTTTAAGAATTATCATATCACCTTTAAAGGTATAGTTTACTGTATAAGATATGTTATCTTCTTATATTTTTTACTTTTCAGTGAGTTTTTATTAAATTTTTGTAGTGAATGTTGAAGTATCGGTACTTTTTTTTAAAAGACATGTTTTATAATTTTTTTTTATTCGAAAATATCGCATTATTTCCATGAATAACCGCGGTAATAATCGTTAATTAAAAAATGTTTCCACTTTCCATTTGTTGAATAGATTAATTTAGTCCAATAACAAACGACCAGAATATGACACTCTGGATCAACGTTTTCTCGAGATTGCGATCAGCCAGAGTATATGTTGACTAAGGTCTTAAAGTTCTTTCGGCCAATATTGTTTTGGAGGCTTAGATTTCATAAACATATTTCGGTTGCTTGGTAGTAAATTATAATAATATTAATCGTAAATTTTGTTTTATTTCTGTTCCAGCGGCCGTATTTTATATTATTTTTTAATACGCGTTAAAATTTATATACAGTTCATCTATATGTCTCAGTAATGTTGTATGATATACTATGTTCAATTCGAAATTTTCTGATAAGATCTAATACTACCATATGAGCCGCAAATTCTACTCTGTAAACTTATCAGATAAAAAAAAGATTGTTCGTACATAATGGGCGCTTAAATATAGAGGTACTCAAAAGGTTAGTCGTCCTCTATCCGACTATCCCGGAGAGGATTCCACACTATCTGCTTGTTTGTATTTTCTTGTCATGTTTCATGGCATCTCCAACGAAATAGGGACCTATTCTAGAAAAGTTTTCCTCGTACGTTTCGTGATAAACATTTTTTTTAAATTTTTTGGGCTCGTCAATCAGGGACCTTTACCCATCTTAATACGGTCAGATATTGTTAAACATTTTTCCATTGCTAGATGTCCTGTCTTGCTTGACTCCTCCGGTAATTGCTTTATTTTGTCCAGTTTATCTTGTGACTAAAGTATTCCATTACACTTGTTCTACTACTAGATCTGAAATATTTCCTTTTTGCACTTCTTCTTATAAACTTTGCTGTCTAAGGAGCGATTTATTTCTTCTCGACGTTTTTTGCGTAAGTTTAAATCCAAAATAGTAACGTTTGGTTTTCGTTTTACGATGCCGCCTATCTCTCCAAATTTTATTCACTATTTAGCTAGAACAACCCGATCTGTATTCGTTCTTTTATTCCTCCTGCAGATCGGGTTTCTTAAATGAACAAGCCTATCCAACTGATGTTTCGTATCGGAGTATAAACATTGGCTAGGGTCGAGTTATTTTTGTTCATAACCACAGTTTCGTTTTTTTTTTTTTTTTTATTCTTATTTCAATAAGCAGTAGAGCGGTATAATTAGGGGTTTGTGCGGTAAAATGATAATTCGTCTTTTGTGTGTTACTCGTATAAACTTCACTTCACGGTTCTTATTGCCTACACGAGCGATTTTATTACATACTCTCAGTGAGATTATTCCGATTTATTATATTATCGTTTGTTCATTTCTAGCAATTGTATCTATATTTTAACTCATCTGGATTTTTTTAAATCTAACAGTATCGTTTTATTTTTATTTAATTATTTACTTTCTTTTTTCTTCGTATTTTTTCCTTTTTGTAATTAATTTCCCTGTTATGCTTTTTTTTTTTGCTTTTTTTTCTATTTCAAGCTAGTTGATGGATGATCTCGTCTAGTGGGAGCCGCCCAGCGGCCTCCTCCAAAGATTCAAAAGCTATTAAGTCTAATATGTTGCTGAACCTGACGGAGGCTGATGCTGTCGGGAAGCGCAAATCTTCCGGCCCTCTCTCGCCGTCTACGATTGTGCCGAGCAAGGATCTGCGGCTCTCGCAACACGATCTACCTAATATCGTCATTTCAAATAACATGAACAACAGCGCTATTAAATCTATTGAAAATTTCAGTATAGATAAGAGTAGTAATAATAACAATAATAATAATAATAATAATAGAAACAACAGTAACATCATTATCTCCACCACCACCGCCAACAACAACAACAATAGCAATAATATTAATGATAATAATAATAATAATAATAATAATAAAGAAAATTTAATGTTTTCTCTTGATCATCCGGGGGCCTTTCACCGTCTACGTTGATAATCTTTCATAAAGAACAATTGCCGGAGGCACGTGAAAGGTCGACGAAACAAATGATAAAGTTGGGTTTTACCGAAGCTCTGCATTATTGTCGCTAGGTTACTTCAAAGTTACCGTTTGCCAATAGTAGTCGTGTGATTTGTTGATATACTATAGAATCGTTCTCATTAAAAGTGCTGTAGTTTAGTTTTATGCATAAGTTTACGAACTTTTTAATTTGGATTCTTCAAAACCATGTATGTTTATTAATTTACATGATACTTTTAATAAAAATAATATTTTATTTATGTAATATTGATCACATAATTGAGGTGATAAAATTTTGCTATTTCAGGCATTGTCAATGCAAAACTTAATAGTTTCGATATATTTCTAAGCTTTTCTAACAATTGTAATATATCTTGAAATAAAGTACATTTATCGTAGAAGGCATTCTATCAAAATTTTTTCGCATAAAATTACATTTTTGTGTTTTATGAATTTTTTCCTGTATACCATTAATATTATTTTAATATACGGAAAATGATATTATTTTAGTTTTTCTTTTATACGATCCACGGGGATTAAATGTATATCGCGAAAAGATTTATACACTATAATTAAAGAATCAGAAGCGTCAATTTTTGAGAAAAAAGTCGAATTTATGGCTAAATATATTGTACAGAAGTATTCTAAAAGCGCAGATCATCAAAACGAGTCTCAAGAGAAGACGAAATAAATGATGAATCAATAATATGCCTTGGAGGAGAATAATATGATACGATATAAAATGAAATACAAGCATTTTGTACATTTGCCCTGATGGCGACAGCGATAGATTCGATGATAGTGTTAAAAGATTTTAAGTCGATTTGTATCTGATTGTAACTAATATCGTTTCTTATTAGTATGGCCGTGCGGCCACATCCGTCGACCCTATTATCTCGATAATAATTATAATTTCTCAAACAGAGCTGTTTTCCAAGAGACAATCAAGTTCCATACAATAATATTATGCCAATTTTATTGGCGGATATGAACACCTCAACCTCACATAGATTACACAAGATGCTACGTGCATTCCATTGAAGCACTTGTAGCATAATGTAAAAAAGGAGAAAGAGGTACGGAGAAAGGATCAAAGGATGGAATGGTTGGAGGTTTACTAGTTCAATTAATGGATTAAAATGTTTTTATACTTTTAAAAAAAGGAAAAAAAAAAGAGAAAAGAAAATTGAATGAATGAATAAATAATAATAAATCATGAAAAGAGAAAAATTATAACATTCAAACATTGTAAGAGTGATGTTACCTTTTAATTATATTAATTTTATTATTTTTAACATTTTTATTTTTTTCATTAGAATCTAAGCTTTTTTACTAACATGCATTATATTCATTTTAGTAGATGATTGTTTCAATTTTTGTACTTGATCATTTATTTCTGTATTGGAGCCTTTCACCGGTTTAGTCTTCAATAGTTGTATTTTGTGATTGAAAAATTGTATACGGTGATTTAAAATTATAATTTTCAAAAACTGTCTTTTTAGAAATATATTTACGAACTAGGTTTCTTCTTTTGTTCGTCTGATGAAAGAAAAGATTTTGATCTCTTTAGACTTTGGTCCTTCTTAAAAACTAATAAACTCTTATCAAAGAATTCGGTTTTCTTCGCAATTTGAGGTGGTTTGTAGACTGGAATATATATAATTCGCCATCGTGTTTGTTGTGCGAGATCTCCGGATATCCGTTGTAATCTCTTAGTAACGCGGATCTATTACTTACTTTATTAGAATATAGGTGGCTTATACGTTTTAGATATTTCCAAGGAAGCTTCTTTTGAAAAAAATGGATACGAAAAATAACGTAAACTGGTTAAAATAATTACGACACACTCGATATAACGTAATAAAATAAATTATTTAAATCTCCGATTATTATTTAATTAATACGGAATATTTTAAATTTCTCTTAATATAATGATGATCACGTCTGCACATATTATATCACAGGTATACGCGGAGAAAGAGAAGAAAATACAAGGAGACTACGGTTCGTCCGGGGACACAAAGTGATGCCGGTACCACTAATTTGGCCTGTCTAGATCCGTTTCAGCAATGTCTTAAAGCTTGAGAACTAAACTTGTTTTTTTCCCACAGTTTGCCCTTTACCCCATAGACACTTAACCTGAGCCCAGACACTAACCTGAGCTACAGCCCGACAACGCGCACGCGACCATTAGCACGACAGCCGGCACCGCTATAAGCACACCATTCTTTCCCGCGCACGCCTACCGTGAGAGCTTACCAACAGATTCCACACGCACATACACACACACTCCAGCGCACACCGCACTAGAACCCTGATCGCATGCTGCATGCTTTTTCGTATAATACGTCCATCGATCCCGGAACGCCAAGTCTTTACGCACATGTCATAAACATCCTAGTCTGCTAAAGACAACCTGTATCAATCAGCCACTAGCAGAAAAAAAATAATATTTTATTTTTGACTCGCATTTTATTTCTGATTACATTCGCACAACCCTGACTAGGGTATTCATACACGGACGCTAAATGAACATTTAGCCTTGTTCTTTTTTAGCGTGTGTTTGTGGTAGTGACCTATCTCGTAAATACTCAAAAATTATGTATTTATTCGATCTATTATATTATTTTCGTCCTCCAGTCTTGGATTTCCCTTTTTTTCTATGAGATTTTTTTTTTTTTTTTTTAATTCTCCTTCTCACCTTTTTTATATGCGTCGTTTGTAATTACTAAGTCATTATAGCACATATATGGAGGTAACTTATATGTGTTCGGTCAAAACACTCGTTCTAATGAAGAACCCTTGTGACGTTGTAGTATTTGCCAGACAGTCCTGTATGTTGTTAGGTAGGCTATGTTGCGTCCTGAACGTGGCAAACTTTGGGCACGTGAGAAGAATGTGTAGAACTGTCGGTATACAGAAGAAGAGCATAGTTGGAGGCGAAGATTTGCTAATTATATGACCGCGCGACATAGTGACGCGGCTGATTCGCAGCCGGCTAAGATATTTAAAATCATGCCGGGATATTCCCTCCAGTGGCCACCATAATTCGACTGTGTAATGTTTTTTAACAACGTTGTCGTAGCTGCCCATTCTGTTTTCCATTGGTTCTCGCACTTCTTTAGAAAAATATGCATCATCGGGGATGGTAGGTCCGAGTAAAATTTATTTTATTACGTTATATCGAGTGCGTCATAAATATTTTAATTAGTTTACGTTATTTTTTGTATCCGTGTTTTTTTTTTTTCTAATCTTATTCGCCCTTTTGTTTTTTCATCTGATATGTCCATGTCGTATTACTTGTTTTCTTCCATTCTCCGCATGTAATTATAATGTTTGCGGTGATAATGTTTTGTTACTGTTCCCCCCCACTCACATATATCGATAATATAGCATATGTAGACGCGATCTTTATACATTTAAAATATTTGTTGTCAATTACCTAACCCAGGTTTTAAAAGTTTATTTTATTATGTTATTTTCGTCTATATATTATTTTATATCTAATTTATGCCTAGTGCGCTGTTGTATGTATTTTTATTTATTTTTTCCTTTTGTTGCTTTATTTTGACATGTTAAATAGTTTCTAATGGTTTTTATTTTACCTTTTAAATTTAAGTTTCGTTTGTTTTTATTATTTACTTGTACGATGTATTGGTTTTTTGAATTTTCTTGCGATAATACGTTCTTTTATTTAATTGTAATTGTATCCTTTTTTTTATCATTCATTGCTTGCTTTAAATTATTTTTTAATGTGTGTCGCGAACTTTTTTTTTTTTTTTTTGTTTTTGTTTTATTAGAAACAGGTGTATTTTAGATCTTTGGATCTCCTACCGTTCCCAAAAGAACCGCCATGGGAATACTCGCCATTGAAGGTAGACTTATCACTCTTGAACTACCGTACATCTAATGAGGACCAATATACCGCTCGCCAGAAAGGCATTGAAAAAATACAAACTTACACACACGATACACATGTTTATACAGATGGAGCAAAAGCAAATGTCGCCGGGATAGTGTCCACTCCCACAGCATGTGCCTATCTAATATCAGGTGAAGTTCAAGCAGTGAGGCTACATGATTACTGCAGCGCATTGGAAGCTGAACTATATGGAATCCTCTTTGTATTGGAAGCATGTGAGAGGTGCGAGTACAATAAAAAACAATATATTATTATTACAGATTCTCTGGCTTCCCTTCAAGCTATTTGGTCACTTACCATAACCGGCCCACTAGTATACAAAATAAGAACTACGGCGCATCGCCTTACCTAAGAGGGGATGCAAGTAGGGTTCCTTTGGGTGCCGGCACATGTTGCAATACCTGGAAACGAATTTGTAGACCGGGTCGCCAAGGCAACGTTGTCTGCTCCTATGCCATTTAATGTTCTACCTCCAGAAATAGTTTCCTTCCTACACAGAAATATGAAAGAACATTGGATATCATCCTGGTCCCAACAAGTAACCTTTCTAAGGAATATAAAACCAAACGCTGAATCTTGGTGGCCACCGATCCAAATGTCCAAAAAAGAATTCTTAGTTCTTACTAGGTTGAGACTGGGCGCACATCCGTATCACATAATCATATCCTTCAGAGAGCCCGATTTCTTGCCCATTTTGCAATGCAGCAGTGGTACCTTCTGTCGAGCACATCCTGAAACAATGTAAACAATTAAGGAGAAATAAGGACGAATCGCTACACATTCTTTTGTCCAATCGCCCAGAACAGGTTCAAACAGTGCTGTCTTTCCTCAACATAAATAACCTTTTAGATAAACTTGTATAACTCCTATGCTCGCCGAGTCGTAATGACCCTGGCAGTTATACACGGCGAGCAAGTAGATAGTATAAAAAAAAAAAAAGTTTTTTCTTTTTATCTCATATAAATACATGTCTGTTTAAAAAAAATACAAATCAAATTTCTAATATTAAATAATTAATTGTTTATGTTAAAAGATTTTACTTCAATTTTATTTTAAATTCTTAAAAGTTACCTATCATTAAGCTGGACGCATGTATGAATAGAAAGAGTTAGAACCTTTTTTTTTTTTGTTGCATTAAAATGCATTATATGGTTTACATTTATTTCTCAGAAATATCGTTTATATCGCGTTTTTTATTATTTCCCATTATAATTTCTAGCATTTTAAAATTCAAAAACCTACGGAATAAATCATTCAATACTAAAAAATCGTCCTTTGTTATCAGCAAGTTAAAAATAACTTACGGAGAACTTCAGATTTCCAAAAGTGGAAAAGTTAAAATGCGAATAGCGCCCTAATCATATAATCATAGTGGCCCTTTATGAACCCTAATCATATAATCATAGTGGCCCTTTATGAAGATCGGTTTTTTCAAAATTTTGCGCCAGTTTCAGCGCATAATTATGTTTATAGCTTTCTTTCTTTTCTCATTTCGTTTATTCGAGGCCCCTTTTTAGCCATTGTTCTGTCTATTCACGTTTATTGTTGTTGAATTTTCTTTTAATCCTTTTAATCTTTTAATCTTTTTAATATTTTTTTTTGTAATTTACTTTATTTCACATTGTAACTAATCCTCATTTTTTTTTTATCTCTTCCTTTATTCTTTCCTCCCGTCGCTATTCCGCCGTAACGTTTCCCATTGTATAGGCCTCGTTATCGAACATCTTTTTAAGATCACTTCGTTTTATACGCGCCAAGTTACACACCTGCAACGTTCGCAAGCCCCCGGTAAAATGATACCATCGATCGGACTGCGTTTGTGTTTTCTTTTCAGATTAACTTAACGGGCTCGAGGCCTATGGCGAATGTGTGACAGAAGAGAGATGTTTGCGTGCGTCCGGATAACACCCACTCTTTATAAACTTGATGATGAACAAGAACCGCTTCGGTGATTCCGTAGGCACCGATTTTATCTATGTGTATCTATTCACTTATTTGTACACAGACGAGTGTCTAATGACAACGATTTATCGACCAATTCTTCACCGGTGTTTATCTTCCGACTTCACAGGAATTAATTATTCTTCGCGAATACTTCAAAACTGCGGCTGCCGTAAATTGCGAATTATAAATTAACCAGTGCCAAATAGCGCGGCGATGCAGGTGCGCGCTTTTGGATTTTATCGCGAATACGGCTAAAGTTTCAACGAACAAACAATAAAATAAAATGGCGCGGTTAGTTTCCATGTTCCGTACTAGAACGCTTTTTTTTCAGTCTCTATTTTTATTCGTTTTCTAATCGGTTATGAGCTGTCAGGACGCGATCGGCTGTCACATGTTATTCTGTTTCGCAATATCTTGTTCGGGGCAGGGGGGGGGGCTGTCGATCCTAGAAAATGCCTATTACAACCCAAAAAAGCGAACATAATGTGCTCCATCAGGAATTAACTTGTTGCAAAAGGTCAACGTGTTCTTTTTGAAATACATGTAGATGATCACTAACGGAATTCGAACATTATCCCAGAACCAATGTTCTATACGATGAAGGAATTAGCAACATTTTAGGCTATCCGTATTATCGTTCAAAAATATTTTTCCTCCCAAAAAATTGTGAAATAAAATTATTTTCTTACAAAGAAAAAATATCGGGTTCAAGAGAGTTACTCTGAAAATGAATTAAAAATGCGCTAAAAAGTAAAAAATAATTACCGCATAATTTGTAGCGAAATACAGATAATAAGGGGATGTATTTATTGTTAGACAATATTAATACTTACGAAATGCGGTTTTTTACGAATTAATAAAATTATATAAGTAATACACTGACTAAGAAACAATTAATATATTAAAATTATAACACCGATGTGTTTCGAAGGCACTGCTCCGTAATCATGGTGAATATAAAACTAAAAAGTATAAACAATATAAATATTTATATAAAGTTGAAAAAATCGAAAATATCGAAATCTTTTAATATTAATATATCGCAATGGTCGAAGTTACAAATTTTATTAAAAATTAATACGTATAAATTATAAAATAAAAATAAAATTATTATCTAATACAGAAATAATATCGCATAAATCTATATATATATATATATATATATAAAGTTTAATTCTGTTCTGATATTTTAAATAAGCGATTGTTATTAGATATATGTTTTTATATTTATAAATATAATACGCTTCAGCGAAATCTAACATTTTTTGATCGGTAATTATTTTTAATATTTCTAAATCGTTATTGATATTCGTGGTAATATTATGTTTAGCAGTTTATATGTTCGGGATCGTCGCGATAGCCTAGTTGCTAGTTGGTTTTCTCGATCTCGGGTGACGACAGCAGTTATTACGAAAAATTAAATTAAAAAATACTCGCTATTTCACGTGAAAGGCAATGTAGCAAGCCACCACGTACATCATATGCGTGCTAGGTCAGTGCACGGTAGACACACATGCGGATATTGCATTCGTATATCGATAAGAAGCGGCTATGATCAGTGCCGAATGTAGTCTTGCGTGTGTACACCCGCGTTGCATATAATAATTGCCTATAGTACACAACCTATATCTGTACAGTTGAAAAATGTACGAATAAGTTATTCACCAACTGAACGGTTGAGGAAATAATAATGATCATATGTTCCGGGCCGTGGTTGATTTTTCAACGTATTCATACCTAATTGCCTAAACACGCTCTTTATATCGTACCTTGAAACATGTGTGCACTATATACATTTTACCACACGTATTGCGAATAATTTTGTATATACCAAATTTATTAAATAAGTGCATTGTCACTGTATTACTACTATTGATATTTATGGTTTTATTAAATAAACTGTTGTCGGTTTTAAAGGCTATTTTGTAAAATGTTTTGAAGATATTGGTAACTTTATAAATGTTTTTATTGATATATGTATTAAAAGTAATTCAATTTTTATTTAGTGTTTGACTATGTTAATTTTTTATTTTTATTTTTAATGGCTGTTCCCTTTGAAATATTTTCCGTTTAAATTATTTAGAAAGATTGCTATTACAATTATCCCTGATGGCTATGTCCTTTATAATATTTAAATCTCAGTTTATATTTTTATTACCAAGTTGTGATGTACGTTTTTTTTTTTTAAATTCTCCTCCTTACCTTTTTATATTTGCGCCGTTTGTAATATATGGAGGTAGCTAATATGTGTTCGGTCAATCGTAATCTACGTAAATATGCTGGAATGGAGATTAATTATGTGAGATTGTGGGTGATTAGATGTGTTGTTTGTAGTTCTGCCAGTGCTTGTTTCTTTCATAAATATTTTATATATTACTTTATTATTGTTAATGAGAAATGTTGAAGTCTAAGAAATTTATATTTTTATTTCCAATTTCTATCTTATGTTGTTGATGATACGACCGTTGATGGTTATTCCCCCTTTTGCAGTTTTCAATCCCTCTGAGAATACAGCTTCGGAATAGATATTGAATAATATGGGGGGGGGGAGCACGCGATCCTGCCTTACGTCTTTCATAATCTGGATACTCTCTGATAGCTTAATTTATTATTTGTATTATCTGGAAAATTATGGAAGTTATTAATATTTTATTTATTGTAATACTTATTAGAGTTTGCACCAAAGTCGCGACGATAATTAAAAGTCGCATTAAATATTTCTGATTTTTCCGATATCCGGCTTTTACAGAAAACGACTGATCGCACAGTTATGCTCGTTTAATGTGGTTTTTTAATTGTGGCAATGTGTGGGAGTTTAACGGGTTGTTATTGAAATTTTACTCTGCGCAAATACCATTGCATAAGTACAAGTAAAAGCAGTAAGAATCCCAGACGGATACAGCGTCATCTGCATCTCTTTACACTATAAATCTTCAGATGCGAGACTTGACGTAGGAACTATTATTAGTTTATAAACCTATATATCGAGAGCCATTAAAAACCAACAACAATTTTTCAGCCGGTTCGATATATGCATATATGTACGCATATCATTTGATGTACTGAGAACGGATTTTAATTGGTTTCTGTGAAACCCTTGATCATGTTTTTGCTCTGAGATGCGGGCGCCCATGGTATTTATTGATTACGGTAACAAAAAAAATATTCTCGTAGCTATCAATATTTGGTTTCGTTATTAGTCATTTTTAATTATATCGTTCGCTGTTAGGCATTTCGCGATTGTTCGTAAAATTATAATTAATCTACAATAAAATGAAAAGAAAAAAAATAAAATCGGAGCGTATTTAATGATATTTTAGACTCGGAAACATTCTCGACCGGGCAAAGTGTACACACTTCGTAACAGTAATGGAGCAATATTAATTATGTCATTGCGAGCGCGCGTCGCACAGGCAAATATTAATCGCGATCGATCGATATGTAATATATACGTGAAATCCGACGACTTCCAATCGAAATAATAAATCGCACGTTGTTGTTCCGGTATGCAAGCTTGTCGAGCTATCATCGAAATTCTATATAGCGCGCCATTCGATCTGCTATCTCCGTAATGGGATAATTAAAACCCTATTCGCCAACAGCGCGCGCAACAATTATTAATTGTTACCATCGATAAGTTTTTCGTCTAATTACAGGCTACGTTGCTCGTGACAGAATCCCTCCGGGCTCGGAAGGAGTACGAGTCGGCAATTTCGCGACGATCGAAAGAGCCGCGAAACAGGTAATCCTTCAAACTGGTGGCTATCTCTTACTCATTTTTCCAGGCCTCTGTTACGTTGCAGCCGACACGCGTGATTTTTTTTATTCTTCGCTGGAAACAAAGACCCCGCGATCCTCTTATTCCGGCCGATAGAGAGTTAGTCTTACTTTTTAACATTACATAAAAATCACGCATCTCTTTCTCTCTCTCTCTCTCTCTCGTTCTTTTCGCGTTTATAGACGCATGCTGACTGCAGCACCAACGCGACTTCAGCATCTCATGAGGTACCACAACGGGCAGACGGTGCACCGATGTTACCTTGAAAGGGAGGAGGCCGATACACAACCTGCTCAAGTTCATTAACCGAACTGTAGCGCGTCAGAAGAAAACTCTTTATGGAAGAAAAGATAAATGTTTACGCGAATAATTATTATTACCCGGACACGCACTGGCCACAGCTAACATGTCTGTACCGACGTCTGGACGTCATCGTTGTTGTTACATCATTTTCTGCTAATAGCGGTTCCGATGCGTCGGCGCGTTTACTTTGATTATTAACTTAAAATGAGCTAATTCCGAAGTTATTTCAGCTGCCTGCCAATATTTTAAGGAAAACGCCAGTTCACTGAATCACCCGAATACCTGCGGCCATCGGGCAAATTACTCGATTAAACTAAAACGCTCTCGTTTATTAGAAATTCCGCGATTCTGTTTTAGCCTGGTCAGTCACCGTTTACGACCAGAGATTATCTCGTCTTCATCGCGCCTTAGCCCCAGTGCCGCCGAAATCGTTAGCGGTTTCTACTCGGTCCTAGTTTTATTACCCGCCGCGACCTACGACATCTTTCAGCACATTGCTTGTTACACCAGTTTACTGACCTCTGCTTACGCTGTACTCGCCTCAAATGTTTCATCAGTTTTTTCCTCATTATTTTCTATTATTAGCATTGCTCACTTTCGAATCATCAGGTGTTAAACGATGTACACTCGCGACCTTATTTTACTAATGTTTTATTTTTTATTTTAAATAAGTTGCGCGTTCCACAAGGCAAGATTTTGCGGGTTTCTAACACTTACTATCGTTTATTCATATGATTTTTGAAGAAATAATTTGAAATACTGTAAAGCAAATAACTCTACTACGCCGCATAATTTAAGAAAAAACTAATACAATGAAATGAATGCCCAACAACCGCAATTAGATTCATACGACCGATTCTCCGCCTAGCCCACATATACATATATATATATATATATATATATATATATATATATATATATATATATATATAAACTCGCCCATTTTGGTCTTGTAAGGGGCTGTACCCCTTGACTCCTCTTGCTTAGATTTCTGACGTTTTCTCTTCTATACTTTGCATAAAATGATCAAAATTTACAGCGTAATTCTAAATGAGTCCATATGAATATAAGTTATGCGCGAACAAACGTAAAAAAAAAAAAAAAAGAATCGGGACGAAGGTGTAAGTAACCTTCTTCTTTTTGGAAGTCGGTAACAAAGCTACATTTCCACGGTAATTTTCCAAATCGATGGCATTTTAAGTCATCCGTCTCTGTTATACTAATAAAACATAATAAGAAAGAAAAAATTCACGTTTTTTGACTAGTACTCAATTTATGTTCACCGATTTTCGTAATTACTCACACGGTACCTAAGTTGAATGGTACTTTTCGTAATGGGCAACGAATCAGTAAAATTGGTCTATATAAATATGAGTTACGCTTGAACAAACATAAAAAAAAAATAAATAAAAATAAATACGCGGTCAAAGGGAGTCGGTAAAAATTAAAATATTACGAACGTTACATAAAGTTGGGCAACGTGGTAGCCTAGTGGTTAAGGTGCTTGGCTACTAAATCAGAGGTCACGGGTTCGAGACTTGTCTTGTCCCGCATCTAAGTCGCTCCCAGATTTATACCTAATCTGAAATAATTGGATACCAGAGAAATATGGGAAAGTAAAGGCGGCCAAGAGAAAGGAACTGTCCCCCCTACTCTCATTAGTGCCGTTGGGCATAGTACATTGTGAACCTTAAGTTCACAATACCCGACGCCCTGTTAAAAGGTATGGGACTTACTTTACTTTACTTACATAAAATTGGGACATTTTTTCTAATGGGGACCGGCCGAAGAATTATAGTTAATGTGTATTTATATAAATAAATAAAACTCTGCCATTCGGGTCTCGCAAGGGAGCAAGCTCCAATATTAGCAATTGTACAACAATACAGCGTTCAACCTTTGTGGTCTCACATATGGACATAATCGTGTAACAAAAACCTTAGTGTACCGCGGCGTAAGAATATCATAATCATTAATACTTATATATACATATTTAGAACAAACTTTAGTGTTCACTCATTTATGTTAGTTTACTTTGTAATTTGCAATTTCCTATTTCTTTATTCAGTATATCCTCTAGAATTTAAAGAAAATCGACTAACCCTCTATCGTTAATGGTATCGACTTTACCATTATTTCCTTTCGATCAAATGTGATACAAATTCCTGCTACTTCTAATTGTCCTTTCGGCATGGAAGGAGTTGATAAATTATTAGTCTTATATTCAAGTAGCCAGTGATCTTTGGAGACAGTTTATTTTTCCCTCTTTACCAGCTGATGATGATTTTACTAACCTGATTTTTTGGTGGAATTATTAAACGGTTCTTTTTTCGCTTACTTATTTGCCTTTCCCCGTACCGGAATTCCTGACAATATTAACGTTTTGAAATATCTATGCGAAAACCACTGTTGAAGTCAACTGGTAATGTTTGCCTAATTTTGTTAAATGCATTTATGATAATTCCGGGTTAGTGTTAGACCGAGGTACTATTTAAATTTTGCATCATCATCAGAGGTTACATTTTCAGTCAGATGAAGGAGTCAAGCTGTTGCGTAAATAGTTGTTATTATTCATTATTACGGATGGCTTTTATAAAATAAAACACATATAAATACTTTATGAAATAATGATAATATATTTAAAAAGTTAATGCTAACGCGTTTCGAAGCAAGGGCTTCATGATCACAGCATATTTTATGCTCTATATCATCTTCTGTTTGTCTGTAGAAAACCTTTGATTTTTTTCTTGTAAACAACGGCTCGTCTCGTTGTTTACCATACGCCCACCTAATTCAAGTCCTCTTGGAGAGTGTTTCTACCATATGTTATTCCATTATCAGTGCTCTATCTTGTTGCTGAATTTTTTTGCGAATAGTAGCAACAAACCTTTAGTATTCTTGTGCATCGCCACCCTAATGCCGTTTTTTTTTCTACTTAATTCTTCATCGATTTCATTTACTACCACCCTGTTATACATATAGATAATATTTAAACCATTTATTTGATTATACAATGTATTCGGATTTGACAATCAAGAGCAATTGTAACGCTTAGTAAATGTTTTCAATGTGTTGCTCGTAACATTGCAATCAGTTCAAACTTTACAGCTAACTTATCGGGAAAAATAAAATCGTACGAAACACGTCTCTGTATTTACACGGCTGACGATAATTTCTCAACATATATGTTTTTCTGTTTCTGTTTAAAATAAAGTTATCACTTTGTTCGAGTAAAGAATGGACTGCACAAAACTTACCATTGGCAGACGAGCAGGCTGAGCCTAGCCGAATTTCCCATTTTCAGTTAATACGATTCATCCGTTCGACTTTCAAACTCCATTCTTCCGCATTCGTTTATTGGTTGAATTTTCAGTGCGTAAAGAAGATGCGAACGATCGAGTATTATTTATTAGAAGTCGGAAAAACTAAATTTCCAAAAACGTTTTCGGATATTAAAAGTAATCCTAAAAGGTCACATTTCTGAGTACTTCAGAAAACGTTTACCTTAAAAATCGGATGGAAGCGGGACGTGCTTTTACAGAGTGCTTATCTCGTGATATTACGTTCCAAACACGGCGAAGAAGACGACTTGAACCTTTAATTATACGGCTATATTAATATACATATATACATATATATTTTTTTCTGGTTTTAATATGATACGGTTTTTGGCCTACGGCTGGTATAATGCGTGATGCCGGACATGTGGAATATGCGAAGCAGTATAGGCACATGTATGCTGAAGGATTCTGAAATTAATAAAAAAATTTGTCATAATTATACCAGTTATATCTGTTTTTATATAGAACTAGCTGACCCGGCGAACTTCGTACCGTCGCAGAACCAATAAATATTGTGTTAACTTATCAGCAATCAATACTCAAAAAAAATTAAGTTCAATAAATGTACAAAAATCAAAATGTATTTTAATTACATTGAAATAAATGTAATTCACGTGGCAGCAAGGCATTTTCCCCCTTAAGAACAAAAATCAGTATAAATTTACTTTGAAAAATTAAAGTAAACTACTTTTTGGAAACATGCTCTTTCGGGCTATACACATAGTACACACTCAATTTATATACTTTTTAATAAAGTGTGTACTCTGTGCAATTAGCTGATGATGAGCTATACATGAAAAAAACGTGTTTCTAAAGTAATTTAATTTCTTAAAGTAAATTTATACCCTTTTTTAGGATTTCGTACACATATAATGTACACGGAATCCCAATGAGATGGTTCAGAAAAGAAAAAAATATTCAATTATATAATAGCTCAGAAACGGTTTGACTTATCGGAATCGGATCATAAATTACAATTAAACTTCTCTATCTATGACAATTTACAACTTTAAGCTGATCGATTACCCTGGTCCGCAAGAAACCGCCTAGAATATATAATATAGAATTTAGAACGACCTCAAAAATCGCCCTTAAAAAATTCATAACTCATCATCAGATAACCGTTTAAAATCGAAATTCAAAATATAAAACAAAACACAACAATCCTTTCATAAAATTTAAAAATTACGGTTAAGAATTATTCGAACTCCCCTTTTGGGCCAAAAATAGTAAAAAAAATGAATTTTCTTCGTAATTTTTTTTTTAAATTTTGTATTCTGCTATTCAGGACGGACACAAATCCAACAAATCAAAGATCATAAAAATCGGTCCAGAACCCGACTTTGTTTTACATACAATGCCTGTCCCACAGGAAGTGAGAGTAACTTTGATGTAAGTAGGCAACTCACAGCGCGTTCGCTCTGGGTACATCTTAAAGCCCATTTAATTATCTATCGAATGCAATAAACCGGGAGTTTCTACCTCCCGGGGGTTCGCCCTGCAGCATCGATTTGAAAAAAGTGTTTCGTCGACCGCCACCGTTTTTTTAGACAAAAAAATTACAACATTTTGGAAGAAACTGTATTTCAAAATTTTTACATAAATTATTACCCATCTTCATCATTCATATTAATCTTCTCGAAATAGGCACCTCTGGCTTGTAAAGGTGGTCGCTTTAAACTCGCCGACAGGTGTTCTGTTTAAAATGGTCTGTACCGCATTCACGACTTCTTGATCGGTGTCAAATATTTTTCGAAATCGCGCTATGCTATCGAAATATTGTTGAATTACCGAGTAGTCGAATATCATCAGGATACGCTACTTCTTTTAATTTTTTGCAACCGACAATAATAACGAATCACATACCGCTGTTCTTGCTCGATACCTTTCTTATCCATGTTGACAACACAAAACTGCACGTGATTTTCACAATTTGCGTCTTACTTTTTCGACTATAAAACACGTAAAAATGCTCGTAGAAACGTCCGGTTTGTTGCATTTGACAACTGATGAAATGACCTTTAGGATTATCTGATTGCGAGACCCGTTACAATCCGCTCCGCTTGAAAAAAATTGTAGGGGTTGACAAAAGACTTTTTTTTCAAATCGATGCTGTCAGTGTAGGGGGAGGTATGAACTTCCGGTTTGTTGCATTCGATAGCTAATTAAATGGACTTTAAACGCGCTATGAGTGGTTGCCTACCTACACCAAAGTTACTCTCACTTCCCGTGGGACAGCCATTGTATATAGATAGTAGACCCGGCCACGCGTTGCTATGGTTCAGTTGTAATACGTTGAATTAATATTATAAAACTAATGTTTACTGATAAAGATAAAAACGTTTTAGCCAATCTAAAAACACACACGATTGAGCCTTCGAATTCACTTTCCGGATCGTTGGAAAATGTTTTCAATGGCTGCGCATGTTGATTTTTATAAATATATTTCTATGTGTTTTTTACGGGCATTTAGCAGTCAAAGTGATAGATGTCTTTTTATATATAGCCTTTTGTCAACATTTAAAAATTTTTTTTCTTGCTAAGATAAATAATAAATCACAATATTTATACGACTGAAATATAAAATTGGCACTCACCGCACAAATGTGAATATATTCACACAATATTACTAAAAGTTGCGAAAATACCGAACACATTTTAAAAACGAATACACATGGATAATATGCGGATAACGGACGGCCAAATGAAGCACATTTACCGAAACGAAAATACGAATAGGTCTGAATAACTCGGAACACGAAATACATGCAAAAAATGGTTGATGCACTTATTGTAATGTTTCCGGTCAATCTTTCGATTTCCTGTCGGTAATTAATTTTTCGGATCAAAGATCTTTCAGTTTGTAAAGATGTCTCATTGTTGGGACAATCTTTTTGTGCTTCTCAAATTTCTTTCGTTACCTGATTGCCGTACATGTGTTTCATTTTTTTTGTAGTTCTCGCGGTGCTTGTGAAGTCGGGTCGTTTATTATTTTCTTTTCTTTTTCCCGATTTAGGGTGTACCGTGTTTAAGAGAAATGCAGACCGGTTTGCACTGTACTCGCTAAACGACCATTCGCCTACATTGTTCTGCTACATCTTTTAATTATAATTTTAGTTTATCGTTGCGACCATTTAATGACGGAAAATTTAGTCCGCTACAACTCACAAATTGTCAGATGTAAACACGTCTGTGATCCAACCAATTTGAAAAAATTTCCGACTAAATCACTGCAAAATGTAATAAGAATATACTGCACATAAGAGGAATTTTAAAATGTGCACAACATATTCTCAGTAATTCATTTTCACAAACAAATATATAAATACGCAAAACATTTAATATCTGCATACGAGGGTTGCCTTTTATATTTCGGGATTAGAGAACAAAAACAAATATTAATCATCGAAAATCACTTTATTGTTTTTCAAAATATTCCCCATGAAGATCTATACACTTTTGCATGCGTTTGAACGAATTGTCGAAGCACTTTTTCCACTCTGATTGAGGTATCTCCAAAACATGCATTCTGAATGCAGCAACCGCTTCTTCAGGTGTCGAAAAACGTTGACCTCTCAGTTTGTTTTTTACGTACGGAAATAAAAAGAAGTCATTTGGCGAAAGGTCAGGACTATACGGCGGAGGACTCATCAAATCGATGTTTTGGGTGCTCAAAAATGCAGTTGTTTGAGCCGATGTGTGAGAACTCACATTGTCGTGGTGAAGAGTGATCCGTCTTCGGCGGTTGGTTTTCCTGATTTCTTGGAAGACAACTGGCAAACAAATTGTTGTGTACCACTCAGAATTGACTGTTCTGCGTTGTTCTAGTGGTACGGTTGCGACATGTCCAGTTTTTCCGAAAAAACATGCGACCATTTGCTTGGAAGTGCTTCGTGCGCGAACAACTTTTGTTGGATTTGGCTCATCTTGAAACACCCATACAGTCGACTGCTGTTTACTTTCGGGCTCATACGCGTAAATCCACGATTCATCACCTGTCACGATGTCATAGACGTGTTTTGAAGCACCGCAATCGTATTTTTTGAGCATTTCTTTCGACCAATCGACACGAGCCTTTTTTTGAGCGATTGACAAATTGTGTGGGATCCAACGCGAACAAATTTTTTTGACAGTTAAATGTTCATGCAATATTGAGTGTATGCTGGTCCCACTAATGCCTAAGGTTGTCTCTATCTCACGATAGGTCACATGACGATCTTGCAATTTCAGTTCGCGCACAGCATCAATGGTTTTCGGAACAACTGATTTTGGACGGCCTTCACGAAATTCGTCTTGCAGTGAACTACGACCACGATTGAATTCACCATACCAACGATGAACACTGGTCCTTGACGGAGCTTCATCGCCAAAAGTCGAATTAAGTTCATCCATGCACTGTTGCTGCTGAGTTAATCCACGTCGAAAGTTGTAAAAAATAATCGCACGAAAATGTTCACGATTTAATTCCATTTTTGGGGGCAGATGAATCTTTTAACTTGCTGTAAACAACACAAATAGCGCTCGTATGTCAAAACGTTTTGAGTAAGTATAACCTAAAAAACGTCGAACTTTACGATAGAGCTGTCAGTTGCCAGATTGCAACACCAGGGTTGCCAAATCCCGAAATATAAAAGGCCTCGTATAAATAGGCAAAGTCTTTTTTCGTTTATTAACCGATTTTCTTTTTCATTTTTTGTTTGGTAGCTATTAAAAAGCAGCTTTTTTTCTTATTTTAATATAAAATTTATACAAAAAAAAATAAAAAACCAACTGTTTGTTACGATATTTTCGATTCGTTTATGTTTTTTTTTTACTGCATGCGTAGCGCATGATTTCCGTACCGTCATTAAGCGACCGCCCGCTGATCGGCTGAGAGTCAAGACCTTTTTTGCCTATTCGTTCCTCGCCGTTTCCAGGTATCTGAAATTACACCCGCTCGCCTGTTTGGCCTACCGCATGTTTTATTGCTTAGCATATTCTAGGCGAATTTTGTAATTTCCGTGCAACTTTTTCAAATTTTTTTTTGTAGGAACCTAATTTAAATCTTAGCCAATATTTTAGAAAAAAAAATCAGCAAAATCGGTCGAGCCGTTCTTGAGTTACACTTTTTTGCGAATTGTGCAATTTCGGTGCAATTTTTTAAATTTTTTTTTTTACAAACCTTTTCCTAAGAACTACGAATATAACAAAAAAAAAATTATTCAAATTGGTTCAGCCGCTTTGGAGGAGAAGCGAGACCCACATAAGGCAACTCATTTTTATATATAAGAAGATAATACGATAATAAAAAAAGAAGAAGAAAAAATGTGCAGCATATCAATTTTTAATATTAACCGACAAAAGATTAATTGAAATATTGTTTAATAATTAACTAAATGCAATTTAACGTGAATAATAATTTAAAAATTGACAAACTTAAAATTTGAATCATTTCTAAAATTTTATTTTTTCACATTCGTAGTAAAGAGTCTTGCCCGGTAAAAACAAACATAATACACCGCGTACAAGTCACAAATAAACAATTAATCCGTTTTATTTCTTCCGTTTTTCATTCCATTTCGATCTCCGAAGTTCCGTTCTAATTTCGTTTGAAGCTCTACCGACTGATAATGTTTAACATCGATATGTATTCTCAGGAATTTATAATACAAATTAAACATTTTGTTCCTTAATTATTGAATTTAAAGGTATCTGAACTACGGCTAGGGGATTTTATCTATTCATAGAATATCTACAGATAGAAAAGTTAATTCTCCAACGATGGCCACCTTAAAATCAAAGCACCGTGCGCATGATATTTTATTGGTTGCTGGTGACATTTTGTGGGCGGCGTAGAACTATGTACAAATTTCAGTGATTTCAAATTATATGTATATATATATATATATGTATATTTCTTTTTTATTTGAGGCCTTTGTCATGAAGTAGTGATGTATAGAGGTATAGCCGAGTAGTAGTCTGACTACAAGTTTAAAAATGAAGTTTCCCCCGGGAGGTTTGATATTACGGAGTCCCTGTGGTCGCATACCATTTCTGTTTGTATGATTTATAACGCCGTGATGTACGTTTGTTATGAAATTAACGTGTTGACGTCTGCAGTGCGTTTGTCACACGTTTCAGTTTGTCTTTGTGGTAAATATAAATATTTTCCACTGTAGTGTTGTGCTGTCTTTTTCCCATCGTGTAGGACCTTGAAGTAACACGTTAGAATTCGGATGTTTCTGCGGTGTAATGAAGAAACAGATTTAGACGTACAAGCTAATAGCCATAAAAGCTCCGTTAGCTATCCGTTTTGCCTGATTAGGGGTTTTGTGTCGAAAATTTTTAAACCGCTAACGGATACTGTATAAATTATACAGCCATAATCAATAATTGATCGAATGTAAATTTTATAGAATCGGAGGAGAGGTTTTTTATCCCCATCCCCGTGAGGCTGTTCCTTTAGAATTCTTACGATATTAACACGCCGATGACACTTGTTTTTTAACCAGTTGTTCTTCCATCGTAAAACCTCGAGTCAAATAAAATGCCGAGGCATTTAGTTTAAACGGTAAAATTAGTTGAAACAAACGAATCCTAATTAGAAATTAAGTAAAGTGAGTCCTATGTCCTCGCTCTTGGTAGAGAATTGTAGATTGTGAAGTTAAAGGATCTGAAGGAAGTATGTGGGCCTGTTCCTTTCTTTTTCTGCCCTGACTTTTTCAAAATTTTTCTGGCTTAAGCAATATTCAATATTAGGTGCATGTGCATATACATCGAAACAACTCGCGATAATCGTAGCTCCGGTTTGATAAGTGAGCACTTTTATCAGAGGCTACTGCACTATCTATAATTAGACATTAATGAATTATCAAATGTCGAGAAATCTATTTTTTCATTATTCTAGTTTGTTTGCAGCTGTTTTTTCCCCTTTTTTCGTTTAGAAGATTGCATGAAACATTTTCATGTTCGCTGCTCGTACAAAAATGGAAGGCGAATATTCGTTGCTTTTTTATTTTCCACATCACGGAAATTCAACGGATCGTATTCTGGATCCGACCGTTTGCACTATTCCGTATTTCAAGGGACACGCAATTCACCGTCACAGTTGTTTTTTAGCTAGCGGCAATGGCATCAGAACTGATATCGAATTTCATATTAAAGCGACCTGTGCATATGGCGCTTGATTAAAAATCTCGCTCGAGAAGATACCGGCGAAAGATGCGGACAGTTGTTGAAAAGTGATACTTGCTGCTGCGAGACAGGCGATAAACCGTATTATCTGCTATCATGCTATCGCTGTTTAGCCGGCATATTTCTTTTGCGATTCAACATATTTCAATATTTCATTTACACACTCCTAAAATCGGTTTAAGAGAAATATTTAGCCGAACTCGCCCGTTTAAAATTTGTGTAAAGTTCCTTCGATGTTTAAACATTTCTCCTTTCGCTAAGAACATTGATCATTTTTTTGAAACGAATTCTACGATGCGCGCACTGTACATTGTTAAACTATTTCCGATTTTCCCGCTCGTCTACCATTGAAATGTATTCAAACCCTCTCGTAGTATGAAATGCTCGTTTATTTCGCGATACGTTCAGTGACTCTGTTAGTGTTAACTTTGTGCGAAAGAAGCCGATATTAGATTTTACCGCTTGCTTGTCGCGTGTCTATACTTTTAAAAGTTACAAGAGAACGTTTACGACGAACCAACCAATATTGCGACAACTGTGTATTGTCTCGGTGTAATATCCGCGTATTTTAAGAAAGGAAGCTGCACGCCAGACGATATTCGAAGGAGTACAATATATTAAAGCGAGGAAAACATGCACAGAATGCTTCGCTTGAGAGAACACCTGTGAAAATGACATCATTGGCGGCCGTAAGCTCGGAAAGAATATATCCGTTTCCATCTGAGTAACGTTGTTAAAGATTCGCCGACGAGCATCTTCGAGAATTTTAGTTATTTTACAGGAATTTTTTCAAGTTTGCTGTTCCTTTTTGTTATTAGTGATTTCAGTTTCTCTTTGTAAGCGGTTAATTTTCCTGGTATCCGTTATACTTGTAAAATGGTGATCGAGACGAGGATAATGCACGGGCATCATAATCAAGCGTAATTAAAACGAAGTCGATTAATGGAACGTGTATGATGGCCATGTTAAAAGTAGAAGAAAAATAAAGAAGAAAAGATTCTGAAAAATTAATCTTCACAAAAAAAGGTAAAAGTAGCTTGAACTAAATCGTGTGTCAGAGAACGTTTAAGGGAGAAAACTTTAAGAGAGGAAAATAACGTCGAAGAAGAGATCAGTGCAGTTGAAGGAAAGATAAGAAACATCATGCAACAATTGGAAAAGGTTAAAATGAACTAAGATACGCATAGAGATAAAAACTAAGATAATGATTTCCTTCAGATAATAAAGCATCGCTAAATAGGACACGAACGGAAATGATCTAGCAAGAAAACGATAAGATCTACGAATTTTAGGGATGGCGCTTTTAGAAAAAGAAATGCCGAAATTAAAGAGGATTTAATAACTCGAAAGAGTTTACTTCAAGACTATAGGCGGAGGTGGGAAGCAGCAATCAAATTTCGGAATGAATGGTGGACTTGTAGAAACGAATGAAAATGTAGATATCACATCGTCTGACTCTAAACGTTTTCGTAAGGTTTTCAATTAAATCTGTGTAATAGTGAAGGTGAGGAAATGTTGGATAAAGCGACTACTATAATAAGGACAGTATTGAGATGACACGAGAAAACATTTAAAACGAACAGAAGACATATTGTTTAAAGATATTAAGATTAACAGCGAGAAATGTAAGAACAACCCAAGTACGCTGTGATCATGAAGCTACTACTTCGAAACGCGTAAGCATAACATTTTTCAAATATATTAACATTATTAGTTCGTAACAGTATGTTGTTCATTTTATAAGCATTCGAAATAATGTGTACAACAAACTTCAATAATAACACAAGATGACTTTTAGAAGGATAAAAGTAAACTGAGAGAATGTTCCAGCACAATATAGGGGACGCATTAATACTTCGTTGTCTGTTATAACTGCGTTCACGAATAGAAAAAAAAGCCGTTAAAGGAATAAAGAAGACATAAATACCGGAAAGAATTGGGTCTTTAAGGAAAAGACGGGAAATCTTCTAGCTTGAATAATTGAAAAGAAAAATCGTTATGCTACTGACAAGGGGAGAAATCAAACGCGAGTCGAGCGTTTATTGCTGATGGTTTATTTCGTGGAGTTGACAGACAAAACATTATCAAATGTAGCGAAATTGTTGAATGAAAGATGTTCATATATACATATAATATACATTACGTATGCACGTATATGAGGAACAAACGGACTAATTTCATCGGGAAGACAAAAATAAGTAAACATATCACAAGACACATTATCCCGATCATAAAACAAGATGTACGAATGGGAAAAAAGATGTATAACGAGGAACCTTTGATTTTGTTTGTAGGAACACGATTAACGAGGAAGTACATATTTACAGAAAAAACAAGTTATTACACTTCTAGAAAGGAAAACATTGAAAAGATCAAATTCTAATGTTGAACGATAAGAAAAGAGCGATCTTCAATTCATTAATATTAAAAATGAAAGTTGGACCGGGAGGAGGAGGATTTTGCAGAACTAAAATATAGGATGTAATTTAGCGAAGCTCTACTAGACGGAGTCGATAAAAGGGGCTGGGAATATCGGAACTAAATGGGCGTTTAAAGGAGATGCGGATTTAAAAGCTCCGATCATTTTTCAAATTTTTTAGAGAGAGCGCTGGTTTTAGAGCGATAGTAGACATTTTTTCAAGCGAATTTCTTCAAGATGTTCAGCTATGCCCGAAAACGTTTCCAAAATAAGGTGTTTATTTTAATTTACTAAAGTTAAAGTAAATTGTTTTATACGATTACTTTTTGTT
This sequence comes from Icerya purchasi, assembly GCA_039619475.1. Taxonomy (NCBI): domain Eukaryota; kingdom Metazoa; phylum Arthropoda; class Insecta; order Hemiptera; family Monophlebidae; genus Icerya; species Icerya purchasi. Next base: position 248,460,434 of record CM077116.1, read on the forward strand.
CGTTATTGAGGTATATTTTTAGTTATTTTAAATTTGTCAGAAGATCGATTTAGTTGAAAGGCTTTCTTGAAATTTCAGGGTAACATTTTGCTCACGACATACGGATGCTTTTTAATCATGATCTTGAGGCTAACAATAATAGTTTGTATAGAGAATATGGTGCAGTCCAACTACCTTGCTAAAGTACCGTGTTTCGTCCAGGGTCAATGGGCAATACGGTTTACACTTGTAATGTCATTTTTGAACACGAAGAGTTGCAAAGTGCTGTGAAAAATGTAACCATAGCAAACGATAAAAGTTGAAGCCATAGAGTTTCTAAAAAAAGGGAAATTGATTTGAATAGTGAAAAAGGAAAAAAAGCGGAATGTCTGAAAACGAAAACCTTACATTGCGATAAGGTGTCTCGAACTTTACGCCAGTATTTTAATGTCCTCAAAATGGAACAGTTACTCGAAATCGAACAGTTGCTCGAAATCGAACAGTTGCTCGAAATCGAACAGTTGCTCAAAATCAAACAATTACTGGCCGGTTAAATCGAGAAGTTACGGCGATTTATTTTGTAAAAATTCACTTTATTGTTTTATGTTATTTTAAGATTAACGTAATCGGCGCTGCAATTTTTAAATTTCTCAGCCGATCGATCACACGCTTTTTCTGCCTATTCTGTTTTTGTTTTTTCAATCGCATTTATTCATTTCTGTGGTACTCTAAGGGGAAATAAATGTGGCTGGAACGGAAAATTTTAATGGTCAATCCCGTTTTTATTTTCTCAGCATTTTCCAAAAAAAAAAAAAAAAACCTTTTTGAATTTTTATTTAAAAGCCAGTCGCGCACAGCAAGGCAAGACATATCCGAATATCCCCGACTGTGTACTCTCAACGCTTCACTATTCGCAATAATCCGGGATTTCGCGGTTAAATACTAATTAAAAGCGGGATTTCGAACTACGGCGCAGAAAATAATAGAAATGTTTCGACGATTCAGTTCATTTCTTCGGGAAAACGTATACAGTCAAAAGGAAAGCCGAGCTACTTGTAAATGGTGCCAGCGGCCGAGTCCATTCACATCCGGCAATCGGTGCACACAGCTGAAAAAGCAGAAGTTCGCGATAGGTGTTATTCATAATTCACTCAAGATCAGCAGCGGTAAACTGGACATTGCCTGACATCCTGTTCTAATGGTTCTTTGCGAACCTGGACGACATCAGAGTGGAAGTGGAACACAGTCGCCCACCGCTTTCAAGTAGGCATTTAATGATCGCGGCACTTTAACCGACACTCTAACTATAGCTAGGCCGCTGCACCATTCCAACCCCCCGGACAGACGTCGCGCAGGAACCGTAATTCCCCTGTTTTCCATACATGTCTGTACATCTTTACTTGGCTCTTCGTCTGTCGCTTCTTACTACTCCGTCCTCTTCGGTTCCTTCCTTTTTCTTTCTTTTTTTCCTTCTCGGCTTATTAATTATATTTGCAAAAGAAAGCGCAGAACGGTGTGCGAACTTGGTCCGCGTATTCGTACGACGACGATCACATACAGTTGCGTCGCACGCTGTCGTCCTGCGTTATTTATTTCGGATATTAATTAGGTAATAAAGAAACAGCGCTAACGTAAACTGTGCAATTGGTATGCGTAACAACGTAACGGTTTCAAATGCAACTCGCTCGTATCATCATCGCTGCCGTTGTCGTTGTCGTGGTCGTGGTCGTCGTGGTCGTGGTCGTCGTCGTCGGATAAAAATAAAATAGGTCTTCCGGCTTTTCCTGTCGGATAGTAGGCGTTTGCAGATATAGTCTTAGCCGCGTCGCTAACTGGCCATCAAGATAAACGAAACAGGGATCGTCAGCGATAACAGGTTCCTCGAACGTTTCGTATCCGTACTTCTAGATGACGGCAGAGGGGCAAGGTCAAGGGCCTTTCAGAAGCTGGCCAGTCGAAGAGAAACTGGTTAACAAATGCAGATACACAAATGAAGAGGGACACAGAGAGAAAGAGAGAGAAAGAGAAGAACGAGAGAGAGATAGAACGATCAGTCAATAAAGCAGCAGAAATTACCCCGGAAACTAACATTAAAATTGGCCACTAATGTGCATTTTAAAATATCATTACGGATCCATCTTCCTTTCTTTTTTTTTCTTCTGATTTTTTATTTTGATATATTTATTGAATTTGAATTTATCGATGCGCGCTTAAAAATGCGGTTCGACCATTTACTACTTTATCCGTTCGAGAGCTGCAATATCTGCGCGCTAACACGTTTCACCTTTCTTCTCAGTAATTCCCGGAATATAGAGGGTCGCCAGCCCGGGCTGGCTGGCTCCTTTAATGCTGTTTTTATTGTAATTATAATCTGTGCCGATGAGACAAGAGGGAAAAGTAAAGACGAAGGCGAGATGCACATGCTAACACTTAACTATGTTGCGGTCGCGACGACATCGCAGATCTGTTCTAATCTTGCCCATCTAAATGCAGGCCGAATAATAACCTTCACAAATGGTTCTTCGACACTTGGCGGCCGAGCGGAATAATTGCTTTCATCGAATCTGTTCGACGACGTTTTAATTCGTAGCACGTTGAAGTGTTCCTGGTCGACGCATATCTAATGTATGGCCGTTTTTAGATATTTGAATATTAACTTCATTTACGCGCCGCCCGCAGGCCCAATTCGGACCTGTATGTAAATAGAGTATAAGAGAACACGTCCAATTCGCGGAACCTCCTTTATTTTCAAAACCATACGGAAAATGAGAAGAAGATGTTTTCGTCAATCAAAGTTCTTTCCAACAATAACCGAGAGACAGTAGGACGCGAAAATAAGAAGTTAAAAAAAAATAATTATTATTTTCTAATCGGTTCGTCACATATGCACAACTGCTGTCGAAATAAAATCAGACGGTTGTAGTATAGCTACAAAAATTGTTCGGCACCTGGAATCATTTACAGAAACGAAAAAATTCCGAGCCAAGTGCGCGCGCATACTCTAGAGATTCGACGCCGAATTTTCGGAGAGAAGTATTCTTTTCGGATTTCAAGTTGAATAACTGTAAACAAATTGATTAGCTGATTGTGGCGGACGTCGAAATCAGTTATACATATATGTATATGTATAAACGAAATGGCGCCACGTACGAAACACTCACCAGAGAGCCGAAGAACATTTACTTACCATTCGCCGCGGTACCTTGAACGTGACATTATGTGAATGTTGCCGTCACCCCAGTGACAGACCGGTATTCGAGCAAGCTGCTTTTCAGCCGTGCAAACTCTTCAGAAGACGCTAACTAAGCGCAAACGTATGTTCTCTTTTTTTTTCTTTTTGTCGTGAATACGGGAGTTGACGAATTTGAAATTTGAACACGTTGCGCACCAGAGGAAAATAGAAGTGGACAGTAAAATTAACAAACTGCGAGAATACTACTAGTATTGCTGCGGCATTTACAGCGAGCTAAACAATATTTCAAGATTGATCCCGGTGTCGCTAAGATAGGAAGTCTAAAGAGTTGGCAAAGATATTCTCATAAAGGGCCGGCTAAAATTCGTAGTACTTTTTCAATACGTGCAGTAAGGGATATGCCATACCGCGGATTCGGCAATATGCAAAAGATGAGACAATGAAGGTCATTATTGGAGTTTTCGAAGTAAACAAGTTTATGTTGCTGAGCGAACAGGGCACTTGGAACTTATTAGAAATCGAGCATATACGGAATATCCAGTTCTATTGGGGGCACGCGTTGTTGCATGATGGCACGGTAGAATTACATGTGTAAACTGCTCTTTTATTACCGTATCCAGTATAATGCGCAGAAACATCGTCTTCGTAGTTCGTAGTAGCTGTGATACGAAGTTGACGATAAATTTCGGTTCTCTTTCGTTAATTTTCGTTAATTTTCGTTAATCCAGCTGTTAACAGAAAATAAGAATACTCGATTGGAACACGATTTTCTACATTAAAAAAACCGTCAAATGAAATGAAATGAAATATGTATATCGCGAAAAATAAAAAATTAAAGACACGCCACACGTCACTAAAAAGTAAAAACAATAATACTTCGATGATATTGCTGTTATCGTTAAAATTACAAATTATAATTATATTTGGTCTTTATTTGATGAGGCTAACACTGTAGCGTTACGAAAGGAATATCGTTCGTAATATTATTATTTAATATTTACACGCGTCTTTGGGTGTGTATATGTATGTCTATCGCTTAAAAGGGGTTTTGGCGGACTTCCTATTGTGTACTCCTTACGGGAGGGCAGTTTCAAGTTTATTCAAAATTCTTTCGGATCACGTAATTCTCGGTTAAAAAACGGTATATATTTAATTGAGTAACAAAAGCTTTATTAGGAAAACCCCTAGAACATAAACAAAAATTAACTGATGATTAAATATCTTCTCTGAAGAAAAAAAAATCCAGCAAAAAACTGTGTCATTCGAGTCCGGAGTCAGAACTGCCACGGACCGAACAATTTACTTGATTCGTTAAAGTTTTGAAAAAACTAATCTTAAGCAGCTGCAAAACAGAATTAAGATGATTTCATCAGTTTGACTTTAGAGTTTAATAGCCAACGATTTACACACATGTCATTAGAAAGTTGATGCTGTCCTGGACGCTTTCCGATATTTTCGCTCTGTCTACACCATTCGTTCTCTTTTAAACAATCGTACTTTTATTAATCGCTTACCTGTTAAGAAAGAAAAATCGTAGCCTCTGCTCCGCGAGTTAGACTAACCAGTGTGTTTTGTAATACATACATTGCAGACATGCGCACTTCGAATCAATTTAGCCAACTTTGCGGATTTTCTAACTATCCTTTCATCTGACCGGAATCTAATGAACGTCGGTATATTTAAAATCACGCGAATAAATTACAAATACGGGGGTCATTCGCCCGATTGAACGAAAATGCCTACAAATCTCATTCACCAATAGCATTTCATGTTCGCGAAATGTGAGATGCGTACATTCGGCAAACCGAATTTTAGTAAAGGGGACCCCTAGAGCAATTGTTGTCTGGATAAACACAGTTCATTTATCATGTCTATTCGATACTGAAGAAAAATTTTTTTATAGAAATCGCTATATCCGCTACTATTATTAGGAATAAACATTGGGATTTTCCCGAAAAAGGCGAATTTACTTAATTACCGCAATTTAGGAATGCTAAAAAAATTCGAAGACAACAACGGAAAATTCTACAAACGATGTTATCGGCTCCGAAATATAAAACGCTGCACAATAACATGCATGAAATTCATAGAGAGCAGTATAATCTTTTTTTTTAACGACTGAACTCGATCGGAACCTGAATTTCAGCAATATGCGATCACTTCCAACCAGTCCGATTGGGAGATGCTGTCGTTGCTCCAGCTAAAAGTGAATAATGAGACAAGACTCTCTTCGTCTAATGGTATACCCACATTACGAACACCGAGATGCTACTGATATTGCGTTAGCGGAAATTAATAATAAGTACTGGTAAGCGTTAAAGCGACCACTACCTGTACTTCTCTTAATTGATTCATACACAGTGTAAACTAAAGGGTCTACATTTTGTTGGAGCAAGTTAGTAGTAGGCCTGGTAATAGTTTAATAGTTTAATTTATATATTGCTCCATCGGAAATGGGGAGACACGATAGTGTTTTCATATAAATCATTAATGTATAGCAATGTCTATGAACAGGATGTATTTAATAAAAAATAAAAATTGGTAAGATCTATATGGTATGTTAATAATTTTGCTTCTTAATTATTTTTCGACTTTAAATATTTCCCATATTTCACTGGATTTTTACCGGTTCTGTTTTAAATTTAATTAAAACTAAAATTCATCTATGCTTTTTGGGCGGTAAAAAGAACTGAAATTCATTTTCACATTAACTGCTAGATCTAACAACTGCTAAATTAGTTGCGAACAAGAAAAAAACGGCCGAATTTAAAAAATTTCTTTAATTTGCAATGAATTTGTGCGTGAATTTCATATTTTTCAGTGTAACAGCGTGGTTTACATTTTTTTATTTATTAACGTAGATTTCGGGATACAACGCTTTGTTTTGATTACAGCGCTATCTTTTGAGTGCGTCCAGAATTACTCTTGTGTGTAACTCAGAGAACTTTTAACGGTGTCAAATGAAACACACCAGGACGACGTTTATGTTAATCGGAGTCTAAAAATTCGGGCAGTAAATATGAAAATTGATCAAAACTAATAAAATGACATGACGGGTCTATTTATTTTCGCAACTCGCAACATTTGAAAACATTTAAATTTTGTCATTATCGACATTTACGAATTGCTTACGAACATCCTTAATTTAGCGCAGTTTTATTGCATTAATTATAAAATTACCTGACTTTAAATTTTAATGTCAGCCATGGGCATAGCTAGGAATTTTTCCTAGGGGAGGCAGCTGACCAGCTGAATATATATGTATATGTATATGTGCGTGCGCACATATAATCGTATTATATTAAAAAGTTGATATAAAATTAATATGATAAAAATAAACTTTAACACTTTTACACTTTTGTAACAATTGTATAATTTTTAAAACCCCGACGCGTTTCGAAGCAAACACTTCATGTTCACGGGAGTAATTATAATCATTTTATATTATAATTACTCCCGTGAACATGAAGTGTTTGCTTCGAAACGCGTCGGGGTTTTAAAAATTATACAATTGTTACAAAAGTGTAAAAGTGTTAAAGTTTATTTTTATCATAATTAAAAATGTTAACAATGAGTAAGAACAACAAATACAGTGATAAAATTAATAACTTAAATAAATATGTAACCGAAATATATAACATTTTATTTAAAAAAGGGCTTTACAGACACTTAATTTTCAAATACCATCCAAATCCGTACCGGAGAATCGAAATACTTCAAAATAAGATACAGTTTATTATAGTATACTTTACTGATTTATAAATTTCTTATATAAGTTTCAATTTTCTGTGTTTTTCACTGAATCGATTCAAGGCTGCCTCAAAAGTTATGGTGTTTTTCACTATTTCATTCTCTATATGCCGAAAAGACATATGTGAAAATCTGTTTTGGAGCATAGTTGTTCTTAACCACGTTTTTATTCGCCTCATTGCAGAGAAACTTGTTTCGTAACTGGCGGATCCCACTGAAAGCGCTAACGCTGCTTGGAGCAATTTGTACAAGTTAGGGCAAGATTATTTTTCAATCTGATTTTTTAAACTTCCTGTATTTATTCCAGAATTGTTTAACTGGAGTTTCATTATTCTTAGCTTCCGCATTTAGTGCTACAGGATCAATTTTTAAAATTGTCTTGTAATTATTAATAAAATCATCTGCTTTCTCCATATATAATTTAAGAAATGCACTATTGCCTTTGCTAATGGTAGGTTTTTAAGTCGCAATTTTAACATTAATGTTGTCTATAACCAGGTTATAAATATTTACTTTTCAGTAGTTCTTGAGTTGCGTGTCGGATGGCCTGCATGCGCATAAGAAATTATTATGATAATCACGGTGGTATCAATTTCGAAGTACATTGTACTTTTTAACTTTTCAAATTTTTCTCCGTGTGACATTTAGACGATTCTTCTAGAGGGGGCAACGAGTTTTCTAGAATGCCCACCTTTGCCCCCTCTAGCTTTGCCCATGACGTCGACTCGTTGCTATTTTAAATTTTAGAAATAGGCGCGGCTATTTATTAAAATCGTAATTAACAGATATCCAGTTTTAGGAGAAGCCAGCGTGAAAATACTCTTCATTCACAAAATGAAAAGAATAACTAGGTAACCAAAGATACTGGATGAACGAAGAAGGAAATATTGCAAATGCCATCGATACATTTCTACTAGCGTAATCCATTAGCCCAATATCAAAACTCGTAGTTTCTGAAATTGTTATTTTTTACTCACTCTGAAGTTACCATTGAATTTTCATTAATACTTAATGATGCAAAACGAATTTTCCTCCTACCGCTAGAAATAAACTGACAATAATCTTAGAAATTATTTTTAATCACGTACATCTCTGATAATTAGATGATACTGCGTACACGGCAAGTTTATTACTCATCGAATTGTTAAAAATTTCGAATTGCTTATATTTTTCCTTCTCTAAGTTTAACGATAAACTTTTGTCTGCAATGTACAGCTAACATTATGGGTATGGATTCGCAACTTTAGCTATTAAAAATACCATGCGCAGAAGTGGTTGTGCCATTGAATTAAGTGCCTTACTTTGAATTCTTTTTTTTCTTCTTCTTCTTCTTATTAATATTTATGAACGCAAAAACGTAGTTCATTCCGGATTTGACTAATAATCTAGATATTCCTTGCTCGCCTTGTACGAGATATGGTTCAAATTGAACTTTTTCTTTCAAACTTATTTAATGCCTAATTTGTTCTGTCCTGTTCAATTTTTTGCATCGAAAACCGCTTTTAAATACTTGCATCTTTTCGAATTGAACAGGTTTATTAACTAATTTTAATAATAAATGTTGATTGTGCAAATACGGGGGCTATTTTAACATTGATTCGTAAAATCAATTTCTGTATACATTTTCCAATAAAGCTTTCGGTATTTTTTTAATAACAATATTAACGATAGTTGCAGAGAAGTCTCGTCGACATGCTGCACTATTTCCGGATTTATACCGATATATATATATATAAACTCGGCCATTTTGGCCTCGCAAGGGGCTCTTCCCCTTGACCCCTCTTGCTTTCATTTCTGTCTCTTTCTCTTCTATACTTTGTATAAAATGATCAAAATTTACAACGTAATTCTTACTGGCGTCAACACAAAAAAAAAATAACATAACCAGAAAAGTCCTAATCTAACATTTAACTTTCATTATATAAAATTAAGACATTTTTTCGTTACATTTTTCGTTACATATTTCATTACATAAAATTGTGACATTTTTTAAATAACAATAACAAAAATCCTATAAAATATAACATACGTTACATAAAATTGGTACATTTTTTTGGGACATTTTTCTGGGAAATTTTTTTAGGACATTTTTTCGAATGGGGGTAGCCTAAGAATTACGTTGTAATTAATATATATTAATTCCAACATAATTCTTAGGCTACCCCCCCATTCGAAAATATGTCCCAATTTTATGTAACGCAGAATGTTCCAAAAAAATGTCCCAAAAAATGTCCGAAAGAAATGTCCCAATTTTATGTAACGTTTGTTATATTTTATAGGATTTTGTTATTGTTATTTAAAAAATGTCACAATTTTATGTAACGAAATATGTAACGAAAAATGTAATGAAACAATATCTTAATTTTATATAATGAAAGTTAAGTGTTAGGATAGGATTTTTGTGATTATGTTTTTTTTTTCTTTTTGTGTTGATGCCAGTAAGAATTACTTTGTAAATTTTGATCATTTTATACGAAGTATAGAAGAGAAAGAGACAGAAACGAAAGCAAGAGGGGTCAAGAAAATGGCCGAGTTATATATATATATATATATATAGTATTTTCGTAGAGTACACAACTACTGTCGAATGTTAATTCCGGCTACGGGACTGATACTGACTTTGTTCTGATAATTAATCAATTATTGTAATTGAAATTAATCTAAATCCTACCTGTTCAAAATATAATAAATAAGTAATAATTCCGGACAACGAAAACTAGTAATTTCTTTAAAATCCAAATAATTACGAGTATTTCATTTTTTTCTCATACCGCTGAAGTACGGAGTACCTTGCCATTCCGATTCCACTTCTAAAACACGGAAAAAGTATTTACTCTTCTTCGGATTTACCGAATTCAGTTCGAGCGCAATTAGCAGGCGTGTTTAATTTAACAGCAATTTCACACCTACATTACTTAACCTTATTTCGGTTATTTTTTTTGCGACAACAAAAAAAAAAAATCGCAATGTGACGTGTAGTTTGTCAGTATTATTACAGATGGTTAACAAGCAACACGAAAGTGAATAACGAAAATAGCTCGCATTGGTCAGCGCGTACGAAGATTTAACGAGATATCGGAGCCGGTCAAAATGTCCATATTTATTATCGTCTGTCGTCTATTGAAAAGAACCTGCTAAGCGAACCGATAAGATCGAATCGATTCTTCGAACGCCTATCTCAGATCAACATCGAATCGAAGGGAGGCGTTTTAGAGATGATAGGTATAAATTAAGCCGGATAAAGAGAACCGAAACTGGTTACGAGTTTAGATGAATTTTTCGCTGGCTCGCTGTCGTTGTAAATTGCACGCGCTTATAGGCAATGCACATTGACCCAGTGATCAGTAGACTGCGAAATTTTTATCTTCGACCCAGCCATCGTGTATCCACGCCGAACATGAACAGCTTTTTGTCTTGTTCTTTCCTGTTTTCCATAGTCTACTGTCCCAGTTTTTTCTTCTTGTTGACAACTGTACCACATTCACGGCTCGGACCGAATAATTTAACAACAGTAATGCTGATAATAGCAACTGGCACATCGTTCGATTTAGGTTAATATAAAATTCATGGAATTTCCTCTGGCACCCGAAACGAACACTGATCTGCATGTTAATCACGCAATATAGTACCTTAATTCTTCCTACTGATTTATTTATAATTGCTCTGCAGATCTTGTCACCCGTTGTAGTTACTGTAACCAATATTATTATTACTATTACTATTACTATTACTATTATTACTATTATTACTATTATTATTATTATTATTATTATTATTACTATAATTACTTTTGTGGATTTCTGTAACAATAACAGTAGTAATAAATGATTTGATTTGATTATTATTATTATTTTTACCTCAATACATAAAAAATGATTTAAAGAATTATAAAAAAAGACGTAAGTGATTGTTAGATTACTTTTTTGAGTTTAAGTCTTAACAGGTAATAGTTTGATTCTACCACACAAGTTCATGTTATTTTGCATTCCTGTTTCTTCTCTTTTTTTCTAGTTTGCTTCCCGCTACCACTACATATAAATTACTACTTTTTATATTTAGTACTGAACTCTTTTACATATTTTTCAGAAATGTTAATTGTTCGATTTGTTGCAACCCGGTACTTTACCCTATTACCGGTTTTATTTATTTTATTTATGTGTGTTTAATTAAATTGTTGCACTTTACATAATTGTTTCATAAAGCTACTCGAAGTTATCACGTAACAATTATATTAGAAATGTAATTGTATTTATTTTGATTTGCATTTATCATTTAAAATGTGCACGTTCAATTTCATATTTATTTGTCACATGTGTTCATGTACTTTTTTTTCTGTCGTTATAGATTTACTATATTTCAGTATGTCATAGCTCGCGAAAATTTGTGCGTAGATGAAAATGTGTAATAATAATAATAAATTGTAATTTGGTTTGATTTGATTACTATTATTATTGTTGTTGTTATTGTTATTATTATTATTAAAGCTATTGAAGGTAAATTTTGGCTTTGTGTATAACACACAAGACCATATTGAAAGCATATTTGGATAACTTCATTAAGATGATTTCTGGACTTTTACATGAAAGTAAACGGGTATGGAAACCGCAAAAGTGGGCAAGGAAAAAAGCACGTGGGTTACCTAAAAAATAATAGACCTACCGAGGAGAAGGAACAATTTGCATAAATTAATCAAGTCTTTTAATAGTAACGACGTTATCCTCTCGGAGTGTAAATTGATCTCAAAACAAATACAAAAGTTATCCAGAATAGCAAAAAAAGAGTTCTACTCATCCTTATTAAACAGTTGTTCACAGAATAAAAAGAACTATTGGTGTGTTGTAAAAAGTGTATTAGGTAATAGAGAGTACAAAATACAAGAAGATAAATGATAAAAGATCAATTGCTGATAGCAATGAATACGAGGTAGCATGTTGTTTTAATAGTAATTTTTCCAAGTCTGTTTCTGAGATTATACTAGGCGAACGTTTTGTTTCATATTCTACTACAAGTCTATCGATTCCTGAATGTTTTGGGTTTATAGATTTTTTATATAATAAAGTAAAGAATGTATTATTGTCGTTTCCGAACAATGCTTCATTTGATTCTGATGGTGTGTCAATATTATCAATAAAAGAACGTGTGCGGAATTTCTCACTACCTCTCCATCACCTAGTCCCGGATCACAACAAAGCCATAAAAGTTCTTATAGTCACCGATTCCCTACAGGCGTTATGTATGCTGGAAAACCAAAAATGCAACAAGCCGCTAATATTGAAGATACACCGCTATCTAAGACAGTTAAATCAAACAAACAGTCGTGTGACGTTCATTTGGGTCCCTGACCACATCGGGGTGCCTGGTAATGAGAGGGTCGATGTGGAAGCGTGCTCGGCGTTGTTCTCGCCAATACCAGAAGACGCGGACCTACCATCCTGGATAATGCACATTTTTCTAAGGAAGTGCGAGAACCAGTGGAAAACAGAATGGACAGATACTACAACGTTTTTAGAAAACATTAAACCCACAGTCGAACTATGGTGGCCATCGGAAGGAATATTCCGGCACGATTTTAAGATTCTTAGCCGGCTGCGAATCGGCCACGTCGTTGTCTCGCATAGTCACATAATTAGCAAATCTTCGCCTCCAATTATGTGCTTTTTCTGCGGCCTGGCTGGTAAACCGACAGTTCCACACATACTTCTCGCGTGCCCAAAGTTCGCCACATTCCGGACACAACATGGCTTACCCAGTAACATACAGGATTGTCTGGCTAATACTACAACCAATGTCATAAGGGTTATAGCCTTCGCTAGAACGAGTGGTTTGACCCAACACATATAAGTGACCTTCGTATATGTGCTGTAATGACCATGGTAGTTACAAACGGCGTATATAAAAAGGGCGAAGAGGATAATTTAAAAAAAAAAAAATGAACAAAAGAAAATTTGGAATTTTTTATTAAACCATTAACACATTTCTTTAATGAACCTATAAAATTAGATATATTTCTTAGAATTTCAAAATTAGGAATTATCACACCAGTATATATAATGGAGAGGAAAAGTGAGATATATTATAAGATCGTACCCTGGTGCCTTTTTGTTACTCAATTTCTTTATTACTTCATCAATTTCGCCTGGCGAAGTTAAATTTATTTTATTTGGTGGATTATTCGAACTTTGATTTAAATAATCATGGACGAATTTTGTACTGTGCGGTTTAAAAATTCCTGATAAGTGTATAGCGAATAGATCTGTTTTAGCAGCATCATCTACAATCCAATTACCATTAACAGCTTTTATCGGTTCATTTCTACGTATTGGTTTATTTCCGTACCTAACTACTCTCCATGAAGGATATTTAACTATCCTTCGTTAGCGATAGATTTGTGATACATATTCCCTAAATGAATTGTTTTTATAGTTTTGTAATAGCGACTTAAGATTTCTGATCTCTCTAAAATAAAAGAAGAAAAAAAAAAATTTACTATATTATATAAGGTGTAGATTTGTTATCGTAACAAAAGTGATCCGTTATTGTCTTCGCTGAAAAAAATGTTAGACGACTTTTAACAGTGCTCGTCTCGTACGACACTTTCATAAGTAGAAAATCGCTGTTACAAAACATATTTATAAATAAGATGTGTTAAATAATGTAACATTATTTGTCATAGTAGTAAATTTAAAATGAAATGGTCTACGTAAACTGTAGAACATCCAAACAATTATCCGGATAAACAAGAATCAATTTGTATCTAAATATTATGCACGTGTATTTGTATAAAAACAAAAAAAAATTGATGTATAAAAGAAAAACAAGGGAATGCGTAAAGGAGCCGTAGTGCCAAATTCCGAAAGAAATGTTTTATTAAAGTGATCAGGCAAACTATACCAATTACCTCGCTCGTTTTAAACTTTTTTCACCGAAATAAATTTCAGGTGAAATACGCGCGTATTACTGAATTTATACGGCGCCCCTAAAAAATGGGAAACGCCTCAGACAATCTGAGGTAAAAGATTAATTAAAATGGTTAGTTTGTCACCTCTGCTCTTCAACATATATGCTGAGGCGATATTCGAACAAGCTCTGGAAGAAGATGAAGGAGGTATACGGGTAAATGGCACCACAATCAATAACATCAGATACGCCGACGACAGTCTGATATTGGCAGACAGTCAAGCCAAGTTACAGGAGATGATGGCAAAATTGTTCGAGTGAGCGCTGTATACGGGCTTGAAATCAACGCATCGAAGACCAAAATTATGGTTTTTGCGAAAAAACCAAGACCTTTTACATTACGTATTCAAAACGCAGTAATAGAACAAGTCTCCTCAATTAAATACCTGGGCACCACATTAGATGATCGATGCGACCCGAAGAAAGAAGTCAAATCACGAATAGCTCAAGCAAAGGCTTCGTTCCTCTCCATGAGAAACGTATTTACACGAAAAGAATTGAACATCCAGCTCAGATTAAGGCTCGTGAAATGTTATGTGCACTCAATTCTGACATACGGCTGCGAATGCTGGACGCTGGATGCCGAATTGGAAAAGAGAATAACGGCATTTGAGATGTATATATACAGACGAATAATGAAAATTCCATGGACAGATAAAGTTACTAACATAGAAGTACTAGCTAGAATACAAAGGAAACCAGAACTCCTCGACACTGTGAAAGAAAGGAAAATCAAATATCTCGGACACGTCATGAGAGGAGAAAAATACGAGTTACTACGAATCATACTGGAGGGAAAAATTACTGGAAATAGGTCAGCAGGTCGACGCCGAAACTCATGGCTCAAAGACATCCGAAAATGGCTGGGATGCACATCAGTGGAGATCTTCAGGGCAGCCGTTTCAAAGATATAGCTATGTATGTGGATCTCCAACCTCCGCAGAGGAGAAGGAGAATGAAGAAGAAGAAGAATATACTCTCGTCTGCATATCAGAAACGCTTCCCAGTGAAGCATTCATATTATATAAGCGATGTTGAACGATGTAATGTGTCCATTACATGACTCAAGTAAAATTCAAATAAAAAGGAAAATAAAAATAAAATAATATACAAAAAAAAAAAAACAAGATAATTTAGAATGGGTGGTGCGATAGTAAATGTGCGCACGAGTGAAATCCTGTTTGTCGGTCGGGGGTAAAAAGGCTACCACGCGGTCAGACTGGAGAAAGGTCGATATGATTGGAGAGAAATGACGTTGATTCTTGCTGGAACAAAGGACAAGTAAAATGATGAGAGCATAAATAGAAAATGGAAGACAGGTAGCACAGTTAGTAGCAGTTGAACTGTCCTAGAAGATTTTTAAAAAAAAAAGTCTCAATTCGTCGTCGGTAAAGAGTCGCGAAAACGATCTCCGTTAACAGAAAATTGTTTGTGTTAAGAATCGAACCGTCTACAGCGCGAAGTATTAAATGATCTCCCGCCAGAATCGTTGTATCAAAGTTTAAAGCACTAAATTACGCGGCATCGAATTAAATTGAGTCCGCTCCACCGTCCAGCACGAAGAGAGCACAACCCATCGTCTTCTTGGACCCGTCATCGCAGCGTTCGAGTAACACAGCCGACAAACGGTGATACGTACCAATTTATTTATAATTATATATTCACGGTTCCTACGTCGTAATTATATTAATTGTGTATTTTCAGCGGCCGGTCGGTAAAGAAAGATCTATATGTAGGGGATTGGAAAATAAAAGGAATAATTAATTTAAAATCTTAGATTTAATTTCATAAACATTAAGTAAATAAAATAAAATCCACGAATCTGAAAAGATCTTGCTATCGGGGCATCTCTGAGGGCCTTAACCAGCAAACGGTAACGTTTCAATGATTAAATTCAACGTGCCTAAGAAGTTTCGAAATTGTGGTGAAGATTTATTAACAGAAAACTGTTTACATTAATCTGAATAAATATTCGTTAAAAATTTTCCTTTGTAAAAGAAACTGCGGGAAGTTGTACAAATATTTTTTGAAAATTCAAGGGGGCGATCTTTACGATTTTTTTCATAGATAAAATGTGTCAACTACTCGAGCGGTATTTTTATTTCATTTTATTTTTTATAAATTTAAAACTATCTCCATTTATTTGTTTCGTACGGATGCTGTATTCTTTTTTTCCTATTGCTACGATCACCGTATAAGTCTGCATGGCGAACAACCTAACCAGTTCCTATCCCACTAATTGTAAGTAAAATCTTGGCTGATTATATGTTCAATTATCATTAATTCGATCGGCTCCCGTTGATGTTTTTACGGGCAAAATACATTTTTTCTTTATCCGTGTGTTATTTCTTCCTACTTTGATACGGAGCATCATTTTTGAAAATCAATAAAAGCGAGAGAAATTGTGTAAATATTAAATAGAAAACATTCAATGGAAAACATTCAATGAAAAATAACAACTATTAATGGGTAAAAAATGTATTAAAATGTTAAAATTGTTCTTTACCTTCCCCTTTTTATTCGGAATCCTTCAGACTACCTTTCTTCTACTCCACCACCACACGGCTGAGCTGGTCGCCATTTTACGTGCAATCTTTTTCATTTCGCCGACTAGCTGGACGTTCAAATTTCTCATTCTTTCCGATTCCGAAAGTGTTCTTCAAGCGATTTCTTTTCCTCCCTCTCGCTCCTTTAATAGTATCATTCTTTCAATTCGATCAATTATTTCCAACTCGCTATCGTCACGTTCCATTCTCGTAGTCATGGTTTTCCCCTATACTGAAGGCAATGATGCGGTGGGTTTTCTCTAGTTCGGCCGGCCGTGCTTGATGGTCCTTTCTCTAACATTTTTTGGAGCCGCAGACTTTTCTTCTATCCTCAATCATTCCGCACTTTGGTCAGATGTATAATTTTTCTTGAATACCGTTTCGAAATATTTTCCTCGTGCAACCGACGCCTAGTCCTTAGCCTTGGTTCCTATTCATTCGGTCCAGTCGTCGTTCTACTATTGTTTCCCTAATCGGATTAAGTCATTTTCATCTACCTTTTGGACCCTTACGCGCGTGATTCTCTTCTATATTGACACGAACCTCGTACTGCTGAATGTTCGACTTTTGTTACTCTTTTTTATTCGCAAATCTGGGCTCTATTCCTACTCCTAATAATGCTTTCTTTTTTACCGTTTCCAACTTCAGTTGTAATTTGATGTACTACTGCAACGTTTGATTTTAAACGTTTTAACTTCACAACACTGCGACCGAATTTAGCCAAGAGGCATTTTACGTTTCGGCTCTGATGTTAGTTAAAGTTACGTCTTCGAAAACTATTAAGCTAGTAAAAGGAAACAAACGGTCGCTTTTTCATTTCGCTTCTGAATTACGTTACAATCAATCATAGCGGAAAAGACGAAATGTAGAAAAATCGTTTCTTAAACAACCGGATTTTTGTGTCTAGAAAGGGGATTTTTCTTTGAAACAAACGCATCGTTAAAGACGGCATTCGCACGCACGCATTCTTGGCGAAGCGGGTTGCTTAAGAAAGAACACAGCAGGTCTAACTGTTAAATGATGGAATCGAATATTTTAGCCGCGACGAATAGGAAATCTTAGATATAAACGTAAACGATTAATTGTGTATAATCAATATTGACTCAAGCATGCACGACTCGCGCTTATAATATAATTCGAAACCCTGTTGACAGAACTGGTTACGTTGTAGTCCGCTGCTGGCTTCAGTCGATCTTTCGGTATCCTCTGTACTTCGGGCGACCGGTTATCATTTATAAATTAGAACCCAGGAAATGCTGATACCGCTATCGGACATTTTTCTTCGTTGAATTCTTTTTTCTTGTTAAGAAAGAAAAAAAAAAAAAACGAAAAACAACGGGAAAAAAAAACGAGAAAAAAAAACCTTACATCTTTCTATGTGGAGTAAAAGGTTTTTTGTAAATAACTGCCGTTAGAGTAGTAGGTAGCGCGATGCAGTGGCACCGGGTTATCATCGGTCTCTTGTAACTCTATTTCATTAATCAGATAATAAAGTGTATTGACCCTGAAACCTGTTACAGTCTGGCTGATATATTACTAACTTATATGTATCGAGTTCGTTTCTGTCATCGACGCATTTAATTTATTACAGTTTTGATAACTTATTTTTCGCGAAAATTCCATAAAATTCGCAGCGGTAAATTGCGAACGAAATCTTAAAAAATATTAATTGAACGACGATAATTTTAAATGCGAGCGTCAACTTTTATAGATAGTTTCGAATAAATCGAGTTTTAATTATCCTCTAACGGGTAATTTTCAATCACGAACCCGGTCATTTCTACATCTAAACCGGTTCCCGGCTATGCTGATTCGAGAATAATTTATTCCATATTTTTTTAAGTAAAATGTTTTAAAGATTAGATATTTTTTTGCCCAATTAATTCGACCACCTTGATATTCGAAGATGAAACTCGCGCTGAAACTTCAGTTTATCAAAAAATTAATGCGAGACTACGCCGCCTAGTGGTAGCTAAATTCGAGACGGTCTGATACGAGCTATCAAAAGAATGCTAGACGAACGAAGGTTGTAAGGAGAGATAGAAATGTGGCTGCCGGTGGAGAAACAGCTAAAGAGGGAACAAGTTCAGTCAAGTATGAAACAGGTGCGCTAAAGATTATTCCGTATTTGAAGTTAAAAATCATAACTATAATGTACATTTACGTAATACTAAAAATTCAGAA
Organism: Icerya purchasi; assembly: GCA_039619475.1. Lineage (NCBI taxonomy): Eukaryota > Metazoa > Arthropoda > Insecta > Hemiptera > Monophlebidae > Icerya > Icerya purchasi. Next base: position 248,479,043 of record CM077116.1, read on the forward strand.
ACAAAGATGATTTTTCGCCCCGTTAAGAAGGGATTTTTCGCACTTTTTTGAATTATTCACTAACTTTGAAAGTTTCGTTCGGTAAATTAACTACAGTTTCGCCCGGAAAGAAAATGCCTAATTTTAAAGTTGAAAACCAGGATACTTCCAACTAGAGAAATATACGGTAATGTGCATACTTTTAACCTTGTTCAAAATTTTCAACTGTAATACTCGCGCCGCTAAGCCCGGACACGTGTCACTTTTTTCGAACTTTTCGCCAACTTCGAAAGTTTCGTTAGATAAATGAAATACGGATTTGTTCCTGACAAATTATATTACATGCCCGGGAAAAAATATGTTTTTTTCAAAAACTTCGAGTTGAAGGTTTATTTATTTTTTTTTTTTTTTTTTTTTTTTCTTGTTTGGGTTTTTCCCTGGGCTTGTCAGCAACGGACGATTACCCATCAACATGTGTACATAGCAGCAATTAGGAGTAACAAGGAATGGAATCTGATAAAGAATGCTATACCAAAGATGGAGAAACAATAACAATCAACGTCGAAAAATGCCAAACGTATGTATCCTGAAAAGAAAAGAAATGACGAAGGTAAGAGCAAAAGGAGTTAGCTGTCCCATACCATGGTCACATCTGCAATTACAGAGCCCACAGTACAAACGGACAAAGGAATCTGGCTATAAATAATTAAGGAAGAAGAAACACGGGATGTTTAAAAAGCAGTTAGATCCATCTAGCACGAAACCTATATAGAACACAGCACTTAGCGTCCGTAAACAATTATCCGAAAGTTCAATGACTTTCTCCATCACTATAAAGCAAAGTTTATAGTTTTTAATTATGAAAAATTAATCATATTTATGGCGACGACTGCAGAAACAGCGCCTACCATTCTGTTAAAAGGAAATGAGCAGAATTTTCACCGAACACTATGGCCACACTGCAACAGCAGCGCCCGCAGTGCCGGCTAACAAGGAGTTCACCTATCTACCGTTAGGGCCGCAAATGCGACAGCGAGCCCGCAAAATTAACTGCGAGCTGTGCCTGTTTGTGACTGTAACTGCAACATCAGTGCGTGTTCTTCGTTTAGAGAGGAGTTCGTTGGGAATCACTGGACACGATAAGTTAGGAATGCCAAAATAGGAAATACTGAAGGGATTAGATATTAATATAATGAAGTACAGAGGATAGGAATTTTGCTACAATTGGTATGATCAACGTTGACTGTAATGAGAGAATAAAGGACACACAATATGGAGTTGGAACATCATGTGAGAGAAGCTCCGCGTATAGAGCTGCCCTTTCCGATGATAAAGAGGAGCATTCAAAGAATACATGATCAGAGTCACATACGACTGTGTTATCGATACACAGCGGACAAATAGGAGAGGACACTATGGAGAAACGATACAATGAAGCAGGAAGTCGACTGTGACCAGATCGAAGACGACAAATAGCAGATATGATGAATCGGGGAAGGTGCGGAAAATGTAGATACCATGGTTGAGTAGGTGGATTAGGGTGAATGGAAAAATATTGTGAATTCGGACTGGAGAAGGATGATTTATAAAAAGATTTCCAATTGGCCTTTTGGATACTTTTTGCTATATTTAATAATTCATGAGAAGGAATCCGTCCGACTGGCCGCCCAGAAGAAATAGCCGAACGAGCAAGATAATCCGCCTTTTCGTTGCCCGCAATTCCGGCATGACCAGGAATCCAAAGAAATCCGATGGTTAATGAGTGCAATCTGCAAAGACTGAAAATCAGTGATCGGATGCGCAGAATAATAGGATCAGAGTAAGAAGGAACATATGCAGAGGATATACACTGAAGGGCGCTTTTGCAATCAGAAATTAGGAGGAACATTTTACATTGAGGAAAAGATGGAATGAGCTCAATGGCACGTAGTAATGCCAATGTCTCCGCATAATAAATTGAACAAAATGCAGGAATTTTGAACAGGCTGGAATGGTCAAGAGCAGGAATGTAGATAGATGCACCCACTCCGTGTGCCATTTTGGACCCATCCGTAAAAATTAGGGTATGGTTAGCAAAGAATGATGAAACTGCCTGGTTAAATTCATAAACTGTTGCATGAGCAGGGAGATATTTTACATAAGAAGGCAAAGAAAAAAGATTAGGAGAAGGAATAACATTTAATATCTCAAACTGGAAAAATGGAAGTTTATCGAAAGTTAGGATGAAGGGCGAAAACTTAATAAGACGCGAGGCAATGTGGCAGAGAATGGGAACCTTATTAGAGGAAAAACGCCAATCTTGCAAGAGAGAAGAATATGCAGGGACAAGATTGTTTGGGTAAATATGTAGACGTTTAATAAGGAACCGATACGCGAGATAGGATCTACGAATGGATAAAGGAGCCACATTAGCCTCTGCTAAAATCGCAGGAATAGGCGTGGATTTTAAGACTCCTAGACATAAGCGCAGGGCTGCATTCTGAACTAAATCTAATTTAGCTAGGGGAGAACGAGCAGCAGTACCATACAGAAAACAACAGAAATCAAGTTTGGATCGAACAATGGATTTGTAGAGCATAAGAAGTATCATAGGATCACCTCCCCAATGGGAAGAAGATAAAGACTTTAAGATATTCAAACGTTCTAGAGTAGACGAATGGAGGTAATTAATGTGCTCAGTAAAGGATAAACGGCTATTCAGAAAGATTCCTAAGTAGCGGAAGGAGGAAACAACAGGTATAGGTGTATTGTCGATATTTACGTTGATTGACTCAGGATTATAGGAACGAAATGTGAAAACAATGCATGAAGATTTTGGAGGAGAGATATATAGATGGATTTGAGAAAGAGAACTCTGCAGAATGTACAAGGATTCTTGCATGTTATTGCAAGCATTTAGAATGCTAGGAGCAGTTGAAAAAAGTAGAATGTCATCTGCAAAAAATAAGGAAGTAGAAGGTAGATTAAGAGAGGCGACACTAAGAGAATAAATATTGAAGAGCGTAGGACTAAGACAGGAACCTTGCGGGAGGCCTCGAAAAACCTTTCGTGACTCTGAAGAGGAAGGAAATCTTAGAGTAACAGTTCTACTTAGGAAAAGACTTATGATTAAGGATGCGAAGTGAGAAGGTAAATTAATAGATAACATTCTGCTCTTAAGAGTTGGAAGGTGGACGCTGTCAAAGGCACTATAAATATCAACAAAGGTAGCTAAGGTATAATTTTTCTGGATAAACGATTTATAGATGTGGGACAAGAAGAAAGAAACACAATCAGTAGGACCTCGACCAGAACGAAAACCATACATGTTGTTAGGCAAGACATCATTGTTTTCCAGCCACCAAACCAGACGCCGGTTCAAAATGGATTCGAAAAGTTTCCTCAGACAACTTGCAAGAGAAATGCAACGGAAGGACGAGGAATTAATACCCTTGGGGATGGGAACGATAATAAAGGATTTCCATGACGGAGGAGCGGAACCTAGATGGAGAATAGAGTTAAATAGATTTAAGAGTATTTTAAGATAATATTCAGGAAGATTCTTAAGAACAATATAAGATAATCCATCTGTCCCTGGAGAAGAGTTAGGATTTTTCGGGAACGCTGATAATAATTCATTAAAAGTGAACGGAAAAGTTAGAAAATGCTCAGAATGGCTTGCGGCAGAGATAGAAAGGTCAAATTCATCAAAGTTAGGAACATAGGGCGGAGCAACACAATCAAAGAAAGCAGCTAGCTTGTTCTCCGAAACGCTGGAAGTAAAGGGATTTAAGGACTGAGGGTTTCGGAAAGCCTTAGCCAACCTCCAGATTTGTGAGAGAGGAGTAGATCTAGAAAAGGAAGAACAGAAAGCAGCCCAAGACGCCTTTTTAACCTTTTTGAGAGTAAATCGGAATTTGGCATTAGCTCTTTTGTGAGCTAGGAAGTTTTCCAGAGAAGGAGCAGCTCGAAAAATACGAAACGTGGATACACTGGCTTGGTGTGCAATTGAACATTCCGCATTCCACCATAAGGACGAGGCATAGGACCGCCTGATGCTCCCAGAAGGAGATTTTTGTGGAGGAGAAGACAAATCTAAAGCTGATGATATTAACTGAACGAAGTTTTCATACTGAGGCGTAACATCTAAGTTAGGATCAAATCTGTAGGAAGAGGAATCCAGGAACGAACGAAAATCAGACCAATTAACCTTTGAAACGTTCCAGCTAGGAGAACGGGATTCTTTTTTTACATGAGAGGAGGAAGTCCCATGAACGGACACAATGATAGGAACATGGTCACTACCAAAGGTTCCATCAAGGGTATTCCATACACATTTCAGGCTTAAATTAGGAGAGGAGAAAGTTAGGTCTATAGAACTGTAGGAATTTTGGTTTTTGAAATATGTAGGAGAACCGTCGTTGAGAACCACAAGGTTATAGTTTGAGAGTAGAGTTTGAAGGAAGGAACCATTTCTATTTAGTGACGAACTACCCCAGGCGGGAGAGCAGGCGTTCCAATCCCCGCCTATGATAAATGGGTGAGGTAAGGAGTCAAGAAGGGAGGAAAGTGAAAGATCCTTTAGGTTACACAGGGGAGGAATGTAGACAGATGCAAGATGAAGGGGATGAGAAATATTAGCGAATGTGTGTGAGATAGAAATATGAACAAAGTTGGGAGAGGAAGAAGGACTAGAGCCACCTGGGATGTCTAAATTGTGGGAAGAAAATGGAATGCCGAACCTAATGAGGATAGCTGCACCACCATAACCATCTTCGCGATCTGATCTAATTACACGAAAAACCCCTAATTGAAAAAGTTGATGATTTCGGAAGCCATGTTTCAGACAACAATGCTATACTTATATTATGTAAATTTAGCAAGCCTTCTAAGGCTGCCTTATTCGCCCGGATGCTACGACAGTTCCATTGAATAATATTAAGTACAGGCGTCATTTATAAGATAAGAAAAAAGGAAGAAAAAGAAGAAGAAAACAAAAGAGATGGAAGATTATGTAAGGAGGGCCAATGAAAAATTTGGCTAAGAAAAGTGTAAAGAGAGAAGATAATTTAACTAAACTGGACATTGTTGGACAAGAAGGATGCAAGGTTATCAACAAAGGAAGCAGAAGAAACTATGTTAAAAGAAGAAAGGAGCTCCGTAATTGCTGTAGACAATCTGGAGATATTGGAAGAGATATCGGAAGAAAGATTGTTAGAATTTCTGTGTGAAGATGTGGAGTGTTCAGAAGGTAAGGAAGGGTTGGGGAGAGAAGAACTATTCAGAGCCCATCCAACTGGGGGAGAAGGAGTATAGTAGGATGTGACAGTTGGAAATTGAGGAAGAGGTTTGGAATGAGGTTTAGACTTAGGTAATTTATGGAAGGTGGGGGATTTTGGACGAGGAGGTTTAAATATAGGGTTGTAAGTTCTGTTATAATTTTCCTGTAAAAGGGTCTTCTTTTATGCATATGTTTTAGGTACATTTTGGTCTCTCAACCGCTTTTACTCGGGCCATTACTTACATGAACATTCTTTTTTTTATTATTTTATTTTATTTTTTATTTTTTATTTTTTTTGGGTAGGAGGGGTAATAATTTTTTAACCGTAATTTTTTGATTTCACGAAAGAGTTTCTGGATTTAATATTTCGAATTTCTCTTTTAAAGGGTTATCTCTGGTGATGAGTTATGCATTTTTTAGGGGTAATTTTTACGGTCGTTTTAAAGTCCACATTCTAATATTGTGCATTTTTTGACTATCTCGAAGTTTTGTCATAGATAGAAGTTTAATTGTAGTTTGTGATCCAGTTTTGAAATTCATAAGTGTCACACCGTTCGTGAGTTATTGCATATTTTAATTGAATATTTTCGTCGTTTCCGAACCATCATATTAGGACTATTCCGTTCGTTATAATAATATGCTGTCCCGAATCCTAAAAACTACTTCTAGACCTAGAGTGCAAGGAAGAAAATATTTTAAATTATTCGGCCGAGAGAAAAGGATTAAAACTTTCCGTAGCTGAAACGTGATGAAAATTTTTTTCAAATTCCTTCAACAGTTATTAAAGTATGAAAATAGAACATCCGGCCATATTCGACAATTTTTCACGAGGCGGCGACAATACGAACGTCATATTTACATACATTTGCAGCTGGGAAGTATAGAATGCAATAGAGCGCACACGTCTTAGTCCATCCGATTCGCAAGACATATACGTTTTGTCGCCTTTACTTTCTCCATGTTTACGCTTTTTTCCTTTAAATCGTTCTGTTTTGTCCAGCCTGATCTTTCTTTTAAGACTCGGTTCGTGGAATTCGCCTCGCTTATATTCTTTTGCATTTTGATGATTATTTACCTATCGTTTTTGGCCTTCTTTCTCTATTTTAACCATCAAAGAATCGGCCATTTGTGACGTTGATTATTTCTTTCTAATGAGCCCTCTTTCTTTTATTCCCATCTATCCGCGCCTTGCGACCTCCTATTGCGATTTCTGCAACTCTCCATCCGTTACCTGTCTTCTTCCGTATGTCTACCAAGACTTAATTAAGATATAATTAACTTTTCCCGTAAAGGTTCTTCATTAACGACAAGCCTCCCCAGCCAGAGAAAGTTTCACTTTAAAATAGTGTTTGCGTTGACAAATTCAGGGGTTTTTTTTTCATTTTTTTTTCTCGTTTTTCTGATACGAACTATCTACCACTTAATCATCAGCTTACATTTCGTTGACCTTTCGAAAACTAAATGAAGATATTGCCGTCAACTATGGGAAGAGTGAAAAATGCAAAATAATCATAGTGAAGAAAGGAGATAACGTTTATTCTTCTTTCGTGAAGTGTCCAAATTTTGTCCTAATTAAATGGCAAAGATGATGTTGATGTAAGTAAAAGCTGATTTAACGCGATTACTGTTACTCCTAGAAGAATCGCGAAATTAATTGCAACACGGAAACATGGCCTGCACGCAATGAAAGTCACAATATAACATAACCGCGCAATTAAAATAGCTGGCAATAAACACAGAGAAATATTTTAAAGTGCACCGGGAAAATTATGTCTGATTGAAACGGTACTATAATATTTACTAGTTTTCTGACTGTTTCTATGAACTAACCAGTTCCTCAAAGCGATGGAGTAAATCCTCTGGTTTGCAAGTCTGATTAAGGTGAAATATATACAGAAACGCAAATCCACTTACAGCTGAATCGGTAGCGCCGAACTGATCCAATTCTTGATGACCGGGCGGAAATTTTTAAATTTTGCCCTTATTTATTTTCAGATGATAGTTTTAAATTTCGTATAAACAAAAGAGCTATATAGTTCCTCAGGGCAACTAAGGCGCATAGGCTACCGGAGAAAATAGTGATTTTATTTTTGTATCTTTTTTGCTATTGTGGATTAACCGCAGGTCTATTGAATGTTCATAATTTTTTTACTTTAGTTTCCGAAACATTTTTCTGCATCTACCACTGCCGTTATGGACAATAGTATTCTGCGTATTCGCCAAGGAATTAATTTTACAAATTTACATTGGCGATATTGCAAAAAACTATTTACAAAATCCATGACGCTGTATTAGTCGTTACCAAAAAGAAAAAATGAAAGATTGAGATTAAAATTTATCCGAATAGTTCAATAAATGAAATAGACTAAACTCAGAACGTTAAACCTGCGATGCTTACGTAAATTACAATGATTATGCATTATCCGTTTCTAAAAATTTGAATAAAAATCGCATTCATCCATAATTAATTATGCATAGTTTAAGAGCCAAGCAAGTATTTTGCAGTGTACTACCGTTCGGTATTGTCCTTCGTTTCTACACAAAGCACCAGAGATGTATCCTTGAAGATCGGGTTTTGTTTCTTTTTCAAAATTCCGAACCTCCAGTGTCCCAGCCACCCGTTGCACTTTTTTAAAGTACGTTTTCTACGAGAAATAGCTGTTTGAATTTCAGAGTACCGTGGTGCTTTTCTTATTGTACTTTTTAAATATTGATTTGTCGATGCCGCCCCGCGGATAGCATTAAACATTATTGTTAGGTTTTTATCGATTAATAAAAACGGCTGTAGAGGGACACGATTTTCCATACGGGATAAGCCTTTTAGTTTGCTTTGTAGGAAAGATGTCTCTGCGGATTAACGAAATGATGAAAAACTAATTAAAACAGAAAAATAATCGATGTGCGAAAATATTGAAGTGAAACAGAAGAAAAGGCACAAAATCAATTGCGAGGAAGGCGTCATTCGTTGCGTTGAAGTACGTATGGGAAGAGAACGGAGAGAGGAGTGATCGCTGTTCAGTGAGAATTTAATTACAATGCCCTGAAGATTAGTATACGTAAAGCTCCAGAGTGATGAATGTGCGTCGAATCGCCTAAAAAAATTGCTGGGATTGTTCTGATACGGAGTTAAATTGGTTTTCGTGCTATCGTTACAGCAGAACGATTTAAGAGTTGTATAGCGCCACTGAGTGAAATGGAATTTTTAGTATTATTAACGGTGTAATGACGGCAGCTTGTAACGTTGTTTTAATAGAGTTACAGATATTGCTAGAAGGGATCTATCTATGTAGGAAAACGACAACACTTTCGCAGCGACCACTCCTTCAACATACTCGTAATTACAGCGGAATGTTTTTCATATTTTTTAATTAAGGTTGTTTTGAGACGTGCTTGTTCGCAAGAAAATTACGAATGAAGGCTCATTAGTCGTCGATGTAATCAGTTCGACAGTGCGCTTTAAGAAACCCATATCATTTCACTTTAATTGTTCAACTATTAATTGCAAGGTCTTGTTTGTTTTGTTTTGTTATAATTTTTGAGTTTGTATCGCAATTATTTGTTGCGTTTTTGATGAGCGAAACTTTTGTTCGGTTTAACTTGTCTATCATACGGATATTCTTAATATTACGCCGGCTAAAAATGATTTAATATGTGTACTCATTTATTCATGGCTTTAACAAAGTTCTACGCATATTCAATGAATTCTGGCTTTTTGCTGACATTCTTAATCGGAATTCTGAAAATTACTACAATCCAGCCACTTATATTTAGTCCTGTCAGTTAAAAAATCTGTATCGTTTGCTTTACTGTCTGATTACATTGTTTGTGAGCGATGGTGTATACCATGCGTATTAAGGCTGTTATACTTTCAGTTACCATTTGGTTGGAAGTATCAGTTCGGTTCAGCTAAGCGCTGTATCAGGTGTAACTATAGTTTCTTACTGTTCATACAAATTCCCATCTGCTGTTAAGCTCTTATTGGCCCGGTGAAAGGCATCCTTCTACTACGATACGATGATCTGGCTCTTTAGAAATTTAATTTTCTTGAGATTTTTTGCGGTGAAAAAATGAATTTATCAGCACTTATGTATATTATTTCGCCTAACGTTTGTTGGAACTAGAAATTACGTTTGGAGTAATTGTAGTAATTTTCTTGTTCTCATTCGTTTCGATTTTACTACTGTTACACTACACGCGGTAGCCTAATTAAAAGTCCTTCATCACGTTCGTTGAATGGAAATAAGTCAGGAAATTTTTCGTAATTTGTCTGTTCTACATAAATCCCCCCCTCCTCCCGAAGTTAACAGTGTGTCGTTAAATTCGTTTTCTGCTGAACGGACACGTAGAAATCAGTGAAGGTCGCTGATGATCAAAACTAACTGCAAGTGACGGACTATTACGCGCCATATTGCATCCAAAATATTTGAAAGTTTATTTGCCGGCTGCCTGTAACCTGCAATTGTTTTGTTATTTAATGTTATTTTTCCGTCGTCATTAACAGCAAAACATGTCCGCTATTTGTCCTTTTTTTAGAAACTATATAATAACACAATTACCGGCTACTATATTAATCCAGCTGGTCTTTTGAGACTAAGAGAAGATTACGCGTATTATGCGGCAGACAACGTGAAGGAAGATCATGCTCTGTTCATCTGTGCAATGGTTATATTTAATTAGTGTATACTTTTTTTAAATTTTATCCGCGAAAGTTTGGCTATTCGAAGTAACCTGATTAATGTTAGTACCGATTGTTATAATTAATTTTATTATTGTCAAAAGCTGTTAGAAATATACTTTGAAAATGTATTTGCTATCGACGAAAGAACACACCTGTGCCGTTGAAAAGTAATCGTGTTGTTATCGCTAACTTTTAAATTTCGGTGCAAAGAGGTTAGTACGATGGTTGTGAAGTATCGACTGTACTCCTGCGAATAGGTTCTGTATCAGTTGAGTGTGCGTATGACTTCCTCTGTGCTGCGCAGCGTACTTATTGTTATCGCTGTGCGATGAAGTAGCTGTGTAAAAAGATGTAGAATCATCTTGATTGGACGGATGGCTCACGTTGCGGCCGTGGAAAATTCTGCATTTTTAATCGATGCCAAAGGCTTCATTTGAGCTATTCAAAGGAATCCCCCCCCCCGCCCGCCAAGAGTTTAAAATTTATAAAAATTGTTAATTAATTTCGTGCTCTAAATTTTTTGTGGAATTCGGTTTCTTTGATTAAACATTTTTTTATTTCTGCAATAAATTTTTTTATTTTATGTTACGCTTTATTTCGGACAAATAATTGTAATCATTGACCTAACAGTGGCGTTTTTTAAAACATTTTGCCTCCTCCGACGACGACAAAGAAAAAAAACTGACTATGAGAGTACGGAAATTTATCCCGTCAATGTAAATTAATTATCAAATAATACACAAAAGAAATCTATGAATGCACAAAATAAAGCGACGAATACAGATCATCGGTGGTCTCCTCCAAAGATTTGACTAAACCAAACTTATCGCTAAACACGAAGGTTGACATTTTCGCAGCAAAACGTAAACTGTCCAGTCCTCTTTCGCCTGCTTCGTCTTTAGCTCACAAGAATTTACAGTTGTCGCAAAGCGACTTATTCAACTACTCCATTAGTAATATTAAGAATAATAATAACAGCTGTAATAATAATCTAGACAGGCGGCAGCGTGTCAAGCCAAGTAAAAGAAACTTGTGACGACGCAGCAGCTGTATGTTACATTACACAAACCATTTGGAGTTAACCCCTTAATAACTTAATATTTAATTCAACATAAACACATGAAATTTCGTTTATTTATTAAAACCCTCCTTAGATTAACTAGAACCTCAAATTTCATAGATACAACTCAAACGGTTATTGAGATATTAACGTCTAAAAATTGTCATTTTTTTATCACTCACTGACATATAGATCAAAAACCTATTCCACTTCCAGATGACTTAGAAGGCGTTCAGCTGGCTAATTGTGTGTATACAACAAAGGGGAAAAATCTCAGAAAGCAGTGAAATTTTACGATTTGAAATATTTTCCAAGCAATCGATTTTTATTAACAGCTAGCGCACTCTTAAAAGGCTTTGTGCGCGTTTTTATAATAAAATTCCAATCGAGATACTTGCGACCTACCGGAAAATAAATTTAAAATTGCTGTGAAGCAAGGTCTGCTGGACAATGTTTATTATAAAATAGGCGACTATCTTAATGATAAACATATAATATTACGGAGCAATGCGATTCCAGCACAGCACAGGAAATGAACATTGTATACTGATTTTGACATGCTTGTAAAAAAGGGAGATGAAAATAACATGACATATTTTGTACGGCCCTGTATGCTGCAGTAAGGGTTTGTTGCCACTTCTTCCCATCAGCCATATAGGTCCGAAATGGTTGTAGTTTTATAGTTAGGGCACAGACGGACTCAGTAACTTGACTTTCAAAAAGTGCTCACTTTGTAAGTCTATTTTGAAGAATAAACGATTTGAATTTGAATTTGAATTAATAATAATGGTAATTTCTTTACAAAAAGTGATGATACCCCATCAAACATATAAATGTAAAAATGGGAACCAAGTTCAATATTAAGAATATGCGTGGTTGTCGACTTTGCCGATAAAAGAATTGAGATCTAAATGGGTGCCAAGTTCTGTAGACAATCCTGAAATTTGTTTATAAAAACATACAACATTCTAAAATAAATTTAAAACACAATTTCTTGTTTTTTTCGTAGACAACAATATTTATAACTTCTTAAATTTGAGCAGAGTCGAATTATTTACACAAAGCAGATAATTTAGGATAAAGTTGGTTTTATGAAATCTGCTTTGAAAATTCTTTGTAAAGGGCTGTGTAAACTTTATAGTAGTTTTATTCTATTTTTATCAAATAATTTATTTTTTTCTACTTTTAATGATATTTTGTGTGTTTTCAACTATTAAAACTCGACAATATTGTTTTTTTTAGCAGTTGGTATGTTTAAATTATAAGTAAAATCCTGAAACAAGAAAAAAAAAATGTGAAAAAGGTTTGTAAAATTCTTATATCGCACTTTTTTTAATTTAATGAAATGGTGTTTTGAGAGCTAAATACGAAATATCAGTAAATATAAATAAGTTTACGTTAGCCTGATAAACGGTTGTTTCAAATCTTTGAATTGATGGAGCGATGTAAATAATATATCAATAATTGCAAGGTTCACGAGCCACATTGAAACTTCTGTTGTTTAAAATCGAATAGATAAAAAAGTATTTCTTATATAATTTTTACAATATTAAAATCACTTCGAACAGAAAAGATCACATTCTGCAAAACTTTCAGTTGCTAATTTACTACATTGAAAACATTTACAATTTAAATGACTGACCATAGCATGTTTACCATAAAAAAAATTTATGTGGATTTCTTTAATTAAGTTTAAACGGTTTAACTTTAGTTCTGATTTAAATGTTTCTTTAATCCGAAATAATGGTTTAATGAGAAGCATTGTATTTAAAAACATAAAAAAAAGACTACATTTTCAAGTCAGTTCTTACAATATTGAAAAACCCAACATTAAAACTGTGAAGAAAGAATAAAATGCTCGTATTTAAACAAATGACTGTAATATAGTAATCACATCTGATGAAGCTTATTATCTGATAATATACTAAACACTTATATCTTTCAATACGTAATTTGTTCAAAAATATTTTTTCGAAAGCACTGGAATTAAATAAATGCACTTCAATTTTTCATTATAAAATGACGTAGCAAATGCAACTAAATTTTTCAAAATGATTAAATAAGTAACATATACATAATCATATTTAAATTCAGATCAAAAAGTATAATCTCTACAATTTTATAAATTCAATATCCAGCAGTGGATTGAAATAAGCATACCGGAATAACACGTAAGATCAACAGAGTTTAATAAATTATTTGGCTATTTTAATGAACCTATAAAGCTATAAATTTAATCTTCTTAGAGTACACATGAAATTGTACAATAAATTATTGTATTAAATTGAAATTGCGTCATATGTGAAATTTTTTAACTGAATAATTAAATTATTCAGTTTTCAATTACCTAGAATAATGAAAGTAATAGATATCGGCAAACCAAAAATAACAAAACAAACTGTATTATCTACGATTTAATCCTTCGTTAGGCGCGTGGTCTACCATCGTAGACCAAGCATATTTTAACTAACATAATTTCTGATAGATGGCACCCTCACGCACTGCCTTCTCAGTAGCTGTTCGAAATATATTGTTTTACGCAACTAGTATCGTTTCGTTTCTCAACAGTTGAGTACGTGTGGTTTATTTCGATAAGAATTTAGTTGGTCTACATTTATAGACCACGCGCCTGATTACGTCACATTTTTTGATTAAGATTGAATTTTTGTTTCTTCGCTTTTTGTGGCATGTAGTGTGAGGTAAGTTTTTGATATATGAGAGTGTTAAATTTTTAAGTGACACTAGTACGTACCTTGAAGAAGTACAAGCGAGAGATACCTTCCGAATTTTTACAAAAGAAACAAAGAAAGAGAACAGTTCTCTTTTTGGATTTCAGACGAATGCACTTTGCTGGTGTTTTACTGCCCAAAGAAAAATAAAGCTGTATCAATTGCATTAAGTATGCACCACGACGATGCTATTGATCCAGAAATGAATGAAATGGCAAAACCAGCAATGATAATCTTCTACAATAGAACAAAAATAGGCGTAGATTTAGTAGATCAAATCTACCAAAGCTATAATGTTGCAAGGAATTCTGCACGATGGCCGATGGTAATTTTCTATGACTTGTTGAACATCTCTGCAATAAACGAATTTTGTGTTTACAAGGTAAATAACTCGGAGAAAATAACCAAAAGGCGAAAATTTATTGAAGCTTTTGCATGGGAATTAATACAACCACAAATAGAATTTAGATCCATGGTAAAAGAATTACCTGTGAATTTAGAAGACGTGCAAGTATTCTCTTAGATGTTCCAAAAGTTCAGTAGCCCATGGAAAAACCAAAGCGAGAAAATTATGTCGGACGTTGTGGTATATGTCCAAGAATTCTAAATAAATCTTCCAGGCAAGATTGCTGCAAATGCCTCCAGTTTGCATGTAAAGAACGCATAGCTGACATCTGTGTATTGTGTTTGAATAACTAAAATTCCAAAACCTTGTGCAATGGTCCAGAATACCATATTTTGTTAAACACAAATAATATTTGCAAGTATTATCTGTCTATATAAATTTAATACTCAAAAATTAAATTTTTGTTTACTTTGTTGTTTTTATTTTAGTTTTGCCTTTATATGTGAAATAATCATTAAAAAATAAAAACAAATGAAGTACGTGAAAGAAAGAAATGCAACAGATTTTATTGAAGATTTTTTTTTTTTATTAATTTTAAACAGTAATAAATTTTGGTCTACATTCGCGCCTAAACATGTTAGTAAATGTCACGCGCCTAACGAAGGGTTAAATAAGTAAATCTAATTCCTTCATATAAAAATTTTAAATTATATCGACATTTATAAATTAACTTCTCCGTATTTCTGAAGAAAATGAAAGAAAGTAATGTATTGTCTGGAAAATTAACGTATTGTGAAAAATTTAATATTTAAAAAGTTATGAAGATACGTCGCTAGAAAAAAAAACAAACAAGAAAACAATTTTATTTTTATATTTATTAACGAATAGTAACAATTGGAACGATAATTGACAAACATGAAACTTATTTTTCAAAATTATTAAGTAAAAGGTAATTTTAAAAAAAAAGTTCTAGACGCTGAATATGAATTTAAGCTGGAAACTACTAGAAATAGTTAAAACATGGCAACAATAAAAACATTTATCCAGCGCAGATACACCCATCCAAATTAATAATTTTTGTAGAAATTTTTAAACGACGCATTGTTAACTAAGAGACAAAATACGGATACTAAGGATAATGACACCGGATTAAATATACCAACTCTTTTCAGTTATCAAAGTTAAGAAAATTTTTAGAAAGATAATAGTTAAACCAATGAACTCCAAAAAAAAAATTATCATACTCGAACAGTAATAGATTTTATTAATTTTCCAATTAAATAATTTAATAATAATTTTAAAAAAATGAAAAATTAATTTTTTTAATAACTTTTAAATATATTTGAAGCGTAAACAAGTATTTAATAGGTGGAATTTACTTGAAATGAAAATATATAAGGATTTTATAATTGAAACAAACTATTTAATCAATCCGTAAGGAAACGGAAGCTAAGTTCTTTTGTATCTATAAAAGTGCGTGTAAGTCATAAACGTACTGTTAATGTTATAAAAACGTAAAAGCTTATGAACGGCGGAGAAATGTAAATTGCTAATCGTTGGCTTCGTACGTATATCGTTTCTGCTATATTATTTGCGTAGTTTTGCTTAATATATCTATTCAAGTGATGTAACTATTGCGACGACCAGTGATACAAGAGGGCCGGTAGAGGGTTGACAGCATTACGCGCAAAACCACTAAACAACTGAATAGGCATAAATTACAAAAACTTTAATATTCAAAAGAAATATATTATATAAAATATGTATCGAGAGTTTCTTCTATACCTGGTGTTTATTGGCTCCGTACCGATATGGCAATAGATTGACTAATTCTAGTCCTTGTGATGAATTCTAAATTTATAGTTGGAAAAGCAACATGAAAAATTTATAATTTTTTATTTTATATGTATGGTAAAAAATAAAATGAATTCTGTTCATAATAAAATTTACGTACCTTAAAAAATTGAAGGAGATAATTTTTTAATTTGTCTCTGGAAAGGTAAAAGTCCGGCTGTTGAAGTAAGATATTATCAACTGGTAGAAATTTAAATGGTTTAAAATTTTCAAGTGTAATGTCATTAGCATCGGTTTTATATACTTATGATTGACATCTAGGACGTTATCTAGATTTTTTGTGTATGTGTGTGTGTGAGGGGGGAGGCGGTGTGTATTACTATAAAATTGATTTATTTATACATAATGTGCTAAAGCCTTACGACAAATTATTACAAAAGTTGGACAAATTACAATAAAAACAAAAGAAAAAAAAACAACTATTAAAATAAATATGTAGAAATATGTAATTTTTAG
Source organism: Icerya purchasi (assembly GCA_039619475.1). Lineage (NCBI taxonomy): Eukaryota > Metazoa > Arthropoda > Insecta > Hemiptera > Monophlebidae > Icerya > Icerya purchasi. The sequence continues at coordinate 248,495,405 of CM077116.1, forward strand.
TATATAAAAAAAAATTAAATTCAAATTGTAAATTAATAAGTTTTTAATATTTATTGCATTACAGTGGCGCACCTAAAACAATTAATCGCAAAATTTTCTTTATATATTTTTTATTCATTATTTATTTATTTTTTTATTTTATTTTCGAAAACTTTGAGTTCCTAATAATCCGAACTTTAGAATAAGATTGGTCTGAAAAAAAGTACAGGAAAGACGGACAATTTTAAATAGTCTATTATAAAGAAAAAGACTAGAATGAAATGTTTTTATCGTTAAAGTATACTATTTTATAATTAAATATTGTAACTTACGTGAAATTATAGATGCTGGCTGTGGGCTTGTTCCGAAAAAAAAGAAGCAATACCGCCATTATTCAGCATTGCCAAAATAAAATATTTCGAATTATTACTGACGGATGCTCTATGGTAGGTAAAAGTTATTTAATGTTTCATGAAGACCTATTTATTTAAGAAAAAATCAAAAGAAACCCCAAGATATTTAACTAAAGGAACGTCTAAACAACTTGGCAATTTCACTACTAGACAACTCTGAAGATATCAGGGAACTTAAACGTATTAAAATATCTCATGTCGCCAGGGCCGTATCTGAAAGAGGGTTTTCCGCCCCCCCCCTAAATATCTGCGAAATAATAACTGTTTGAATTAAATGGACCGAAATTCAGAATAAATTTTTTTCTTTTCAATTTTTGACAAAGAGAAGAAAATTATAATTTTTATGAATTTTATAGGAACGACTATTTTTCATTTGTTTTTATTATTTTTATTATACTGTTCAAATATTACATAAACAATAATTGAGTACAAGGCTTTAGTGTATCATTTATAAATAAATATATTTCATGATAACACACACACACACATACGCACTCCCCATATATATTATAATTATAAAAATATTTTCGTATCCCCCCCCCCCAAAAAAAAAAAATTTAGTTTAGATACGGCCCTGCATGTAGCTAAATAATGCTTCTTGTGTATTAGTTGAATTCTTTTCACCGGATTGAGGAATTTCTTCAAATTATTATTCCAAATTAAGCTTGCTAAATACCCTAGTGCAAAATAACACAGAATTAAAAAAAAAAAAACAATTTTGAAAAATATACATATTATGTTATGAGATAAAAAGTAGAAAAATTTCATAATCCGTTCCATAATAGTTACAAGAAATGATTTTTGTTTTTAATCTCTGTATTTTTATCATTAAAGTGCAGAAAAAATCATCATCATCATAGTGCCAACTCACAATCAGTTCCTGAGCGTTGATGACTACCTATTTGTATATTCTAGGTAGTGTTCCAGGTAATTGTAATGTACAACGCGAGTGTAAAAGCAAGGTTACACTTGGAATTGATTGTAAGCGTTTGTTATCGTGATACAAATGCAGTCCTGTGTGTGTCTGTCTACTATATATCAATTAGCGTGCGTATGGTGGTATACGTGGTGATTTCCAATTGCCTTCCATGTGATTATTAGCGGTTAATTTAAACATTTATTACTATAATTTCTGTCATCGCCTCGAAACAGAAATTTTAAAATTGAAGAGCCTAAATTTTGAAATAAAAGTAACAATAGATACACGTGATTTCAAATATTGAAATGTGGATTCTAAGAAAGAAAATGAATTTGAAATATTATCAGCGATTGTTACCATAGGAACGTAAATCTAAAAATGAAACAAATGTGGTTAATATGTTACTTTACAGAGCATTAAGTTTAAAATATTTCTCTCGTGAAATTACCCTATTATCGATTTTAGTTTTTTAGATACGTTAATCCAAATTTCATTTTATTCAATCGATGTACTCGTTTTTTAAATAAACATTTTGTAGGAATTGCAATACCGTTTTATTTTAACAATTCACAAAATAAAATTATTAAAAACCCAAAGGGCTAGATTGTAAAGCGGCCAGTGGGCCTAGTCCCCTAGTACGTGCCATAAACATTTCTATCAGATTCAAACAATATACTTTCTTGTTGAAAATAGGATATTTTGAAAAACGTTTCTAGGACATTGATTAGGTCAATTTAACATTTATCATTTATGTTTATAATGCTTCATTATTTTTATTAACTAATTAATAACCAGAATATACAGATATAGTACATTAAAAATGCGTGTATATTTGTAGTAATGAAATTAGTAAAAGTTGAAAACGTATATACCAATTTTTGTTATCCACTGGATTTTAACAAAAATTTTAAATCTGTAAAAGTAATTGTGAAAAACGAAATGGTACACATGGTCAGAATAATTATAAAATTGTGAGACATAATTATTTATTTTTTTAAATCACTTCTAAACACTAATAGCTGTTTATAAAGAATCCTTTTCTCCTGTTAAATTATTTTCCTTCATAAATATTAAATTGCAAATATCAGTAGTAACAAAAAACAAGAAAAAATTAGGCTGTAATTTTGGGTAATATGCAAGCACTTTAGAATTTTCAATCAGCGAAATGGTATTTATAAAACGAAGTAGTTCAAAGTAAGTGTTATCTGAGTAGAATTTATTGATTGTCATCACTTTTATTTATTATAAAAGCACGGCGCCTGCAAATATTTTCGGTGCTATTTTGGTGCATATCGCCGAATTTGTTAACGGAAGAAAACGCATTTTTCTACAGAATCTCACTGACATTTTTAAACTAAACGCGAGGGGGACGTAAAGTTAAACAGCAGTATATATTTGTTTTTTACTCTGCTTAAAAATATAAACCAAAAAAAAAAAGAATTGTTTCTATGGAATTCGTGAAAATTTTAATTTTTTTTCGTTTAAAATTGAAAAAATTTCAATAAGCTTTATCGGATAATAAATTTTGAATTTTAGTCCATTTAATTGAGACATTATTTTGAGGGCATTTAGGGAGGAGAGCAGATTCGGTTCTGATTGGCATATGTCATAAAGTTATATGAACGCGCTAAAAATAATGATCTAATAATTTTTACACTTTTATAAAAACTTTAATTCCCTTTCTACTTTGAAAATAAATATTATTAAGTAATAATATAAAAAATTAACATATTTCAGAGGTAGCTATGATCCTAAAAAATATTGGTCTTTTTGTTATTATTTAATAATTAACAACTTACTTTCTGTAAGGCATGTGAATTTAAATCTTTTTATAATGTTTAGTTTTAAAATTTATGAAGGGATTGATCTAAAATTATTTCGTGAATGTTAAATTCGTGAATATTGTCTACCTTTCTATACGTTATAAAGGAATAAATACTGCGAAGGAGAAAAAATGCTTTTCTTCTTTTTAAACAGTTTAAAACAAATATTCAGAACTAGATTTTAGAAAAATAACAGAATATTAAAATACTAGGTCTTCTTACAATATAAATGACAAATTAATTTAAAAAATGCAAAAAAATAAATTTAAAATAATCATACTCACGGTTTGCAAAATTTAATAAATCATTTTTTTATTTCGCTGTTACAATGAACTTAAGACGTCGATCAGATATTTTGTCATCATATTAAAAGAACGCAAATTGAAAATTTTAAACAGGTGTTTAAGTAGCGCTATTTTTCATTGCAGATTTTAAAAAAAAAGCCTGAATTTTAATACTTATTTTACTGAACCAAGCAGATGTACAAAGAATTTTACATTTCACAAATGCGAAGTGACGAATGTTAAGGCTAGTCACTATTTCTCATTTGTAAATGCAAATACTGACGTCTATTTCATGATCAATTAAATTTTTTAAAATACCAAGTACGTAAATAAATTATCAACTGTTCTTATCAAACTATCAAATAAGAATACTAAGCGGAATGATACAAATCTGAAGCCGTTGGCATTACGCGATCAGTACTGCTGTCTGTGTACTGATCAAAAAATACACATCGTGCCGGTGCCATACGTCAATCTATTTGTATTTTATATTAATACCGGAAAACGGAAATATTTTTAAACAGAGGCAGTGTAATTGATCGATTAAGTCCACAGAAAGTCGATAAATTTACGATTTGAATTTATGCAAACATACGATTACATAAGTATAAAGTTTATTATTTAATATTGCTATTAATTAACGTTTAAAATGAAATTTATTTTTGTACTATTTGAAATTTTTTTTAAAAACATTATTTAATTTTTAATATAGGCTTTTGTCGGATAAGGCGTTATCGATTTTGTCGATTTTAGCATTAAAACGCAACAGCATTTTGTTTGGTGGTCAAAATATTATTTATATTATTTAACGTTCGTTTAGATTTCGAAAGTTGTATTGTATTTCATGATTAAAGGTAATTGTTTTGCACACTATATATTTTATTAACTTTTGCTTAATTATTAAAATATAGGTTTACATGTAGAATGCGCATATTTTTGGTTTTGCAGTAGTTAATGTTTTTTAAATTTAAAATGAGATGAAAGTTTCTGAAATTATTGGCCATATCAGTATTTTAAATTTAATTATTCGATATATTTATTCAGATAATGTAAATATTTCCTGGAATAAAAGTGTTTGATCAAAAATAAAGAGTGAGTCGAGTATGTGGTTTAATTATATACAAACAACTTTTTGTCAAAAGAAAAAGAAATTGTTTTTTTGAAGTTTTTCTTTCTAATTAAATTTCGCTTAAAATTGTTTTCAAATATGTTTATTTGTACAAGTTAATGAACTAGTGACAATGTTAAGCTATATGAAACTCCAATGCATTTTAAGTTTTAGTTGAAAGAGAAGTTTATTTTTTACTTTTCATAAAAATATACATCGTTTTATTTATTTAAGATATAATAATAGTGTTCAACAGAAAAGTGTTTGTATTATTGCTCATCTGATCTTCGATTGTTTTAAAAAAGATTTTCTAATTTTTCTGATTTTTTAATAAAAATAAATTATCGGTTTAAATGTTTCAAATTTTGCGTAAATTAATTTCGGAAACGTACACACGTCTAAAAATGTGCAGTTTTCAGTCAATTAAAATTACTTCTGTTAAACGTATTTAGGGAAGGTTCATTGTCATACAGTGTGTTTATAAATCATGTTTGTAAATTGATAAGCGAATGTTCATTAAGAATTTTTTTTATTTTTGGATATAAAGTTTCAAAATTAAGAATGCACTTATTGTAAAAAGTACATCAATAATTAATATTTTAGGAAAAAAACTTGAAATTTCACTTTTATTTGTTGCGATTGGATAGTACTATTTATTTTCTTAAAAAGATTTCTCTGAATATGCAATTGCGTTTAGTTTCTTGACACGACGGAAAGAATGTAATACAATGAGCTTTACGATCGCGTGCAAACTTCCTGTTGCGCTTTCTTTTTATTCGTATTGGTTGTTTTTTTTTACGCTTTAGTTTTTCCTTTTTTGTGGTGCACATTCATAAATATTACTCGGAAAGGTTTCATTCGTTATTTGTTAAAAGTTATAAATGTATTTAGTTATCTATTAACTTTTAATACTATTATCTGTTTATTTTTTTTTTTAATTTATTTATTCAGTGTTTTTGAAATTTTACATTGCATTGTAATTCGAATATTGGCAAAGAAGAACTAAAAACAAAAACTTTGAAATAAAATAGTAAACGAAGCGGTTATTACCCCTATAATTATGTAACTTCGTAAATAGTAATTTTCCCGATCGTACCCTTGAAAATATTTATTGTACTTTATACACAAATAAAGCAGAAAAATGCACTGTGAGCTTCTATTTGAAGATATTGTGTCATCCTTTTTGAGTTTCTTAATGTTAAACGTGTTATTGAAGTTTGAAAAACTGTTTTTAAATGTAAATATATCGTAAAACAATTAATGAGTCATAATGTAAGGGAAAAAAATAAAATAATATCGAAAGAAGAAAATAGTGTTAAGGAATTATTCACACATTATTTCTATAACATGAACAAATGTCATTGTAAGGTGATAATTATTCATTATGTTAGATCCAGTACTGTCGGTGCGCTTAAAGAAGGTGCAGTTATTGAGATCAATGTCGTCTCATGATAAATTGTCATTATAATTTATAAAAACGTGTATTACAAAACTTTGGTATTTCGGAGTTTAGCTATTGCCTTAACACCAACCGGGAATAAGGCGGGAATTTTGTTGTAAAACCGGGAAAATAAGTAAAAATAGTCAAACGATAGTTTTGATAAGAAAAATCATTTGAAGCGAAAAATGACTGTATTGTTTAATGTACTTTACTCAATAGTGAATTAAGAGGTTGTTTCTATTATTTGTGTAAAATATACTGCGGCGATCAAACATTACCAATAGTAACGAAAAAATTCAATTCTTTTACAATTTGTTTCTGATTTTTTGATTAAAAACTTTTTTTTATAACGGCAGGTTTATTTCCACAATGAGTAATATTTATATTTATTGCCAATACATTTTAGTTAAAATTTTAATGAAACGCGTAAACAAAATTTTATTGTTCATTTCAATTTATTGTGAGGGTTGAACCGTCTCAATAAAACTTTTGGAGACGCTTGAGAGCTCCGTAAACTCCTTCAAGTCCGCGTGTACGACTACAAATATACCTATTAAATGCCGAATAAATTTTATGTCAGAACTATTTGGTACTGCTGTTATGAACTTTATTATTAACTTTTGTAACAATAAAGTAGTTCGGCAAAATATTTAAAATTTGAATAAAACAATTTCGAAAAACTAAAAAATTTAATTTGCAATTTTTTTATTTCTCCTGATATTTTATTTGCCTTCGTTATAATTTGTTGGGTTTGTTATTATACAAGCGGAAGAACGTTCGCGTAAACGTGCAATTCTAGTAACCAGGAAGTCGCGAGGATTTGACGGGGAAAACCGGGAATAAACCGGAAATTTACAAAATATATTTTAGTAGTCACCATGTTTAAGAAACGTTTACATGCGATTGTATTAGATTTGTGTTTATTTATTTTTAACTATTGCGACAATGATAATGCACCTTAGATTCATTTTTTTAATGTGTTAAAACCAAAATTATTATTCAAATAATCAAAAGAAAATATTAATTTGATTTTAGTCATATCTAATTAAAACTTCGTTTAAAATTTGAAGCAGGTTTTCATTAAGAAGGCAATTTTTATGGTAAACGTATTCTTTACAAAACCACGTGTGGTTTTAAAAGTTTACCAGGAATGGAATTTAGTGTTAAAATTTGTTTCCGTAATATGTTTTTAAATGTTTAATTTCAAACTTTCTGTTTTATCTTTTTTTGAAGTTGTCATACAGTTATATATGGCGAGCGGTGAATGTTTAACGGTAGTGCCTTTGGAAAATTTATTTTGGAAAGTATATAAATTCATTATATTGGCATAATCTTTATCTTGTGTTAAGGAAAACGATTGTATTTAGTAAAGAAATTGAAAAAGTACCGCGTATAATTAATATTCAAAAAATTAATATGGTCGAAATTAGTAACTACATATAATAGATATTAGTTTGAGGCAGATTTAAGAATGTTCGGGATCATACTGAAAGCCTAACTATAAAATATAAGAACCACGTTTTTAACCGTATAAATTCGTGCTGTTGTGAAATAAATAGGTAGACCAGAAGTAGACACATAAATAGAATGAATGAAGTCTGATAGCTCGGGACCGTAGCCAGAGGTGTAGTTATTACTTAGAAATGTTTAAGATACGGTGATGATGATCTTGGAACATTTAATTTTCTTTATTTCGTAGTTAAAAAGGAAATAATATTTTGATTAAGTTTTGACCTTTTTCTTAAAATAGGGAAGAGGCATAAATAGGGAATTGCAAATCTATTCATTTTTTTCATAGTGATTTTATCATTTACTCTATCTTTTCCCTAATATTAAACGACACTAAACATACAGAAATTATATTTAAACTCAAAAAAATTCGCAAAAACCAGAGATGTTCCAAGAATAGAGTTCCATAATTTTGGTATTTTAAAGTTTGTGTATATTATGTATCTACGTACAGCGTCTTTTATTACAAAATTTTTTAAAATTATAATTTAAATTTCTTAAAAAGAATAATATATTATACGATGGCTTCTCTTTACCTATGTGAGGAACAAAATTAATTCACTCATCTAGTAATCTAGTGCAGATTAATATAAAACAATGTGCGAGTCCGACTGATTTATTACAGCAGCATTTTGGTTATTGCAAATTCGGTTTTGAGTTTTGAGTTTTGATTAAACTTTTGGAAATAAAAATTTGTGAAAACTTTAATTATGTATTGTATATATAAAAGGATAGTTTTAGTATGTTTATTAGTTTTTGGTATATAAAGAGAAAAATCGGCAAACAACCGTGTTCCATCTTGGCTTAATTATATACCCATACACAGGGTGGCCCCCTAACCGGAAAAAAGTAAAAACAGTCAAAAACGTTTTTTTTAATAAGAAAAAATCATTCGAAGCGAAAAATGAATGCATTTTTTAATGCTTTTTACTCAAAATAAATTACGAAGTTCTATTTTAGTCATATAAAATATGTTGCGCTGGTCAAATATTACCAATAGTAACAAAAAAATTTCATTCTTCTTTTGTACAATTCTAGTAATCAGGAAATCGAGAGGATTTGGACTGGGAGAATCGGAAGGATTTGGACCAGAAAAACCGGGAATTTAAAAATTATATTTGAGTGGCCAATATGTACACATCTTAATAATCTAAAGTACTAATTATAATAAATATAAATTGAAAATAAATTTCAGTAAAAGAAAATGCTTCACCTATTTAATATTTTCTTTTAAATTAAATTATCATTAGGTAACTTTAAGGTCGAAGAATTAATAAAACGTGAAAATTGAAATTGATTAAAATTTATAAACATAATTTTTTCTGTTAGGTAAGAATAATGTGTAATGAACTGTGTAAAATAAAAACCTCATTAAAGGTGCCAGTTACTGAACAGTATGTTAATAGAGAAATTTTCTGCGATAAATAAATTCATTCAGAATTATCAGACTTATCAGAATCAAGAACAAACATCCGAAATTGTATGGTGAAAATATTTTTTGAAAATGAAATTTAATGAAACACCGTTTACGTTGTGTTGTATGAGGTTTGTTTTCATTGTATATAAGCCAACAAATATAAATAAGGTTGGTCAAGCATGATGTTTCATGCATGTGCTAATGATTCTGTATGATATTTTTGGGGAGGGGGGTCAACTACGGACGTGAAATTTTTGGAAGTTTCAATGTGCAACAGGGGGATATTCTAAGCGAACAAAACACCACCGCATCTAACTAATTATGACACGAGATGGCTTTAAGGCCATTATAAATTACTTTCATATAATACTTAATTTTTAGTTTTGAACTTGTAATAAACATTCTTGTATATACATATATATCATATACATATATTTAACAGTGTTTGAACATTTTTCAGTGCCATTATTTGCTGCTCTCTAAAAAAATTATGGGAAATCTTAAAGTTCGCTCATTTTGTTTTATAATGACCTATTTGTCCGGGCGAATCCGTCCCATGCACCTGACCCGACCCTTCTTTTTCCAGATCGCTTTGCTGCCAAACGGAGTACTTAATTTTTCTTTTCACAGTGGTATTGTTCTTTCAAAATATTTGAGTGAAAATAGCAACCTTTTTGCCTGATTTTATTAGCTAATATAAATTATATACAGATGCATTTAAAACTAGTTTTTAGTTAAATTTTGTTAATGATCGTTTAAATAATGTATATAAGAATATCATGATAACTCATGGAAGCTACCATGATGTACATGGTTAAATAGCGGTGTTTCGCTTGAGTAGAACCTGGTTCGAATCCCGAAATTCCTCATCTTGACATGACTGATGGACTTAAATGATGAAAAACATCTTATTGCTATCGGCTTAGTCGTCGCGATAGCCTAGTTGCTAGAGCGCTTGACTTCCGATATGGCGGTCACGGGTTCGATCCCGAGCGACGACAAACTTATCACAAGAATTAAATAAATAAATAAATAATCGCTAATAATCACGTGGCAGGCAATGGCAAACCACCACGTTCAACATCATATGCGCGCTAGGTCAGTACACAGCAGACACACACGGGACTGCACTAGTGGCGCGATAACAAGCGGCTACTATCAGTTCCGAATGTAGTCTTCTTGCGTGTGTACACCTGCGTTGCATATAATAATTGCTATGAGCGCTACTTATTCTGTACAACTAGAATGAACGAATAGGTAGTCACGACGCTCGAATTCGAGCAATACGACTGTTACAGTACAGCTATCGGCTTGTGGATAAAATAAGAAACTGGTGAAAATTTTTTGGAAATGATTATTTATGTTTAGAATGTTGCAACGGAAATTGGGCTCCGTACGATGTGTGCGATAGCTTTTTTAGCAGATTTAGGTTTGTTGTACACGATTTAATTAGTTGAGTTATATGTTTTCTCCGAGTTAATTTGTTGTCGAAATCAAGTCCCAAATAACGGACACAAGATGAGGGTTGAATGGGTGAAGTGTTTAGTAAGAGACATGTTATTGATGCAGGATTTTGTTCGGCAGAAATGCACTGCTTTTTTGAACTCTTGTTGTGATTTTGTTGATCGTCTCTTGCATGATGTATTCTCCTTGTTCTACGTTAGAACATACAAGAAATACTACCAAGTCATCTGCGAAAAGACCGGCTTTTACCGGAGATTGAACGTCTTCGATAATATCATTAATAGCTATATTGAAGAGAGTCGGACTGGGGACCGATCCTTGCGGGATTCCACTTTGCAGGTGATTTGCTTCCGATAATCTGCCTTCCACTTTGACTTACTATAAAAAGAGGTAGTCGACCTCGAAAGCCCCAACTGTAGATAATGACCAGTATTTTTGGTTGTGATGTAGTGTCGAACGCCTTAGATAAATCAAAAAATACCGCCAATAGATTATGTTGGTTAGTAAACGCTTGTAGTATTGATTCTTGTAGATACAGGGCTTGGCCTATTGTTGCTCGGCTTCTGTGGGAGCCACACTGGTATCTGGATAGCCTGTTCTGTGATTCCAGTTCCCATGTTAGCCTGCTGTTAACTATTCTCTCCAATACTTTTCCGGGCATTAATGTTAGTGAGATCGGCCTGTGGCTCTCTACTTGATGTGGATTTTTGTTAGATCTTCTGATTGGAATTTTTTCTGCTATCTTCCAGTTTGGCCGGAGATGCAACGATGTCCACAGTTTGTTTAGCATTTCCAGCATTAAGTGCTGCAATCCTTCCGGCAGCTTCTGCAGCATGGATATGTGGATACCACCGTGTCCTGGAGAGGATGGTTTTGTTTGTTTTATAGCTCTTTTTAGTTCTGCCATCGAGAGCGCCGCGTTATATGGTTCTTGATTGGTTGAGGAAAAGTCCTTCGGCTGAATTCGGTCTACTTGGTTATATTTTGTGAACTGAGGATGCAGATTTTCCTCGCTGGAGGCGAATGCGAAGTATTTGTCGAATTCTGCCAGAATAGTGGTCGGATCGGTTATTAGGGAATTTTTTATTATGAGTGTCGACGGTGTAGAGAAGGTTGACGATCCTTCTATTGCTTTTACTTTCTTCCAGATTTGTCTTGATGTTGTAGACGGTGATATTGTGGAGACGTAAGTTGCCCAGGAATTTTTTTTCGCTTGTTTTAATGTCCATTTCGCTTTGGCTCGTAATCGCCTATAATTAAGTAAGTCCTTTTGTGAGTGAGTTCTTTTGATGATGTGTAGTGCTCTTCTGTTTCTATCAGCTTTTGTACATTCGGAGGACCACTATGGAACCAGTTTTTTTCGAACAATTGAAAGATGTGATGGGAAGCACGAGTGAGCTGTTGTGACTATTGTCTGGGTTACATTTTGTCATCAAGAAAGATGTTACTTGTAGGCACGAGTTCATTTCCTATTAATTTGTCTAGTTTTCCTCTGAATTCCGATCAGTTTGCTTTTGATGGGTTCCATGTGGGTGGAATTATATTCTTAATGTATGTTAGACCTGGAATTTGTCTGTATATTATGGCTGAGACATGGTCACTTCCCGCTAGGTCAGAGTGGTGGAAGATATGCAGGTGACTGGTCAGTTGCTATGAGATGAACGTTAAAACTATTGTCAACCCCGATGAGCAGTTGTGCCAAGTTAGCGCTTTCGATTACCTCTTGTACAATTCGACCTTTTGTGTTGTATTTTTCTCCGCCCCAGCTTGGTGAATGTGCATTGAAATCGCAGTTCGTCGGTTTGTATTTTTTGATCAGGGGGGATGTAGACAGTGCAAACTGAGAGGACTCGGAGCGAAGATGGTGACTGCTACGGCCTGTAAGTCTGATGGAAGATTAATGTGCTTGTGCTTAATATTTTTTCGGTCCGTCAGCAGTACTCCCCCGTAAGCGCATCCTTCTGGAACTGATTTTGATAGAAATATATACGTCGAAATTTTTTATTACCAAAGGTTTGTTCGGTATTAGATGTGTTTTTTGAATGCATAAAACGAGAGGATTATACCTGTTGATTAGTATCTGCAGATGCTCATAGTGGGTATGTATACCGTTAGCGTTCCATGAAAGTATTACATGCTTCATTTCTAAATCTTTGGGATTTTATTGGTTATCCGTTGGGGTTGAAAGTATTGGTTCTAAGGTTTTTATAATTTTCGTAATCCTGATTTTTGTTTGCCGGTAGGTTATGTGGGCATGACAAAATTTTAATTGCTGGATTAGGTCGGTAATATCGTTAGGGTATTCGGTCGCTATGAGGTGTGCGTTTTGCGATTTTTTGCACATATCTACATAGCAAATTAAGTTTGTTGCCGTCAATGTATGTTGTAAGTTATTCTTTGTTACTTTTTTTTACATAGCCCTTGTAGATGTCATTTAGTGACATTTCGGTTGTCGCTTCTGTTGCTTCTTCCACACTGCCCTCCGAATCATTTGTATTTTGTTTTGTTTTTTTTGTGTTATTTGTTTTGTTTTTTTTGTGTTATTTGTTTTGTTTTTTTTGTGTTATTTGTTTTGTTTTTTTTGTGTTATTTGTTTTGTTTTTTTTGTGTTATTTGTTTTGTTTTTTTTGTGTTATTTGTTTTGTTTTTTTTTGTGTTATTTGTTTTGTTTTTTTTGTGTTATTTGTTTTGTTCCTGGGTTTGTCGATTTTGGAGGTTTTAGGTGCGGTGTGTGTGCTGGAGTTAGCTGAGGAGTCGGTACTGATGGATGGAGCTGGGCGCTTTTGATTATTTGGTTGGGTAGAGATGGCTGAAAGTGCTGGAAAATTTCGATCAGTTATTGTATCTAAACGTTTAGTCTCGCCTTTTATAGCAGTTTCAGCAGTTTACGATAAATTAGTGTCAGCTGGAATAGGAATGGCTTGATCTAACTGATAAGCGTTACTTCCGGGATGATTATCTTGTTCCGCTTCAATGTTTAAAAAGCAGTTATCTCCCTTGTGGTCGGTTCCATTGCATCTAAACCATGTAAGCTCGTCCAGTGTTACAAATATTCTGTAGCTTCTTTCATTGTAGCTTAATATGAAAGAGTTTGGACGGTTAACTTTATTTGAGGTGTTAACGTAGACTTGTCGTCGTCAGCTTACAATGTGGCCAAATTCGTCATCTTGTGGTTGTACACGTAGTAATGAAATATGGGAAGCTAACTGAAGCTGGAAATTGTTTTTTTAGGCATTGTTCTATTACTGTATTTTGGATGATTGAACTTACATTCGAGAGAATTATTTTCCTTGAAGATGAATTTAGTTTGTGAGCCTTTATGAAGTGTTGTTCGATTCTGGTTCTCTCTTGGCTGCGAACTATATCGTTAACGATGGCTTTGTTTGCCAGAAAAACTATAAGTTTATTATTATTGACGCGTGAGGCTGCAATAATGTTTTTTGCATTTTTGACGATCAGTTTGATTGCTTGTAGATAGTCTATTATTTTTAATTCCGGTAGATAGTTTAAACCTTGCTCTTCGGTTGGATGTTTAAAGTCTGGAATTGGAGTTATTTTCTTCTTTGCTTTAGCAGAATAAGATGTAACGGCGGAAGTTATGTCGTGGTTAACCGTATTGCAATCAGTGTTTGCGATGTTAATTGTTGAGGAAGCGCGCGGTGTTAGATCGCGGTTATCGGAGTTAGTTGAATTTAGATGATTATTGTAGCGGTTTGTGTTAGTGATGTTAGTAGTAGTAAAAGAAACGGACTCACCGTAATCAGTTCGAGTTAACATTGTGCTTTTTTACATAAAAAATTGACAACGTTTGTATGGGTATCAATATTTGTTATCAGTCGATTCGTTGAATGTTTATTTATTATTCAAAACGTACCGTATACGGCTTATTAATTTTTTTAAACACAATAAATTAGGTTTATTGTAGAAAATTTTTATGAATATTCATTTTATGAAGCATTTAGTTTATTGAGGGAAAAAGATAAGTTTTATAGAGAAAAGTATATAATTTTATTAATGAACTCATGTATTCTTTAACTGAATTCTTTTTAGGATAAAAAACGCAAATTTAAAATCTTGCATTTTTACAATATTGAGTATTTCGGGAAAAGAAACTTAAATTTTTGCACGTGGAAAATTAAAATTTTTTCTGTTCAAGAGCGCAGGGCCCCCATGGAGGCTGGGGCAAGGGGCTATAGCCCTCCTTAGATCCGGCCCACTAATTCGTGTAAAACTCCGTTTAATTGCGTTACTTCAAAATATTTTTACGTATCACGTATTAAAGGTTCAGCGTCAAAATTCAATAGAAACTTCTCTGGTTGATGTTTTTTGATGCACTATTTTCAGACGAAATGATAACGGAAATTTATCACATACAAACGATAAAATTAAAAGCGAAATAGAAAATATTATTTAACAATCAGGTTATCACGAAACCAACATTACACAATTTAAAGCATTAATTGAACTTTGTTACTTGTGGGTTGTTTTTAAATCTTACAATAAAGATTTAACGTCACTTTATGACGGTGCAGGTCGGGATACATCATTACAACGATTTACTGTTTTACTGAGATGCCATAGATTTGACGATTCTACTATGGAAGCATCTAAAATGTTTGAAATGAGGAGCGTTTCGTTTCGAAATATTCTTGAAATTTATGGGGTTCATGGTGATGCGATCAGGCAACATCACATTTTCTTCGTTTTTACCATTGCGAACTTGTCAGTTTTTTAATTTAAGTTCACCTGAAAGAAATCGCGCTAAAAGCTAAAATTAGTTTCATTCATGTTTATTAAAATATCGTTTGAAAAAAAAAATAAATTTTTAAAAATATTTTTCTTTAATTATAGTCGCTTTACACATATTAGAATTGTTTTCATAAATATATATATATATATATATATATATATATAAAACTCGGCCATTTTGGCCTCGCAAGTAGCTGTGCCCCTTGACCCTTCTTGCTTTCATTTCTGTCCCTTTCTCTTCTATACTTTGTATAAAATGATTAAAATTTATAACGTAATTCTTACTGGCATCAACACAAAAAAAAAAATAACATAACCACAAAAATCCTATCCTAACATTTAACTTTCATTATATAAAATTAAGACATTGTTTCGTTACATTTTTCATTACATAAAATTGTGACATTTTTTAAATAACAATAACAATAATCCTATAAAATATAACAAATGTTACATAAAATTGGGACATTTTTTCTAATGAGAGGTAGCCTAAGAATTACGTTGTAATTAATATATACTAGTGTTCGCCCATTGGTTGAAATTCGACTATAATTATTATTAAAAATTTTAGGAAAATATATATGTGATGTTCGTTACATAGTGTGTCAAAAATGCGGTTTTGATTTAACAACGGTTTCGAACACTTGAAAGTATGTTCTTTAACGTGAAATAAGTCAAAGTGGTGAAAAAAAAAATTTTCCTGTTTAAAAACGTTCACTAAAAAAAGGTTCATGGTATCAAATTATTATTCAATGCTGAAAATCTATTTATTGTAATTATATAATAATTGTAACAAAAATGTTTGTTCAGCCTTGCTCATTTCTTGACATTATTTACGAAATTCGATAGCAATATCTTCCGACATCATTTTATTGCATCGTTTTGAGCAACATTTGGGAGAATTCTCTCCATACGTAGATTTTATGTTTACCGATTCATTTTTGTCTTCAACGGATTCCTGAAGTTTCACGATACTGAAACAAGAACTGTTCAGTTCGGCATTATTTATATTCTCGAACTCTGCATACTCGCTGTCGGAACCTTCGGTAGTATCGTTTGCATTAGAAGTTGCGGCAGTAAGATTTGAGGATTCTTCTTCGTCACACGTTGCATTGTATATAGCATTAACCGATTCAAACTCCTTATCAAACCCGCCACTCGCGTACATTTTAATAAAATTAAAACGAAAAAATTACGAGCGTAAAAACACTAAAGATCGTCAATAGCTACTAAACAAAAATAAAAAGAAAGAAAATCGGTTAATAAACAGAGGAGAAAAAGGTATTGAACTGTTTTGTCTTTGCCTTATAGTAACGGATGCGGTACCTGCAGCGCGATCTTTTAACGGATTTCGAATTATAAAATATTCTCTCTGATAAAATCATTAATTCGTGGTCCTTCGAACACCGTTTTATTCGGCGTTGTCGCGGCTCGTAGGTATCGGAGATGCTTATCGGCTAAAACCGAAATTCCCGTATGCGGTTGAATGGACAGTCGCGTCAGGGTTGAGACTGTATGCGTGTGTACTGTTGGTAGCGGCTGATAGCGGAGATTAATAAATGGGTCTGATGCGAGTGCGCGTCGTTTAAAAGCTGTTCCGAGCAACGTTGAGCCGAGGGAAGATTATAGAAGAATTCTGTAAAAGTCAGGTAGGGTAATTTGTGCGGTAGTATTATTTAGATATTCTAGAAACTTCTGCCTGACTTTTGTTAAGGTTATCACGCCACACATCGTGCACGGCACGAGTTTGTTCGTTTCTGATCGTCGCCGAGCGTGGCAGCTGTAAATCTAGTTGTGTTACCGTTTTGTCGAACTTATGCGCCATGTCGCACGTTTTGATTCCGTCGTTTAATTCTTGTATTAGTTTCTTTCTTACCGTTTTTCTAGTCTGTATGAATTTTGTTTTTTTACACGTCTGTACATCGTTTCCTGTTTTTTTGTCGCAATTTTTCTCGAAAAAATGTATGCGTTTTCTACCAAAAAGTCTCGTTATTGGACACGTGGCTGGCCATTGTAACATCTCCGATGCGGAGACGTTACCGCCATTTCACGGTGGAATTGCGAGTTTTTTTGTTTTTTTTATAATTAAGCGATTTTTTATTATTAGGCAAATTTTTTTTCGTTTTTCCTCACGAATATTTTTTTTTTTTATCTTTTCCAAAAAGCCTGATGCTCCGCTAGGCGGAGCTATTCCCGTTGTGATACACCGCATGTATCACTGCCTGTAAATTTCATCACCGGCATCGTCCTAAATCAGATTGTCGAGAAAAATCGAGTCTTTTACAATATATAACCGCTAATTTCAAAAAATATTATTTTTTGCATTTATATTATTGTTTTTAACATTTTCACAAATTCAGTACTATTTATTTCACTAGCCAAGAATCCTACTTTGGGAATAATTCGAAATTAAATTCTTAACCGAATGTAGCCCGATTTTGAGTATAAGTTTAGAAGGTTAATAATCGAACGCAATTTGACTACAATCATGAATATAACATCATCAGTTGGCCACGATGAAGATTATTTATGTTTACATTACACTCAAAGTAGAAATTAGTAGTAATAATATATATTAATTATCGGCGTTTCTAAAACAAAATATATTTCAAATTTTGCATTAAAAAATATATACATCAGTTTTTTTAGAAGTTTTCAGAACTTACAAAGGTTACTAAATAGTGTTTATGTAAATCAAACAATAAGTTTTAATTTCATTGATGTAATTGTATGTATGTATACATTTTTTTCTTATGGATATTGCAGCCTGTGATGCAATATTATATTTCCGTAAGATTAATAAAAAGTTACTGATTTTTTATCGCCATAAAAAAGAAATCAATAAATTGCCAACTGATGGCTGTAAACTTATACTGAAAATCAGGCTACATTCGGTTAAGTGAAATCAAGTGCCTCCTCATTGGAAACATTTTAGACTATTGTATTCCACTATCAAAACTAACCGCGAGCAAACTGATAAAGTAGCTCCTATTTCAAAACTATTGAATAGCCTGTTACACGTGTACGATTTTGTCCACGGACTTGCGCGAAGGTTTACTCAATGGTTTTGCTAGAGGTTTCACCACGTCTTTTTTGGGACTTTAAAACTGTTCTTTTCTTTTTTTTTTTTACAATTTTAATACAATTATTATTATTTAATTTTTATTTTTTTTTTGTTTAGAATTAATTAGTAATTCATTGATTGTGCTATAAAGACACTTTTTGGTTGGGTTTATTAATATTTACAAATAGCACCTTCCTTTGTGGAAAGTGCGTCCTAAAAAATAAGTAGATCAAAAATTTTAAAAATGAGGGTTATAATGTTTTCATAAATCATTGTTAAAATTATTCCCCGGGTATCGATAGGAATTCTGTATCAAAAAGTATAGAAAACATGAAAGTTTTTGAAAAGAAATGAAAAAGATGAGAATTCGAAATGTAGTGACATCGGCGCAGATGATATATATATATATATGCCGCATCTATGGTATGTAAATTTGCTTTCGTTGGATCAGGAAATCCCAGTTGATGGTACTGAAACAGAAGAGTTTAATGATCAGTGCTCGGATGCAGACTCTTAAGATAAAATACCTATTAATCAAGCTGAAGAAATATTTTCAGTCATCGGTTGGCAACTGGAATCCCTGTCGAGTATTACAAATCTTCGTAACATCTTCAACATTCCAAATGAAGTACTGTATCCTATCGAAATTAGGACACTAATAAAAGAGAGAAGACGGGCACGGAAAATATGGCAACGCTCCCGTCATCCATCGGATAAAACAAAATTTAATCGAATTAGCAATAAAGTTAATAGACTAATCAAGGATTTCAAACAGAAAAGCATCGCAAACTACTTAGAAAATTTAAGCTCTGCAGCGGACACAAATTATTCATTGTGGCGTGCAACACGATGCTTCAAACGTCCACTACTTCAAATTCCTTCTCTCAAGGATGAACAAGGGCAGTGGATTCGCGACGACAGCAGTAAAGCTGAACTATTCGCTTCTCATTTAGCTTCAGTCTTTACAACACATAATAAAAACTCCCAGATCGATATAACGAAAAATGACCAACCTTTCCAGTAAATAAAACCAGTTACTCCTTTTGAAGTTTCACGAGAGTTAGATAATAATATTGTAACTGGCCGACTCTGTCCCTGTTCATAGGCGACATTTGTAACTGACCAGGTTCCCGCGATAAAAAAATGTAAAAAAAAACATTGAGAAAAAAAATAAAAAAATATTTTCGAAATTTCTTTTTTTTAAGGTATTTATCGGGCGCCAGCAATACGTTACGGCGTATCGCTACCGTTAGCTCCGTCGCCCAGAGCTTTAGGCCTTGTTAAGGGCAACGAAAATGGAAAGGTCTCCGTGGCGGAGATATCACGAAAAAAAACGTGTCCAAATGATGAAATAAAAAATTTTCTTTATCGAGAGAATCAATTTATTCAGAAGAACAAATGCAATGATATCTTATATAAAAAAAAAACTAAAAACCGATCGCAAAATGAAAACGAATATTCAAACAGTAAAAATTTGCCTAAAACGGCGTGTAGCAGTGAAGATAGCACAAAACAAAATTTGCCTCCCGGCCAAAGCAGTTGAGATCTGCTCGCGACGACAAGGAAGCGAGAGAATCAAATTATGGTAAAATTTGCCTCAAACGGCGTGTAGCAGTGAATAAACAGAAAAAGGTTTTTGCCTCCTGGGCACAAAGCAGTTGAGATCTAACCACGACCAGAAGGAAGTGAGAACTGATCGGCCAAATTCACACAGTGAATTCGACGACGATTTAATAAAAACGGTTATTTTTCCTAATAATAAAAACACATATATAAAAAATTAACACGCCACCAATTTTTCTAGAACATTTCAAAATCGGTGGAACGGCGGGTACCTTGCATCGGTTTTTTCGGGTTCTTAGAAAAAAACTTCTCACGCCTCGACGTAGCTCGACTCGCATCTCTGACACACACAACGCCAGACCGGACAAACATCGGACAAACCACCCTCATATAATTAACACACACATAGGCACGGATCGCCAAATTGGCGCCGTGCACATTGGCATTTCCCACGAAATTTTTCGATCTAGCATTACGGTCGGAGAATGCTCAGTTTGCACGCTGCCCGAAGAAATCGGAGCAGATAGGCCTGAGAAACTGTCAAAACGCAGAGAAATATGGAATTTAGAATTTGGAGAAAAGTAATCATTATCATTTTTTAATTCGGTGCAGCGCGAGAAATATTGAAAGTCATGGCAGCCGAATCCATCATAGTACGAATCCCAAAAAGGCTCCTGGAATCGATGAAATTTCACCCGGAGTGCTTAGAGAATTATCGTGTAAAGGAATTATCACGCTGACATATCTCTTTAATGCCTGTTTCAGAATGAGATACGTATCAAAATGTTTCAAAATCGCTCAAATCATCATGTTACCGAAACCTGGGAAACCAACAGAAGTAGTAACTTCGTATCGACCAATCTCCTTGTTACCTTCCATATCAAAATTATTTGAAAAATTACTCCTTAAGCGGCTCAAGCCTTTGTTAAAGATACCAGATCATCAGTTTGGCTTTCGGAATCAGCACGCTACGATTGACCAAGTGCATCGTATAACTAAGTTAATTGAAACAGCCTTTGAAGAAATAAAATACCGTCGTTCGGCGGTTTTTCTAGTCATATCGCAAGCTTTTGACCGAGTCTGGCACGAAGAGTTGAGCTATAAAATGAGTAACCTGCTACCGGAAAGTATGTGCCAACTTCTTGAATCATATATCTCTGATAGATCCTTCAGAGTTTCTTATGAAGAAGCGAAGGCCAAATTTTATCCAATACAGGCTGGTGTTCCACAAGGTAGTGTCTTAGGACCTTCTTTGTATTTATTGTATACAGCTGACATTCCAACAACAGCCAAGACGATGACTGCTACCTTTGCAGATGACACAGCCATGTTGTCAGTTGGCGATTCCCTAGGATTGGCTACGACTAACTTGCTATATGCAGTAGAAAAAAATAGCAAATGGACATGTGATTTGAAAATCAAGATTAATCAAGAAAAATCGGTGCACGTTATGTTTACGCTTCGGAAATCTAAGACCTGTCCTACATACCTTGACCGCCTTCCTATTCCGAGATCGGACTCCGCTAAATACCTGGGTATGCATTTAGATTCTAGGCTGAATTGGAAGACGCATGTCAAGATGAAAAAAGAATAAACCATGCATAAATTAAGACAGATTTATTGGTTGATTGGGCATTACTCCAAACTCAATCTGTCTAATAAACCTATGATTTATTGTCAAATCATCAGACCGATATGGATGTATGGTATTCAACTCGGGCTGTGCAAAGACATCCAATCGGTTGATTACTCAGCGCGCTCAAAACAAGTGTCTCCGAAACATCATTGGAGCTTTCTGGTACCAACAAAACGAAGAAATACATTCCGATTTAAATATTCCATGGATCGATGAAGTCATACGTTATATTGCAGAAGCGCATGAACACTGACTTCACAATCACCCAAATCTAGACGCTTTAGAACTGCTATTTTCCGATGATGACTTAAGGCGCCTTAAGCGCACAAAACCTTATGAGCTAGTCACCTAATTTATTCTGTAATATATTCGTGTGCATGTATTTTGCAGATATGTGCATATACTTGGTGTGCGCGCGTGTGAGTATTTATATGCGCGTATGATTATTTATATATCTATACATTAGGAGTTATGTAATTGTACATAGTTTCTACTCTGTTCATGTTACAAATTAGTTAGATTACGTTGTAAAACTGTTTTAAAAGTAATGCTAATTTATTTACTGTAATAAAATTGTACTAAAATATACGTGTAAAAAAAAAAAAATCCTATAGCTAGGAACGTTAACGTAGCCATTAAACATGTTCCTCTGCTGATGTGACTTCTCTTGTAACTGTATGTTTCTTTGTTAAATCGCTTCCTAGTGAAAATAATCAAACGTATTTGGATCTATCCTTAAATATTTTCTAAAATCGTGAAGATCGTTTCCGCAGAGTTCTCTTTTTATAAAGATACAAGTGACTTCACTTTTTGAGATACATTATTTTGCGTATTGAGCATGTAAATCACAGCATAAGACAAATGACGTTTTTGTTTTTTAGTGAACGTAATAAAAAGTACACCTTTTTATATAACGTGAAAATCACTAATCGAATATACATAAAAAACTGTAGAAATTGTTGTGAATCCCACATCGATTTTTATTCAACAGGTTAGATAAATTCGTAGGCTTGCTTTTAGTTTTGCCACTAACATGCATTAAGGTCAGTGCGTTATCTGTACCGACTTGCCGTGCCTCTCGGCAAGTCCGTGAACTCATCTTTTCCGTCTAAAATGAAGCGCAATTTTAATTTGTACAGTTTTAGCCACGATGCAGACCGTTGGCGGTTAAGTTCACGACAAAACTGTAAGAGTGTGGTGGGCTAATAGTTTTTAAATTATTTGTAAAAGTAATCATTCAGTTGGGGTTAATGTAACAATTGATGGAATGCTAACTGATTTCAGAATGTATATACCCAGTAAACCGCGAAAATATAGTACTCAAATATTAATTTCAGCTGATGGTAAAATGCACAATATTGCTACATTGCAGTAATATATTCCAGAAAATCAGTGAAAACATTACGCTAAGTAAATTTACAGAAGTGGCATTGTATAAGGTGCAGTCAATAACCAAAGCCAATCTCAATGCCCCTTATTTCGTGTTAAACAGAACACTCCGTCACGATTTAAACGTCCCATTCGTGCAAGACTGTCACCAATTTCGATGTAGCAAGTTTTTTAGTAAACAAGAACTCATTAAAAATGTCGAAGCGTCCAGCATTACAGAAACACAGTACGACCACTCAACACGCTGCGCTATTATTAAACATTTTAAAATAATAATTTGTTTTTATTTATTTCAGATACGTATGTACATATCTCAATGTAATTTAACATTACAGTATAAAAGATTAATCGAATTTTGTGACGTATATTTAAGAATTCTCTTAACGATAAGAAATAAAGGAAAATAGTTATTTTTAACAATCGGCCAAAAAAGGGTGTAATTATTGAAATTTGATAGTACAAATTTGAGGGTTTGACGATAAATCGAGCGAAATTAGATGAGGTAACTTTAAAGTTAAAATTTGATGTTGTGGCAAGATTAGCAGTTCCTTAGCACTTCAATCTGACGCAGAGGGGGTGCATAAATTGGCGATTTGATAGCCATAATACGATACAGATTAAGCGCATTTAAATAAGGTTTTGTCTAAACTGAAATTCAGTCTTTGGAGATCGGAATAATACTAGACTCACTTGTCCTTATAATGATGATCTGCTTTTTTTTTTTTTTTTTTTTTTATTATGAAGAAACAAAGATTTAATAAACTCGCAAGTGAAACTTTTACACAAGATTTGGAATAAATTTACAAAAATTATAGTTGAAAAAAAAACTAAAAAAACACGCTTTTGTAGCAATGTGAACTAAAAAGTAAAAAATAATTTTTAAATATAAAGATAATATTCAACAGTGCTGAAAATCTCCTAGCCGATATATTTTAAGTTTTTCTAATAAGATCAAAATGAGAATAAAGTAATTCACAACAAATTAACTTTTATGTAAAAGAAAGCGTGGTGTGCTTTTGATATCAATTGTTTATAGTTTTTCTTTTATTTTTTAACTATTTGTAGGTCGAGTTATTTTATAATCGTACTAGGCACCCCACGCTTTCTTTTACATTAAAGTTAATTTGTTGTGAATTACTTTATTCTCAGTTTGATCTTATTAGAAAAACTTAAAATATATCGACTGGGAGATTTTCATCACTGTTGAATATTATCTTCATATTTAAAAATTATTTTTTACTTTTTAGTTCACATTGCTATATAAGTCTGTTTTTTTGGTTTTTTTAAACTATAATTTTAACATTTATTCTCACTAAAGTGCCGCAAAATCTCTAATTGTTTCCAACCGGCTATTTGACGGCTGTTTCCTTCTCTCCTATGCAAACACACAAATATATAGCCTTTTTATGTTCGACTTGTAATTTCTCCGATTCGTCCTCGGTCCGACTATCTGCTTTTATATTCTGCAATATATCGACCTTTCTCGTGGAAATCTTTCATCCGCCGAACGGTTTTTATCTTTGTGGCCCACCTAAAATTCATTGGCTTTATTATTTTGGGTCCCGAACACTGCGACCGATTTATAATTTCTTTCAACACTCGTCGCCAAAGTCGTTATTTTCTATCGTTAATTTTACCATTCTTATTAGCACTACTCTATTGCAAAGTAACACCCTCTTTTCATTGTGCCGACATACCTCCCATGAAGTCAACAACGCATGCAAATACTGGCTTGTACTATCCCAGGTAGGACTTGGGATTTCTCTTCTCAAATTATACAGGGTGCGGCAGTATAATTTCCTTTTTTAAAATACGCCACTTTTTTTCTACTAAATTTTTTAAAGAAATAATACCAGAAAATCGAAATTACATACTCTAGATCCCATTGGAAATATGTATGCTTCTTCCCTTACAGTTTTATTTCGATTTTCTGTTATTATTTCTCTTTAACAAAATTTAGTAGAAAAAAAAATGGCGCTTCTTAAAAAAACAAGTTATGCTGCCGCATCCTGTATTTCGTGCTTTACGTACACCATTTACATTTTCTGACACGTACGACGTAAGATTTAAGAATAATTCTCTTTCGTTGCTTACAGTTCTGTTATTTAATTACTTTTTACCGTGGTTCGTAAAAAAAACAGAAGCATTACACTGTAATACATTTAACCTAAGGTAAAGTTAAATAAAATAAAAAGCACGTAAAGAAAATGACTTAGCGACATCTATGAAATCAGTTTTGAACCATATCAAGTTTTTGATAAACAAAGGACACTGCACTTACCATCATGTTTGTAATCTTGAGAAGGAGTTATTGCTTTTTTTCCCCCTAATGATCCTGGTCAGACATTAGGAAAAAATTATGAAATTATTGAATTGTCATCCAAAATGAATACGTATGATGTAAATTTTCAAATTATTCAGACGTCGGGAAGTCAGTGAAAATTGATTTGTAAAATTTTATTACTCACTTACATACAGGTCAAGGTAATAAAAGCGGGTTAAAAAAGAACTAATTAGTAATGAAACTAGATAAAATTCAAAATTTTTGCTTTACATGTGGATAAAGGAATCAATAAATATAAATTCAATAATTAATAAATTCATAAGATATTACTTTTTTAATGTTTAATTTTTAGTTTTTTTTCCCTTTTTAATGCTGAAAACTAATTAAAATTTAGTAGTAAATTGATGAAAGAAATATACGTGTTTTATTTTCCTCTTTTTGCCCTGCTATTGTTAAAGCTTACTATGAATTTTTAAGAAGCATAACTTCTTTTCCAAATGAGTGTAGCATTCACTGTAAAAATATTTTTTTTCGCAGTTGATTTTGATAACTGCTAGGGAAAAAAGTGGGCAAATAATGTTTATTTGCGGTAAACATTTTGTGTTGTAGTTAGCCTAAAGCATGCGTTGACAAATTATCCAAGAAATCATCGGATCTGAGGAAATACTCCATAAAACAATATGACCCGATACGTAATAATCCTGTTAAACAGTTAGATGGAGCTGTAATTTAAGTCGATATCTCGTTAGAAATAATATTTATTATTCATTTATTGCAAAGGGCAGTTGAAAAATCATTTTTTGCAACGTCAAAAAAAAAGTCAAGGATTTACAAAGTTTATTATATATAGGAATAAATCTTGAAAAAGTAACGGAAAAATGATTAAATGCTGTATGCGTGCAGCGGTAGAAATATTTTAAAAGAAATTGGAGCGATTATTCGATGACAAATTGGTGGAAACTGTGAAGACGCCTCTTAACTTTGACAAATTGCGTAATACTTTACTCAAACTCTTTCGCAATTTATAATATATACACCGATATTTGTGGCATAAATACAAAAAGAGTTTTTTAGGAGTATAAATATTTAAAAATTCCTGTAATTGTTCTGGTAATGGTAACAATTTTTACAGGTTCTTTTTTAGAATCCAGATAACTTTTTTTTTCCTATTTATTTTTATCAGGAGCGCAATAGCGAAGGGTATAATGGTGGTACCCGGACAGTCACTCAATTGTGATGGGCACCCTCCAGCGAAGGCTAACATTTTAATTTAGCCCCTATTCTGTGCAAACCAAATTCTATCGTAAGGCCATATGTGAAAAGTTTAGCGCAAATCGAACAACTATGTAAGTTGATGGAAAAAAAATATACTTAAGCCTGGCTTTACATTTATATTTTTGTAAAAAATTTTATCCCTTTTATTTATTTATTTATTTATTTTTTTGGTCATTAATAGATACACATGCTCTGAGCACCCACTCACAATGTTAGGTTGTTGCGGCCCTGATTTTTATGGACCGTTTTTAACATTTACAGTTATTACGGCCCGATAGGGATTAAGGTTTAAACAATTTAACCCGGGTTATTTTCTTTTAAGAAATCCAGAGGACCTTATCGTCCAAAAGGAGTTCGATAGATCCGAATCTAAGGTAGATATCCCATGCTTATTTTGAGTAGCCTGTATTGCACTCAAAGAAGAACAAAAAAAAAAAAAAAAGTTTTAAGATAGTTATATGAGGCAACCTTGTGGGCTTCGGTTGTTGAAAATTTACCAAACAATAATTTTTTTTTTTGGGCTCGCTGACAAAGAGCATTGATCCATGTTCGATAAGAAATAAAAGTATCGCTGAATTAATTATTTAGATTTGTATGCGGTCGCTATTGCATCAATGAAGGATACAAGGGGAGCGACAACAGATAGCGACGGAAAGGAGAGGACAGATGCAGCATTATAGAGAGCAGGAATATTAAGTCTCAGAAATTGAGAGTAGAGAAGAAAACGTTCAGACGACAGAGTGGAACATTTGAAAAGGATGTGGTTAGAATTACATCCATGGATATCATTGGGAGGATGTAGCGGACAGTAAGGAGGTCTGCAAGTGAAACTCGATAGCGAGATGAAGGAAGCAAGTTATGATCGAAACGCAACCGACATAAAGAGGAAATAATATAGCACTGCAAAGACGACGGGAATTTATGAAACCAAGAATTAACTGGAAGATACGGCTGAGTAGAAAGATAACAGAAAAATTGGTTAGAAAACGAGGAAGGGTATGAGACCAAACAATAATTAGATCGTCTCATCTGTAATTGATCGATGAACTGTGTTTGACTATGTGCAGAGCGGAAGATATAGAAAAGAAGTTCTGACACCAAAGGGCCATAAAAACCTCAATACTTGTGGAGGGAAAGATAGGCTATGGTACAGTAAAGCAGAGTGGGCCGTAGTGTCAACCCTTTCATTTCCTACGATGCCCAAATGACCGGATATTCACAAAAATGCAATTGAAGTTCGTTTTACCGAAGTCGGAAATAATTATTAATAATTTATCTTACACAGTTACCGAATCATTTTCATTTTATTATTTAATCGTTTTTTTTTAATGTGGCAGTTTCATACGTTTTCAGCGTATTTATGTTTTCGAATATGTTAAATTAACCCGATGTTGGTAGCATCATGAGATTTTGTCTCATACTAAACACTTGTATATCCATATATTGGGAACCATTGGAGTGTATGGGTCAGAAATGTCAGTACCTGTCGGCTTGTCCTTCTGGAATATGCTGTCAAACCAGTTCCAGTAATAATACAATGTGTGACGTTGTAGACGTGTGTTTGTTGAGCTCGGAACGCAAATGTGAGATTTTCTCTCACTATGCTACCAACCGTGTAACTCAATTTTAGCTAATAGTGTGAGAATAATTCTAACGATGCTACCGTCCGTGTAACTCTGTTCGGTGAGATTTTCTCTCATGTTGCGCCGAAGTGAAGTATAAATTATAATTTTTTTGTAGTGCAAAGAATTAACTTTTTGAAATGATTTTTTAGAACTTTTTTATTTTATTTTTTGTTTGCTGAGAAAATAAAACTTTCGTAATGTAACTGGTGAAAAAGTTTTAATAAAAAACGAAATATCATTGGTAGCATTATGAGAATTTACCTCATGTGAGATTTCTCCTCACATGAGATTAATTCTCACATGCTACCAACCGTGTCACATTTTTTCATGCTACCAACCAGTGACGGACTGGCTATGGGGTAAACTGGCATTTTCCCGGTGCGCCCAAGCATTTAATTTATCTTTTGCCCCTAATTTTATTAAAATTTTATCACCGTCTTCGCCGCCCCTTTGCTGTAAAGCGTCCTTTTACCTCTGAATTTTCCCGGTGCGCCCTTAAAAGCCAGTCCGTTAGTGCTACCAACGCCGGGTTAACGATTTTAATTAATAAAATTTGTTTCTTTAATAGAAATTTTAACCTCCTCAAAAGAAATACGAAAAATAAATCGTACTTGTTGTCTTAGTAACTGCAGTTAATGAAAATAATTGAAACATTTGCGACAAATAGTATGTTTAATTCTGTTATGAAATGGTAATCAGCCAGTTAAAATTGAAACGAAAGTGCTATTGTAGACTCTGGAAAACAAGTGGCTTATCATTATCTTCGGCTTTGAGATGTAACACAATTTGAACGACAGCGTCCTTTCACTTATAATTGTCTGATATTATTTGTAATTTTACTAGTTATTTTGATTGCTACACTGTTTTATTGTAAAAGCTGTTTTTGAAAATTGCTATTAATATTTTTCGAAATAACATTCAACTTAACAGCGAACAATGGAAGGTAAATGAAATATTCGAATGTAAACTTAAACGAAAAAATTATTATGAACAAATTTCGTTATTTTAATCAAAAAAAAAAAAAAAAAAAAAAAAAAAAAAGAAATTAATGATTATTTGTAGCAAAATGACAAATTTTCGTAAAACGTATTTATACTTATAATTTGAACGGATAATAAAGTCATTGTATGAAGAACGGCTTCACCATCGTATCAATGTGAAGGCGAGGCACTTGCTCAACTTGAAATCTGATCTTAGGCGTCTTAAGCGCACAAAGCCATTAGAAAACCTTGTCTCGTAATTAATGTAAATATTGTAAATAATATTTTGGGGCTTTGATTATTTAACCAGCAGTTAAAATTGTATTAATTCATATTTAAAAAAAAAGAAATAATAAAGTCATACGTGTACAGCGCCGTATCTAGACCAAAATTTCGGGAGGGGTTAGGAAAAAAAATATATATATGTGTGTGTGTGTGTGTATTATCATGAAATATATTTATTTATAAATAGTCACTAAAGCCTTGTACAATATATACAATATTTGAACACTACAATAAAAACAAATTTCCATAGAATTCATAAAAATATCGATTTTCTTTTCTTTTGTCAAAAATTGAAAAGAAATAAATTTATTCTGAATTTCGGTCCATTTAATTCAAGCAGTTATTATTTCGCAGACATTCCGGGAGGGGGGAGGGTGAACACTGAAAAATCCCTCTTATATACGGCCCTGTACGTATATGACATATACAAACATGTTTTGTTCTGTTTTTGTACCCCCTTGGGTTTGCTATCAAAGAGCATTAGCCCAGAAAAATGGAAGAGATGCATGAAGCAGAATAGAAACTATATTTTTATTCTATCAACAATGGAATCAAGGAACACCTTTAGAACAGGAACAACTGAGAGAATAGGCAGCTAAAGAACATAGGAAAGATGTTATTCTCGTAAGCATATATTATTTCCGTTTTGTTTGCATTAAATTATTGCTTTCGAAAAATAAAAATGTAAAATAAAAAAAGTTTTATTAGTTTTCGAAGTAAACTTTAAACATTTCATTTCTGGTTTTATATAATGTGCGGAAATATATTAAGAAGTTTTATATCTCTGAATTTCAAGCAATTACATATTTTTTTCATTATTTGGGCTATGTTTTATTTTATTCGCTGCGTTAAATTTCTTTTAATATGCACTGTTGTAAAACGGTAAAATTATTTCTTCGTTTTTTAATAGCGAAAAATACAATTAATGAATAAAAAAAAATAAAATAAATATTACGATCTCCAAAAATAAAGTGAACATTTTTTTTGTTAACTAATGAAAAAAAGTTAATTATCTTGTTGTTATTTTGTTTTTATGCGATTTTTAAATTACGCAAGATATCTTAGTAATTAAGCTTGAAATATAAATTAGTGCCAAAGTTATTATTAGGCTATTTTCTTTCGTAATCTTTTCGAAATTTTAACATTTATGATGGATTAGTGTTACTTTATAAATTTCTTTTTAATGTACGATCTGTTGTATCGGACTTTAAGTTAAAATTTAGCGATAATTCCATTAGACCGATTAGAAAAAAAAACAAATTATATACATATATGTTTATTATTATTTATTTGTTGAACTTCGCCGAAACCAATCAGTCCAACATAATATAATCAAATTACTTTATGTAGGTATGTTATACGTAAAGTAGATTATAAAAATAGGAAATTGTAACGTTTGTAACGTTCCTGTTACGTATAAAGTATGTAATAGTTTTAAAGTAACAAAAAAAAAAAAAAATATGGCGGGACTATAACTTCCATACTATATGCATTTATTTCGGAAAAATTGTTTAAATCCCTACTATCGTGTGTAAAATTGTGTCATATCGCAAAGCCGAATATATTCTGCATACCGCACTTAGTTTTTCGCAGTGTAACCAAAGTTAAGCTTTATTCAAATAACAGTTGCGAAAAAAAAAACATATTCAATATTTTTTATTCGTAACTTATGAATGCTATTCTTTATTCGCGTTAGTTATTACTCGTAAATCATGAATGAAGCTAAATTGTTATTCATACAGGTACGATTAATCAGTAAATTGTTCGCCACCCACGTACGTATACGTGATAAGTGACGAATTATTTCTATTGCTCAGTCATCGCTCGAATGATGAATGATTAATATTGCCTTTAAGTGCATTTTTTAAGATAATGCTTTAACACTTGGCAAATGTTTAACAAAATTCGTCTACGATGTCGTCGTAATAGCGTCGCAGTGCCGGCATTTTTCGCTCCGTAATGAGTAATGAATGATTATTTTTCAATTGTATCTATAATAGTTTAGTTGGAGGACTGTGCTAGCGTGTGAGGCATCATTCAAATAATAATCACGAACAAAAAAGTTAATCATTGCCTTTTATTGGTCACTTATAAAAATGCAATTGTCATTCGTAAACTTCGCATTCATCATTTCTCTTGGCGTTGACAGAGTGTACTGCAAAATGTTCGTGATTCCGAAATTTCTAAATACTTTTAAGTCTGTGATAAAGTTTACTTTCTTTTTTATTTTTATAGTTGCATATCTGCTATTAAAAAAGTTTCCTTTTATTTTTATAACTCATTACATTTTTGCAGTATACCTTAGCATCATCTGCAAAACAAAAATAAGCCAATGAATATAAAAACAAAGTAAAATAGAAAAACCTTGACTATTTTAGTCTACTGGTATGAGTGAGGAATAAAATCTTTAATTCCTCATTAGTACGAGTATGAATAAAAAGTAAAATTTACTCACTCGCATTACACGGTCATTAGGGTAACTTACTGCGATGTTTTTTTCTTCTTTATTAACTCTTTCGAACATTGCGTCTGTAATATTTGATCTATACAGTTTGAGTCTTCTGATTTATGAACATTTACTGTATGACTCACTTTTAAAAATCGAAACATGTTTTAGAGTAGCATTAAGTTGAAGCTGAACATTAGTCTGGAAACATTTGAAATACGACTAATTCATGGATGCTTAAGATTTCAACAGACAGTGGACTTGAAATGAATAGACCACTGCTCCGTAATATGAGATCAAGTAGGCCTCTGCTTAGAAAAGGAAAGCGCCTAGTTAGTCATAGATTTACACCGTAAATTGCCGGTGCGAAAAGCAAAAGTACCGAACAATTAAAAATTAAACGTCACTGGAAGCAAACATTGGAAAAAGTCGAATTGGCAACACGTGATGCATGTTTCATGGCGCAGGTTAACAAATTGGTTAGAGAAAAAAAAAAAAGTGATTAACATATAGTACAGTTGAAAAGGGCACGCATGGGGTTTTTAAACGTGCGGTGTCGTAATTGCCATTGGGCAGTATACTAAAGAGCCGCAATTTGGTATTTTCAGTGCCGCGGTCCCGTGTACATTATCGCGTCGTGAATGTTCTTGTAAATTGTCGTTTGCGTACGAAACAAAAAATTCCGAATCGCTTTAGTATGATAACGGATGTATCACATTAAAAAAAAAAAAGTTAGACACAGTTAGAAGTCGTCCATCAATTTTTAATTTAATATTAATTTCGGATTCATCGAGAAAGCCGCTACCGGTCGGTTCAGTTATTAAACGGTATGTCCAGTCATAAAAACATTAATGGAAAAATAAATTTAAGCAAAAAATAGGTGTTAATTTTAGTAAAGTTTAATTCAGTATTTAGACGCTATTTATATTGCATTCATTTGGAATAAGTATTTCTATTGCATTACAATGTACTTTTTTTTTACTAAAAGGAACTTGATTTGTTTTTCTTCATTTTATCATCTGAACGTTGAACTTTTATTGCTTATACGAATTATAATTGTAAATGTAACAATTAATAAAGATTATCCTTGCAATAATTATCTGATATTATAATTATATTGATTTTTAGTGTTTATTCCGTTTATTACATTATCGTTATTTAATAAGAAAAATTCATCCTGCCGATTTGTGTGTGTGTGTGTGTAAAAATACAATTTTCTTGTTAACGGAATAGGCGGAGTTTCTTAATAAATGCTAGAGGATGTTTACTGTTCATCTTGCATTTGCTATTTGCTATGCTATTTGATTACAGATAAAATGCGTCACTTTATTTTTAGAAATACTTATCATCTATTATTTGAAGGGAATAAAGCGCGAACGTGACGATACATCCGCGATGCATAGTTGATTGTAACGAGCAGTATTAATATTATTTGTTCGCGTGTGACTACCAGATTAGTAATCTATATAAGCAGTGTATGTCTGCGCGCGCAAATTATCAAACTTAAAATGAAATGACGTAATATTTAACAGAAATCAACAGATAAAATGAATGCTTCGTTCGGTATTGAATTAAGTTCGGTATATTATGTGCTTTTGACGGATATTACTTGATTTTCTTTTCGTGTTCTTGTTTTCATTTACGCGCCGGTATTTAAATTTTACGATTGATTTGCAACAGGTGCTGACGCTGAAGTAAGATATAGTCGTGTAGGAATGAATATCGAAGAAGGAGATATTCGTGGAGCCGGCGACTCTTCTACTCAGTATGCAGATAACAAACAAGTTGGATATCAGTACGACACGAAACGTAAGTCTTACGCGGTTATATAACTATTTGGCCGGCTAGTTGATGTTTTTATCGTTAGATGGCATAATGTAGCGGTTTCTACCAGCTGCTTTATTTATTCGCAATCCGTTACAAAGCTGCAAAAAAAAAGAAAAGTCATTCGGGATGAGGACATTCATTAATTACGTGAACTCAAAATGATAGGGAGGGGTCCAGAAAAATCTCATTAGATCTCATTTAAAGTGAGGAGGAATAATTGAAAATCGTACGTCAACTTTGAAAGAATATACATTATTAAGGCAGATAATTTAAAAAAAAAATTAAATTTTTCTTTCATTTTTTTTGGAGTGACCCATTTTGAAAAAATCTCATGGGTATTAAAAACTTTTATTTTGAGAATAAAAAAAAAAAAAGTAAAAAAAAAACGTTCAGAGATTTCCTCCATAACACGTCTCTGTCTCAACCATAATTGTCTTCCTTCGTCTCTCTTTCGTTTTTCTATTGTTTCTTCCCCATACTGTAATTTTCATCCCTCGGAT
This sequence comes from Icerya purchasi, assembly GCA_039619475.1. Classification (NCBI taxonomy): domain Eukaryota; kingdom Metazoa; phylum Arthropoda; class Insecta; order Hemiptera; family Monophlebidae; genus Icerya; species Icerya purchasi. The sequence continues at coordinate 248,529,385 of CM077116.1, forward strand.
CATGACTGTGTTTGTGATGCAAATCATATCCTTTTTGAATGCTCTCTTCTTGTACAGGAGCGTTCCCTCCTCTACACTAAGCTTCTTCACCTACAACTACCTACTCCTTTTTGTGCTTCCTACATACTTTCCTTTCCTTCACCAGATGTTGTTCCAATCTTAGCGGAGTTCATTTCCTCTATTTCTTTATATATCAAAATTTAATCCTGTTTTCGTAATTCTTTGATGATGGGTCATTGCCCTTGGTTGGCGTCCCCCCCATCAAAAAAATAAAAAAAAACTAGCGTAATACATGAATGCCCATGGAGTGAGTAAAAAATTAGAGATGGTGATATTGTTGTCAGTTTTTACTTTTATTTTTACTAAATTTAAATAAATCCGTTATAGTGTAAACCTTAACGTTGTATTATTTTTCTGCTTTATGAGAATAAATTTAGTCCTTTATCAACTATAGCGTAAATCTCACGTGAGAGGGAGAGGAGGTCTCCACCAAATCTCATTAAATCTCACCAAACCATGGGAGGGGTCCAAATTAAAAGAAAAACAGCTCACGTAATTAATAGATGACCCCTATCGTTATTTCTTTATGTATACAGATTTTCTCTGACATATTTCTAAATTGCTTAACCCCGTATTGTGGCTTCGTACTTGGTCGAATTTAGATCATACAGCAGGACGGACAGTAGAGGGGTGTTGATCAACTGGTTAAAATTTTCACTACTAATAAATAATATTCCGAATTAGCGGACTCTGCGTTGTGGAAAAAACCTGAATGTTCAAAAATATCATCAATAGACTAATATTTCCTAAACTGTATACATCGCGTGTTAGAATACCGGTAAATTAATGGTTACATAAGTAAGTTTGATTGTGTTAATTTCATGGGTAAATTAAATTTGGAATAAAAATTGAAAGCTTTCTGTTAACTTAAACTTGTGACGGAAGGATAGAGATTTGTTTAAATCAACAATTCTTTGTAAAATCGGCAACATTTTATCGTTAATGAGTGTAATGCTAGTGAGTCTTCTTTCTCAGAGTTTAATATATGGAAAATAATAATTAACAATCAGGTTACTGAAAGAAAAAAAAAAACCGCAATCACGAGCATTATGAAATAAGCTATAAAATTCCCGGTGGCTGAACCACCTGTCGACTATAATCGGTGCACGTAATCGGAAGTTCAAGGTCATTATTTGAACATGCCAGGTTTTGTCCAGCAATGTCTTGTTTTATTAGAAATAGAAAATTTATCAGCAATCATTATCAAAAGTACAATCGAGCTACGATTCCTGCTACCGTACATTGTAACTTCTAAAAATTTCACTTGCGCGGGGTTAATGTCTGTAGTTGGCGCGCTCGAAGTAAACAAAAACCAAATAAGATATATATATATATATATATATATATATATATATCAGTGATGGGCGTAATCGACTAATTAGCATTAGCAGTTTTTAATAAATCTGCTAATTAGCAGGTTTTCGAATGATCAGTAGATTTTCAAATAATAAAGAAGTAGCATGTTTTTCTAGTGTTGCCAATTTAAAGGTTACTTTTTCAAATTTACTGGAAGATTATTAAGAAAAGATCTATTTAATGAACAGTTTAATTACTTTATATTTTGATATATAATCAAATGTTCTCCAAAAATATTTTCCAGTGAAAATCTTTAATAACTGAACTTTATCAGAAATTGCATTAATTTCCGATAAAGTTCAGTTATTAAAAGTTTGTTCAAATCGAAACACCAGAAATGAAATAATTATGAATTTCCATTAAGTTTGGTATTAGTAATAAAATGTATTATAGTATGTTGACAACATTGGATTCTTGTTATAGTTATTAAATTAAAATAACTAATTAAATGCTTAATGCTACTTTTAAATAATGATCATTTGAAATATTGCTATTTTTGTTATATTTTTCACAAGTTTGAACCATGAAAAATAACTTCAATAAAATGGATTATTTTATGAACTTCTAAGGTAACTTAGGATTAATTCTATTTAACTAATTTATAAGGAAAGAATTATGTCTCCGCACTAAATTTCTATATATCTTTTTTCACACATTTACATGAAAGTTCTGTTAGATATCATTAAATTAACCTTGTTGCGGAAGCATAGAACAAATTAGTCTATTTATTCAGCGAATTAGAAGCACATAGACAACAGTTTACTAATTCTCTTAATTAAAAAAGAATTATAAATTAAAAACTTGTAAATAGCTAGAACTATTAAATATTACACATCATAAAATATATAATTTTAAATGAATCAATAATAACCAAATTAATCAAGAACTAGTTTCCTTTCGATATTGTCAATTATTTTTATTCTTGACTTATTCTATAGGTATTTAAAATGAAATTTTGGTATCTACTTTACTTGATTATGCAAAATGTTTTAAAATATAATATAAGAACAAATAAACTATGAGAACCTTAATTAAAACTAACGTTACTTTGTTTTACAATAAGATATAAAAAGTATAATAATGAAATTTTGTATTAAAATATCACTATTGTGAATCTTTCAAATTATGAAACAATAAATTTATAAACGTATAATATGTATTTTAGATTGTAAATAAGCTATAATCTTATAAAAAAATAAAGTATTTAAAAATAATGTGTAACCATTCTTACTATATCATCGATGGTAATTTATAATTATAGTTCATAAGTGATATAAGCGTAGATAACATAAAATAAGAAGAATGCCCCTTTTTCTAAACTAAATCGTCTCCATACTCAAACGGAAAGATATAAGTATAAAATGTGAAATATTAAGTGCAAATATAAAATACAGAGTTCATACTATAACATTTACAATAAATTGTCAACAGTTATTTCTAACAGTTTAAATTATATTAAAAAATATTAAATATATACTATAAATTACTATTTAAAAATAAAATTAAGTCTAACTAAATATAAATTCCCAAACCGATTACTCTTATATTAAAAACTTATTTAATTGCCTTTAAATTGTAATATAAATCGTAAGTATAATAACGGCATAAATAATACAGGAGGGTAAAACATTATTTTTATGTCGAAATGTATATCAAAAACTTACACAAAACATTTAAATTTAAATAAACTTTAAAGTATTCAGTAATTAAAGTTTATAAAAAAAATAAAAATCTACAATAGTAAACAAAAACAAACTTCGATTGTATTAAAATCGGAAACATTAATTATGGAAAAGTGACTTACAAAAAGCAGCTAATAAGTATCAATCAGTTTTAGAATCGACTAATGTTAGTCGTTTTTAAAAGCAGTTTCTAAAAGCCACTACTGAAATTAGCAGTTTCTAAAAGCCACTACTGAAATTAGCAGTTTCTAAAAGCGACTATCGAAATTAGCAGTTTCTAAAAGCGACTATCGAAATTAGCAGTTTCTAAAAGCGACTTGTGAAATTAACAGTTTTTCGATTATTCAAATAATCGAATTATTCGTTTTGGAAAAAAAATCGAATTAGCAGTTAGTCGTTAGTCGATTATGCCCATCACTAATATATATATACATATATATTAATGACAACGTCATTCTTAGCCCGACCCCCATTACTTTTTTGGTCTCAAAACGTTACATGAATTGTATATATAAGAAGACAAAGTATCAACAAAATGGATTGCTGCTCTAGTTAATTATGTTATTCTTACGTTGGGGTTAATAAGAAATTTTGCTACGTTCTTGCGTTATGGAATTAGTTTTGAATTATTTCTTGATTACAATGAAAAAAAAAACTTACTTTGCATAGAATATTATGGTTAATTGAAACTGACTCTTCCTATATATAATATATATACAGATCGAAAAAAAGCGGATGATGGAGAGAGGGGGCAAAGCGCACACACAAAGACACGCAAGACGATGCACAGATAACACATGAAAAGAATGAAAACATGTGTATTTTATAAAAAAAACAAATATAAACCAAGAAAAATCAAAAATAAACATATTTGCTGGCAATAAAAGTATGTGAACACCGAAAGAGCGTTTTTTTTTCTGGAACAAGAACGAAGGAAAGGAACAGTTAATATTTTATATGCATGTCTTGTGCATTGATCACAGCCTGGAGACGACGAGGCATCGAATCCATCAAGATACTCGTCATTTCGGGTGAGATTGCGCGCCAAGAAGTCGTGAATCATTTTACGGAATCCATTCAGACTGGAAACTTGGTGTTTGCGAACCTGGAATTCGAGATGAAACCAGAGGTTCTCTATTGGATTCAGGTCTGGTGACTGGGTAGGCGTCTACAACTGATGCGGCACATTGTATAGGAGCCATTCATGCGTTTTCATGGCCCTGTGTTTAGGGTCCTGGTCCTGCTGAAAGTAGAACCTTCCCTCCATGTATGTTCAGAGATTTGACGCTGGCGTATAAATTACGGCGTAACACATCAACGTATATTTCCGCATTCATATAATTGTCGATAAAGTCCAGCCGTTCCACTCCATCAGCTGCTTTGCAGCCCCAAACTAAAACGTTGCCGCCACTATGTTTTACCGTTGGCTACAGATTTCGTGCTTCGAGTTCTCTATCGGCTTTCCTCCGGACGCAATTTTTCTCATCCGAACTAAACCAGTTGTACTTACTTTCGTCACTCCATATCACTTCACGCCGGAACTCTGTTGGTTTCGTCACATATTCTTTTGCAAACTGTAGACGTTTGACTCGATTCGCCTCCGAGATGAACGGTTTTCTTCTCGATGATCGACCGTGAATATTCGCAGCCCACAGTATTCTACGTATATTTTGTGAGCTGACTGCTTTGCCGCAAGCTATTTCAACATCTGCCGTTAGCCTCGGGGAGCTTTCGAAAGGGTTCTTCTGGGAATTTTGGAGCACACTTGGTGCTCCCGAATTGTTAACATTCGCGGACACCCAATACGCCGCTCGTTCTCGAGTTTACACGTTCTGCTGTATTTCTTTACGACTTTATGCACTGACCCCAGCGACACGTTCACTTTTTCTGCAATTTTACGGTAGCTTAGGTCTGTTTCACGCAAAGACACAATACGCGCGTGATGCACTAACGAAATTTCACGTATTTTAGGAGCCTTCGTCATTCAGCTATTGTTTTTTCGCTCAACGCAACACACAAAGGTACCGGTACGTGACTGTAGTGCTGTCCATCATCGGATCATTGCGTACTTTCCCGATCATGCCTGCCCATGACTCATTTCTTCTGTACGTCATTGTGTTCACATACTTTCGTTGCACCACTTTTATAACTTTTCGTTCCGCTGTACGTTATCGTTTCTTTTTCTGCAAATTTCTTCCTGCACATAGTTAAATTCTTCCTTTCTCTCCATCCTACACAACTTTTTATCCTGCAGTCGCTCACACTACACGTATACAGTGTTTTTTCGTCACGTTCACATGCTTTAGTTACCCACTGTATACATATATACAGCATGTATAAATAATACGTTCTTTTGCGTTTTCGTGGTATTATTAAATTAGCAATATAGTCTTTACATGCTTCTCCCTCTATGGGGTGGGACTTCTTATTCATCAACCTGCACAGTAATTAGAAGTGCATTCATTATGTTTCCAAAAACTAAAACCGCTACCGAACGCAAACGTGAATTGCGGAAACGAAAACGGGACGACGAACTGTGCAATAGCGAAGAATTTGCCATATTTATACATGATACGCCGTTTGGTTGGAAAACGACAGATGTAGAAAAGTTTGAAGCGTTTGATAGCATTTTAAGTCAACGGCCTCTGTTATACTACTAAAAAAATAATAAGAAAAAAAAATTGTCCAAAGAGACCACATTTTTTTCTTAATTCCTTAATAAATACTTTTGATATTGTTTTTTATTCGAATGTTTTGGGTTGGAAAGGAGTAAAAGTTTTTCTAAGCTCAAGCTGTATCCGAAAACAGTGTTGTCTGTACCACGTCCTTAATTTTGAACTTGTTAAATAACCGCTGGACTTATATTCACAGTTTTCAATGGCGTTAGTTTTCTAAAGTATGGGAACTTTTTAATTTTTTTGTTTTTTAAAGGACCTCTGTTTTATTACTAATTATTTAAAAATGGGGGAGGGGTGCTTGATATTCGGTCTCGATCTCTGACACTGAAGTGTAATTGAAACGAGAACTTGTTGCGTACCGATTGTGAGAAGAAAATCAGACACGTTGCCCCCGATCTAAGGAATTACCCTTCCACCCTGAAACTTGAAAAAATTGCCCGGATACAAGATGTCTTATGACCCGGTAAAAGTTCTGTTTTTGTCAAAAAGATACACTGTTTCTTCGATAGTGACTGCAAAGGTTCTGTTTTTAGCTTGGAAATCCCGCTGATTTCTTTCAAACTTGAATTTTGTTAAGCGATGGTAAAAAAAACTGAATAATGTTTTCCGAACACTCATGGTAGTCTGAATAGTTAGGTTAAATCTACTTTTTTTTTGTCTCCATTGGAAAATTATTTTAAAAAATAATCAAAAATTAAACTATAAGCCCATTTGAATCTTTTTTTTTAATTTTTTTTTTTTTTTTCTGGGAGCTAATTTTTTTTTTTTTTTTTTGTTTATGGGCGCGTCAGCGGAATTGACCCAACGACAGGAAAAGCTAAGCTACAAAACTAAATAGCTAGGCGGTCCGAAATGGATGCAACAAAGGACAGCAGTGCAGGCACCACAGAAGATGAAGAAAAGGTGAGGATAAAGAAAGCGTTATAGGGAGCAGGAAGACCTAATGACAAGAGCTGGCCGTATAAGAGGGAGCTTTCATTACGAAGAGCAAGACACTCGAAGAAAATGTGATCAGCATCACATATATACGAGGAGGGTCACAATCGTGAAGAGAACAATAAGGAGATGGCAACAGAGCAAATCGAAAGCGAGAGGAGGGGAGGAGAGAATGGTTGATCCGGAAACGAATTAGGGATACAATAGCGGATCGACGATCGAAATGAATAGAATGGATCCAAGACGGGGAACGAGGAATCGGCTGAATAAAACGGTAATGCGAATGATGATTAGAAAATAGGGAGGGGTAAATATCCCGTCAAAGTCTGGTGTAATTGGAGGTGGATAAGGAAAGGATATCTGAAGAAGGAAAATAGTTGAGGAATGAATCAAGGCGACCAACGCAGAACGAGCCAAAGAATCGGCTGCGTCATTGCCGTCAATTTCGGAATGACTGGGGATCCATAAAAAATTAATAACAATAGAGCGGGATGACTGCAGAGTGGAGGTAAGAGAACGAATTAAGAGAATAATACTATCAGAGGAATGTGAAGGAGGGTAGGATAGGGCTTGAGGACGCCTTTAGAGTCCGAAATTATGAGGAATTTGGAAAGATCGCTTAAAGAGGAAATAAAAGAGATAGTTTATTAAAAAGCTATGTAAAAGGTCTTGTTTTTCTGTTGTTTTATTAGATACCTCGTGAGAGCAAATACCGTTTCCCGTTTAATTTAATCTTTTTTTAATTGTTTAATTAATACATGCATACTTTGTAATGATAACTCGTTAAACGAAAGAACAAACAAAAATCTGCCGCGGTGCCTACTTGCAGAATCTACATTTTTTTTTGTTCTTGGAAAAATTTTACACACATATTTAAACTCGCGCTGAAAGTTTTAAATTCCGTTTGAACGTAACGTCTAGCTACGTTTGGGCCTCAAATAGCCAGGTTCACTTGTGAAAAGAAACAATTATAATGTTAAATTTCATGTTTCGCGGGGATTAAAGTAAACAAGAATACATTAGCTTAATGAATTAATTAAAAATTTAAAAGCTGAATTGAAAGTGATCAACAGCGTGTTGTAAACTCGCCTGTAAATTTGTCCGGATAGAGGTCGATGACTAATTGAGCGGAAATTTCTCTTAAAGGAGATCGGAAATTTTTGTAAAATACGGATTAAAATAGTTTTTCTAGCTTGGAAATTTTAAATAAAATGAAGTGCGGGTAACGGAAATTCTTTAGCGTGGTCATCTAACCGCGAATAAGCCGAGAATTTTGTTGTAAAACCGGGAAAAAAGCAAAAACAGAAAATCATTTGAAGCGAAAGATGAATGCATTCTTTAATGAACTTTACTCAAATTGTTTTATTCGTGGTCAAATATTACATCGAAATAGTAACAAAAAAAAAAAAAAAAATCATTCTTCTTTTTGTACAATTCTAGTAATCAGGAAATCGGGAGGATTTGAACCGGATTAAACCGGGAATTTAAAAGATTATATTTAAGTGGCCACCGTGGTATATGAAGATATGCCCTCGCCAGTTAACTGTGAAACGGTACTACGCTACAAAGCGTCTGACTCGCGTCCAGGGATGCCACCACGGATTTAGTCCGCGGAATTATTAATTATTATTTTATTAATTATTATTATGATAGTTATTATTATTATTAATTATTAGATTAGGCAAGAAATGGGTTTCGTTTTAACGGTTTGTATTTTAAAATTTATCTACAACTATTTTACTGGGACGGTATACCGCTAAAAACACACGTTAATTAAACTAGATACGAACATAATATTACGACGATTAATAAATATAAAATAATTCAATACGTATCTCTGTTGTCGGCCGGGTGGTGCAAGATCCTGAATGACGGTGTCTCGTTGGTCCTTTAAATCGGTTGATATGCAGAGGAAATTCGGTCCGCGGTATTTTAAGAACAATTAACGAATTATACTCCGTATACTTTTTTAATTATAACAATCGGAATTACGAGCGTTCGCGTTTTTAACAGTCGAATTACAGCCAGTGGCCAACTTGAGCGGATTCTTCACTTTTTTACTGGTCCGATGACCAAGACCGAAAACTATAACGTGCCGACTTCGACCGTGACAAAAATTAGAGTGACTTCGACCTTTTTTAGACGGTTCTGCTTGCCCTCGACTCCGGCTCATTCCAGTCGTTATTTTTCGTCGGCATGTTTTTTACAACCTGACCGCCGGACTCGTCGGAATCGCGACAAACAAAAACCTATGGTCGCGGAGATCCTTTGACGCATTCAAAAAGGTCGTGCCTTCCCGGAATCTTTACAACCTGCGATGTTTTCGGGCTTTATTTTTTATGATTCGTAATTCTCATTTTTTCCGAATAGTCCTCCGTGGGTGGCGATGCAAAATTCCTTTCTCCCTTGCCGACAACAGGATTATACATATACGCACACTTACGCTCACACCATTTGCCCGATAGTCTATTAAATTACATTTTTAATATTTTATTTACTTGTTTAATAATTTTGGCTTTATTTTGTTAATTTTTTGTCGAACCATGTAATGGTCACATTACAACTGATTGGCAGTTAATATACTTTATCGTTTTAAAATAAAAAATCTTATTTTCGTGTGAAAAATTCGTAGAACATGTTCGACTTTAGATTATATAACGTTTTAAGAATAATAAGTGGTTATTCAAAACGGTATTTTACAGATACGTTGTAACAACAATGCTTTTTTTTTGTTATTTTTTTTTAAAGAAAAACTTATGAATCAGTAATGTGCTTTTAACAAAACGTTTCAGTGAATATTGTTTTGCGTTTTAGATCTCTAAAATTTTTTACCGATGGAATACTTATTACGTTCTTATTTTCACCATTGACGGTGAAACTTATAAAAAGCGAAACAATCAAAGTGTATTATAGCGGTTGATTTGTTTAAAACAACGGATTGAACAATGGATGTTTAACTAAATTTGTTGCGGTTTAATAGTCTCCTCAATGTATTTGAACTGTATAAATATTGCAATGAATTTCGATTATTTGCCGATCCTGCTTTCGGGAGCCAATATTATGAAAGGGTTGAACGGAATCATACGGGGTAAAATTTCGATGTTTTCCTCGGAATTGAGATAGATACCTCCGCAAGATTTTAATTTAACGAAAGGAAAAAAAAAATCCTTTTGAACTGTAAAAAAAAAACTAGTGCACGGGCGCTGGTGACACCTATAGTGTCACACGTAATAGCTCGCCTCGGCAGAGCCTCGGGCTTTAATCACGACTATTTAAAAAAGAACGAATCTCCGGCCACCGTCGGTCAGAATAACAAATAACAAATATTTCGCACCGAAGCAGCTCTCCCCGACCAGGAGATCTTACGAAGGATTCACCATTACGTGTTCAAATCACCGAGTTGTCGACACAATCACTGTGGTAACACGTATATTTTACCAAATTAAACGGATAAATTTATCGACCCGAAAGAAAAAAATAAAAATTTACGTACGTACAAAACTGTTTTCGACTCGAATTTTACAAGGAAGAAAAATAAATTAATAAAGTGGAAAAGAACGCTCTACGAACGGTATGGTATCCATATTTTCGGAACAAACAACGACTAGGAAAATGAACAGCGACATGCAACGTTGCGTTGACTCGCTAATAATACGGTAACTCAACGATGACTATCGGCGACTATTAATTCGGTACGATCGGTAAGATGCGAGAAGACACCGCGATACAATTAACAGTAAATTAATTGATAAAAGGCTATCAGCATCAGAGCCGAAAGTTCTCACATACGAGTACATAGCCGCGACTCTACCTAATTTACATACATTTTCTCGCGGCTCACGCGGCTGGCAGTAACGCTGCCCTGCTGACGCAGACAATTTATTTAAGAATGTTGTAAGTTCTTATAAATAAATTTCAGGATTATCTACAGAACTTGGCACCTGTTTAGATTTCAATTATTTCGCCGGCGAAGTCGACAACCACGCATATTACTGAACTTGGTTCTCGTTTTTACATTTATGTTTTTGGTAGGATATCATTACTTTTTGTAAAGAAATTACCATTATTATTAATTCAAATTCAAATTCAAATTCAAATCGTTTATTCTTCAAAATAGACTTACAAAGTGAGCACTTTTTGAAAGTCAAGTTATTGAGTCCGTCTGTGCCCTAACTATAAAACTGCAACCACTTCGGACCTATATGGCTGAGGGGAAGAAGTGGCAACAAACCCTTACTGCAGCACACAGGGCCGTACAAAATATGCCATGTTATTTCTTATCTTTTTTTACAGGTATGTTAAAATCAGTATACAATGTTCAGTTCCTGTCTGTGCTGGAATACCATTGCTCCGTAATATTATATGTTTGCTATTAAGATAGTAATCTATTTTATAATAAACATTGTCCAGCAGACCTTGCTTCACAGCAATTTTAAATTTATTTTCCGGTAGGTCGCAAGTATCTCGATTGGAATTTTATTATAAAAGCGCGCACAAAGCCTTTTAAGAGTGCGCTAGCTGTTAATAAAAATCGATTGCTTAGAAAATATTTCAAACTGTTTTCTGATTTTTCCCCCTTTGTTGCATACACACAATTAGCCAGCTGAATGCCAAATTTCAACTTTCTAGGTCACTTAGAATTGGATTAGGTTTTTGATCTATATGTCAGTCAGTGATAAAAATTACGATTTTTAGACGTTAATATCTCAATAACCGCGTTTGAGTTGTATTTATGAAATTTGAGGTTCTAGTTAATCTAAGGAGGGTTTTAATAAATAAACGAAATTTCATATGTTTATGTTAAATAGATTTCGAGTTATTAAGGGGTTAACTCCAAATGGTTCGTGTAATCTAACAAACGGTTGCTGCGTCGTTGCCAGCTCCTTTTTCTTGGCTTGAACTTGGCTTGACACACTACCGCTTGTCCAAATTACGAATTACTTCGAACGGAGTATAAGAATCACCTACAGTACGTATTTATGCGCTGATTAAACTGAATTGTACAGTTTCAAATACCGGAAACGTCTAAAATTCGTATTTAATGGCATCTTCATTTTTCTGGATCGATGTACATGGGCGTTGGCAAAGTTATCGATTTTTAAATTTTTTGAAATATTCACATTCGGCATTTGGAAGGAATAACGTTTGTTATTTTGATATCAAACATATGCTGAATTGTTTCATACGACTCGTTATATCTTTTACTATGCCAATTAGTAATTTGCAGGTGTAGTATTTCTCCGCAGTATAAGGGCGACCCGACGTAATACGTGTACTGCGAATTAGGCGAGATAGTCACCCAAAAATAAATACGTTTCTATGTACATGTTTAATAAGAGCGCGTGCCAGTTACTCCGCAACAGTGATATAGACGGTCTGAACAAGTCTACAAAAAATATACAAGTATATACTACAGAACAAGGCGCTAAGAGATTAGTAGTATATAGATGCTTCAAAACAATCTTCCCAATGGCGGATTGCAATCAAACGAACCTTATTAGCGGGATTGAATATATTAGAGCGATAAATGTAAAAACCAGTTCATCGTATTGTCCAGCAATCGTAATTATTGGGTGGCGTGAAATATTTGCCAGAAATGAATTATTAATCCGTAACGATAACTTATCAGATCTTCTTCAGGAACAAATCCAGCAACAGACTAGCTCACGCATATTACGTATACAACACCGGCTGTAATGGAACTCGTAATATGCGTTAGAGACTGTCTACTTCGATTAATACCTTCGTATTGCTCTACTTTTTAACGAAACATTAAACCGCTACTACGATTAACCAGCGCCGCCCCTTCCGAATTACTGCAATTAATTCATCGCGCATAATAACGCCGATTGCAATGCACCGAACATTTTAAGGTACTATATATTAGTGCTACAGACGCGCATTAGAATCCACCGAATGGTCATTCGTCCAATTGCCTTGCATATGAGTGCTGGCCAGTCACAGGGCGAGAAGAACAAGCGCTATACGCTATGGAAATACGCATGTTGAGATGGTCAATGGGCATCCATCTATCTGACCGAATCAAAAAAGAGTGTATTCTCGCGCCATCCTAGGTAAACTGTGGGAGAAACGTTTAAGTCGATATGGGCACATACTGCGAGCTCCAGAAACTGGAAATGGTTCGCTGCTATTAGTAGCGAATACATTCCGAGTTCTAGATAGAAGACGACCGATAGGTAGGCCAAGGCGAAGATGGCTCAGTGTAATCGTGACGCACTTCAACTAAATCGAAATATCTGGAAACGGTCTGTTTACACGGCAGACTCCGCACCGACGGAAAATTGCCATTGAAAAATAAGAAGAAGAAGAAGAAAAAAATATTAATACATTTCAAGTTCGTAACCAAAAACTGATTATTTTATCTGGCTCATTAACCACAGTAATGAAAAACGAAAACTGATTTTAGATGACACTCTCTTGTGCTCAGAATTAAAAGTTGCCAACAGAATAACGTTGCGATAAAATTGATACAAGGCGGGCTTGATGAATTTTCATTGAGTTAGAAATGTTACAGAATGTAAACGATACAAAAATATTACGCACCGCTGAACGGAATACGTACCCCTATAGTCAAGCTAATATTCAAGAAGTAAATTTTGGCTTCAGATTGGTAGGGTCACATTATTGGAAGGTATTGTACGAAAACAAAAAAACAAAACAGAAAACAAAAAAAAAAAACCCAGAAAACATCGAAAGCCGGAAAACCACGGTATTACAAAAAAACATAGCGTTTCCAAAAAATTCGACTGCAAAAAGCGGGACACAAAAATCAGAACGGAATGCTTATTAGAAAATGCGTGTTGCACGAACAACTTGCTGTCAATGCTGCTGTGGTGGTTTCAAAAGAAACATTAAATTATGTTAAAGCATGAGGCGTTTATATCGAAAATTATCAAACTAAGCGAGTATTTCCTACCTAATAATATCGATAAACTTTATGCGATTCATCGATTCACTATGTAAGTAAAAAGATATACACAATCGTGTGAGTAAAATCGAAATGTTATTTAGCGTACGTGCTATCGGATGAAGCCAAAGAGAAAAACAAAACCGGCAGGATTCTTTCTGATGAAGCCTCCGGAATCTGCGTTCCACCGAGATTGGGGTTTTCTTTCAACGTTTTGCGATTAAACATGCGTATATATATGTATATACGTATCTATCGCCCATTCCGTCGTATTGCACGATTTCAAGCTTCGTTATTGCTACCTCTGTTTGTACATCTTTTTTGTTGTACACAGGTACATGTGTGCAGTGTGGATATACATACAGACCGCGCGTTAGACTGCTATTTAATAGTGCTACACCGATTATTTATATTTTTAGTAATTTCTACCGGCCATCGTCGGGAATTGAAAATACTTTTCTAGTTAAACTTAGCGTTTTGCGCGACATCATCTGACGACTACACGTATCTTCCCCTAGGAATGTCACAACGAGTACAGCGCATAACTGAAATTAACTGCAGCCCATTAATAATTAATAGCTGCATTTTGTAACAAAACCAGTATTATAATTTGTAGCGTTGTTTCGGACTAATCTCTTCGTTGCTGATGGGCGTTACGATTCAAGTCGACTGGAGCGAGTCAACTCTGGTTAGAGTCGGCACTGCGGATTAAAAAACAAAATTCGATTCTGACTTAAAGAGTCGGACGAACGTGTTAAACAATGTAAACTAGCAGTTTAAAAAAAGGCAGCGAGGTGACTTTAAACAAACCAACAGAAGATTGATTGCCTTCTCTTTGTCGAAAGATAATTTTATTGCAGTGTAAACAACGTAACTCTTTTCAGTGCACACTGTTCGTGCTACCATACTACGCAACTGCTTTTTATATTATTACTTTCTTACCTGTTGAAGTCGCATTTCGAGTGGTTATTCGTTATTTTTTTTCTACATATTCGTTGCTTTTCTTTTTAATACTACTGCAGCACGTGCGTGCATTACCTAGACGTGCACTACTGAAAGGAAAAGAAAATTAACCTGTCCGGTAATTAGTGATAAGCATTATGTAACAATTCCGACTCCGTGCTAGAGTCGTCATTTACATTACGACTCTTGACTCGGTCGACATTTACACAGTGTGTTTGACGACTCGACTTTAAGGTCGCGTCACTCGTCTGTTTTGTCTACGATATTTTTCAAGTGTTTTATCGGCTGTGAAATTAGACAGTGTCCGCTAAAAATAAAGGCTTTCTCGACACGTTAATATCGAGTACAATTAGCGTACTCGATAGGCCGATATTAGAGTGTAGTGCTAAATGTTGATTTTTTGTTTCGTTTATGGTTTTTAAATTACGTTTGTTTTCAGTGCGCTCCGTTTCGTGTATGGGCGGCTAGATCGGGCGATGAAATTGAATTGACCCGGTGTGAATTTCACGAATTGTGCACCGGTCGACTTTTTAATTTTTCCGGTTCACTAAAAGCATTACAACGAACGAATACACAGGTAGAGAGAGAATGTTTGCACGCAGATAGTTTGGAATGGTTGTGCGGTAGAAAAGTTGCTGATAATTTGACCGGTGAATATTTATGAATAATAAATTACACTCTTCTTTGTTGTTAACATTTCGACTGTTGTCGGTTAAAGTGAGAAGGCTCTCTCGTGTCAGTTCATTCGGTAATGAAGGTATACTTTTCTTATGTTGCTTTTTTTTTTTTTTAATTTTTAAAAACGCTGAACGACGAGTGACGAAAAGGGTCGCGTTTAATGGTATTGGTTCTTCTACCGCTGCGGAAGCGGAAGGGTGGGAAATGCAGTAATGTTTGCCGTATACGATATGTTGCGCCGCACTTTGCGTACAAGTGCGGAGAATATCGTTTGTTAATTTTGCCCCGTCATCGACGAACGATGCACATAAATTCGGTTGATATGTTGCCCCTTGAAACTCCGCTGTCCGTTGACTTTGTTATAAAGTAAAATTAGTAGCGGTTGTTATGAGCCATGTTCAGTTTTTAACTAAAATGGATCCGCAGACTCCCGAAAGGAATTCTGCGGCGGTTGATCTGATCACGTTAAATAACCACGACAATAACGCACGCTTTTCGCAGATACTTTCCGATTCTCGTAAAAAAATTGGTGAGTATAGCTTTTCAGTCGACTTTATACATCGCGCCTCCCGTCACACTCTTATTTGTACAAATTCGGTAACTTTTCACTTTTTACCCGACTTCCAAATAGAAAAAGAAGGATCGTCGCGTACGTTTTTTATTTTTTGTGTTTGTTTGCGTATAACTTATACTCATTTCTTTGTTCAATAGAAAGAGTACCATTCAAAACTTAGATACCATGTGTGAATACTGATGAAAATCGATGAACATAAACTGAATGTATTCGTCAAAAAACGTGTTATTATTTTTCATTGATAAAACAGAGGCGATGAACTTAAAATATTATCAACTTGCTAAATTACCATGGAAATGTAGCTTTGTTGTTATCAACTTCCAAAAAGAAAAAGTTTACATGTTCGTCGCGTTTGTTTTTTGTTTTTTTTTTTTTTTTTTTTTGTTTGTTCGCGCATAATGTATATGGACCGATAATACTGATTGTCTATTAGAAAGTGTATCACTCAGATCATGCGAGTCCTAATGAAAATCGGCGAATATAAACAGAATATTTGTCAAACAATGTGAAAAAATATGGCGGATCGAAGTCGCTTCCAGGTTTACCCAGCCAGGAAATTATTGGGTACTAGAGAAATCTGGGTAGATAAAGGCGGTCGAGAGAAAGGAACTGGCCCCAATATTCTCATCAGATCCATTAGGCTTAGTACCATTATGGAAAGCTTAACTTCACAATCCCCGACGCCCTGTCAAGGGAATGGGACTTACTTTACTTTACTTTAACAGAGGCGATTCACTTAAAATACCATTAATTTGCCAAATTATCATGCAAATGCAGCTTTTGATGTTTTTACTGTGGAAATGCAGTTCAAAATAAAGAAATCGATTTTTTTTCCCTTTAAGCTTCCAAAAAATTCAAGTATAACGCTAAAAATTGTAAAATAAAATGTTTTGTTTTTTTAAAAAAGTACACTTAAAGATTTATCATAAAAATTTAATAAAAATGCACTAAAAAGTAGAAAAATAATTATATTGCACAAAAAATATATATCAGCATGATATACCTTAAGTGGTGATGTTCTCGTAATTCTCATACAGCATTAATACTTTAATTATTAAAATAATCAATAAAAAACTGCATTAAATGTTCATTAAATTGTTCCTAGATATTTTAATATGAATTTGATGCCGATTCTAATTAAAGTATTTTGTTTTGTATAAGAATTACGATAATATCACCTTTTAAGGTATATCATCACTTTGATATATATATTTTATGCGATATAATTATTTTTTACTTTTTAGTGCATTTTTATTAAATTTTTATAATAAATCTTCATTGTAAAAAACCGTTTTATTAACTTTTCATATGTAAAAACTTTCACTTTCGAATCGTAACGTATTTATATTTAAAATAATGCAGTGTTGCTGTTAGATTTTTGCGAAAAATTTTTAATTTTAAAACGCAACCGTCTATGATTATCGTGTCGCTGAGTTTTATCAAATTTAATATTTAGGTACTGTCAACGTAACGAAATTTGATGTGTCAACGCTGAATGCACGAGTATACAAAAATTATTAAAATTCACCGTACGTTTAACATTTTTTTTTTCCGTCAACACTCCACACGGCGCAGTACTACATTCATCGTCGAAACGAAAACACAGCTGATCGGAATAGAAAAAAACCCGGGCCTTAAGTAGACAACCGGCAATCACGGATGAACCGCTGATTGTTGGTTTATTGCATTTTGTTTTGACCAATCACCGTTTCTCGAATCGTTTTCTTTGTTAAAATTTTTGTATTTTTCTATTTCAATCGCTTCTCCGATTAATAATTACCCGTTTTTTCGACCCTAGTTAATATTTAGTGTGTGTCGTGATACCTACATTTGAGTTGTGTTCGATATGTTCTTCGGCGCCGCGGTTTTTTCCACTCGCTTGTTCGTATTCTAATCCGTGCACACGTGTAGAGTCATACCAGTTTGTCTCAACTCATACCGTACGAGTATGAGATTTTATATACACCCGCAACTCTTCGGCTAAATCATATTTTCGTTATTTTCTAAAAGAAAAATTTTATTTTTCCGTCGACTCTAAATTCTCGGCGAATTTTGTTTTTTCTTAAAATCCGACCAATTCCGGTCCGTACAATTTTTAATATAAGGCAACGTGACACTTTCATCGTTCCTATTTTCTTTTTCTTAATTTTGCGTTTTACCTTCGTGGAATTTATTTACCAATTTGATCGCTTCATTTTCTTTACGTTCATCATTTTTTCCCCAATTTTTTCTCTATCGCATACCTTTTCCACCCTCCTTATCACATTAGCTCGGGCAGTTATCTCATTCTTTATGCAAATATTTATCAGCGTGGCTTTTTACGAAATTCCTTTTTCAATCGGCGCATCTAACAACGCTAAAGTGTTCCATTCTTTTCTTTTTACGCGGTGAATTTTATATTTCGGTGATAATTATTCAAATCCGCGAGGAATTCTGCTGTTTTTTTGTTTTTCACATTGTTAAACTACAAACGTATTTTCCGTAGCTTTTTATTGTCCAGTTATTGACAATTTCTAAATTTTCCATGAAAATGTTCGCCAAAAGTTGGCGCCAGGTGTGAACCCATTATGGCAATTTGCTTGTGAACCGTTAAAATATATTCGTACGTGTCGCAGTTTCGATCAGTTTTATCGTTAGTTTATTTACATATTTCTTATTAGTTTGACCGTTTTTCTTCCCCCCGTCCCAAAGATACATTTGTAAATATACAGGTGTAACGTCGAAGCAGATTAATCTTTTTTTTTTTCTTCTATAAACTCAACTGTGTTTCGAATGTCTCGTGTTCCTTACGAAATTCTTTAACTTCACAGCAATTTATATCCTTCTACGGAATACGAGGAACTATATTGATCAAGGAAATTAACGGCCTCATTGGACAATCAGTTTTTTTTTTGTGTACCTTTGGCGGATCATTTTTTACAATCTTAGCATTGCGACTGTGGAAGAAATAAGAGAATTTTTTTATTTTCCAATCCGTATTCTAATATATTCATTTTTTTATTTCATTATGAAAATTTTCGGCAAAACAATAATTCCTATTTGTTTCGGAATACGTTATGTCGCGTATTAGTTCTGACATCGTATATTCCTAGTATTTTCAAAAGCTATGTAGGCGAAGGACATAACGAAAACACCCACTCGAAATAAACTTTCCCGAAACATAAAAATATTAGCCGTGGTCGATAAAATTAGTAATTATTAATCAGAGAAGCGATTGAAATGGAAAAATATAAAAATTTTAACGGAGATAACGGTTTGAAAATTTATTAGGATGATTGGTCAAAACAAAGAACATTGTAATGAGCCAGTCAGCAATTCATCCATGATTGTCGGCTGTCTACTTTTGAGGCTTGAGCTTTTCCGGTTGCGGCTTGTTGTGTTTTTCTTCCGGTGATGCAAAGAGTACCCGTATTCGAAGTGTAAAATTTAGGGGTGCGGTCTTTACCGAAAACAGTATTCGGCGGGTTAAAAAAGGAATCCGGGATTTAAAATTACTGTTAATGATTAACATTTACTGTCGGCGGATATAATTCTCTCTCTTTCGAATGTTTTATTTTTATTTTTTGGACTGGTCAATTACAGGACTCAACACGCAAAGCAATTTTTGGTATATTTTTAGTGTGCCTAACCAACTGTGTTACTTCTTAAAATAGATGTCGAAAAAGTTAACAAAAGAAAAAAAAAAGCAAAAACAAAAAGAAACCTATGGATGTTAAACACAACATTTTGCCACTGTTTAAGTCTTATTTTAAAACATAATATCGTCTAAATGCCAACACTTCAGTTTTTTATGCATGTTGCGTCATGCAGTCAGGTTATTTCTAGTTGTCTTTCAGTGGTTGCTCGTTAAACAGCAGTTTTTAGTATTCTCCGTTTGTGTTTATTTCAGCTTGCACAGAGTTAACTTCGCGGAAAACATCACAATATCGCTTATGAAATTAAACGGTCTGTAAACATTCCTCGTTTGCCCATATGAGCTCTTTGGCACTGTCTTGTTGAAAAATTATGTTCAGTTTCGGTGTGGCAAAGTATATCAAAAGTTACCGTGTGATGATGTTTTTTTCTTCAAAATGCGAACGATTACAAATCCGTTACAGCACACCGCACATAGTAACCGCGGGGGTACATTATGTAAAAAAAGGGGTCACGGATCTGTAATGAATTTTATATTGCGCCAGTATCTAAATTCCGTTTCAAAGCTTCTTCAATAGTACTTCAGTGTGTTGTATAGAACATTTTCAAGCTCTTGACGGACTCCCTTCCTTTTGGCCCTATATTTACAACCGAACTCATGGCTATCTTACGTTCTATTATTTATGTTTTCTCCCATCATCATTGTTTCACATATTATTTGATTATTTTTGATTCCAGCAGTGTGCCCTTCAGGTCATATGTTCTGCTTTTCCTACATATTCCTGTGCTTTTTTCATCCTTCAAATACACTTTCTCATTCATGATCTTTTTTCCCTTCATTCAATCCGTGTTGATATTTTATCAAATGAATGGGCGAATTCTCTGGCTCAAGTAGCTGTTTCCTCGCCCTTGTTCTCTAAAATTTCAGATTCGAATCTCCTACTTTTTTTCAAAACATTTCATTCCAAATTCTGGTCTGACATTTATGCCCTGTCCTTTTCTAATAATCTATATCTCACTACTTGACTGTTCAACCTACGTTTTCTTTCAACCCTTGGTTCCTTGATTTCCCTCTTTATTTCGGCGTTCTGCCATCGTTTCCATTATTCGCTTACGTCTTAACCATTCACTGTTACCTTCGTCTCGTCTTCGTTTATCCGTAACTTCCCCGTATTGCGCTTTTCACCCGAACGATAAGCCATTCTGTGATTTCAATCACATTCTTTTTGAGTGTCTGTCCTTATTCAATGAACCGTCTATTATTTTGTATTTACTCACAACTCCTAGAACCAATCTTTTATATTATCTATCTCTGTCCGAATTGCTATTTAATTGTTGATTCTTTCTTCTCTATATTGCTTCTAGGCATACGATCCTTGTTATCGAGCCTAAAAAAAAAAAAAGATTTGGTGCATTTACCACGACAGAGCACCTTTACTTAGTTACTAAGCAACGTGTATAGTGGAAATTTCGAAATCCCTCTCAGACTCTGATCTGCTAATTCTGAAATGACAACACGTTTCAAAATTGAACGTTTTCGTTACGTCATTTGTCTTGTCCTTGCTGCATTTTTTCTGTGAACCATTGCTGGTCAACTGAACTATCGTCATAAATGTCATTAAAAGAAGAACTATAAGTTGTCAGATTTTTGAAATACTCTGCGCAATAATGGAACCAGATTATTGACCTTTTATTGTTTTACGTCAAAGAGAGCATTGCGCGTATCCCCCGGAGTAAGGATTGGGCACACGGTTATTTGAGCTTCGTGTCGAGGTTACTTCATTTTTATTAAATCAAAAGATGCTTGAACTATTTCAGCGATTGAAATCGCATATGTGGCTGACATATTCGAACGCTTGGATGAATTTAATAAAAAAAAAAAAAAAAAAGAAAAATGCGGGGTCGGGTTAGAAATTTATTAATGTGTTTAGATAAATTAAAAATTTAATCTTAGCAAATGGAGCCAGAAATCACTGATAATATTCCCATGGATCAATCGTATTGCAACTGAAAATTAGATTCGACCCAATAACATTTAACATTGCTGGAACGAAAATTCAAGCAATACTTTTATGCAATTAAAATACAGAGCAATATGATTGAGTTTGAAATTCGTTAGCTCTTAACGTTAAAAATTAACAGAATCACACTGTCTTATGAGATTTGAAATGAATTTATTGAATTGAAAAGTATCGGAACGTTTAAAAATTGAAATACTTTAAAGTTCGGTGAAATGTTTTATGGATCGAGATTAAGACACCATATGCTAGAATTTATAATACTGCTCCCGTTTTCTTTGTGAATAAACTTTTTTAGTCACATCATTTTAACCAGAGACAATAAACGACCGTGACTGAAGAACTTTAATCTAGAACCGAACTACTTTGTAAAATATTGAATCGAATATTACTGATAGAAAAATATTTGACAAACGATGAAACAAATTTCAAAATAATTATCGATTAAATAAGGAATATTAGGATTTATGTTTTTCCATGTTCATTTCTGAACCTACACTATTTGAAATAATTTATAAATTCTTTAAAAAAATGTAACTACTAACGTGTTTTAGGATCCCTGGTATAATACTAAAAGCTGAAATATATTATATGAATTATGAAACATAAATATCACGACATTAAATCATACATATATACATATGTACGTTCAAATTTAAAAAGATGTTACATTAACCCTCCTTACACAACGTGTATTGTAGTAGCATATTACACAATGCGGTTATTTTTTACCCAGTTCACAAATATGTTTGTTTATAGCCACAAATATTTATTTTTAATGAAAATTTTAGTAATGTACATATTGGCTACCATCAAAATATCAAACCTGTGCGCATTGCTTTTGGGAAGATTTTTCGCAATTTTTTCAAATTACTTGAAATTTGCAATATCTTTAAAACTAGTTGTAGATGAGGCTTACGATTATTTAACTTCTTTCATTTTACTTTTATGATCTCACGTCTTAAAATATATAATATGTTTATTAAAACCTAACGTTATGTGGATCAAAAGTGTTTGAAAAGATTTGAAGTTATTTCCAGCTATGTAAATTGTAAAATAGTTGTAATATTGGCAAGTGCAAAATTATATTATGTGTAAATAAAATTATTGCAGAAGATTTTATAATTTATTAATATTACGATATTATTTATGTTTTATTTTTTTTTACAAGTTTGTAAATAGCTAACTTTTAATATTGACATGATACAAACACATTCATTTGGATAACCGTAATGTCTTTTGGTATGCATTTATTTAAAATAAAGTGAACTAAATTTATTTATTGTCGTGTATAGGCTTTTAAATTGCTATAATCACACGAATCATGAGGTTAAATAAATTTGTTCAATGTTTCGAAAACATGAAATTTTTAATATTTTGTTTTGTGTTGATGTGGTATTCGTCTTTTTGTCGCATGTAGAAAAATAAAATTCATGTAACAATCATTTTTCTTTTTATATATTACAAGAAAAAGGGAAAGTATTTTAAGAAAAGATTATATAACAGTATCTAAATAACATACCTAATGTTAAAACGAAAAAAGCAAAAAAAAGCATTCTATTATTTCGACCAGTAAATTGCTGTTTGCCATAACACTTATTAAATTACAATTATTTATTCCTCAAAGTTTGTCGCGATTGCTTCGTGTGACTGTAGCGTTGAACAAGTCTTGTGAATTTGATAGTCTGTTAATCGGATTCAACTCATCCATCACATTACAGAAGCTTGTTGAAAATAAGTTTTTTCCTGTGACAACAGTTATCGGCGAAGAAATCGGTATCTGAATGTTTAAAATTTATTCTCCGACAGAAAATGATTTTAAGTGAATTGTGCTAATTCTTTATGAAAGTTGATTATTTTATGATATTTCTGTTAATGTATTTTTGTATTATTTATTTCAGATTCCCCTGATGGTCTTGTGGAGATCATTGCAACTGTCGGATCACTATTACTGTTAGTTATAACGTTCCCGGTCTCAATATTTATGTGTTTTAAGGTAAGATGTTTTAGGTGTATAATAGTAATCGATAATTGTTGTGATTACTTTCTACGAGTAAACTTATCATGCGAGTATTCAAAAAACTATAGTGAATCATATTGTTGCGAGTAATCGTCAACTTTGTAGGATTCTGTGCAAGAAGAATAGTTCAGGAAAAATTCGTTATTTGTCTGTTAGTGTGTCACTATTAACCATTTGAAAACTTCTGAATAAAATATGACATTACATATTCGTATCTGGTATAGAAATCAAAAATATTTTTCCTCGCGTCGTTTTAGAAATATTGTGGAAATAGTACATTATGTGTTCCTTATTCATCTCCAAAATTTTTGGTTTAAAAAATTTAGAATTTTTCTGAATAATAAAGATTGCAAGAAAAGCAGCACAGTGATATTTACCTATTAGAACGGTCAGATTTTAATGTGTGCTGATGGCGACATTCTCAGTCTGACGCGAAAATTAACCAACTGAAATATTTCTTTCAATGTCATACATTTATATATATATAATATAAGCTCGGCCACTTTGGCCTCGCAAGGGGCTCTGCCCCTTGACCCCTCTTGCTTACATTTCTGTCTCTTTCTCTTCTGTACTTTGTATAAAATGATCAGAATTTACAACGTCATTCTTACCGTCATCAACACAAAAAAAAACAACAAAAATCCTGTCCTTATTTCCTTAAAATCAAATACATAAAATTGGGACATTTTTTTGATTACAAAATCTAATGGGGGCTGGCCTAAGAATTACGTTGCAATTAATATATATATATATATATATATATATATATATATGATATATCTGTGCAAAAGTGGAGAATTCGCCACATTTATATGTGATACACGCCTTTTGGTTCGAAAACGACAGATCTAGAAAAATTTGAAGCGTTAAAATATAACAAACGTTACACAAAATTGGGAAATTTTTTGTGATATTTTTTCATGACATGAAATTGGGACATTTTTTCTAATGGAGGCCGGTCTAAGAATTACGTTGTAATTAATATATATAAACTCTTTATTAAGTCGTATTGCTGGATTCCCAGCGTCGTGACTACCTATTTGTAACATTCTAGCTGTACACCTATAGGGGTAGCGTTCATGGCAATAGTTAATGCGAGTGTACAAGCAGACTACACTTAGAAACCATTGTAAATATTTGATTTATCACGCTACAAATGCAGTCTTGTGAGTGTCTGCTGTATACTAACTGGCGCGCATATGATGGTATACGCGTGGTGGTTTGCCATTGCCTGCCACGTGAATTAGCGATTATTTGATTTAATTTTTGTAATAATTACCGTCGTCGGCTGGGATCGAACTGAAGGCTTCCATAATGAAAGCCATGCGCTCCAGCAACTGGGCTATCGCGACGACCTCTTCGCACATATCTTTCAAGCCCTACCATGGAGATGCTATCTTCTATAATTTTTACAGAAGAGTTTCTCACAAATGATTATGTCATTCTTGTAAAATATGTATAAAATAAATGTCTTCTAAACGTTACCTAAATTACCTAAAACAATTCAAAAATAAAATTGTGTGGTAAAGTGGCACTGATATTAACGTTTCGATTTCAATTAATAGTACATTGGAGTTTTTGTAAACATGCAATAAAATTGAGAGGACTAGTCATTGCTCAACGTAAAGTTAGCTGAAATTTTCATCAATGAACAAGTGGTGTGTATCTTTAAAAAGCTTAATTTTCTTCTTAATAGATTAATAAATGTCGATTATTTTCAGTTGACTTGAACCGTGACCATGGCGAAGAATTTAATTGGGATTTCTAAATTTATATATCATTTATTTATTGATCAATGCATTTTAACAAAGTATTTTTTAAAAACTGGAATTTTAATTTTAAGCAAATAATAGGAAATGTTTTATATTGTAAAAATTCAATATTTTCAGGTTGTGCAAGAATATGAACGTGCTGTAATTTTTAGATTGGGGCGTGTGCGACAGGGCGGTGCTAGAGGACCTGGTATATTTTTCATTATTCCTTGCATCGATGAATATTGTAAAGTTGATTTACGTACCGTTTCGTTTGATGTTCCTCCGCAAGAGGTAATTTAATTTTTCTTGGTAATATTAAATAACGCTAGAAATTCATAAACTATTAATTTTCATTATTATTATTTATTATTATTATTATTATTATTATTATTATTATTACTGAAATAAGTCACGGGTACCACGAGGCAAAATGAATGTTTACCCTATGTACTTACAGCCAAATGTAAAAAAGTGGTTTTGTAAAATTGAAGATCAGAAAATGTGGTTTCTAGTTAACAAATTCGAGAATTCAGTTCATAATAAGGCTTTTAAGATAATAATGTTGTTAATAATCAGGGTATAAGAATTGAAAGATAAATCAGTTTTAACATAATCGGTTAGTAATAAACACTGGTGATGTGGGAGTGCTAACCTATTTGGAATAATCGCTTTATGATTATTCATAAAGTTTCAATAAACGTAATTTATAAGTGTTAAAATTAATAGGAATATTTTTACAACTGTAAGGCGTTGGTCGAGAGAGATATTTATCTGGCTTGTACGCTACAAAAAAGAACTGTTTAATAAACGTTCTAGCTTTAAGTAATTTAAATTACACTCTTTCATTGGGAATGAACAATCGAGATATGTTACGCCGATCTGGAACTAATTAAGAGTCATCTTATATTTGAAGTCGTCAGAACTGAATTCTACGAAACAAATTATAATCTTCAAGAGTTTAGTTTAAAATTGCGTATTAACAAATTAGATGCGACTACGACTTTTCGAGTGAGAGACATATTAAAATAATATCGTTTACATAACAAATTGGTGGAAATTCAACTTTTTACGTAATTAACACGACAACAACAAAAATAAAAATAGTGTTTCACAACAATCGGTTTTATTGACAGAATAGTGAAGCTGTAAACTAAAGAGAGTACTTTTTCAATGTCAAATGCGTTTTGTTATAAAAAATCAGCTTTTAATATCGATGAATAACAATTTTTTATTGTCATGTAAACAAAACGGTTAACGTGTTTGACTTTTACTTGTCAACAGTGAAAAACTTTTGTTTTTACCGCTACTCAGTTTTGTGTTTACCTATCATCCTTCACACACGTGTGTTTATACAAAAACAGCTATTTCTTTATTCCCTTACCCTCCTATTATAGTACATTCAATTAAGGTTCGCAAGTCGTTTGTTTTACAATTGAAAATATTTTAGTAAAGTAACAGGTAACAGAAAATGAATCATCGATTCGATTCTAAAGATTTGGGATGGAGGACTTGTATCCGTAGAGTCGACACACATTAACATTTAAAGTTTTCTTTCTTTAATAAACAGTGATTTGAAAAACTGTTAATGGTATATGTTTAAACTTTATCTAAATTATATACCCAAATTCCTTTCGAAAAAAAAAAAAATTCCGTGTCATCTATTTAGCGTAACCAGATAGAAAGTAGTACGATCGTGATTCAACTTTATTTTGCAAGCATTTATTATAGAACTTTTATCCATATTATTATAATATTAAGACAGCTGGTTTTTGCAAACTCTTAAAATTATTTGTTCTCAAAACCTAGTCTTATTTCAATATACATATAAAAAAAAGACATATATATATGGTTTCAGTTCAACTGAAATGTTTTAAGGTGGTGACCTCAAAGAACTTCAGTTTGCAAAAAAAATTAGCGTATCTAAAGGAAAACATGTCGTTTGTAAATTAAGGAAAATTAAAAAACAATAAATTTGATTCGGTCATAAAAATAAATAATTAAAATATTTAGTTCAATTTAAAACGAAGAGAATATTTATACTTTCGTGATAAGGGACATAAAATTTCTAAATATTTATTAGATTAATAAATACCACAATTGTGCTTGCAGTACGAATGCTTTTATGATAGTGATTAACAGTTTGCAAAATTTGTTGTTTTTTATTTCATCCCTAACGGGCTTATTACCTTCTTATCGTTAAAAATATGTGTGTAATTTTGTTTTAAAAAGATGTCTACGTTTTCTTAAAAAAATTATAACTTCTTTTACAAATGAAGTTGACTGTTGTTTAGTAAATAATTTAACTACAAGTAAAATGTACAAAAATGGCCTTTTAGTATTTGGCAATTTGAAGGTATTTGGAAGGGGAACCATTAACCATTTCTTCCTCGAAATATATTAAAAAGACCTTTTTCTTCGAAATCGACATTTTCTGTTCGTCATGACCGGTCACCGTTAAATTCGGGCATATTCATCAAACGTTTAGTTTCTGTCAACCCATCTGTCAATATTTTAAAATAATGTTTTATTTATGAAAATAACACAATGTTGCACATTCGAAAATGTCGCAAACTTTCGTTTCTAATTGTTTTACTATTTTTTTTTCTTCAATAAAAAAATCCTTTGTATATCAGGAAAAAATATTTCTTTTTCCTCTTAAAAATCAATACTCAAAAAAAAACTTTAGTAGAATAAGAGGTAAATTAAAATACAAACAAATTTAATTTGGCCGAATTTTTCAATAGATTGCTACATTTATGTAGTTGAATAAAAGAAAAATCGCATAAAATATTTGAAAATTTCATCTTTGCTTTTTGCCGAAATAAAGATATGATTACTTCAATGCTCATAGTTATTTTTATTGCTTCTTAACGGATAGAAAGGGAATATATTTCTTCAAAAAAAAAAAAAATATATATATATATATATATATACTTTTTTTTTGCCTTTAAAGTGAAAAAAATAAATTAACTTATTAGATTAATGTTTCCTTCCTGACTTTTTTTTGAAGATTATTACCCGTAATACATTTATTATTAATGAAAATTGATAAATTGAAAAAGAATGCAGTTAAATAAAAACAACTATCAGTGTTCGTGTAACTTATAAATGGATTGGGAACTAAAAATAAAGATGTAAGTTTAGTGTAGTAAACAGAAATAATTTTGCAGTTTTTTTTTCGATACGTATACGTACTGTCGTGAAATTTTTGGAACAATCTTTTTACGCGTATGTTGTTTTTATTTTCTCAATTAACATTCGTGTTGAGGGGGTCCTGCTTTAGAAGTCTTAAAAAAGTTCTTTTTTGAGAATTTTTTTTTTGTTTTTGGAAGAGAAAAAAACAACTTAGCCCAGCGAACTTTGGGGTATATTTAATTGCGTATTTCAAGATAATGAGCAATGAGCCTTTAATTAGAGCGTCTTGCTACAGTAATTCGCAATTGGCGGGAAAGATGTAGCTCGTAATTCTTGTCAGAGACATAAAAACCAAATAAATTTCCAATTATCATACATTTTTCTTCTAGGTGAACCAAAAAAAAAAATGTAAAAATAATTTGGAAATTATGACTTTTTCAGGCTTGGAAACAAAAAAAAAAAACTTTTTTAACAATTTTGTTAGTTTACACAGAAGACAATTCAATACTGAAGAGAATACATTTTAGTATTTCAGTTCAACTTGATAGGTCGTTTATTTGTTTTTTTTGCTATCGTGTCCGCCAATTCAGAAAACTCGGGAAAACAAGTTTTCAATAAGAGAAAAAATAAATCTTTGTTTCTTACGCTAATGGTAGGCTAATCAGATATTGCTGATCCATGCAGTAGTCGTGCTTCCTCAAATAACTCATTTTGATATGCATTTGTTCGAGTCTATAAGCCGTACGAGCCCCATTGGTGCTAAATGACTGGCGCCTGTGTTTTCTCTTTCGATCCTTTGCGCGCCGACGGTATCCGCAAACATTTTGCATTTTTGGCTAATATTCGACCGCATAGTATTCAAAATCGTTGAATATCTTTCGTTGAACATGCCTGCAGCTAAGTAGGCGGCTATTTCAACGACTTTTTGGGCGGAATGCAAATGCTTCTGATTGATGTGCCAGATCATTCAGTTGAACAACTTGTTTGAATTTTGCGTGTGACCGCCTAAACATCTCGTTAAAA
Source organism: Icerya purchasi (assembly GCA_039619475.1). Taxonomy (NCBI): domain Eukaryota; kingdom Metazoa; phylum Arthropoda; class Insecta; order Hemiptera; family Monophlebidae; genus Icerya; species Icerya purchasi. Next base: position 248,558,823 of record CM077116.1, read on the forward strand.
GGTCGTCATTTGATAGTTCTTCATAAATCGGGCGAACGTGCTTCTCAATTTTTTCATCAATCAATCGAGCGGGATGCTCAAAAGATCACAGTTGATTGGTGCATTCAGCTTTGCGCCATTCACACCAACAGTCGGTGCTTTATTTCTTTTAATTGCTAAATTGTAATAAATTGTTAACTTTTTTATGATACCTTCCGTCAGCCGCTTCTTACCGATAGAAGGGCGGTGAGAGCGCTTGAGCCTGGCTGAACAGAAGCTCGAAGTAGAAATACGTGCACAGATAACTGTTGTTATAACGGAGTAGAAGAGACAAGATCGGAAAATTAGCCTGAGTCTAGCTGAATGTGCGCACACCTGCTCGATGTTCCTTTTCGTTCAACTTTGTATCTACAAAAGTACTTCGAACTGACATTTGTGACTTTGTGAATATATTCTTGGATAGTGTTTATCTATCGATTTAGGAAATTTAAAAAAAATCGATTATTTAATATTCTAAAGTAGGATCCCCTCTTAATATGAATTTAGTGTAATGTTTATTAATGGAACTACTTTTAGAGAAATATCGAGTTGTTTTTCCGTTTTTTTAAACATTCCTTTGTTAACATAATAAACTGTAAAAATGTAAGATTAAATTTGAGCAAAGATTTTCGTTTTATATATATGTTCTCATTTGTTTTTTATAATAAAATTTTTAGTGCTATTGCTGTATTTTAAATAATATATAATTATTATCTCGAAGTAAAAGAATAAACAAATAGTTTTGTGTCGGTTCTCACTACTGGCCATTTTGTAACTTAATAAAATCCACCAGGAAATATGTTTCGTAAACGGTAATTTCGTGTACTGTTTTATTTTTATTCGAATGCTACGTGAATATTTAACCTCGCTTATTATAGTTTGAATGTTAAATCTGTATTTTAAAGATGTTTAAATTACTTTTCGTTAGGATGGAATAGTAAAAAGTAAAGTTAGTCCCATATCCCTGACAGGGTGTTCGGGATTGTGAAGTTAGGGTTCACAATGTAGTACTATTCCTAATCGATCCTGAAAAGAATATTGGAGCTAGTTTCTTTCTCACGGCCGCCTTTACTAACTCAGATTTTTCTGGTGTCCAATTATTTCAGGATGGTTTATTTTTGTGGCACAATTAGTTTTAAAAAAGGTTTCGAATTTTTAGCCGCATTTTCAACCTCCTGCGTATTTGAAACTGCGAGTGAGTAATATCGTTTGTGTGTCATTTATGAAATTTAATCGTATAAATTCTTTCAAAATAAATATTTATGATCATTATATTTTGAGTCCGTGTTGCACAATGTTATACGAAAGAAAGGAACATTTTAAACAATTATAGATTATTCTGAAACAGTCTTTTTGCTCTCTTATCACGTAATTTTACTGTCTTCAAATTGTTAAATAAAAGGGAAAGAACAAAGTAAAAAATGTTTAAAAAACATAGACGGGTAAGTATGCCAAATCTACCCTCACAGAGTGTTTTCTATCGACACTAAGGGGATCATTTTGGTATTGAATAAAAAAAAATTCACGTCAACTTTTAGCACTTAATTTCAGATATTTTCTGAATTATTAAAAAAAAAACAACTTATTTTTTATTTATATTCTTTTTTACGATTTCGTACACATGTGATGTACGGAATCCTAGTAAGATGGTTAAGAAACGACGAAACTATCAAATAGAAATCAATAACTCATGACCGGTTTGACCTATAAACTTCAAAATTGGGTCATAAATTATAAATAAAATTCTTCTTAAGACAATCCATAACTTCAAGTTATCCAAATATCCTGGACGACGGCATAAAACCCCAAAAACCGACAATAATATATAATACGGAATTTAAAACGACCTCAAAAATTATCCTTAAAAAATTCATAACTCATCATCAGATCAAACCTTTAAAATTGATACAATATGATAATTTTCCAAACATTAATAATTTTAATAAAAACATGAAAGTAATTATTTCAAATATTTGGCAAGAAAGGTGGAATAATCAAAATAATAGCAGACTAACGTACAAATTTTTATATGATATAAATGTAAGATTTAGGCTAAAGAAATTACTAAGAATTAATACTTTTTTATAAGTCAAGCGTTGACGGGACATGGCAGTTTCGGTACTTACTTGGAACGATTTAAAATTACACCTTCTGACATTTGTCATTTCTGTCAACTTGGTGTTTCCGATACAGTTAGTCATTTTCTATTTGCATATCTCTTCATTAAGAAAGAACGTTTGAAATATAATTTAGACTGTTATTGTATCAATAATGGAATTATTATTAATAATGTTAACGGCTTAAACGTGTGTCGAACTGTCACGCGTTCGTAAATTATTGTAACCTCGCTTTGAGGAAACGCATTACTATATAAATATAACATAACGTTAAGACGATTATATATTACGAATACCGTGACTAAGCCAATAGGCATCACGGTCATATAAAAAAAAAATAAAAAATAAAAAAAAAAGTGAAATTCAAAATATAAAACAAAACGCAAAAGTTCTTTCATAAAATCAAAAAATTAAAGTTATAAAATTATATAGACTCCCTTTGGGTCCAGTCAAGCTTGATGTTACATGCGTTGAAAATGAAGTACCGTTTCGTTTCTGACAAACAGCTATCTTTCAAACAATACATCACATGCTTGGGGGCAAAAAAATATTTTTTCCAAAATTTCGAGCTTTCGGTGCCCCGAAGGTCTAATTTTAAAGATGGAAACCCGGATGTTCCAAACTAAAGAAATATGCGGGGTGCGCATATTTTTAACCTTATTCAAAATTTTTAGCTATAATACTCACGATGCTAAGTGGTGGAGGACACGATATTTTTCGCGCTTTTTTTAAACTTTTCGTCAACTTTGAAAGATTCGTTAGGGAAATGAAATATGGTTTCGTTCCCGACGAATAGCTTCCAACGATATATCACATGTTCGGGGGGGGGGGGTATTTTTTTCAAAACCTTCGAGCTTTCGGCGTCCCTGGGGCCAGGATATAAAGTTATAAGTTTGCCTATATTTTTCTTACAAAGCGGTCCTTTATGTATATGTTTGAGATACGATTTGGTTTTTTCAGCGTTTTTACTCGGCCTAGTACTTACCTGGTTTTAAATTATTTTTTAATCGTAATTTTTTGATTTTATGAAAGGACTTCTGCATTTTGTTTTATATTTTGAATTTCACTTTTAAAGGTTTATCTGATGATGATGAGTTATGAATTTTTAAGTGATTTTTGAGAGGTCGTTTTAAATACCATATTATATATTCTTGACGGTTTTGGGGGTTTTTTGCTGCCCGGGATATTTGATTATTTTGAAATTATAGATTGTCTTAAAGAAAATTTTAATTGTAATTTATGATTCAATTTTGAAGTTTACAAGTGAAACGGTTCGTGAGTTATTGCATATTTTAATTGAATATTTTTGTCATTTCTGAACTATCTTATTAGGATTCCGCTGATATTACGACGACGGTGATCCATTGGTCCTCTTCATCTATTTACCTGCCGTGGGGCACTCGATACGCGACAATTAATAACAAAAATTGATTTCGACTCAATTTAATCGTACATTATAACGGGAAGAGTCTGGCACAATCTTGCGCCATCGGCATAGACTCCCGAATCATAATTTTAGCTGCTTATCGTTTTGTTCTCGATCATTCGTACCAACATTCATAAATTTTTGCGAAATTCCCACCATTTTTGGCCTTGTTATTGTTTAACATAAACATTCATTGGCGACAGTTTGCGTTAGCAATCATCGGCCACGGTTTTTTGTTTATCCGGCGATTGCTCCGACCAACGAGTAACGCGATCCTTTCTCCTACATGGCCCATAATTTATACTTCACTTCGGCGCATCATGAGAGAAAATCTCACCGAACAGAGTTACACGGACGGTACCATCATTATAATTATTCTCACACTATTAGTTAAAATTGAGTTACACGGTTGGTCGCATAGTGGAAGAAAATCTCACATTTGCGTTCTGAGCTCAACAAACACAAGTCTACAACGTCACACATTGTACTGTTACTAGAACTGGTTTGACAGCACGTTCCAGAAGGGGACAAGTCGACAGGTACTGACATTCCTGATCCATACACTTCAGTGGTTCCCGATATATGGATATATAAGTGTTTTATGTGAGACAAAATCTCATTGGTGTACTCTCTAGTGGGAAGGTAACAGGCATATGTACAGAATATATATAGGTAGTTGAAAATTGAGCGTCGTCTGGCAGACTACGCGCGTCGGTGCAAACGTTACTGTTTTCAGTGCCCATTGGTTGATTTTTGTTATTGGCGTGTCAGTTAATTTACAATTTTAATTGTTTATATTTCTTTCGGTTCTTGCGTTTTATTATTTATAGTGTTGTAATTTTCAAAAAAATGGACAGCCAACCGGGCCCTTCAAAAATTGATCATTCTAAAAAAACACGTCTTTTGGAAATAGTTCGTTATGGCGAATCTCACAACACGGCGTCGCACACAAAGACGGCCAATGGCAATATTTTTCAGAGTTGTAGACATTTGTTGCAGTATTATATACTCGTATCAGTCATGTAGAGACAATCCTCAAATAACAGAAAAATCTAACTTTTTAAAACAACTCGCAAGGGAGCTGGTTGAACCACACATGAGAAGACGGGAAGCCAATTCGAATATTCCGGGAGAAATAATAATCTGCATTCGGCGTGTTCTGGGTATTGGAGATGAAGTTGTTCTAAACCCAGTCCATGAAGATATTTTGGAGAAACGAAAAATATGTGTTCCATTTGTCCCAGCAGAAAGAGAAGAATGACAAAATATGCTTGCAATATATATGCATATGCAATAAGCCTATATGTCTGCGGTGTGTGAAAAGAGTGTGTGTGTTACATGCATGGAAAAATTGTAAATTTTAACGCTTGCAATTATGTTGCTATTTTTTTTACTTCCTCGTGTTCTATATATATATATATATATATATATATATATATATTATGTTTACATATACCTTCCCTAATATTTTGTAAAAAAATAATTTTAATTTTGACTTACTTAAAACTTTTTTTGAGTAAAAAAAGATGGGTATGCATTTCGGGGACATTTTTGTATATGTAAGTAAAAAATAATTTATTTCTCTAAAGTTATAATTTATTTTAATAGCTACGAGACATTTTTATTATCCTAATTAAGTATATAAAACATGGTAAAAATTTAATTTACATTTTATATAAAATATCTATGAAAAAAATATAGTTTTAAAAAGTAGTCTCCCAGACGACGCATCAGTAACTATGTTCCAATATCTGTACGTCAGTACTTAAGGGTTAAGTAACACGGGCTACTAAACCCAGTAACACAGTGCGTTTGGTGAGTTATTAAAAATCTTAACCACTTTTTATCATTCTTATGTGCATATAACCGCAAGAGTTTCGTAATTTCGCGATTCATTCTCTCTACCGGGTTGCATTTTGGGGAGTAGATCGACGTGTGGCCGATTTCTATCCCTTTCGCTTTGCACTATTAATCCCACAATTTACTTTGGAAAATCGTAGCATTATCACAGATCAACGCGCTAACCGTCGACGTGGCTTTACCAATCGGATATAATTTTACATATTTGGTAAAGATGTCATAAAAGACGAGTAACTCTTATCTACCCTTCCTACCTTGGGCAATTGGGTCCCTTTACGTCGACCGAAACTATCTACTTTTTATTTTTGATTTGTTCGCTTCGTTCATTGGTGTTTAACATTTTTACATATCTCGCAATATCTTAATTGTTTTCTTACTTCTTTGCTTAAATTTTTTCCGACACAATCGTCAAGCATTATGCCTAACGTTCTTTTTACCTCAGGACGGGCAAAATAAAAGGGTACTTCCCAAATTAACGGGATGATTAAATCTCTTCTGGTAAACATAACCGCCAATTTCGACTTTTACGCGATTTAATCAATAGAACATTTCTATATAATTGATAGTATTCGATGTTTCCGACGTTGCGAGTCTCTCTCGAACCTTTTTTTCCATGAGTTATCCTCTAAATGTTTTTCCGTAATATTCTGTAGTGAGTTTTTTATGCCTGATTTTCGGTTAATGATAATATTATTGATTCTGACATATCCCTCCTCCTCTCTATCCTCGCTATACATTCTGGATAGACTATCCGCCACCGTATTTACTTCTCCTTTGATATATAGTTAAGCTCTAGCGCAAGCTGTTGCAAATACAACGACCAGCACACCAATCGTTCGTTAGTCTATTTCGATTCGTATAAGAACTTCAATGTATTATTTATGGTCTGCCGCGATCACGTCCCGATAACCCCGAAATAATTAACATTTTTGACAGGCGTAAACAATGCCCAACAATTCCTTCTCCGCTATCCCGTAATTTCGTTCATGTTTGTTTAGAAGTCTGCTAATGAACATAATCGGACAAGGACTTCCCCTTTTATATTGATATAATTGGGTCCCTATTGAAATTCCCGATGAGTCACATGCCATATAGAATACGTTCTCATAATCAGGGGATTGTAGTTGCACGCTTTCCGCGAATTCTCTTTAAACGCCTCGAACGATTTTTCCCGGCCTTAAAATATCGGTGTTATTTTTTTATTATATATGTTAAAAAATTGAACGGGATTAGACGGTTGCTTTTATCGTATGCTTTTGATTATAGCGGAGTATCTGAATATCAGATTGTGATCGGTGGGTTGCGCTTGGCATGCCATTGGCATTATTGCCTTAGCCCCTAGATATCGTCGAGCTGCGTTTTGACTGTCAGGAAAAGCCAGTTATCAGAAAAATTTCCCGTAGCCTATTAAATATTGTTTTAAAATACTCACCTGTGTAAATGTTCTACGATTCTATTAGGTCAACCAAAAAAAGCCAAAAAGGCCTGGATCATTCCAACTTATGCTGGCGCGGTGACAGAGCCACCGCTTCCCGTTACGATTTTAGATTTTTTCGAATGCTCTTGCGTTTTTCGGCACGAACGAACCGAAGCTATTAAACCTAGATCCATAAACGAAAATTGTTTTCGACGCCCTTTTTGTTCGGGGTGGTTAATGCATTCTTCTACTAGTTGTTATCTAGCTTTCCAGCTTTTTTGGACTTGCGGGAGGATTGTAAAACGCGCCCATTTATTCTAAATTCTGTCTGCGGACGTCGTAAACGGTGTACGATAATATACTACTGCACACTGTTGGTTTGTACGGAAATTTCGGCACAAATATATCTACAATCGTTCTGAAACGGATCTTTTTCCGAGAGACGATGATATAATCAACACGACTTGCCATTCTGCGGTCTAGAAACTCGGAATTTGTTTCCAGTATGACCATTTTACGAATTTCACAGTTTCTGATGGCAGCCATTAATAATTCAGGTATTTAACCGTTTGGCTGTTCGCACGTATGCTATTTTTACGTCATCCGTAAACTTGCTCGCCTGGCTTGGATGCAATAAGTTTCCCTCGGCACATTCTAACTCTTCGAAAATAATGCGCATTTATTGTACACTTCAATCTAGAGCTACACCGAATGGTTCGTTTCAATATTCTCTCAGTTATCACATTTAATTATTGAAAAAAGGGTCCTTTCTTTATTTAACCGCTTCGCAAAATCCTTATTGTGCAATTTACGGATGTGTGGGGACAGATAATTTTTTTTTGCACCATCCTACAGTTGTCGGTAATTTGTTTACGATTTTATTATCTTACATACCACTCTGCTTTCGTAAGTTCGGTTTCGTTAATTATGTGCTCGCCACTGCGCACATATCTGTACATCTATAATCATAGCCTTAACACGGAAAGAATGCTACATAAAAACTGTACCGTTTTTATTAGTTTCATATCTTGCTCCGAGTGGATCGATTTTTAAATGATACATCCCGTTATATAACAGTCAAATTAATTTAGTGCGTGGACTATTTTTTTTTTTTTTTTTTTTTTTTTTTTTCTTCTAGGTTTTATAAAACCATTTTAAATTTGAAAATGAAATCGCAACTTCTTGTAACTTATTTTGTTTTTATCACTTATTTTTCCTCCCTTTATGATACAGTTTGTGATTTGAATAAGACTTTCGTTCAAAAAGTTGTGATTTTATTTTCCTGCCAGTTTAAAGTATACCGGCAAGTATCGATTTATTCTTTAAGCAGATTTCTTTCTGACTAGCGGAAACTTTATAAAGACAAAAATACTTCGGTTCACATAAACGTGATGATATCGTATAGGTGTTGACAAGAGATTCGGTGACGGTTCAAGTGGACGCTGTGGTTTTTTATCGAGTTGAAAACCCGCTTATGGCCACTAACAATGTGGAGGATTACAGGTTAGAACTATTTCCAGTCTACCTACCGCTAATAAAAATACATTTCATTTGCTGCATTTGAAAGAAAACACTAGATCGCCGGCAAATAATTTCCGGCCGCTACGTACGCGTGCCTATGTGTCATTTTTTTTTTTTATTATCTCGTATTGCATGTCTTATTCTTTCGTGCAAACACATATATATATATATGTATGTATGTGTGTGTGTGTGTGTGTATATATAACCTTATACAAGTTGGTACTTTAATTTTCGTAAGCTGCCGTTATTTATTTGAACGCTTGGTCATCTAACTTGAAATCCTGCAATATTGAAATTTAGTCTTACCAAACTGTGTGTGATTTCCGTACGTAATTTTGTGAACCTCGTTGTTTATTGTAATTTTAGATAAATCTGATGTCTTATAAATTTGTAACAATTGGAGTAAAAATAATGCCATCAATCCGGTATTTCGTTGCGTAAACGATGTTTGTTCGATGTAAAGTTTATTTCGTACTAAATTTCATTACGAAAATGAGTATTTTGTATTTATTTCTATCCGATGTTGCTGTTTTATTCAGCTTCCTTTAGTTCCTTTATAGTTTTCATGTTGCAAATTTTCATACTTTTTTTTTTTTTTTTTTTTTTTTGATTTTTAACATTGCACTGTATGGTGATGTTTATTTTGTTGCTTTGCATTAGGTGCTTACTAAAGATCATGTAACCGTTTCTGTCGACGCTGTCGTCTACTACTGCATTCAGAAGCCCCTGCAAGCTGTCTGCAATGTCAACGACTATAGGTAAATAAAAGTAATAATGTTTGTTGTTTCGGCTATTATTGTTAGGATAAATTTTTAATTGACCAGTTAAAATTAGCCAACCTAGTTCTATTGCTCTCATTTTATGGATTCAAGCAACAATTTTGAAATTGAAGTAATGTTTAAAACATAAATGAATGCTTCATAATTTTTGTATATACTACTACCACTACTACTCTCTCTCTCTCGATTACGAGTATGAGATTATCTTCTGATTTATAGGAGAATTAGAAGACAGATAGCAGCGCAATTGAGAAACACGTAAATCGGAGCCTAGCTTCCAATGCTTTTCAATTTAACAAAGTTAAAAGTTCATACATATTTCTATCGCGTAAGTTCTAAATTTTTGTAATAGCTATTGGAAAATTTGGAATTTCGCGTTTTAATTCGACATTCTGGGAACTACGATCCAACGACGGAATTAAAAGTAATTTGTGCGATTACGGACGAGAGAACGCAATCAGTTGGACGGTTGCTTGGTTTTCTAGAGGAAATTGGTGTTGGAAGATAATGCAGATCATTCGTCCGTTATGAATAAAACGGCTTTACGCGCTGCGTTAGAATAACAATTTTACGCGAGGAGTTTTGAATTATCAAAAAAGGATAAGTGAACGTTTTGATTCACGTAAAAGACTCAGCAGCACGTAGAAGTCTTTAAAAAATTGCTTAAAAAGTCCCAGTGATGATTGTTTCAGAGCTGAATTGTGACTTTAGGTGAAAAACAGATCTTTTTGATCAACTTTGATATAGACAGATAGTAGATTTTTATCGAGCAACAGCTTAATTTTTTGGTAATTCGACAAAATTGTTTTGAAAAAAAAATTACGTTAAGTGTACGGAAGAATTCCGAAGAAATGGCATATTTCGAGTTGGTTCCTCCTGTAGGGAGAGTTGTGTATTGTTGACGACCGTATCAGCTGTACGTGGCAACTAAAAAAAAAATATCCGTTGTTTATAAACACCGAAAGCGAGTGTTACTATTGCGCGACAATGTTCCAAAACGTAGTAGGGTCTCATTTGAAAAATCGACGATTTAGATGGAGCGGTAATTTTTACCATATTCAGTCATACCGTCGTTATCGCGTTCTGCGGAATGTGTATAATTTCTGCGAGCGATCACTTCAGAGAATTAAAAAGATCAAAGCTCGGGCCTCCTGCACATCCGAAGCAAAAAAAAAAAAGCGTTCTATTGCGATCGAAACGTGCTGAAACTATTATTCGAAACTGATGCAATTTATTTTGAGGAATAGGTACTTTTATTCGTTTATAATTTCTTTAACATGAATCATGTTTAACGGCTGCGAACCATTCCGTATCACTAAAAAGGTATTACGAAGTACATATAGACAAAAAATTCGATAATTAAGACGGTATTGTTCTTGGTATTGTTTTTGAATAATTTTTTTATAAACAATACCTTTCAAACTATTCCTGCGGTAATCGTCTACTAATATTAATACGAATTTATTTAGCTCCTTTGAATATTGTAAATAAGAAGTAGACTTTGAACATTATATCCCTTTCCAAATGCAAGTCGTATTCGAACGTACCATTTCGAGACTTTTTCTGATCAATAGAATATGATTCCGATCGTCTTCGTAGATGATCTAAACATCGGTCTAAAAATATCTCGGTTCTGGAAATTTACCAAACTAGAAACAACAGCCCTTTTATTTCTACTGTCCGTAATAACACGCTTGCGTATAGGCGCTGTGTTAGCGTTGAACATTTTAAAATTCAAAATTAAACTTCGTACTACTGCAATTACTACAAATCTTTGACGTACCAAATACGTTTCCCTAGAATAATCGTAAATTTCGACAAAAAAGCTGATTGACTTCACACTTTTAAGAGTTTTTTATGTTTTACTTCGAAACGAAAATTTTACGCGATGAATAAAATTAATTCAATCGCACTAACGATTATTCATTTTCTAATGGTGTACGGGGTTTTCAAAATTAAATGATGAAACCATAAAACGCGTTCAGGATGTACGTGTTTGTCTTTGAGGCAATTTTTGAATTCAAATAAAGTGCATGAACAATTTGCTGCTTTTTATGATAAATTTGCAGTTTTTGAAAAGTGGCAAAAACTTTTGCTGTAACTTTTAGTGTGTACGTGCATGCGCGCCCCCGGCTGTAAATATATATTTATCTTTTTTCGTACACTGTTCCATTTTTAATTCCGTTTTAAATAATTTTTTTTTTCTTCTATTTTTATACCGGCTAGTTGAATTTTGAGTTCTTTCTTATTAACTTAAATATGCTTCTCTTTTCTCAAAAAATTAGATACATTTCGCGTCAATTGTGAAATGTATAAAGAGGTTAAAGAAACGTGTATTATATTAAGAACAGTTGCGAAATCCATTTTTTTGTGTCTCTAAAATTACACGTCCCACGACAACGCTGAATTCTTCACCTACAACCCCTAGTAACTTTTCCGTATATATATATATTCGTATTTGTAAGACTCCCATGAAACTTTCGCGGCAACGAAAAATCGCAATTATTAGACAGTCATTTACATAGGAATAGAAAAAAAGAAGAAAAAAAAAAGGATTTTTGTGTTAAATATGAATGCGTCTATTTTTTCGTAAATTCGGCTTTCGCTTGCGCTGGTGGCATTTTTCATGTAAAATAATTCAAAAATGGTTTTCTATTTTGTTGTAAAATTGTTTCTGCGACTGAATATCCTTCCTCGCCGATATTATTATTTCACACGTGCAGATGCTTTCAATTACCTTAAAATCAATTCCGCGTATTCCATACGCTAATTGCCGGCACCGTAAATCGGTAACGTAGACGCTAATTGCAAAGAAATTGCATTGTAGTTATTTTTCGGTTCAAGAGTATGTTATTTTTTTTTTTTTTTTTTTTTTTTCATATTAATAAAAACTCGATCGTGTTGAAATTTAACTTTGAAAAAAACGGTGAGTCTATTTTTTTCGATACAACATCGACTACTTTTAACCTTTATAAATTTATATTTTCTATCCAATTTTTGAGAATTTAAAAATTTATTTGAACGATGAAACTAAAAATGATTTAAGACTTCTTATATTTATGTAATAAATTATATTTAAAAAAAAAAAAAAAAATCTAGGCAATGGAATTTTTAAAAAATTCATCGACAAAAACGTAATTTACAAAAATTTTAAATTTTGGTTCAATTATTAAAATTATATTTAAATCATAGGTAGAATTTTTTACCGAGTGACAACTAGTTATTTTGAGTATACTTTTTGTGCGCTTTGCATTTTTGGAAATAATTTTTTTATTGACATTTATCGCTCTAATTAATTTTACATTGTTCGGATAATGTATTTTTCGCTTATTACTTATTCATTCGCAGTCACTCTACACGATTATTGGCCGCTACAACGTTACGAAACGTCTTAGGAACTCGTAATTTGGCCGAAATTTTATCAGATCGTGCTGCCATTACACATACTATGCAAGCGCTGTTGGATTCCGCTACCGACCCGTGGGGAATTAAAGTAGAACGCGTTGAAATGTAAGTGTACAAGTTTCCAATTTTCCGTGACGTAATAGATAAAATTGATAACAATTTTGATGATTTTTTGTTTAAAAAATCTTAGCTGTGACCTCTTCAAGTGCAGCGAATAAAAATCGGTTATTAAAAATTACAGTTTTGAAAATCTGCCTTTTTACATTCACCGATATATAAACTTTTATACGGTATAAATAAATTTTTGCAAATGGAATATTATAATTTAATTAACGAAGCAAATATTCAAATCAAATAATTGATATTTAAACGAAAAAAAAAAAAAGGAAAAAAAGAATATTTCCAATTTATTTTGAGGAATATGGCATTTGCTGCTTAGAAATAATGTTATTAGTTAAAAGTATATAAGTGACATGTGCTTTGGAGTCGATACCACCTCATATTTTTGGTCGTATTGAGGGAAAAGAGGAAGAACGTTTTTATTGCGACTAAAAGTATGGAATGTTGACTTTTAATAAGCGGGTTAGCTTTATTTACGAACTATTAATTATATTTCGACATATTGAAAAGGGTCTTGAACGCACTGAGCAAAATATTAATTATGGTTTTATAAAACACACCTTATTTGCCAACTTTATCTAATATATATGCAATACCTGCATTAGTCGACTACGCTCGCTTAAAAGATCGCCAATATTGAATGAAAAATACAGTTAAATAATGCGGGGTGTGAAACTGGTGAAATAGCGAAAGCTTGGAGATAAATTCAAGAAAGAACGAAAAAAGAGATGCTATTCGTTAAAAATTTCTCCTATATATCGAATTTTATGTTAAACGTATTTAAAAGTTCGTAAATACATTTTTATTAATATTGGTTTCTGAATAGCAAATTATAGTAAATTATTCAATATCGGCGAATGGGAAATGTGTTTTATAAGTACTCGCTAAAGTATTTAAAAAAAGAATACCCAAGTCTAATTAATAATTTTCAATGTTTTAGTAATATAACCCGTTTTCACCAAAATTTAAATTAATAAGATAAAGTTTAGTGTCATTCGTCTTTTTATTTTATTTTTTTGTTTTTTGTAAAACAAATATGGTAAAGTGCTTTTTATATGTTCTGTCCAACTCCATTTCATTTTCATTATTATAATATATTACTTTTAGATCATATGTAGATTTTATATTTATAAACTTTTATTTTATATTTCTTTCGAATACTGGTTTTTGTGTTTACAACTAATCGTTAAAAGGTAGTTAGTTCGACAATATAAATTATTAAAAATTTCTTCGTTATTACCAGTGGCATCGTTTTAATATTGTGCGCTTCATCGGATAAAAATAATATCGGAAGTTCTGTAAAGTTACAAGTTTTGCTCGCAGTTGTACATGTGTTTGATTTCGAACAGAAAGCACTGTTTATGCTGGTACCAATTCTGAAATTTTAAAAACTTTATGCGCGTTAATAATTTTCACATTTTTACGTGTAGTCTTTTTAATTTTATCACATTTCAAATTTATAGTGTAAAAAAAAGGGAATATATTTAATATGTGCACATTTCTCATATATCGAAAATATGTACACTCGAAGATGTTAATTATAATTTTTCTTAAAATTCTTTGTATATATTTTTCAGTTATGCGCATTTTTTTGTGAATTTTTATTTGTTAATTCTATAGAAAGGATGTAAGACTTCCACATCAGCTACAACGGGCTATGGCCGCCGAAGCAGAAGCAACCCGTGAAGCTAGAGCCAAAGTAATAGCCGCGGAAGGAGAAATGAAAGCTTCTCGGGCACTAAAAGAAGCCTCTGATGTTATAATTGAAAGTCCTGCCGCTTTACAGGTAAGTTAAATGGATTGGTAAATTGTAATTTAAAATTTTTTAATAATCAGCGATTTTTTTCAACTTCCAGAAGACGGCAGTTATTGTAATCGCTTTAAAAATTTTACATTATGATTTCGAAAATGGACAATCTAAATTTTAAAATAAATTTTTCTATTGGTGTATACGAGTATTCAGGTACGAGCATGCGCGTGAATAATATGTATGTCAGCCGTAGATAGAATTTCGTGACGAGTTGGAAAGTTTGCGTTTAAACAAATGATACAGTAGATTTTTCGATTTTAAATACATTTAATTTAGTAGTTAATTTAAGATGTAAAAAAACTTGTTTAATTATTTTGTAAAAATTAATAGTGTGAAATCGATTGATATCAACCGACGCGTTTTGACGTAAAGTATACCGAGTGCAATTTTGAAAACAAAAAAGTGGAGCAATAGTTTTTAAAAAAACATTTAAAAAAAAAACAGTTATAGATTAATTATAAGTGTTTGCTGATGTATACACTGTAATCCTGATTGAGATCAAATTTTGTGAAAAAATATTTATATAATACGTGTACATAATTTGAAACTTATTCAATAACAGTATTATCCCCCCCCCCCCCCCCCCAACAGTATTTATGGCGAAGTATTAAGAATAATTTTAACCAGCAATGGCGTATATAATTTAAATTTTAATGTTCGAATAAAATTGTAAATGTATTCCTCATTATATTTATTGGAGCTTCAACGCTGGCCTTTGCGCTATATTGTATTTACAACATCGTCGTGTAGGGAACTAATTGTTTATCTCTTCTTGAAATGTACCACAATAATGTGTAGTCGTCGTAGAAATTGTGCATGAAATGTGAGTCTTTGATTGTTGTGATGCGTAAATTATAGTGGAATGGATGGTATTTATTGTTTATAAAAGATAGAATGCAATCGTTGAGTAATTTACCAGTTTCACTCGATGATGCTGGTTTTAATTTGATAACTTTTTTCAATGAAAAACAATTTTCGCCCAATCCGATTTATTATAAATCTTTGTTGTTTTAGCTGCGATACTTACAGACATTGAGCACGATATCAGCTGAGAAGAATTCGACTATTGTGTTCCCGTTACCAATCGATTTAATATCGGCCTTTACCGCACATAGAAAACAATAACGATTTTCTCATTTGTTTATTTATTTAAATTTATTAATGAAATATGCACAAAACTATTCTTGTATACATTTTTTTTTTTTATAAAAAGGACACATTTTCTACGGTATTTATTATATATATATATATATATATATATATATATATATATCTCGTCACGTACACAATTCTATGTTATTTTTAAAAAATTAATATTAAGTTCGATTAAATATTATATGCTTATTTATTAACACTATGATTTAGGCTGTTGTTAAGATTTATGCGATTTGAGCACAGTTTATTTATTATTGTATTATTTATTTTTTTAAAACAATTTATAATGCTGGTTGTTTTTTGTTTTACTTTTTTTATCATTTTCATCATTTTCATCATTTTCATCAATAAGGTAGCGTAGATTTATATTATAATGCCCGCAAGTTAACGGTGTATATTATCTTTGTCTCTGTTAATTGCTATTCAATTTTTACAGTATAAACGTATGTATGAATAATTGTGTTTAATTATTTTTTTTTAAAGATGTATGATCATTTAGTTCAAATTCGTTGGCACTTACATTTTATATCTGTGCTATCTAAGTTGTTTGATTTGTATTTTTAATCGCTTTATTTTTATAGGGATATTAATTTATTTTATCAATTAAATATATATAAAAAAAAAAAAAAAAAAAAAAAAAGTTCACATGGACTGTTTTTTTAACTGTACAACTCTTATAGTCTCTCGTATATTCCCATATAAATATATGGAAATCGAAAAATTTATATCAAAATTTCTACAATTACCGTGCGCACAAAAATAAAGTTTAATGCTAAAGTTCCCTGTAACTATCAGATGTTTACTAAGAATGACATTTTTACAGGGGTCCACTTCTAACGTTAAAAATCGTGAAGAAATCATAGGATTTGTTCTTTAAAAAATGGGGAGCTAGAAATTCCTGCAACGGCAGTGAATACAAACTTGAACTTTCGTCGTAGGTCCTCACAGGCTATTAGAAAATTTTTTTTTAAAAAATAAAGGCGTTTTTGATAATTTCGTGTCCAACGTTTGAAATTATCGAAAAAATCAAAGGTACAAAAAGTAATTTGGTAACATTTAAATTTAAAAAAAAAAAGCGAGCGAACTAATAACCAGGATACGTAGATGCATGTTGAAAATGTGATAATAGACCGTAAGATAGCAATATTAGTTTTTGCAATAAATTTAAATATTTAATTTCATTGATAAAAAAATGTTTCTTTACATTTTTAACCTTAATTTTCTATAATAATATATGACTGTTGACATATTATAACACTTGGCAATATTAAATGAGAAAATCTGCAGATTTACGTGAATTTTTGGCTGAGTAAAAAGTGTATAATTCGATAAATCATATTCATTAGTATGGTTTCATTCCCATTTTGTAATTCAAATAGTGTCTACGCCGTATTTAATTTATATTAATTCGTTAGTTCGATCTTCGCACGTTCGTACATTTGTATTTTGCTAGATATAATAATAGTACATTAGTTTACACGTATTTTAATTCTAGCTTAACACACGCCTGGAGTAATAATATATTAAGAAGACGGAAAAGTAAACTTTTTTTTTTTTTTTTTTAAATTTCAAATACCGTTACATAAAGCGAAATTGTAATTAATATGGAATTAGAAATTATTTCAATCGGCGAGCTAGAAGTTTCTCACGAAGTATTCAATATGTTTATGGTAGCATGTGTCTATTTTTGATAATTTGGCTCTCTGCTCAAATTCGAACTGATATTACTTGGTATATCTAACAACTGGCAAATTTTTAAATTATTTTCTTAGACACGAAGTACCTTACACTGCTAATCGCTACTTCCCAAATTATTCTAGTATTATATATTGTCAATGCATTCTTTTACGGTACTACGGATTCTTTTCAGTTGCAGAAATAGCCCTATTACTTAACTGTTGCAAGTGTAGACTTTCACATTATTGTGTAGGCTATGCGCGGCTCAGCAATGTTCGTATTACTTGTATATAACTAATGTATTTTTCTTTGAATTATCGTGGTTTGCGCGGTAACTATTGTTACTAATTGTACGACAACTACGATTCTGTTAAAACATTGCCAGCTATTATTAATAATAGTTATGTTACTTCAACACCAGGCATCTGATTAATTTCAAAATTTACGTATCATATGTTAATGCAGCAAATTCAGTACTCTGCAAAAGTAGATGTAAGAAAAAAAACTAGAATCATCAACACATAGTATTCAACTTCTTTTTGTTTACACAATAATGTCAATTAAAAAAGCAAAAAGGAATTTAAATTTAATAACAGTTGAAGCCCGAGGTAGTGGAGTCGTAAGTAGATTAACAGTTTATAGAATGATTGAATGATGTAATAAAATGGCGAGGAATGAAAAAGAGATAATTGGTAGTGTTCAAAGCTAAGGGACCTTCAGAAGTAATGCTGAATTGACTTTAATGAATATTTCGATAACAAAAAAAAGTACGCAATTACTTAAAAATGTCATAAATAATGTAATTCTTTTTAATAATATTTAATATATTTTGTTAAACATCTGGCAACACAATTTATTAATTACTTCGTATATTAGTAATGTTCGATTGAAAAATGGATTTCTTTAGAATATTTTAGAAATGTAATTTGCAGAGAAAATATCGACGAATCCCGCAACAACCATACAAATCTTCAATAATATGGAAAGAAAACAAATTTAATTACTTTCAATCACAGAAGAACAAATTCGAATTTACAAAAATACGGACTCAAGATTATAGAAAAAGAACAGAATAGTCGAGTGTCTTAATAGATAAAAAGTTGAAATTGTCAGTTCAAGTATATAAATAATAAAATTACAAAATTTACGAATATCGCAGTCTATTAGTCGGGAGTATAATTTATAGTGAAATGTTAAAGTTTTACAAAAATTTCAAACATTTTTAACGTGTGTAACGATGGCAATCTAATAAAAGTATATAAAACAATGAATTACACAAAAGCCCGAGTATTAACCGGAGTACTACACCGTTAAACTTAGAAGGACATATCACAATATTTTCAATCAAAAATAAACTACAGTAGAACACACAAATATTTGACATCACAATGCAAACACGAGATTCAGAATAAGGAATAAAAGTCCGACAGCAATACAACGTAAACAAATTATCAATAGCCAACATGTCGAAAATTTTGAAAATTTTTAGTTAAATCAAAATAGAATAACTAAAAGTTTCTTTCCGTCAATTAAAAACCGGTTCAGTAACAGATGCTACATACCAACCACAACATCTATCAGGACACGGAGATTTTAAAATCTACCTCAAAGTATTCATCATTGCGGAGATGAAAAATTTTATTAGTTGTAATGAATAGGACAGTTGTAATACATTAAGTATAGAATTAGCGGTAAATTACAGCGAACTGGTGATGAATTTGTCAAGAAAGAACTTAAGTCTCAAAAAATTAATATTAACCTATATTAATAATAAATTATGTAAATATAATTATTAAAAATTGTACAATGGAGTGGGAAAGCATTGATAACTTAATTGGATGGTATCCCTCGTACTGAATTAATTTGGAACAACGTACTTAAAGAAATGTATTATAGAATAAGGGGGAAAAAATAATAATACCATACATAAATCCTTGCCAACTACTATGGTTTGTTGCCTCGAATTGTGTTTGAAGTTTTTTTTAATGATACTAGTAATATAGCCAAAAAAAGTTTAAAAAAAACAAAACTGAAAAGAGGAAATAAAGTAGGAATACAGAATTTTTCCCGTAAAAAAGAAAAAAATGAAAAATTTAAACAGGTATTTTAATTAGCGGACGAATATAGAAAAGGAAACTGTAAATATTTGAGCAGCACAACAGTTAGTGACATACCGCTGAAACTATTAAGTTTATGAAATTAAAAATTCGCATGGAACTCAACGGTCTGGTGTACTTACGGAAAATTATAAATCATTCTGCAACCAAAACCATAAAACATCGAATAACTGAAATGCCAAATGGAAATTTACTCGTATGCCAAAGATATGGAATACGATATCTTTTTTAAAAATTCAGATTTTAAGTGGTAAAAAGGAGTAAAAGCCGTTTTTAAAATAACCGATAAAGTGACAAAATTGAAAATCATGCCATAGTCCATACCAACGGTGCTTATAACGGAAAGTTTAATGTGAATAGATACACTGAAGATATGAAAATACAAAACACGAGGAACACCATCTATTTTGTTTTTTTTTTTTTTTTTTGTTTTTTTTTGAAATAATAGTGATATATTCTTTTTAATTTTTTTTGATCCAACAACTAGGAAAGTTTTAAAATAAGAGGTTAAATCGAGAGGCGATTAGAGATAGATAGAATCATTACGAATGCTGATTTCGTCGAATCATCTGATTTTTCCCGAGTTATATTTACTATTAAAACAAAGATTTCGATTTTTTCTCAGTATTTTCAGAACATCAACTGGTATTATGTCCGGTCCCATTGTATTTTTTTTTTCGCCATTTTTATGCTTTGTTTTACTTCTTCAATTACGATTGGTAGTCCTAACACTCCCCCAGTGGTTCTCCGTTTTTACGCCGTGGAATGCATTTTCGGTACACTGTTTCCATAGTTTTAATCTCTTTTCTTTATTAATGACTACCTCTTATTTATTTGACACATTATTATACGGTTCGATTAATTTTTTTATTTTTCTGTACATCTTTCCCTATTTCTGGGTTAATGCTCTTATTTCCTGTTTTTGAACATCCTTCTCTTTTCTATCATTGCAATTATTTCGTTTATCGTGAACTTTTGTTTACATTACGTGCAATTTTAGAAATTATTTCGTGTATTATGCTTTTAATTTTACTTCAATGATTCTCCATGTGTGTGCTACTTATCAAACTTACTTTCCATTTATTCACTAACGGCATGCTAGTTATTTTTTAAGGTATTTACCATCTAGTTTTCGAATTAATATTTTTGATTCTAATCTTTTTATACTTTTATAATTTCTCTCAGTAGATTGTGGTCTGTTGCGACGACATCTGCTCCTGCTAATGTTTTCGGTGCTTTGATCGCATTGCTGTGTCTTTGATTGGACGGCAATATAATCGATTTGATTCCTTATAATATTTGCCTTCTGTTCGTGAAATCTGCAGCCCCGTGTTATTTGTTAGTCACCGAACCGTTCAGAGTATAGTAAACCTTATGAATTCCACTTATCGTGTAGAGAGCACTTGACTTGTTGGAAGATGGTACTTACCGTGCACTACAAGACGTTTCTGTTTCAAACACTGTTCTCATAAAATTCGGCATCTGTTCGCCGTTATTGCTGATGTTTTCTCAAGTAGGTGATCCTCTGTTAGAAAACTGTCGTGATAGTTTCGCTGCGGACATCAGAATATAAATGAGCAGCCAGTGCAACGGTGCAACAGTGTACAATGAACGTTATTTGCACGCAATACCTAACTGTGCTTGAGGACATTGTTTGTTCAATATCTGGTCGCTATTTACAACACGTTCATCTTACACGAAAAGAAGCTATCATTCATCGTAGCTAATCGTGATTGCTCGAATGAGCTTATTTTCTGCAGTTCGCAAATTCACCGGCGATATATCCGCTGTAGTTTAAGTAGCCGCTGTTATGCTCAGCGTGGCCGATGCCGATGCTATAACTGAGATTATTCATCCGCTGTATATGCTGACAACAGTAGCGAGATCGTTTCATCCGTATTAGTCAAAATGCGAATAGCGCGGAATTTAACATTTTTTCAAGTCTCGCTTTTATGATAAGAGTTGTTATGATGATCTAAGGTTTCTCAATGATCTAGATCGCGTATGAGTCTGTGGACGTTAACGAATTGTGATTCGTGATTATGTCATATGTAACTTTCGAATTTTTGGAGTTGTTACACCAGCCTACTGCTCCTGAAATCAAGACGAAGGGCGGAATTCTAGTATCCCGGGTTTGTTGCAGGGACGAGACATGTGTATGGATTGTGTGATGTAACGATTGCGGCTTTGGAACCATTAACGAACGCGACCATATTTGTAATTTTTATTAATCTTACTGTGTAAACTAATTTTATTCAGAATCAAAAAGCCTCATATGAAATACTATAGAAATTAATTAATCAGCAACGTTTTCTGTTCGTGATGCGTAACTATAGTTTGCGGTAACTAAAGTAGGAAATAATATTTATAGTTTGTATACTGTCTACGTGGGTCGTACGAACAGATAGGATCAATGCATGTTTATCCTTGTGTCGTCGACATCGCGGGATTATTGTTTCTTTAGGATTAAACATTTTTTCCAACTTCCAAAAAGAAGGAGGTTATACTTTTTTTTTTTTTTTTTTGTTTGTTCGCACGTAACTCATATTTATATGGACCGATTTTACTGATTCTTTATCCATTAGAAAGAGTACCATTCAACTTAGGTTTCATGTGAGTAATTATGAAAATCGGTGAACATCAAAAAACATGAAAAAATGTGGTTTCTTTGGATAATTTTTTTTTATTAATTTTTATTAGTATAACAGAGGCGATTAATTTTTTTTTTTTTTTTTTTAATAGGTTCGTCTGTAAGGACATTGGCCCAAGAACAAAGGAAACAAATTGCAAGAGACTCCGATCTTTACATGATCAAGGATAGTCGACAAAAAAGAATCAAGAGTCTGGACAACAGAAGGAGAATGAAGGGAGAGAATGAACGAAGCACTGTATGGAGTGGGAATACCAACTTGTAAAAGGGAGGAGTAGAAATGGCGATTAACTTAAAATACTGCCAATTTTCCAAATTACCATGGAAATGTAGCTTTGTTACTGACTTTCAAAAAGAAAGAGGTTACACCGCGTTTTTTTTTTTTTTTTATTGTTTGTTCCCGTATAACTTATATTTATATGGACCAATTTTCCTGATTCTTTGTCTACTAGAAAGTGTACCAATCAGACCATGTGAGTTCTAATGAAAATCGGTGAATATAAACTGTGTATTTGTCAAAAAACGTGAAAAAATGTGGCCTGTTTAGATCATTTTTTTTTCTTCATATTTTTTATTAGTATAACAGAGGCGATTGACTTGAAATATTATCAATTTGCCAAATTACCATGGGAATGTAGCTTTTGATGTTTTTACCGTAGAAATGTAGTTCGAAATAAAGAAATTGTTTCTTTTTTTTTAGCTTAAAATATAGAGAATAATAAGACAAAAAAAAAATGATTTTTAGCAAGAAAAAAATTCAAGTATAATGCTAAAAATTGTAAAATAAAATGCTCTTTTTAACAAAAAAAGGTACCGATACTTGAAGATTTATTATAAAAATTTAATAAAAATGCATTAAAAAGTAAAAAAAAATATTCGTTAAAAAATATATTTCAGAGTGATAGAGTGATATTATTGTTGTAATTCTTATATAACTTTTAACTTTTTGGAGTCGGCATCAAATTCATATTAAAATAATATTTAAAAACTGCATTCAACATTCATTAAAATGTTCCTAGATATTTTAATATAAATTTGATGTCGACTCCAAAAAGAATTACCGTAATATCACTCTAACTTATATCATTCTAAAATATATTTTTTATCGGAGAATTCTTTTTACTCTTTAGTGCATTTTTATTAAATTTTCATAATCAAACTTGAAGTCGTTTTTTTTTTTTAACATTTTATTCGTATATATTCGATGAAAAGGGCTCTGTTTCTATGGGGACGAACGATTAAAATAAAAAATAAAAAATTGTATCGGTATAATAACGGAATTGGCGGAATGATCAATTTCATTATCATAAAAACATGTACCGATTCCATCATCAAATTATTAATTAATTATTCAATTGTTGATTAGTCAGCGCTTTGCCGACTTTAAGTTATTCGAGTAAAATTTGAATGTAGTTAATTGTTAGTCAATTTTTTTATCAATTTTTCCTTAGTTAATATTAAATAAAGCGAGTGTGTCGGCGAGAAGCGAAGTTTTTTACGTTTTTCTGTGCAAACGTATAATGGTAGAATTTTCTCTCTCACGTCCTTCCGAATAAATGAGACGAAATATTAAAAAATTACATAATTATCTATTTATAATCTATGGCTAAAGCGGCTAAAAAAATGAAAACAAATAAAATATTAAAAAAAAAAAAAAAATCGAATGAGAAAAATATTATACACTATTAACTGGTTAATTCTGACGAACTTAGTTGTCACATATTTTTGCATATTTCACTATAGGCTATCCTAAAAACATAACATGTTAGAACATTGCATTTCATCAGCAAATTTCCTGACATATCAAAAAATTAAAATAACAAAAATTACTGATAACAACATTTAACACTTTCTTTATTTTATTACCGCTCGAAATAGAAAGAAACCTTGTATTTATGTGTTTCCAATTATGTCGCCGACGAAAGTCTAATTTAACTATTTTTAATCCGAAAGCATGGTCGCGTGAAAATTACTTTTATTCAGAATAAATGTAACAATTATCTATGCTGGCGAGCGCTTTCCTATGCTAACTGCATTTGTTAAGATTTGATTATTTGATTGGTATCATCCATTAACCATTCGTCTCAAGTTGATTGAGTAGATTATTGACAACAGATACATAGTTATAATATGCCGTATTTTAGAATATGGGAAAATAAAATTTAATCGATTCACCAGAAAAAATCATCTCCCCCCCCCCATTTTCCCGAAACTTCGGATAGGGCATATTTATTTACTAAAAAATATTAATTTATTATAATAACGGTATTAATATAATCCATCCAATTAAGTATTTGGTATTATATTAATTACCATTTTACAGTTTTTTTTACAATATCTACTATATTTCTACTACCTACTTAATATAAATGTACATTATTTTTCCGGAATTTTATTTCTTCAGTTGTAAATTTGTTAAATTCATTAAAATAATTTTGAACAAGTTGTTTAATATCATAATTACAGAGTCTATTATTATTGTTATAATTGCAACCTTGCAGTATATGAAAAACATCATCTCTAAAATTACATATTACACAGTTGTCAGAATCAGATATCTTAAATTTATATAAATATACCTTAAATAGACCGTGCCCTGTTATAAATTGGACATTAAAAAAATTTGGCCTGTGTTGATTATTTTTAAATCTATCTATTATACTTGGAAAAAATTGATACGCTATTCCATTATAATTATTCCATATTTCTTGAAATTTACTTATATAAAATTTATCCATAAGTTTTTTCATTTGTTTTACTTTAAGTAGTTTATCCTCATATTTAAAAAATGGTGTCTTATATATTACGTTATTAAACGGATGATCTATATTAATATTATTTTTAATTGCGAACAAGCTTATATGTTTTTGCAGTTCGTATTCGATAGGTAACATGCCTGCGATAACTATTGCAGCCATATAGCTGGTAAAGTTCTGTACGCTTTAATCAGTTTAAAGGCAACCTCTCTTTGGAAACCTTTAATTATGTCTTGAAATCTTTTAGTCCTTAGCATATCAAAATGAATAATACTGCCGTAAATGATATTTGGGACTATTATACATTTATACAACATATCATTCCCTTTTTATAATTTATTCGATTACTATTGTTGAAAAGTTTGTTGAAAATCGGCATGAATTTGTTAATTTTATTTCTCACACAATTAAAATGATTATAAAATTTTAAATTATTGTCTATAATAACACCTAAGTATTTAATTTGCGTTGCATATTTGATATTTAATCCGAATTTCATTAAGTTAATTGATTTTTTATTACTTTTACTGTTAAAGAGAATATGGTTTGATTTATTTTCGTTTATTTGAAGATTAAATTCCGTGAGCCATGTTTCAATTTTAGTGTAAACATTGTATATTTTATTTGCCAACATTGTTTCATTTTTATCTGCAATAAGTATGGCAATGTCATCTACGAATGTGATTATTTTTATATCGTTTGGTAACGGTAACTGGTACATTTGTGAAAAAATGATGTTCTAGAGGTATGGTCCTAACACTGACCTCCGGGGGAAATCCATAACAATTTTTTTTTTACTGTAAGAACTGTTTATCTGTATGATTGTATGTCTATTATCGAAGTACCGATTTATAATATTTAACAAGCCATTATCTAGTCCTAATTTCTTTAGTAACTCAAGCAGTTTATTTAGGTCAAGGCTATCAAAAGCCTTCGTTACATCTAGGGTGATTAGACAGCATTTTAACAATTTATTTTTAAAATTTTTTATTGTTTGAATAATATTATATATTGCTAATTCTGATGATCTACCTTGTAATGCACCAAATTGGTTTTTATTAATTATATTATTTTTGTTTGCAAAATCTTGTAATTTATTAAGTATACATTTTTCGTATATTTTACTAAAGTTTGATATTAAAGAAATTGGTCTATACGAGCTGGACGACTTTGGGTCCTTACTGATTTTAGGTAGAATAACCGTCCTCATTATTTTCCACCTTTCTGGGAAATAATTATAATAAAATAATAAATTGATTAACTTGTCTATTACATCAGGATATTTAATATTGAACTTCTTTAAGAATCCGTTTGAGATTTCATTCACTCCAGTTGATATTTTATTTTTAAGGTTCTTAATTATAGTGCTGATTTCGTCTTTTTGAACTCGGTTTTTAACATCATTATTTACTATTTGTACTTTGAAAGGTTTAGATTCTAAATATAATTTAGAACTTGGTAGTTTTACTTTATCACTGTCAGAGTAAGCAGGTTTATCTAGCGTGGGTATGTTAACATCTTTATTTTTACTCATTAATATTTTATACTTTAATCCGAATACCGATTTGTCACTTATGAGTTTTCTCCAGGCTTGCATTTTAGCTATTTTAATTTCATACTTATATTTTTTAAATTTATTCTTGTAATTATCATAATGTACCATTTTTAAATTTAGGTTCTTACAGTTTCGATATTTCTTATATGATTTATTAACGTTATATTTTAGGTTTTTGTAGGCTTGCATTCCACCAATAGACGGTTGATTTTTTTTTAATTATATATGAGTGCTGTAAAACGGTATTTACATACCACTGAAATTCCTCTGACCAATTATCTATAGCACTTACCGAAATACATGAAACTTTTAAATCTATTTTATATGCAAATTTAGTTATATTTTTCTCTAATTTATGATAATTTATTGCTTTAACATATTCTTTATTATCCTTGTATATTGGTTGAAAATTAAAAAATATATAACTATGGTCACCGTGGTTAATTTCATGAGATACCTTCCATTCACTAATTAGATGTGCGATGTTGTTTGCAATGAGTGTTAAATCGATCATACTATACTGATTTTTCCGTTTAAACGTATGTTTATTTTTAATATTTAATACCTTTAAATCATGAATTTGTATTAAATTAAATAATTGTTTTCCTCTAGGGTTATTTACTTTATCCTAAGATAAGTGTCTTGAGTTTAAGTCACCGAGTAATATAAATTTAATGAAGTTATTATTTCTAATAAGAATTGAAAGTATTGATATGACAAATTATTAGGCGGTATATATGTTAATATGAAATTTACTTTATCTATTTGGATTACTAACACATTGTATTCATTATGTGTACGTATACAGTTTATTGGGGTACCGATACGATAAATAATTTGTAAAAAAAAAAAAAAAAAAGTTCTATAATTAATGGGTACATAATTATTGGCGGATCTATCGCAAATAAACGTAACATCAATATTTTCCGTAATTATATTGCTTAATAAGATATCTCTTGCTAACTTACAGTGGTTTTCCTTGTACCGTAATATTTTGAGCATTCTAATTTCTAGACATTTCTGAAATTATGTGTTTTCGTTATTATTTTCTCTTTTAATTTTATTTATTATTTTAGTAATTATTATTTTAATTGATCTATCATTTATGCTTTCATGTGTATACTGCAATTGTGCGATAAGTGCATCGCTGTTTATCTGTTCCAACTGAAATAGGTCTTTAATGGTTTTAGTTACCCGTTCATTTTTATTTATATTTGTAATTAATAGTAATATTTGTTTACAATTAAAAATTACTTTTTTGTGTTTGAATTGATTTTCGATTATTTCTTTTATCGTTATTAATGCCTTTTCGAGTAAGTTATCCAGCTCTGTTTTAGTTTTTTTTATACCTATTTTTTTTTTTTTGCCAGTATTTAAAGTGCTATTTTCTAAATTTTTATGATCATAATTTGCATCTTTGCTTCTATTTTTATTTTTCTGCTCATCTGGAAAAATGGCCGGTTTCGCTTTTGGCTCCTTATCGACCGCAACTTCCTGTCTCATGTAATCCGCGACTGCTGTGCTGTTCCTTTCGATCTCCTCGGCTGACTCCTCTTTTTCTTCTGCAATTGTTTTTCTCGTCTGTGCTATTAGAAGTTCTCGGTTTTCCATTTCCGTGTCATCAAGTGAAGCTAAACTCGACGCATTCGATAAACAGACGTTCCCAATCAAATCGTTATCATCATTAGTTGTCGTGTTTTCTGTTGTTGTCGAGTGTTGCCTTTTTCCTAAAAAGCTTACCTCTTCTAATTTGTTATCGCTATTCTCCTCCTTCTGCACGATACGAGTTACCATCTAAGTTAATATAAATTCTAAAATTTTCACCTTCATACATAATATCGGTATACTCTGGAGTTACCGCGCTTTGATTTAAACTATCTGGATCTTGTACTAAGCCATATACCGGAAGGCTGTAATGTTGCTGACATTTATATGTAACGCAATACTTCGCCTACATTATTTTCCGGTGCAATGGAAGTTTGCGCAAATTATTATGATTGCGAAACCGGGCAAAAATCCGCATGCTGCTACGTCTTATCGTTCCATTTCCTTGTTGCCTGTTATGTCGAAGGTAATGGAGAAATTGGTATTAAATAGATTGCAGCCATACCTATATAATATAATTCCACAACATCAATTCGGTTTCTTAAAACAGCACTCCACGGTGGATCGGCTGTACAGAGTGGTAAGTGTAATAGAAAAAAGTTTGGAAACAAAAAATGTGTGTACAGCGGCATTTCGCGATGTCCAATAGGCTTTTGACAAAGTTTGGCATAATGGTCTGTTATATAAATTAAAAATTCTGTTACCAACTAGGTTATATCTCTTGTTGAGTTCATATCTGCATAACCGATATTTCCAGGTGCGCTATGAACACACGTTTTCAGAACTATATTCAGTTCAAGCAGGAGTGCCCCAGGGATCAGTTCTGGGACCCACGCTGTATTTGATATATACAGCAGACTTTCTTGTACCGGAAAATGTACAGGTAGCTGCATTTGCTGACGACACGGCATTACTTGCGTCACATTCAGATCCGAAGATAGCAAGCGACAATCTTCAGAAGGCCCTTATCGAAGCAGAAAGCTGGTTTAAAAAGTGGAAAGTTCAGGTCAACGAAAGTAAATCGGTAAACGTTCATTTCACAAATAGAAAAGTCATAACCCCAACTGTTAGGATAAATGGACTGGAATTGCCTGTGAGAACAACAGTTAAGTACTTGGGATTACACCTAGATAGTCGTTTAACATGGAAGCAGCACATTCAGACAAAGAAAAGAGAAATATGTAGATATTCGTGTTAAAAAAATGTACTGGCTTCTAGGAAGAAATAGCGTTTTAAGTATTGATAATAAACGTTTGATATACACAAGTATCTTGAAGCCTATTTGGACCTACGGAGTACAGCTTTGGGGTTGTGCTAAACCTACAAATCTGAAGATAATACAGACCTCGCAGAATAAAATCCTTAGGCTCGTAATCAAGGCGCCATGGTATGTAACAAATCAAACTTTGCATCAAGATTTAGGGATAGCGTATGTGGCAGATGTCATTAAAACTCATGCCCGAAGACACGCAGAAAGACTTGAAAGTCATCCGAATAAACTTGCTGCTGGACTGCTACATACTGCTAATGATAGGAGGCGGCTGAAGCGTAAGAAACCTCATGACCTTGTTTATGGTAAAGTTTATCGGGTAATTACTATTGGGTACTTCTCCTTTCATGCTAAATATTTCCCTGTTAAGAATATTGCTAAATGGCCTAGATGGCCAGTTTGTAATACAATAACAATTTTAAAAAAAATAGTTTTTATCTTCAGTTTATTTAATTCGTTTTTTAACATCGAATTTGGTACGTGTGGAGATACATTTTATAAAATGATTCTTCTCGCTGGATTGATAAGTTTCCGTATTTTCATTTCTGTATTGCCGATTTCAATAGTACTGTGCTTCTTTGTTAATTTATCTACCAATTCTTCATTTTTTAAATAAATACAGATTCTGTTGTTAGATATTCTGGAAGCGAATAGAATATGATTCGCTCCGACAAGTTGTCCGACTGTAATTATGTAATTTTTGTTTTGTTTATGGCATGAATTATAATAGCTTGCTTTCTGGTTGGGAATTTTTGATGTTGTAAAATCTCACTATAATTTAAAGTTTTTGTATGTTGTTGAGATGGCCCCTGCTGGGCCATCGTAGTGTTATTGTTACTTATGACTTTGTTATTCTACTACTATCTATGTTGTAAGTGATTAAGAAAATAAATATATTCCTTATCTTACCCAATTTATCCATGTACCGCCGTGTCGGTACTATATCGCTGATAACGCTTTGATAAACTGAATGCGAACTAAACAACCGTTATTCTTACTAGTAAACATTAGAAAAAAAGAGAAAAGATCATCTTAGAATTTCTATTTTTATACTATTTCTAGATGAACCAATTTCTCATGCTCAAAGCGAATTTAGTCAACGTAAAAGCTTACTGATTGGTAAAACTGTTAATTCGAAGTCAATCTGATATTAATGAAACAATTTGTCGTGATCTTTCCGAAACCTATAGGATGCAAGAATGGGGAAAACCGTTGAAGGTAAATAGTATATCATACTCTCTACTTGCCAGCGTTATGAGACGCGAGTACTTCAAAATTCTAGCTATGTTGCCTTTTAGAGCGGCTCCAGCCGAGAGGTGTTACTCAACGCTGCTGGGACTGAAAATGCTTTTCTGAGAAACTCGATATCTGACGAACGACTCCAAATGAAATATTCGTAGAAACACTGATATTTTCTCATGGGCAAGCGTAAATTCTAGATGGAAAATACTGCCAAGTTAATTTTTCGTAATATTTATGGTATTTTCGTTTGGCATACCTATTATAGATACGAGTAATTATTGTTTTCATCGCCTACTCTTAAATTCAACCGATACCTTCACTTCCTCATTTCGATAAATGATAAGTTACTTTATTCGGAACATTTGAAATGTTCTATTTTTCGCATTATTTTATGTAAAACGATTTTGATTTCCTGCACATCATTATACTTTTTTAAATTATATTCTAATTTTTTTACATGCAACTGTTAGATTTTTAATAAAACTTAAAATCCACACATCATGTACTTAAGTATTTTAATTCTCTTCTTTAAATAATCAGTTTTTAAAATTCATTCCGCATTTTCAAGCAATCCGCGCATAACCACGTACAACTCCATTTACTATAATTATCAGCATACGTATTTTTTCTTATTGTTGATGGAAGTTCGTTTATGTAAATTATATTAGTACATAAATTAAAATGGTGAACATTTCAAGTAAATATTAGTAAAAAATACGAGGATGTTATTATTTATAAAATAGACACCTGAAGGAAATTTTTCAAAATCTCCCTTTTTTATTTCTTCTATAATTCTGAGCAGGGCTTTGGAACAGGCCTTTATTTTTTTTTTTGTAATTAAGCTGTTACGTTTTTCTCGAGGTTTTTATGAGTACTAACGCTTCTCGTTTCCACTAAAAAACACTATTTTAAAAAATTCATCGCTTTATCTTCCAAATTCATAAAAAATGGTTCAATTTTTTTTTTTTGAAATAACTGTAAAGGGTTCCACAAAAATTCTAGTTGCGTGAAAAAAGTATTTGCATTGTATGGATAAGTGGACTTGTATATCAGGTAAATCGATGAAATAACCGATTTTTCTGGCACACAATCATGCCTTGACGCATTTTATGGCGATGACGTAAACGAAAATTTGTAATAAACGTAGGCGAAATTAAACTTGTTTAAAGAAGCGTCATGCTGAGAATGCCTATTGCGAACTTTTGTGCTACAACTTGGACCAGTACGTAAAATTACTTTAAATGTTTTCTTATTTTTAATTTTTATTCGGAGCAGATATTCAAAGAAGCATTAGATCAGATTAAAAAAGGAATAAAAATAAACGGGGTAATAATAAATAACATAAGATATGCAGATGATGCGGTGTTATTAGCAACAAGTATAGAAGACTTGCGACAGTTAGTGGATAAACTAAAAGATAAATGCCGACAATACGGTATCAAAATAAACACCTCTAAAACCAAAATAATGATTATAAATAATAAGGAAATAACAACTTCAAAAGAAACAATAGTATATGCACAGCCAATACAACAAAATACTTAAGATATTGGATTAATGATAAATGGGACCCTGACTACACCATTAAAACTCGAATTGAAGCAGCAAGAAGTGCATTCCAGAAAGTACGAAATTTGGTGTGTAATAGGGAGCTGCCGCTAACAACCAGATGGAGAATAACTAAATGTTATGTGCTTCCGGTACTAATGTACGCGGTGGAGACACTAAAAGCGGCATCCATAAACAGATTACAAGCATTTGAAATGTGGTTGTACAGAAGGATATTAAAAATACCATGGGTCGATGAAGTTTCCGATAAGGAAGTGTTGCACAGAATGAAAAAAGATATAGAATTGATAGCTTTGGTAAACGGAAGAAAGTTAGAATACCTAGGACATATAATTAGAAGTAATAAATATGAGCTATTAAAAACTATCCATCAAGGAAATATTGAAGGGAAACGGGGCCGAGGAAGAAGAAGAACGGACTGGATTAAAAATATGCTGGTATGGTTGAATATCAGGAAAGTTTCAGAAGCCTTAAGGATAGCCAGCAATAGAGAACAGTTTTGTCATATGATAGTCAACATCCTTCGAGGAGAAAGCACCTGAAGAAGAAGAGTTTAAGGAATATACTCGTAAGTATGATTTTGTTACGGTCAAATAGCGAGCCTTCCGTAGTGAAATTTATTGAACTTTTAAGTTTTTGACGGCTTCACAGTTAAAGTTTCAAACTGTAACATCGACTGTGTTTATCGTTTTTATAAATATATACAAAAATGTTAATGATTTTAATTCGTGTCTCGAAGAATAGGGGCGGATGATTCTTTGAAATTTTTTTTGGGAAAGGTTCGTTAAGGAGAATTTAGCGACGTTTCGCTACCTTTAAATAGCATTCTTCCCCTATCGACATAGAACGGGCTGGAAAAATAATAATTATTATTTGTTTTTTTTGTTTGGCCTGACGCAGAACCATTTGGCCGTAAAAATAATTATATACGTATTATACGTGGGTTCCTTCAACTTGCATCATAGCCCAGTTATCGTTTATGAACTTATTTGTTGTATTGCTGTAAAATAAAAGTATAAATTGGCTATCAAAAATGTTCGTTTTTTTTTTTTTGCATTTTTTGCTTTTTTTGTTCCATACTTTATATCGCAAATTTGTTACGTTCTGTGGATGGCTATGCATTTTTAAGTCTTTTTAAATTTCGTTTTTTGACGGTTCTCTTTTTCGTGATTTCGCTCGCTCAGGATAGTGCTGATTAAAAGTTATAAGAGCAGTTTGATTGTTATTTTTTCCGTGCAATTTCAAGTTTATACATCAAGCCGTTCTAGAGGTTCAGACTGTTTTTTTTTTTTTACTTTGCCTATTTGTCGTAATGTTATATACTTGATTTAAAGGCCCTCAGAGATGCCAACCACGAGATCCTCTGGAATTTGTGGGTTTTAATTTATTTTATTTTAATTTATTATTATTATTAAATTAAAATTTATGTTTTATTTTAAACGATATGTTTTGATTAAATGCCTACACTCATTAAACGGCCGACCGCTGAAAATACAACTATTAAAATATATGTATACATGAAAATAGTGACAACGATTAACGAAATAAATAAAAATTGTATGTAACACTCTGCTGCGGTTGCTGGATGGTTGTTAATAATCTTTTGTTGGCAGGCGAGCGTAAGTTGGTGGTTCAGCGTGGATTCCTGTTAAATGCGGAGAGGGCACGCGACAATCGACAGTGAAATCCTTTATGATTAATTAAAACGTTATTAATTACAAAGAAAAACCGATTTTCAGAGCGATCAGGTTGCTCTAGTACCTTTTTGGATCGAAATTGTTTCAGTTACCAAGCGGACTGATTCTTTCGTAAAAACGTTGACCTATTTTACGAATAGGCGAATAGTTTGACGATTGACCGAAGACCCCGAATCAAGACTGACTTCTTTCTTTTCGGATGTTTCTGTCTTTTTAGTTTTTCCTTCGAACAATCCCCCTCACCGCTGAAGAAGACCCGTTTCTTTGCCGATTGATTATTGCGCGCGCATCCGTCAAAGGCGGAATCAATCTCGATGCGACAACCCCTAGCCAGTAACCGACTCTACGTATTCTCTTTCTCTCAACACGTTATAATTAATTTTTTATGTCTCTAGTTTATTTCATTTTATATGTTTTGTTGTAACTATGTAATGTATACATTACACTGTACTAACTGCGTCGAACTATTAATAAGTAAAGTAAAGTAAAGTAAAGTAAAGTAAAGTAAAGTAAAATAACGTAAAATAAGTCCCATACCGTTGACAGGGCATCGGAAATTGTGGAATTAAGCTTTTCATAATATACTATAAGCGTAATGGATGTGAAAAGAATATTGGGTACAATTCCTTTTTACTCGGGATCCGACTTTACTTTCCCAGATTTCTCTGGTATAACCGATATTCAATTTCAGATTAGGTATATTTCTGGAAGCGACTTGGATCCGGAAACGAGCCAAGTCTCAAAAACCTATGGCACCTCCGGTTTGATAGTCAAGTTACCTTAACCACTAGGCTATCGCGTCAAGTGCGTAAACTATTTTTGCGTCGTAGCAGTGTTTTCCCCCCTGTTGGCGGGGAGCTAGAATACGCCATCTGTGAGCCTGCATGTCGTAAGAGGCGACTAAAAGGCGGCTGCTGGTGGAAAGCTCCCAGTGAGTGATTCCAGCAGTGACGGGATCGAGAGTAGGAGAACGCAAGGGATGAAAAACCTTGCAATGTTCTACGAATATTCTTGAGGGCCGCAACAAAAGCTCTCCCCCCTTTCCTTTAACCCCAAGGAAACCTACTGCCTTGTAGGAATGGTTTTAATCCAAAGGCTAGGAGAAGGATACTCCAAAATTAAACCCTGGTGGCGGGCAGCAGTATCCACCAGTACCGGAAAAGATCCTGATACGGCTTATTGCGGAATATTGCAGGCGCCGGAGGCATAATCTTTACAACGGTTGCAATAATGCGGTGCAGAAGGCAAATGGGAAACCACTGCACTACATTTCTTTAGAATAGTCATCATGGAGAAGAAGCCAACAAAAACGTACCCGAGTCCTGGGCGTCCCTTAAATGGGACAGGAGTGCGAAGAATCCCCCAGTTCGACATGATGAAAGATATAAAGATCGGCACATGAAACGTTAGAACACTACTTGAGGAGGGATAGCTACGAAACATAATCGTGGAAATGACGCGCCTGAACGTGGCAATCCTCGGAGTATCAGAAACTCGCTGACCTGATTCCGGCTATTTGGTATCTAACGACTACACAATTTACTACTCTAGATCTGCGAATAAGGCTCGGCATGGCGGAGTTGGAATCATCATGAAGGAAGAGCTCTCCAACACCGTCCTGAACTTCATTTCACCCTCAGAAAAAATAATAATGCTACAGATGCAAGGAAAACAACAGATTAGAAGAAATATCTTGCAAGTATATGCGCCAACGGTAGACGGAGATGACGATGAGATAGAAGATTTCTACAGTAAGTTAGAAGAAGCACTCTCGTTTATACTGAGAATCACGACAATACGATGATTATGGGCGATTTCAACGCAAAAGTAGGGTGCACAGCAACAACCCACGTCACTGAACAGAGCGGACTAGGATCCAGAAACGAGCGTGGTGAACGTCTGGTGCAGTTCTGCCAAGATCAACAGCTGGTCATTATGAATACATGGTTTCAACTGCCAAAAAGAAGGCTCTACACGTGGAAGTCACCTAAAGATGGACACGATGGACGCATAGTTCGCAACCGAGTTGACTTTATCTTAATAGGAAAACGCTTCAGAAACTGTGCTCAAGCCGTAAAGACTTTTCCTGGAGCAAACATAAACTCTGATCATAAACTTATTATGTGTTACTGTAAAGATTCGTCTGAAACGGATAGACGGCAGAGGTCAACGAAGACCAAAGCTTGATACTACAAACCTGAGATCGCCCGAAATTGCTGAAAATCTGAAAAAATAAATAAAGAGCCGCATGGAAGAAACGGAACCAGAAATTGCCGACCAACACAATGTTGAGGAGTATTGGAGACAACTAAAGAACGCCATCTTACAACCAAGTAAAGAAATCCTCAGTGCTAATAACAAGAAGGCGATGAAACAAAATGAATGGATGACCGATGAGATCCTGGTACTGATCGAGCAAAGAAGGAAACAGAAAAATAAGAATGAAGCGAAATATGCTGACATAAACCGAAAGATTCGAAGAAAAATCAGGGAAGCCAAAGCGAAACACCTCGAGAAAGCCTGCGAGGAAATTGAAACCGATGACTTTAATCTCCACAAACTGATTAAAACAACAAGCGGTATTTTTCCCGAAAAACAAAGGCATCAACTTCTACGGGATAAGAATGGAAGGCTCTTATTAGAAAAGGAAGATAGCTGCAAAGAATGGACGATATATATACATCGAAGAGATTTTTAATGATATACAAGCCGAGCCGATACGACAGAATGAAGGACAGGATTTGACCGGACCAAGCATACTGGAATCTAAAGTGGAACTTGCTATCAAAAGAGCTAAGAATCATTAAGTACCTGGACCTGAAGTTCTACCGGCAGACATACTAAAACTCGTCATAGATACCAAGGGTGTCAAACTGCTTACAACTCTTCTGAATATGGTATACTTCACCCTCGTCCCAATACCAAAAAAGGAGAGGTTGTCGGGCAAGCGAAACTGTACATATAAGGTGAGGGAATAGAAAGAGTAACACACTTCAAATCCCTAGGAGCCTGGCTGAACGAGGAAGTAGATGCGAATGAAGAAATTAAAACGCGAATTGAAATAGCACGAAGCGCGTTCATCAAAATTCAAAAAACCGCTATGCAGTCATCACCTAAATAAATCACTGAGGTTGAGGATACTCCGCTGTTACGTCCAAAAGTATGAACCGTATAGAGGCTTTTGAGATGTGGTGTTTACGAAGAATGTTAAAAATTCCATATACTGCGCGCATTACTAATGAGACGATACTACAAGAGTTCCAAAAAGAACGGGAAATCTTGAAAACGATCAAGCAAAAAAATTTGAATATTTCGGACATATACTGAGAGGACCAAAGTACAGAATGGCGCAAACGATCATGCAGGGTAAAATTGAAGGGAAACGCCGCATCGGCCGTAAACGATTATCGTGGCTGTGCAATATACGGCAGTGGATCGACAGGAGCGTTGAGGAACTTTTCCGACTCGCCGGCGACAGGGAGGCCTACAGAAGTGTCATCCAGATGATCGTCTAAGTTTGCGAACATAGCACCAGAAGAAGAAGAAGAAGAAGAAGAAGAAGAAGAAGAAGAAGAAGAAGAAGAAGAAGAAGAAGAAGAAGAAGAAGAAGAAGAAGAAGAACAGTGTTTTCAGTTGTATGCGAATTTAAAGCGAACTATTCTCAACAAACTCGTCTGCTTGTTTATAGGAGTTAAGTTTAATGAAACTTGAGTTGGTGTGTAGAATTCGAAAATACAAAAATTAACGTTATTTTTAATGCTGAAATTGAATGTGTAATTGTAGTCTTCGTCTGATACGTTTTCAGGTGTCCAGCGTGTCGTGAAAATGGAAAGATAAAAAAAAAAAAAAACAGCGATGAAAATACTATTATGCAGAACCCGGAGGACGAGTTGGTTTCACTTATTATCGTACCTGAAGTTGGGTGTCGGTTTTTATTCAGATCTAAGATTCCGAAATCATTATTATAACTGAAAAGCGATATTCTTACATAGTTGAAATGGTTAGAGAGATATTCTGAATTTTGAGAACGGGATACAAATGATCTGCGGAACCCGGTTCGTGAACCTTTCTGGAAAAAAGAAGTTTAAAAGATATTTCAATTGTGTGTCGAAATGCAAAAAAAAAAAAGTATCTTTAAATCACGGTATGGTGCCGACGGATCCGAAATTAAACACATCCTCTTATAGAGTGTCGCCGCATTGAAGAATGTTCTCTATACATATACAAGCCAAAACAGATCCAGCATGAAATAATACTCGCGGTGGAAGTATTCAACGTAAGTTAATGATGAGAGAATTTTAATTGCTGCCGGAACGATTAGCTTACGATATGCTGTTTTGGAAAATGTTAAAAAAATTACGGCTCACTCGATTGCATGCGTTCCAGTCGTTATCGCGGATCATAACTCTTCAGAAGTGCAATGTCTCGAACGTTCTTATTACACTGGTCAAAGTTGTTTTTAAATGCTCATTCGTAAAGGAAACCTAATAACTTCTGCACGATGTGGATCCCAGTTCGGCCCCCTAATTCTCCTATTGGCAACTCATACTTGAGAAAGAAATTGTGCACACTCTGTTTTTGATAAACTTCTTTTATGAATATAAACTTTCGCGGGATACAACCGTGTTAATATTTTCGGTAGAACCCCGGTCAGACATATTTATTACGTGTGAACGTTTCGAACAGATAAACACTGTCCCCATCTTCGGAACAACAATGAAATGAAGCATGATAGAAAACGGTATGCATATAAAAAAGGTTCTAATCAAGTAGCTCTTCTGATTGGTCGACACTGGCGAATGGGAGGATAAAAATAGCGCAATTAAAAGCTATCGCGCACTGCCTGATTAGAATTTTTTTAAAAATATGTACACCCCGTTTCCTATCATCCTTCGTTTCATTGTTGTTCTGAAAATGGACAGTACTTATTCGTTTCGAAACATTAACACGTAATAATATGTCTCTGACATGTGGGTTTTACCGAAAATATTGACACGGTTGAAAACTTCTTTTACTTTCAATATATTATGCCAAGGTGTGAAGTATGAGACAGTTTTAGACGCTTGAAAGAAATTTTCTTAAACATTCTTGAAGAATCACGCTTATTAGTAGAGAGTATCTGGGATAAAATGTTCGATGAATTAGGTTTTTTGAATTTCGCGACGTGCCCGGCGATTTTTCAAAACCGGTTGTATGTGCTACGGGTAAGTGACATATTAACGCAACATCGAAGGGAACACTGTGTTTAGTTACGGGTTTTAAGAGAAGTAACTGAGGGTAGTAAATTTTCGAATTATTTCGAAGAAGTAAAAGTCACACTCTTCAAAGAAAATGGCAAAGTGCCGCGCACTGTTGAGAGGTAGGCGTATCACGGTTCTTTTGGACGTATGCGGTAAAGTTTGATTTTTTCGTCCCGATTTTGAAACACTGCCGAGAAAAGTTTGAAATTAGTTTCGTTACGATCCTCGGTATTCGTTATCAATTATCGGTAGCATTTCCGGACAGGGAACAAGCGCGACATCAACGTGTGCTTCTTGGTCGAAACAAACTTTGAAGTGTGTATACTTGCAAGAAATTTCCAATAAAAAGTGAGTCGGAATGTCACGATCGGATGGAACATTTCCAGATGCACGATTTCGGCCACAATTACCACATTGGTGGGAAAAGGTTTGTAGTTTAAGAGAACTTTTAAATTAGAACAAGCTCGGTTCGTCGGTTGTAACGATAATATTCGCTGCTGTTAATAATGGAGTGAAGAGTTGTAGACCATTTTGCACACCGTGCGATGCGATGGAATAATGATCAGTTTTTGTCGATTTACGTAGTATGCTGCGATGAAGTACCTTTGCAGGAAGGTAATTTTAATTTAGGAGAATATATTTGTCGACATTTATCGTAAACATGCACTATTTTATCTTTATCGGTTAGAACTACGTGATGTGAACGTTAAAAACTTCAATATTTCTTCAGATCTTTTGAACTTGTCTCGCCCGAATAATGATGCTTCGCTTTTAGATTTACTTACATTCCTTTTTATTTTCATTAATTCGGTAGATTTATAAATCGATTGATTTTTCGAGCATTCCCCGCACTATCGTCTCTGTTACAACTGTGCTTGTTCATCATTTAAAACGAACTTCTTTTTAAATTCAATTGTGCAACTATGCTCATATAATATGCGGTGTAATTTACATTTCTATGTAAATTATAAATATTTCTTAAAATAAATTTAACTGAAAAATTTAAACCGAATTTCATAAAACAGGTAAAAACGTTTATTGTCTAAAATTACGAACTAACTATATATGTACAATAAAAAAAGAAGAAAAAAAGTTCACAAGTAATACTGAGTTACAATATAGTCTCGGCGCTTAGTCTGCATTATAACTATACGGCGGTTCGTAGCGTACTTTTATTGCTTTTTTTTTTTTTTTAGTTTATGATATTCAAACGAGGGAAAAAAGCACGAAAAACCTGTAGCTATACAATTTAAATGGAAAGTTAGAGCATTACAGCGTTGCAAAACGGTCGAGTTGTTTACAAGCTATTTTAAGGGGTAATATCGGAGAAGAAGTCACACGGAGAATGCCGGCGTGTGTTTTAGATAATCTCGCGCGGCTTGCATCGGTCGCACTGGAAGAGAGTAACGCACACTTCGGGTGCGTGTGTTTTAGATAATCTCGCGCGGCTTGCATCGGTCGCACTGGAAGAGAGTAACGCACACTTCGGGTGCGTGTGTTTTAGATAATCTCGCGCGGCTTGCATCGGTCGCACTGGAAGAGAGTAACGCACACTTCGGGTGTTTTTGTTTTTTTTTTTTTTATTCGTCCGACAAAATAATCGAGTTTCGCACCATCGATTTACTGTGTACCTGTATGAATTCACCGCCGGTAATAATTTCAAATTGTCGTCCGTTGAGTCGGCTAAGGTTGTTGAACACTCGTGTTATTAATTACGATATGACTTACGATGGTTGCGCCGCTGCTTTCGGCCTTCTGTCTACACTGCTTAATCGGTGTAGTTGCCGTCAAGATGGTTCCGACCAGTAGTATCGCGGTCATCGCCAGATTCGATTCGAAGTCGCCTAATACTTTGTACATGTTCCTATAAGTAAACGTGAATAGGATGCCGAAAACGTGAACGCAGAACAGTAATACGCTGCTCGAGATGCACTCCGATATCGGGTAAGTAGCTTCTATGCATATTTGCACACCGACCGAGTAATATCCCATTATCGAAAACCTGAAATGACAAAACGGCCTGTTAAATTTATATCGAACTCGATTGTCGGCAAGTTCGGGGCCATGTATTCGGCGCGGAAAGGTCTCATTTTAAACAGCGACGAAGGAACCCGATTAAGACGGAGGGTGCCAAGCCGGAGTTGTTGGACGTTGAAAAGAGCAGGATGAGCTAAATTTACCGAATTAACTAAGGATTCGTCGAGGAAATTTATATTTTAACGTGTGTCAAAATGAAAACTACGTTCACTGTTTTTTTTTTTTTTAGGCGTTATAGATACAGGTTGACAGTAAACGGGCAAAGTTCCCTTGCCGAAAATGTTCCTACCATAAATACCGCTAAGCCGTAACTGCGCTCTTCAACAAGCAGAGCGCCTTGGTCGGATTCATGAATATCGGTCTAGAGCGAGAAGGCGAGTATCTAGAAACCGGATCATTTGGCTAAGTAAATTGATGACGGAAAATCAGAAAAACGACGCATTAGTTATTCCTTAACACAGACATGGCACGTGAAGAATTTTGTAGAAATGCTGTGTATCCATGAAATGTTCTCAAACGGGGAAGCATTAGGCAATGAATGTGAATATCCGCAGCAGTGCGGATTAACGGAACGTTTAAGCCAAAAAGAAATACACGCAATATTGGATATTAAAACAATGTGGAAAATTAGAAAACTTAAAAACCGACTTGATAAGAATGAGCACATCGATATATTGGGAATCCAGATGGAGGGAACATGGAGATTTATGGAGTATAGATTACAGGTTTATTTCAAGAGAAACAAGGGGTATAACGTCAAAAGTATACAGAGTTACCGAATAAACATGATATACGGATGAGAAGTGCCAAATTTGATATTTATTCAAAATAGACGAACTTTATTACGAAACAAAAGAGGTCTCTTGTTCTGAAAGATAGAGAAAATTTAGTAAATACTTGAAGACCGGATCGCTGTAGTTTGAGAAGAAAAGTTGGGTAATATTACAGGAAGATTCGGAATGGGAAATAGACTAACGACTAATTCAATTCTGCCATGAGACCTCGCCATTACAAATACGCTATACGATTAGCCAAAACGAAAAAGGCAGACGTGGATTTCTCCGGGAGCTAAAGCGAGATATCAACTAGATTATATATATTTTAGTTCGACACAGGTATAAAAATCAGGTAAAGTTACGTAAAATCTAGCCCCGCGGCGCGCAGATATCAATTACGATCGTATTCCCGGCATAATGACCAGCGGACTAAAACTAAAACGTGTAAAAATTAATAATCGAAACAAAAAATGGAGTCAATCTCTAAGATCAAAAATCTTAAGTCGTCGTTTTTAAACTGAGGAAAGAATTGATATAACTAGTGCAAATAAAATGAACGGATAGTAATGGAATAAACGGGAATATTTCAGAAAAGAAACAAACGAAGTAGTCTGAAATCATTTCGGAAAGGAAGCCAATTTACACGAACCATGGATGACGAAAGAATTAGTACGACTAGCGGATCAGGAAAGATCAAACTGGTAGAGTGGGAAAATTAAATGATAATAAAAATAGAAAAGTAATTAAAGCTAAAGAAAATTGTATACACGATAAATGCAAGAGGATATTGACAAAAACGTAAGAAAATGGAAACGTGGAAACAGCATACATGGAAATACAGAAACAATTCAACCGGTGATTCAAAATAATAAGTAGCATTAAAAATACATAGTAACAGAAATATCATCATAGAAATAGATGGAAATACAAAACCGATGGAAAGAATATAACTGAACAAGTCCATGATGAAACAGCTAATAAACCTAGCTTATGTAGATGTAGGATGTCAAAAGGTCAGGCATTTCGAAACATGAAGTTAAAGGTGGATAAGAATGGTAAATTTACCCTGGAGAGCTATCGAGTTGATACTTAGGTGTTAGGTGGGTACCACCGAAGAACATTTGTGACAGAAATTTCAGATCCCTCATACCCCTAGTTTTTGAAAAATTAATTTTTTGCTGAAATGCAGTTAATTCTTTTGTTTTTCAAGCGTAATTTAACCGATTTTTAAAATTTTTCGGTATGCTGTAGACACATGGGAGGGGCATCTTAGAAAAAATTAACAACCCTCTTCCACGATATTTCTCTCTCTCTAAATTACGCTTTCTAACATTGCTCATGTTTTTTACCGATGAAAATACACGGACATAAAAGATGAAATTGGCATTTTTAGATATATTTTAGATTCCTAACTAACATACATTTTGATCAAAAAAATTTTTTTGCTGGGTCATGGTCAAAATTAACAAAAACCTAGGTTAAGTGAAAATTTTATCGAAGCTGTTTATGACACGATACTTACATTCAATCTATATGCTGCTTATTCCAATGCAAGACCACGGACAAGAGGCACCGATTCCCCTGAGTCCTCTTATGAACTCTTGAAACACCTCAACCCGCTAAAATCGAATCAAAAC
The DNA here is from genome assembly GCA_039619475.1 of Icerya purchasi. NCBI lineage: Eukaryota > Metazoa > Arthropoda > Insecta > Hemiptera > Monophlebidae > Icerya > Icerya purchasi. Next base: position 248,602,279 of record CM077116.1, read on the forward strand.
GCGGTATTACAAATGTACACTATACTTAAGCAGACCCTCTAAATGTATGGAAAGGAATTCATTTATTTCAATACCTAGTAAAAATAAAATTGGAAACATCAATCCTCGTCGCTGTCTTCTTCGATCACCATCTCAGGTTCATCGGTGTTGAATAGCCCCGGATAAGAATTTCAGCTGGTTAAAAGTTTCAGCCGGTCTCACCATTTTGGACCGGTAACGGCTGTATGCTGGATAATAAATAGTGGCTACTGCGGGCGAAAAAGTCGCTACATTCTCATCCGACAAGATGAACTTGAAAGTACTTTTTATCTTTCTTAAAAATTCGTTACAGATACAGAGAGCACTTTGCCTCAATTTGTCTAGAGCTCGCACCTTTTTTCATTTCTCTTAAATTCTCTATATAAATAAATACATTAATTAAAGTGTCCTATAACAGGTGATGAGATGTTCGGCCTTTTTCTTAATTATCACAGATGCCGCGAGACTACATTAAAATTTCGTCTTAACGGGAAAAATCAACTTTACGCCGTACAGGATAAGAACACTTCCTGATTGTCGGTCGATAAGATGATTTGGATCTGCTTGTGAAATAATGACAGATCATATTCTGCAAACGGTCTGAAACAGTGTCGAAAGGAAGTCTAGTTAGTATTCTGCATTATTAGAGGCACAAATTTTAAATATATCAGAAGGCTGTACAATAAAAACGCGTGTGAAATGCTGAACGCCTAATTTTGTTACAACTCCGTTCTGACGACAGATGCATGATTGGTTCACATTTGTCGCAGTTACAAGAATTGTTCGAGAGAACATTTGAATATTACGTTTTTTCTCATTGCCATTTGAACGTACTTTTAACGTTTTATGATCAAGCGGAATAATAGCGACGAGTTTTCGAATAAGAAGTTAATCAGTTAACCGCGACGAATATGTATTAATATTATACGTACCCAAATAGAGCTGTTGACAAATAAACCAAGATTACTTGTTGCGATTTCAGAGAGAGGCTGTACATCAAAATGAACACGCATGAAAGTCCATAATAAAAAACCGCAGTTTCCCTGTGCATCAAAAAAAAAAAAAAAAAAAAAAAAAAATAAAAATTAAAACGAAACAAAATTGAATATGTTTTAAATCGGGCTTTATGATAATTTCATATCTCTATTATTAGTCTGTAAACGACACACATACACACACGAAAACATATTTTTAAGTATTACACGTAGCTTGCTAACTTAATCCTGCTGAGGAGGAATTCATCCACTATGCTCTGTGCAAGTATAAATCGGATTACTAATTTCGGAATTAACATTTTCAACGGTTTTTCGCAGCTGAATGTTTCTCCCACATTTAGAAATATCCGAAAAATAATTGCTCAGAGGCTCTTTCGTTCATTTTAAAATTCACTCGAATGCTTTATGTTAGATTTTTTTATTTAAAAAAAAAAAACATCGGTGTGAATAAATATCAAAAAAAGGAAATGAAATAAAACAAACCAAATATGTATATAAATAATGGAGTAATTTGAATTCGGTTCCAGAGTCTAGCAATTAAATAGAAAATAATGCGTTAAAATGAATTACTTGAATAAATGCGTTTTGTCTAAAAAGTGTCCACCGCTTAAGGAACCAATAATACCCAAAATCATAACGACGGCACCGATCACGCCCACATGATGTCCTTGATTCTGAAAATTCGGTAATTATTAACGAATTAATATAAGTTGTTTAAACTATCAAGTAAATGAGAGAAATAGTATCATGTATTCACTTTTCGTTCGTTTTTGAATAATGCATTTGCCCAGATTGGCAAGAAGAAGCTACGATGATGATGATAATTAACTTTAATTAAAAGGTTATGAAAATAAATCAGTTTTCATCATAAGTGAAATAATGGTGAGGCAATAAACGGAGTTTTTGAGATAAACAAGAGAGAATCTGGTTGTTCTTTCTCTATAACTGTAACATGATGACAAGAAGAACGGGTTCACTTATATATACAATTCTGCAGGATATAGGAAGACAAAGAAACAGAGGAAGATGTCCTTTATGATGTACTGATTGAATAAAATAAAGAACTGGACTTACAACAGAAATGACTACAAGGATAGCGCTGCGAGAAGTATAAATAAGTAACCTGTGACGTTTTTCATATTAATGTCGTTTTTGATGCTACCAAATGCCTTCGTAGTGTAATGAACCGAGAAGAGGACAATCATCGACCCTGTACCACTCGGTATTATTATAACTAATTTTTTTTTTTTGGAAAATTTCACCTTGTCAAATGCTATTTTCCACACCTAAAATGAAATTGCTCCCTTTTTTTCACCGTTCCGGCGAAAGAGTTTAGCTGCTCGCTGCGACATTAGCGAAAGGAAAATACATCAATTCGATACGACTTTAATCTTAGGTTATTAAACAAACCGGAATAAATTAAAAACAGTTTTCAAATGAATAATAAATTTTGAATAGCAATATGATAAAAGCAGTTTTTATAAATAAATAATAAATTTCGAATAAAACGATACGATCGATTTAATCGGCGAAAGAACTTTTTTAAATGATATGAATAATTTTCAGTTAGTATGGCAAATACGCGTACATCGTAGGATCAGATTTAGAGCTTTCGAATTTGTTTCGTAGTTGCAGCTTTCCAGCGAACAATCGATTAAAAGTATAAATATCACCTACAGAAAAATTATTTATTTAGATGCACAAACGCATTACACTCAAAAATTAACCTGCTTATCGACTAATTGCATCGGACGAAAATCGAGTTTTCTATAAAAAAACTATAATTACAATTAATCTCTCTGTCTATTGAAAAAAGTTCCTCCCCATCTTCGTTTAATTTCCACTGGTCGAAAAAATTTAAGTTGATAAATTAAGTAAAATTACTGTTTCCAACTATTTCCGGATTTTATTTGATAATAATATTTATTTTTGATGATAATATTAATTTTTGATAATAATATTATAATTTTACCGGTGTATAATTTTTTTCGTATAATTTTCATCTGACGAAGAAATGTTTAAATAAAGATGTTAAAGTGGGGCACATGAACATTTGGAATTCGCCTTAGGGAATAATATTTTCAGAAGATTTCGATGTAAAATATGGCTGATTATTGATCGATAAAAACATCAACAATATCGGCCTATGGAAGTGGTTGCTCTATTAAGGTAAAACTCCGTTTCATTTAACACGACTGCAGAGTGGAGGTAAGAGAACGAATTGAGAGAATAATACTATCAGAGGAATGTGAAGGAGGAGAGGATAGAGCCTGAAGGACGCCTTTAGAGTCCGAAATAATGAGGAATTGGGAAAGATCGCTTAAAGAGGAAATAAAAGAGATAGCCTGAAGGATGGCGATCGACCCGGCAAAAAAATAGTGCATAAGGAAGGAAGCCGTATATATATATAAAAAAAATGTCCCAATTTTATGTAACGTTTATTATATTCCGTAGGATTTTTGTTATTGTTATTTAAAAAATGTCACAATTTCATGTAACGAAATATGTAACGAATAATGTAACGAAAAAATGTCTTAATTTTATATAATGAAAGTTAAATGTTAGGATAGGATTTTTGTGGTTATGTTATTTTTTTTGTGTTGATGCCAGTAAGAATTACGTTGTAAATTTTGATAATTTTATACAAAGTATAGAAAAGAAAGAGACAGAAATAAAAGCAAGAAGGGTCAGGGGGAACAGCCCCTTGCGAGGCCAAAATGGCCGAGTTATATATATATATATATATATACATATATAGTTTTATAAAAAACATGTTCGTAACCACTTCCGCAATTTTGGTCTAGATACGGCTCTGTATATATACAAAAAATTATATGTGTATATATGTATATGGGCATACATTTTCCATCGCGTATATCTGAAAAAAATCAACAAACGTAAAATGTAGTGTAAGTACTACGGAAAAACATGAATGGAAAAAACTGCTAGCATAATGATATTTTCTTTGCAGCAATAATAAAATGAGAAAAAATAAAATGTCGGTGATCAAGGGTGAATGAATCAAAAATGAAAATAATAGGGAAACGAAATAGATGCATTCGACAAAAATTTTTTAACGCTTCATACATTTTATTTTAAAGACAGTTTTGGTACAGGGTCGTCAGGTTATGAAAATTTTTGATCGAATTTTCATAAAAATGTAATTAACATCATACTGAAGTGTACATTATAAATTACAAATTGGAAATTTTTTGTTAACTTGGGCGTGTTTTGAGGTTCGCGTTCTCATAATCGCAGTTACGTTATTTCCCAATCGAATTTTAACAGCACGGTTTTTAAAATGAAAGTTTTATTTAGTACGGTCGGTTTTCAAAAAGGTTCAACAGCGGTATACTTTGGAGAATTACTTTAAAAACCAAGCACATACGTAAATACATTTTCGAACTTGTAGAAATGTAGATGATGAAAGTTCGAGGATATACAAAACCGGATTTGTGTGTCTTCGGTTAATGATGCAGCGAAAGGCTGAGATTAATTTATCATAACTGTTACAAAATGATTTACATTAAGAGCAGAGTTATGCAGTTGGCCGACACTTACTCAACATCGAACATCGTCGTTCGGCTGAAAAAAAAATTATAGTCGACGGAGTGTTAATGTTGGAAAAGTATAGCTTACCGGATAATTTTTTAGGAACATATCATTTAGAAGAATAACAAATGCATTGAAAACACCGACGCTCATTCCGTAGGCGATCATCATACGAATGTTTTCCCAGTTGGAAAGCATTTGCACCAATTCCCGTTTCATAGCCGACTTCCTGACTTGCAGTTTTTGCAGCATTCGAGCGGAACTAGGAGGTAATGGAGGTGCTTCTTCGAAAACTAGAAAACAATAGTAAATAATCGAATATTCTCACTTTCATTCGTGTAAAAATTTCAAATACGATTTTAAGCTTAAAAACCGTCTTTCGTATAAACGACTAACTGGAATTATAGAATAACCGATATTAGTTTATTTCTCAAAGTGCTTTAATTTTTTATTTTTTAGCCTAGCTTTCGCCCTTGGCCAGCATATAAAAGCTTAAATATAACGTCTCAGCAATTTGGAATACGGATATTTTTTTTTTTGCTTGTGCCGTCCGTTTTTGGACGTCGTGACCAATCGGCTGCGTAGCCATTTTCCTCCGCTGATCCCTATCGTCCTCCATTTCTTTTTCTTTCTCTGTTTTTATATGGTTTTCTCTGAACTATCTGATAAGATCGAGGGACTTTAAACATCTCCTTTTTATCGTTGGCATCAATTTATCTTCTGCCTTTATTCCTAGTTTCTTCAGTATTGAGAAATTAGTTCTGTGTTTAGCTCATGGAATTCTAAACATTCATCTGTAGCAAGTCGAGTACTTCCAGCTTGTGATGCGATGTTGATTTCAGCGTTGAAGATTCCAAGCCATAATATACTATCGAACACATCGAAGTAGTCTTTGTTGGTAAGTGTCAAATTTTTTTGTTTAAAATTTAACTAGGTCTTCTCTTATTACCTCCCTCACACTGCCAAGAAACATTCCCAGTCGATCCCTCCAATCCATATTCGGAACAAAATAGATCTGTTATTCATATTTTCGTCAAATGAAATGGCTTCCGATGATGATCTAACCTCACGCGACAATAACCCCTACAAGAAATTTCATATTTGAAATAATATTTAGCTGTGGTAATTTTTGGAATTTATTTAATAGATTTAATTTCGTTACCAGATTTTAAAGTTAAATATTTATTATGCTTACATAATGCAATTGAAAGACATAAAATTGTCGTGACGACTGCAACTAAAACGTTCATGTTAGTGATTCCGGATCCGATAACATCTAGTTTTTGACTATCCTGAACCATAAGTCCTGGAAGCGCGAAACTAAGTAAGCTACCCAGCTGAAAAATGATTACAATTCTTAAAATCATTATAAATAATACTCGCTGCTACGTAAATCGCGTTGAATAGTGAGTCTATTTTGTTTTTTTTATTTCTTATTTTTTGTGTGTGTGGGGGGAGTGCTAGCGAAGAGAATAAATAAGGAATTATTTAAATTTTGATGCGGCTGAAAATAGACGTGATGAAGCCACGGAGCAAAATCCATCGCAGCTATGATGGTTGTATATCATCCCTGGATGCAGAATTATGTGGAATCATGTAGTCCAGCATGTCGAATTAAATAGACACCATTACTAGTGAGTACTGCTTATCGCAGGCTCTCACTGGCCTCTTTACATCTAATATGTCACGAGATAGTAAAAATCCCCAGTAATTGCAAAAATCCGAGATGATTTGTATAAGCTGCACGGAAGGGGATACGAAGTGTCGTTCCTATAGATTCCGAGTCATGTCAGAATACACGTAAGAGCGACGAAGTTGATCTTGCAGCACGCTCTGCAATATAATCAGCAATGACAGAGAATCTGCCTCGCCCTTCGACACTGTCCCATTCATTTATGAGCATGAGCAAACAAGAGTGGAGGTCTGAGTGGATGGCACAAAAAACTTTCCTAAGAAGCATTAAGCAAACCACTGACCCCTGATGGTGGCATGAGTAGGAAAGAATATTTAATTCTTAATTGTTTCAGGACGAGACATACTACTACGCTACATAACTGTATACCAATAGCCTCCCACCAACGATCTGTTCCGTATGTAGGCTGTCAATCGACCAACATTGTGGCACATCGGATTTTTGACTGTAAGAAGCTCGCACAGCACCGGAGAGCGCATAATATGGAGGTCCCTGTGCAGAGATTCTCTCCAACATTGTTGGCGCCAGAGTCAAAATTCTGATGTTCACCAAGGAAACTGGGTTACATTTGTACGTGTAGCTTATCCTGGGCAGTTAAAAGCAGAATATAGAAATGTAATAAAATAAAAAAAAATAAAATAGAACGGTGATATCGAGAACAGGAAGAGGAGTATTAAGGAAGTAGGAATTTTCAAGTTTAAATAGTTGAGAATTGTAATCAGACGATAAAGTGGATCACTTACAAAGAATAGAAGTACAGTATAGTTATTGTTAATACAAAGGTGAAATTCTAGGGTATTTCCTCAGAACCGCGTTTGTTTTCGAATGTTCGGCTTTTCCGGTTCAATGTCTTTGTTCACCTGTTAGTTGCTAGCTTTCGGTTTTCCTACTCCTTATATTATCTTTTCCTTTCAATTTCTAACCGTGATTTTCTTATTTCATTTCTTTTATTTCTTCTATTTCTATTCGAATAAAAATAATACTATGTAGCTTCCATTGTTGTTAAAGTAATGTTTTTTGCGGGCACACTAAAAAAAGGGGAAAATAAGGAGCGGTATTATGATCAAAAAAGCCAAATTGAGTAGACAGGTCCGATTAATTTTACTTTTATTTTTATTTGTTATACAAATTGTAAAACGTCACCAGCTTTAGACACTCCAAGAACGATATCGGAAGTTTTTTATGCTGTTCAGCTGTCGATAATTTATAACGCGAGCCGTTAATTACAGTCACTTTTAGAAATTAAAAAAAAATTTCCAAATCATTATTACGAGTTGTTGTTTTCATTGTATCTAGATGAAAGGTACTACGAAATCAAATATGGGGATGAAGTATCTAACATATATCCAATAAAGGCAAGAGTTTCACAATTAAGTGTTTTAGGACCGTTATTGTATCTTATTTTTACAGCCGATGTACCTGTTGATGACAGTTCCTTAATGGCAACTGTTGCTAATGACACCGCACTTCTGTGCTCTGACATAAGTCAAACAAAAGCCCAATGGTAACTTGTAAAGAGTAGCGAATAAAGTTATATCATGGTGCAAGAAATGGCGAATTAAAATAAACGAAAATAAATCAACACATATAGTATTTACAAATCTCGTCATTTAGATAGTCCGGTCAAAATAGACGAAAAAATACTGGTGAGTCTATATTAATTCGCATAGGGCTGAAAATTAGTATTGGTCTTAGGCAAACTATTACGAATAAAATATCAAAAGTCCCCACCGATTCCATGTCTGCTAAAAAAATTATTCAAGGTCAAAGGTCAAAAATATTAGTTTATGCGTTTTTCTGGTTAACAGTAAGTGTTATCATAAAATAAAAGTTGTAGATTATGCAATTATCTAAGAAAATTTGTTTTTATATTTTTTCCCCTACGAATTGTCATTTCTGAGATATCGCGATTCTAAAATTTAAAAAAGTCGTATTCTACATAATATGCACATATTTCCGCACCACCTGTGAGGTAGTGTACTTTGCGCATTTTTTTTGACGTGGTTTCCCCAGTAGACAAATTCCACGATCTATTGTGATTCAGTTTTATCAAATAATATTCTATTAATTAGAAAATGATACTACTGTAAACGATTAAAGTGGTCCGAGTTATTGTTAATTTGAAGAAAAATTTAGTCTGACTGAGAATGTTCAAATGCAACTTCAACAGTAATGTCTTCTTTATTTTCTTCTGCTTTTTCTTCTTCTTCTTCTTCTTACTGGATATGTGTAACTTGTTCTAATAAAGATGGTATCGTAGCCAGTTATTGCACGTAAAAATAAGATATGATTTTGACATTTTAGATTAACAGATAAACTTTTTGATGAATATATTTGTTTGTTTGTTTTTTTTTTGTTTTTTTTTTTTGGGTTCGTCTACGAGGACATTGGCCCAAGAACAGAGGAAAAAGGACGAAGAAACTTAGATCTTTATACGATCAGAGATAGCCGACAAAAAGGAATCAAGAGCCTGAATAACAGAAGGAGAAGGAAGGGAGAGAATGAACGAAGCACTGTATGGAGTGGGAATACCAATTTGTAAAAGGGAAGAGTAGAAAGCAGCTTGATCGGTTGCAAGAGATGCATACTCGAACATTACGTGACCAGGATCATACACAAATTGGATATTGGAGGGGTGCAATGGACAAAAAGGAGACCGTACAAGAGAGAAACGGAAAAGCGAGGAAGGAAGCAAACTGTGCCCAAAGCGCAGGCGGAAAATCGCAGAGATGTTGGAGAGACGCATGTCAGAAAAGTCAAGAAACCAGGGGAAACGAGGAAGAGAAGGCTGAATAGATAAGAAAAAGGAATCCGGGTTGGAGAAAAAGGAGATGTAGGAATCAAACCATAGATTGGAATGAGCAGCAGAAGACAGAAGGGTTATATTGGAAGAAGAGAAAACAGGAAGAAACCAACCGGAAGAGGAAGATAACCGAGCGAATGAATCAACTAATTCATTACCCTCAATTCCGGCATGACCCGGTATCCAATAGAAGTCCGTTTGGATTAAGTGTGAAAGGAAAAGATCATGAATCAAGGAGCGAATAAGAAGAATAACGTAATCGACTGAGTGAGGAGGAAGAGGAGATGCGATAGTTTGCAGCACGCTTTGAGTATCCGACAGGATAAGGATGTTGCGAGAGGCAGGAGAGGACCTGATAAAAAGAAGTGCATGCAGAATAGCGGAGGATTCCGCATAGAAGATAGAGAAAAAGGAGGGAAGTTTAAAGGACTCGAAATAATTTAGAGAAGGACAGAAAAAGGCTGCACCAACACCATTGGGTCCCTTGGAGCCATCGGTGAAAATCAAAAAATGATTAGGGAAAGAAGAGTTTAGATTCTGTAAAAATTCCGATCTAACAACATTATGAATGACAGATTTAGGAGGAATCTGAGAATAAGAGCAATTAATAGGATGAAGAAAAGAGGAAAAATTGAAGGAGAAATATGGGAGTTTATCATGAATGTAGATACACGGAGAAAACTGAACAAGACGGGCAGCGATAAGTGATAGAATGGGAGTTTTGTTGACAGAAAAGCGCCAGCTACGTAAGATGGATGAATAAGAAGAAATCAGAGGAGAGGAGGAAATCGGCAACCGTTTGATGAGGAAACGATAGCCCAAGAAGGAACGTCGAAGAAAAAGAGGAGGAATGTGAGATTCCGCGTACAGAGCTGGGATAGGAGTAAACTTTCGGGCTCCAAGGCAGAGACGGAGACATGCATTTTGGACCCGATCGAGCTTAGACAGAAGGGATCTAGAAGAATTTCCGTAAATGTGGGAACAGTAATCAAGAATAGAGCGGATAAAAGATTTGTAAAACATAAGCAGGATCACAGGATCACCACCCCAATCAGTATGAGAAAGGGATTTAATGAGGTTGAGTCTTTTGCAGGCGGACACGAATAGGTGGTTGATATAATCATGAAATGAAAGTCGACTATCCAGGAAAACACCCAAATAACGAAAGGAGGAACAAAGAGGGATTGGGCCACTATTTAAAACAAGGTTGATTAAGGAAGGAATAAAAGGACGCAGAGTAAAGACAACAGTAGAAGATTTAATAGAGGAGATGACAAAATGGATGTCGGATAAAGCGTCTTGCAATGAAATTAAGGAGTTTTGAAGTTGGGAGTTAGCCTGCGCGATATTGCGGTGAGAGGAATAAATAAGGATATCGTCAGCAAAGAAAAGGGAAGAGGAACTCAGAGACAAAGAAGCAATTTTAATGAAATAGATATTGAACAAAGTTAGGCTGAGGCAGGAGCCCTGCGGCAATCCACGAAAGATTTGTCGAGTAGCTTCATGAAGGGGAACAGAAGGAGTGACTGTTCGGCAAAGGAAAAGATTCATAATAAGGGGAGCAAAATGAGCAGGAATGTTAAAGGACAGCAATAAATCAAAAAGAGTAGGAAGGTGGACATTGTCGAAGGCTGCCGAGATATCAAGGAAGGAAGCGATAAGAAATTTTGGTCGATGAACGACTTGTAGACGTCTGCCAGAAATACAATAATACAGTCGGGAGGGCCGCGACCAGGGCGGAAACCAAACATATTACTAGGCAACAAATTGTAATGTTCAAGCCACCAAACAAGACGTCTGTTGATTAGGTTTTCGAAAAGCTTCCTGACATAAGATGCAAGAGAAATTTGGACGAAGTGAGGAAGAGTTGGGTTTAGGGATAGGAATAACGATGAAGATATTCCAAGATAGAGGAGTACAACCAAAGCGAAGAAAGGAGTTAAACAAGTTTAAGAGGAATCGAAGAGAAAAATCGGAAAGTTTGTTAAGAATAGAGAATGTAATTCCATCCACTCCAGGCGCAGAGTCTGTAGAATTCCGTAAGGAAGTTTCTAATTCCGTGAAGGTAAAAGGAGTGAGCAGAAAATGTGAGAAGGTGAAAGAGGATAGAATACGACATGATTCGTTAAAGTTAGGAACATAACAAGGAGTAATAGAGTCAAAAAAGGAGATTAACTTCTCATCAGGGAGATGACAGGCAAAATGATGAGGGGAAAGAGAGGACTTGAAAGCATTGGCCATTCCCCAAACCTGAGAGATAGGAGTAGAGCGAGAAAAGGAGGAACAGAAGCTTTTCCACGCATTTTTCTTTGCCAATTTAAGAAAAAAATCTGGCCCTAGCGTTGGCTCTTTTATGAGAAAGATAGTTAGTGAAAGATGGGCTAGAGCGAAAAGCTCTAAAAATAATTGAACTCAGATCAAAATCAGCCTTACAATCTTGATTCCACCACAAAGCAGAAGACGATTTCGCCTTTCTATGAGATGAATGATGGACAGGGGGAGAAGAACAAGTTAAGGAAAAAGAGATCGAATCAATGAAAAATTCATATTGGGAAAAACAATTCAAGGAAGCAGGGATAGAAGAGAGTGCGCAATCGACGGAAGAACGGAATTTAGTCCAATCAACTTTAGAAAGAACCCACTTCGGAAGATTAGGAGAAGAATGGAAAGACGAGGAAGAGATTTCATTCATTGAGATCACAATAGGAACGTGGTCACTTCCAAACGTGCCATCTAAAGTACACCATGAAACACTGAAGCCAACATTATGAGAGGTAAGGGATAGATCAATGGAGCTGAGAGAGGAGTGGCTTCTGATGCACGTAGGAGAACCATCATTGAGAAGGAACAGATCATTTTGAAGAATGAAATTCTTTAAGACTGTGCCATTACTATCGTAATCCGAAAAGTCCCAAAGAGGAGAGTGGGCGTTCCAATCACCACCTATGAGAAAAGGAGGGGAAAGGGAGTTGATTAAAGTTAGAAAGGGGAAATCACGTAAATCAAAAGTAAGTGGAATGTAAGCGGAAATGAAATGACAGGCCTTAGTAGAATAGATGAGAATTGAGATATGTACTAAGCTGGGAAAAGGAGGATTAGGAGGAAACAAAGGCTGGGGCGAATGGGCTGAAAACTGGACATTGTTCCTTACTAAAATTGCTGAACCGCCATAGCCATCGCTGCGATTGAAACAGATCAGCGAGAACCCATTAAAATTGATCTCAGAGGAGCTTAATAACCAAGTTTCCGAAAGAAGCGCGATACTAATATCATGTTCATCTAACAGACGTTCTAGGGTGTTTCTGTTAGCCTTAATGCTCCGGCAGTTCCATTGTAGGACCTTAAGCCGGGCGGGCATAATGAATTCTCAGATAGACGGAAGTTGAAAGAAAAAGAAGAGCATGGAAAAGTAGAACGTACACCAAGCCAAAGAAGGAAGGAAGGTGAAAAATAAGACAAGAAAATAACCATTAAACCATTTCCATATTCCAACAAAATAAAAAACGCAATACCGAGAAAAGAGGAAAAGGGGGAAAGGAACAAGAGAGGGAAAAAGACGAAATAATATAGCCCTCTTCGCTCAGAAAAATCTTTGCGCTAAGATAGTAGGATGTAGGAAGCAACAGAGAAGATAATAGCGGGATAAAAGGATTTTAAAGACATCTGGGAGAATGATCCGATGCCCATTGCAGTTAGAGTGTAGAGCAAAGCGAGCTGAGTAAATACCGTAACTCGTTGCAAAGGTCCCACTAAAGTGAGAATAATAAATAACTTGTTCGCAGTGAATCTCCGACTCGAAAAAAACGAGACAAGAGTACACTGCTGAAAGACAACCATAAAATGAATGTAACTGAGCCCGCTAGTAGTTTTAGCTACACCAGCATCAGTATATTCAATGTTTAAGGGGGTACATACGTCCAGAATTTTCAAAAAATCGATTTTTTTTTACGGATTATTATTCTCTATAGTTTTAGGCGCATTTATGTGAAAGTCGATTGTAAAAATTCCCCATAGATCGAAAGTTATTACAAAAAACGTGACTGCCCGACGAGAGTCTGATGCACTAACGCACACTATGAACGGATTGTCACTCTGACGCCGTGCACAGTCGCAATTCTCACGAAATTTGTAGACTTAGCGTTATTGCCGGAGAATGCTCAGTTTACACGCTACCCGAAGAAGCCGGACAAATAGGAGTAGACAAGCCTGAGAAATTGTCAAAAACACAGAAAAATGCGGACACCCGAATTGCGCACCGACCCGAAATAGCCCGCCTGCTGAGAACTCGAATTGCGCACCGCTTTAAAAAAAAAAAAGCTTTGGATTTTATAAAATCGATGAAGGGATAAAATCAGTAAAAGGTCGTTTTTTCAGTGACTTCCAAAATGTGTTATCCTATCTCGATGGAGAACGTTTGCTATTTAATAACGGAACTACATTTCGGTTGCTTAGAATAAACCACCTTTAAGGTTTTGCGAAAAATGGGCTATTTTTTAAGTATACGATGCGTAAAAGTGTTGAAAACCATCTATGAATCATTAAGTGACGATCAATTACTGGAAAAATTCTTGGGTTGATTTACACAAAATGTCAATGAGAGTCTCAATTCAAATATTTGGAAAATTGCACCCAAATGTAGTCTAGGTAGTAAGGAAGTAGTTGATATAGCTACCAATGTTGCTGTATGTACTTTTAATGATGGCGCAGAGAGTTTATTAAGAATAGAAAGATTACTTGGAATAACAATTGGATACGAGGAGTACCACTATTGTCTCGGAGAAAATGCGAATCGGCTAAAACACGCACGAATCAACGCTCCAGAACAACTCGTTGACTGGAAAAAAAAAACAACAACAATTGTTTACTGACAAGGAAGGCATACAATATGAAGCTGGAATGGGAGATTAGACGTAAGTTAACAAAATAAATTAAAAAATTCATAAAGTTCTTGCTTTAGCTGTGCGCGATCTCGAGCGAAATGCACTTGAAACTTTAAATGCGTTTTTCTCAAAACTACTTTTTTCGACACGGTCTGCATAATAACTCATATAGTTTTTAATATTTTTTAATGCTTTTTTTTTTTAAATATTCGAAATTGTTTTCTCTATAGTCTGTGGAGCCGGATTTTTGATATTGTGATTAAAAAATTTTATAAACATAATTAAAGTGTGACGTTTATGACACAAAATGCACACTTTTTTTTAAACTGCCGTAAATTGCTAAATTTTTCGAATTTCAAAAATCTGGCTCGACAGATTATAACTTTAACTTTATTTTATAAGAATTTTTTTACGTTTTACAGATCCATTAACATTTCAAAGAGAAATGATGCAGACCGTGGAGCAACTTTTTTTTCATAATGCTTCGGGAAACGTAATTTTTTATGTTGTAATTTTTGGAAAAAAAAAAATGAAACAAATTTTTTTATAAAGTTTAAATGTTAATAAACAATCTGTAAAAGTTATTTTAATTAATTTCTATTGCTATCCCTTCTAAAAACAGTTTTTCTTTTAGCGCATTTTTGGCGCTGCTGGACGTATGTACCCTCTTAAGGAAATAATTACTGCAGTTGCAGTTATAGTGTTAAACTCAACGAAAGGTATAAACACTGAAACTAGCTCCGTGAAAGTGAGATTAATATACAGCATATTGCGGTATAGAGTCGTAACCGAGTAACTCAGGCTCGAAACGAGCGTGCCATGAGTACATTGGTAAACGAAAACATTGAAATAAATGTAACTGCGCCCGACAGTGGGTATAGCCACTTCGGCATCAGTACCTTCAATGATAAAGGAAACAGTTACTGAAATAAACTCTATGGGCAGTTCATCAGAATGTCTCAAAATCCAAGGAAGGGGAATAACCATAACAAATACCGGAAAGAGAGAAAAGATACCACAGTAAGTGGAAACGGGAACGGTATAAAAATAATCATAAACAAGCATAAAGCTACGAAAGGAAAAAGAAAAGGAACAGAGAGAAAGTAGGGAAAGAAGAAAAGGGCCTTGAGTTTCTATTCTTTTACTATTTATTATTGGAGAAACGAGTAGTTAATTAAAATTGATGAAACTAGCTAGGAAAAGCGATAAAGATTCGGCAAGAGAAGGAGAAGAAGCAATGTTTTTAGATGCCAAAAGCTCTAAGAAAGTTTCGGATAGCGAGGGGACTAATGGAAGAGAAGTAGAGGGAGAAGGATTAGAAGAAGCTAAAGAAGGATTAGAGGTGCTAAGTGCGGAGTGACTACTTTTGATAGGAGAGGAATTGCCAGAGGAAGATACGGACGATTTCGCTGATTGCAGTGGTCTTACGGAATAAAAATTTAGCAGCTGCAAAAGGATGCAGACTACCGATGTTTTTATCGGAGAGAGATTCTAGCATAACTTGAATGGAACCTGTGAAGCTGCTAGGGAAAAGACCGACATTACGCGCTGTTAAAATGTTATTGATAGCAGAGTTATCTTCATTGTTGTTGTTTATATTATTAATGTTATTATTTTCAACTTTCGAATCGTTAGAATTATTTTTATCGTCATCTTTTATTTTAAAATTATCGATGGCGTTGCTTATAACGACGGAGTTCGCCGACCTGACCATGTCAGTTTGCGAGAGACGAAACTCTTTAACGGGTAGATCTGATTTAGTAGAGACTGGGCTAGAGGGCCTTCGTTTATTGGACGTATCCACCTCCATCACATTGAGGGAGAGTGCAGGCTTGGAGGAGGCCGCCGTGCGACCTCCTTTAGACGAACTCATCAGCTAATGTAACATTAGGTAGTAAACAGGCTTAAAAAAAATTATGAAAAAAAAAAGAAAAAAGAAAAAAAACACAAAAAAAAACACGATACTAAAAGTGAAATTAGAAATAAAATGTCGGAGAGAATCAATAAGAAACCTAAACCGCTACTAATAGTTAAATTAAACAAATAAAAGGAACGAGCTCACCGAAATCGGATCGTTATCAGTGCGATGGCAACGGGAACAATTAGCCGCGTGGAGATTTACGATAAACGAATAAAATTATCTAAAAACCGTTATCGGACGAAACAATGAACGCGTATAACAACGTGTTAATTCAACAATTCCCTCTTCTCAGCTGTTTGTTGTTGCCCCTTCCGAGGTTTCAAAAAGTAAATAATCTTATCAATTGGAGTTCGGGCAGTCAGTAGTATTAATAAATCAACATTTGGTTTCTTGTTAACCGGATTTTTTCCCTGGGTGGTAATTTTATATTATTGACATTAAATTCTAGTAATCTATAATAGAAATAGTACACATCTTGGGGGACATTTCATCGTTAGGTTCTCCTAAAAATTTTGCAGTGTTTTTTATGTTGATACGAATCATACCTACTATACAGCGCGATTTATTCGAATTCAAAATTATTATCATTTTTCCTAAACGTAGGATTATAACGTTGTCTTTTAGCCGATCTACAGTAAAGATCAGCGATGCGAGTTTTTCTTTTTTGGAGGGCGGGGACGTCAAGTGAAATTTTTGGAAGTTACAGTGTGCACCAGCGGGATTGGAATTTGGTTCTACCCGAACGAAACAGCACTGCTTAACCAGCAACGTCACGGTAGCTATCTTCTAGTAAAGAGTTATAATTCATTCTTGGCCATTTAACGCTATCTATGTGCAATGAACAATCAATTATTCCGATCTTTTCTGAATCTATCGAATTTTAGATCATGCTGAAATGTCAATTAGTTTGTGTTTTAAAAGTATTTAAAATTGACGCGGTTTGTTGCAATTTATGTACTGGAGGCTGTCATTAAGTTTTGTTTTACTGTTTGGTAAAACTGCTGTAGAAACATTTCGTATGATGAAGGAAGCATAGTGGTATTCCGGTTTTAAAACTGGCCGACAATCGCTTGGCAATATGATCAGACGGAGGGTCCAGTAGAAGTATCTGCACCAAAAAAATATCGACTAAGTACGTGCTCTACTGGCCGCTAACCGCCGCCTACCTATTGCGTCGATAAGTCAGCATAAGTATTGGTAGTGTGCATGCTGTCAAAACTGTGTACAAGATTTGTTCTTTATTTATTGATACCAGAACAAAAAGAGCAACGAGTTAACGCTTTGCAGAATTTGGTTGAATGGGTCGACAAAAATGACAATTTTTTACAAAATATTGTAACAGGTGATGAGACACAGTGTGTTTTCATTCAATGCGATCCGACCACAAAACGCCAAACAGTCGAATGGTGTGGTCCTGATGAGCGGAGACCACCAAGAATGAAATCACAGGTGTAAACAAGGCTCATCATTTTTTTTGATTTTCGTGGCATAATCCATCGCGAATTTGAACCATCTGAGACCATCATTGGACCATTCTACAAAGAAGTAAAGGAATGACTTTCGAAGCGAATTCGAAAAGTTAGACCCGAATTACATCCGTCCGGAGATTGGTTTCTCCTACACGATAATACACATATAGCTATTGTGTGAAATTTCGGTCATTGGTAATGAAACATGTTTGGCACACTTGAAACCATTGATAATAATTTAGCTAATGTGTGATCGATACAATTGGAAGTTATCATTTTTTAAACTTTTATTGAAAATTCTACAAACTGATTACCAATTTTAATTTCGATACGTATCCTATTTTATAGTACCGTGTATATTTTACCTGATCACCGAAAAATGCGATTGAACAAGCGGTGGATACTTCGTTCGGGCCGAACCAGACTGCAGATATTCGTGGTGCTAAGCCGAAAGACAAAATCTGAAATGCGGCCACCAGTGACTGACCAATTAAAATATAGATAAATCGATTAGTTTCGAGCGATCCGTAAACTTTAATCCAAGTGCCTAAGCAAATACCAATCGTACTTAACAACAAGAAATTTTTTATCCCCTGTAACAAATTAAAATGCAACGTCGTGTTACTGTTTGGTTAATTTGAATGTCCTTTTTTCTTATATACATATATAAAAATCGGCATTCATTTAGTAATAGCGTTCTGTACTGAGAAAACGGGAATGAAGTTTAAAATAGCGGAAGAAATTAGTAGTAAAAAACTAATTCGAGAGTTTAGAGGAACTGATAAAACTGTGTAATTTTAGGGAATGTATTTATAATAAGAATATTCGTAATTATCAGTTAACACGTCGTTCATTGTTATGGAATGTTAATTATCAGTTTTAGTAATTTAACTTAGCAGCCGGTTTTCTTTTTGATAATGAAATTATTATTTCCCGCTGTACTAGATCGAATTCGTGCACCATTTTTTCTTCACGTGATTTTCTGCCTATTCATTGAAATCGTTCTTTCCATTCATTGCACAACCATTTCTTCGTTAGAAGAATACTTTTGCTTTCCGCTTGTAACGCGTTCACGAACTAGCCTATAACGTATACTGTCGATGATCTTCAGGTTTTTGAAGTTGAATTCAAAATAATATTTTTCTCCCGAATAAACGTTAACGAACAACAGGCGGTTATCGCAATCTGCGAGGGAGTTGTTTTGAAATGTTTCTTACTGCTGACATTAAGAGGGAAGAAACAAGCAGCGTAACTGGACACATTTAATGGAAGAGAGGGAGGAATTCCGAGGTGCTGAATAAAGAGAAATTGTAGAATTTCAGGTAAAAATAGGAAAGGTGTTGTTTGGTGTAGATGCGCCAAATATTATTAATATTTATTTCATTTTATTATTAGTAAAAGTGCAGTCGAGAAGTTTAGCACTTTATCGATCTTTCGTTCCTTGATGCATAATCTCGATTTGTGAATAGTTTAGTTTTAAAAGTTATGTCGTTGTTCTCACTCGGCCGATATTTAGTGTGTTTTGCTTGATAAAGTCGTTTTTTAACATAAATCCCGGTTTAGTTGTTTTTATCCTCGTTATCATTCGTCTTCACGATTGCACTTTAGCAATTTGAAATAGCCCTTTTGAGGGCTACCCGAGTATATCGTTCGCACGTAAGTAACTAATATATTTTGAATGCGTTTATATGTTGTTTAAATAAATTTTCGCGTGAACAACGTCTAAACATTTTGGTCCTCCGGGCCGGATATACAGAAAAAGATCTGGCGCAATTGTATTTGTTTCGCCGCAAATCGAAATAACAGTTTCATTCGCACATTACAAATCGAAATAACAGTTTCATTCGCACATTACAAATCGAAATAGCAGTTTCATTCGGCTAATTTAGATTTAAAGTTTACAATTCATTTCGCGTAATTTGAATTATTAGACTGTTACTCATTGCAGAAAATTTTAATTTTTTTTGCAAGTCGCGAGCAAATGTAGTACTCTAGTTGAATAATTTAAATTTAAAATATAATTTGTTTGGTGATAATTTAAATCATCACGCTATTAATTGTTTCGTGAATTATGAATTTCGTATATTCATTGACTTTCGTGGGTATAATAAGTTTCGTGTAAATTTAAAGTTCCGTGCGTTTAATAACGTTCGCGGAAATAAAAAGTTGCGTGCATTTGTTCGGTTTGTGGTAATTTAAAATGTTTTAGTTTAGTTCGTGTCAATTAATTTAAAGTTCGGTAGCTTATTTGCGCTGACTTATTAGTTTTTGTTCTTTCGTAGAGTAGCATTAATTTAAAAGCCAAAGCCAGTTCGCGTTTTCTACGGGTGATATAAAATTGTATTAATAAGCACTTTTTTCGTTTTCGGCTTCAACACTAGTCATACCAATACCATCGTTCAAAATTTGTAAAACCGTCTATTCGCAATCGGGGATTATTTCGTTGTTTTTTTTTTATTTTTCTATGCAGTATCCCTTTTTGAGTTAGCTTTAGCTGGGCTTGTTTACTTGGCTACTCTGTAGGTTTACTTGAGTTTTTAATAGCGTTTATAACTTTAAAATGATTAGAGCATCATGGCAGAAACGGGTAATTCATTAGACGCACTAAACTGCAATAAGCGTGCGCAATATTTGCGCATGATAAATGCAACCAAAAGTGCTGTGGACACTGCGCTACTGGGCAGCCCGACGGAGTCACAAGCTTACAAAATTGCAGTGCTCCTAGAGACCTGGAGAACAAGTCTGAAGGAACTGAAAAAAACGTAGCGTAGATCACAAAAGCTACTGATGTATAGTAAAAAACTCCCGAACAAGTAGATATTATAGAAGCTAAAATAGCTAAAGTGTTTCAAAAAAGTGAGCTAGATTGGGCAATGGCAAAAGGCGAGGTGGATACAATTTTTGCTCGACTAAAGGCTAAAGGGAATTCTCGACAATCTCTGGAATCTTCATTTATATCAGAATCTGCTCCGGCGAATCCAATGGTAAGGTTACCAGATATTCCAGTCCCGAAGTTTGGGGGAGATATAAAGAGATTTACAGAGTGCTTACTTTTGAAGCAATGATTCACACTAACGAAAATCTGTTAAAAGACTATGCCTTACAGGAGGGTCTTTACGAAGAAGCATGGGCCGCTGTGAAGAATCGATATTATAACAAGAGGGCAATTATTGCAAGCCATTTTCAAGAT
This sequence comes from Icerya purchasi, assembly GCA_039619475.1. Classification (NCBI taxonomy): domain Eukaryota; kingdom Metazoa; phylum Arthropoda; class Insecta; order Hemiptera; family Monophlebidae; genus Icerya; species Icerya purchasi. The sequence goes on from CM077116.1 coordinate 248,622,800, forward strand.
TTAATCGGATCTCCAAAAATTTCCATGTAAACTCTACGAGAATCATTGGACAGATTGAACGCCATAATAAAAGGATTGATGGTGCGCGATTTCAATAAAGAGGCGATGTCGCCTCTTATAACTTATCTTGTGGTATCCAAGCTTCCCGAGAAGCTGCGTGAAGAATGGGAAAATTCAATCTCTGATAATTCTACATATCCTTCATTTAATCCGCTGGCACATTTCTTCAGAATCATTGTTTTGCGCATGAAAGTATGAACATTCAGCCAGATAGTAAACAACCGTTCTACAAACCTGAAGTATGTTGAGCAAAAGGCAGAAAATTTACAGCGGCAACCATAGATAATGGATAGCTGAATCCGCAATGCGTTCTCTGTAGCAAAGATCACTACATATCGAATTGTCCTCAATTCATGGCAAAATCCATAGCCGAGCGAATTACTTTTGTAAGGGTTAGACGGCTGTGTAACAATTGCCTCCGGCAAAATTACTTCGTCCGCGATTGCAAGTCGTCAAGGTGCAGGACATGTGGCGGCCCACATCATACAATGTTACATCGAAATAAATTATCAGTGGCAACGGGAGAGTCAGTGTATTCGAGCGATCACAATGAATCAAGATTTCCGGAAGCAAGAACATCAATAGCCTGTGCATCAGGTGCACCCTCCATTGTTATTTTGCCTGGTGCAGTAGTTTTTGTGCTCATTGGCGGAAGGAAGGTGCAGGCCCGTGTCCTTTTAGATGGCTGTTCACAAGTAAATCTAGTATCTGAATCGTTTCTAAGGAAAAGCAAAATAAGAGCCAGCCCAGCACAGACTGAAATCGCTTGCATTTCGTTGGTGAATTTGACAGTGAATGCAGAGGTCTCTCTGTCTCTTCAATCGAGGTTCAATCAATACAAGTTGGATTTGGAAGCCGGTGTGGTAGGTCGAATTCCATATGAGGTGTCCTCATCCACGATTAGGCGCCTAGAAGAGATCGGTTGCAGCTTGGAGTTAGCAGATTGCTTGATGCCCACTTCTGCAGTGGATATTTCGATAGGAGGATTCCATACTATAGAAAGTCGATCGTTGGAAACTTGTGTTTTGAAGAAACGCAGTTTGGTTGGATGATAGCAGGACTATTCGGGCGCTTTCTTCAAGCCGAATAACAGTGCTGCAACTCCAGAGCGCAGGTGTAAGATGTATTGACAAAAATTTGGCAAGTTGAGGAAGTGGTTACTTCCAGGAACTCGCCTAGTGAGCACAAGTTGTGCGAGGCTCACTTTGCATCAACACACATGAGGTTACCGGGTGAGCAATTTCAGGTCCGGTTCCCTTGCGAGCAGACTCAGCTGTACTAGCCGATACACGCCGGCAAGCCCGTAGCTCTGTTCCTCGAGCTGAATTAAAATTTAGTGACACGGTGCGGACCCAATATAGAAACTCGGCCATATGAAATTAGCCCTTAATGAATCCAATGTGCGTTATTTTATACCACACTTTCTAATTACACGGCCTGATGATAGTAGCACTGCGAAGTTTAGAGTTGTTTTCAACGCGTCTACCAGGAACTACACCAGCATCTCGCTCAATGAAGCCTTATTAAATGGTCCGGTTATGCAGCTAGAACTTTTTGACTCGCTCGTTCGTTTTCGTGCTTACCTTGTCGCTTTCTCTGCCGACGTTAGCCAGATGTACCGCTGCATATAGGTACATCCCAATGAACAGTTTTTGCAAACCATCTTCTGGCGCAGCAATTCTTCTGCTCCAATCCAGGCTTACCAGTTTACGACATTGACGTATGGAACAACGCCTGCGACTTTTATAGCGACTAAATGCCTCCAGTTGTTAGCCAAGGAGCTGAAAGCCAGGCTCCCTGAAACTGCCTTTGCGATTGCTTCCGAGTTCTACATGGATGATTTACTGTCCGGTGCTGATTCGATTGAGGAGGCCATCGACAAGCGTGATCAGATTGAAAGTATTCTCCAGGAAGCTAAGCTTCCTTTACGGAAATTTGTGTTGAACTCAACCCAGTTTCTATCCATGATAGACAGACCGCTAAGGGAGAAGCTTCGTCCTCTCGCATTTTCATCTACTGGTTCAGCGAAAAGTTTGGGCCTTCGCTGGCGTCCAGCAGAGGATTGCTTCTCCATTGAAGTATAGCTGGCCGACATTGATGGCATCACTCTAACCCAGCGAGTGGTGTCTTCCCTGATCGCGCGGATATTTGACCCACTAGGCTTGGTTGCACCTATTACTATTCGCGCCAAGCTTATATTACAGGAGCTATGGCATGAAGGCAAAGATTGGGACGAGTCGATCTCTGACGAGATAGTAGGAAAATTTTGTAATTATTACACAGATTTGCGGCTACTGCCAGACTTCACTATCCAGAGATGTTATTTTAATCATACGAAAGCAGGTATTGATCTAGTCGGCTTTTGTGACGCCAGTAGTCGGGCTTAAGGGGCCGTGATTTAGGTGCATGTACACCAGCAAGATGGCGGCTATACGAAATTGGTGTGTGCAAAGACACGAGTGGCACTGCTAAAGCAGATAACACAATTCCCCGTCTAGAATTGTTGGGCCATGTGCTGCTGGTCAAGCTTATGTTGCGCACTTCAACCATACTTGAATACAATATTTCTAAGGCTGTTGCCTTTTGTGATTCCGCAGTGGTATTAGCTTGTTTGTAAAGGCAACATTTCAAATATGAAGTGTTTGTCCGCAATCGTGCAGAGTTTATTACTTCAATAATGTCAGCTGATAAGTGGAAATATATCAATACAACAGACAACCCTGCTGATATGTTGACGCGGGGCATTTCAGTACAAGTGCTCAAGAGCAATTCCTGTTCGATACATGGGCCGCAGTGGTGAACCAGTGTGCGGTTATCCTGCCGGACAATCCATCCTAGGCGGTGAAGCTCTTCCCCGTCTTGGTTATAAACAGAAACGAAAGTGAGATGGCATTGATTCAATCGTACTCTTCATATTACAAGTTGTTGCGAGTTTTTGCAACTGTTTTGGCGGCATTTATGGTTTGGCGATTAAGGCACTCGAAACCTGTTATAGTTACCACGAAAGATATGAGCTCTGCGCATTATGCTCTAATTCGGATCGTTCAAAAGGCGGAGTTCGCAGTAGAACTTCACGACGATTTATCGATGAGGATGGGCTGTTACGATCTAAATCAAGGCTTCAGAACGCACGTGTATCAATCGGTCGGAAGTGTCCGATTATCCCGCCGGCCAAATGCCATTTTACAAAAATCCTTATTGAATTTATACATATAAAGTATTTTCACGCCAATCGTCCGTTTATCGTCGCTCGCCTGTCTGTTATGTACCTATTTACTGGCTGCATATCTAAAGCAGTAAAAGGGGTTTTGAGGCGATGCACTCTATGCGCACGTTATTTCCACGAGATCAAATCGCAGCTGATGTCCAATTTTCCGCAGGAGCGGGTTACCGCACATCCGCCATTTTTTACATGTGCCGTGGACTTCACTGGTGCATTTACGATAAAGTGTACCAATCACCGATCTCTGAAATATACTAAAGCTTATGCGGCAGTATTCGTCTGCTTTGTTTCAAGAGTGGTGCACATTGAACTAGTCCCCTCGTTGAGGACTGAAGACTTTTTGAATGCAATGCATACGTTTGTGGCACGCATGGGTGTACTTAAGACAATATTTTCAGATAATGGTAAAAATTTCCACGGAGCGGACAATTATCTTAATTATCGGCACCCCGATATAAAAAGTTTTGCAGATCGAAATTTCATTCAATGGCGGTTCAACCTTCTCCATACGCGGCATCGTGGTGGCTTATGGGAGGCTGCAGTGAAAAGCGCAAAGCGGTTTCTGCCTGTTGTTACGAAGGGGCAGGTGCTCACGTTCGACGAATTAGCTACATTCTTGGCGCGTGTGAAGTGTATTCTTAACTCTCGACCGCTCATTTATTTGTGTGGTGATGATGCAACAGAGGAGGTGTTAATGCCAGAACATGGATGCACATTAAAATACAAGGTTATCATATCTATTCTACTGAACACCCAAGCAATAAAGCTCAGGATGGGACGGCCATAATAATCAAAAATACAATTAAACATGATGAGAAAAAGAAAAATTTCAGGAAAAGTAACTGCAAGCAACAAGTATCCGACTTAATGATGGAAATAATAATATCACAATTACTACTATGTACTGTCCACCTGGGTCTAAAGTAGACGACACCATGTTCAGCAATTATTTTCAAACATTAAGGAGTAGGTTTATTATAGGTGAGACTAAAATGCGAAACGTACGCACTGGGGCTCAAGGCTAATTACTCCCAGAGGTTGCGTGCTGCTGAAAGCTATGATGACAGCTAAAGCAGATCCGGTTTCCACAGGAAAGCCAACTTACTGGCCAGCTGATTTAGCAAAAATGACAGACCTGCTATACGACCGTGTAACTCACGTTAAGTAAAAACGTTATATTAAAAAAAAAAAGGAAGAAGTTCCTTACCAACAAAAGAACAGACTGGGAAGTTTAGAACCACGTTAGAAAATACAACTGATCTGTCTATTAAACTAAAATCAGCAGCAGACATAGAAGAAGCAATAGAAAAGCTAACCAATAATATCATCTGTGCTGCCAACGCTGCAACATTTCTTGATGAATCAACCGAACATCAAACGGTAACTTATCCCGTCGAAATTAAGGACTTTGTGTCTCAAAAAAGGAAAGCTAGGAGGCAGTGGCAGAAGACTCGCAATTCAGCAGACAAGACAATATCGTATTGGTAAAACACTCAATGAAAAAATTAAGCCAGTTAAAAATATTACATTTCAGGCGCATCTAAGTAATCTCACAGCCTGTGTTAAAACAGATTATTCGTTGTGGAAAGTCACAAAACTTATGAAGAGACCAAGTGAACAAGTAGCGCCTATTCGCGAAAATAACGCGACACCTGGGTTCATAGTACGAAAGACAAGGCCGAAGTATTTGCCAAGCACCTACAAAATGTGTTCCAGTCGAATAAAATCACTTCGGACCTAGATTTAAGCCGCCCATTCAAAAAGATGGACGGAAATTTAAAACATTTCACGCCTATAGAAGTGGCGAGAGAAATAGATAATAATTTAAATGCCAAAAAGGCGGCAGGGCATGACGGAATTAGACCTCGTATACTAAAAGAGTTGCCTAGAAGAGCTCTGATACTTCTGACGTATTTGTTTAATGGGGCGTTACACGAAAAATATTTCCCAAGGCAATGGAAAAGAATCTTGTTTCTGAAATCGGGAAAATCCGCCAATGAAGTATCATCATACCGATTACTTCCCACTATGTCGAAATTATTTGAAAAGCTCATTCTCAAACGTCTTACACCAATCGTGGAAAAAGGAAGACTCATTTCGGATCACCAGTTTGGTTTTCGGAAGAAACACTCGACAGTCGATCAGCTACATCGCATCAGAAATGCTGTACATAATGCATTAGGAGAGAAAAAGTACCGTTGCGGAGTATTTCTGGACGTGGCCCAGGCTTTTGATAAAGTCTGGCCAGAAGGGCTGTTAATTAAATTACGTGAGCAATTACTATACTCATGGTGCCAAATGATAGAATCTTACATCGCAATGGAAAAACATATCAGCGGGGCTTTTACCAGCTGTATACTGCTGATATTCCAGTCAACAGACAAACACTGATCGCCACGTTTGCTGACGATACAGCAATACTAGCAATCAGTCAGGAACAAAAAACCGCAATGGCTTTGCTACAATCAACTTTATGCAGCATAGCCAACTGGATGAATCGTTGAAAAATTTTAATTATTAGCGAAAAGGCATGTAAACTTTACATTGCGGAAAACAGAAAATATTTCACTAATATTAGATCAATGAATTATCCCACAAAAGGATACGGTTAAGTATCTGGGAATGAACCTGGACACGCGACTAAACTGGAGGCATCACGTTCGTCAAAAACGTCTCCAAATAAAGGAAAGGATGAGAGGGCTGTATTGGCTAATTGACAGGCACTCGGAATTATCCTTGGAAAATAAACGACTTTTATATACAGCAGTTATTAAGCCAATCTTAATCTATAGCATCCAATTGTGGGGTCGTGCCAGCAGGACCGACATAGCGGTAATACAACGCTGTCAAAACATAGCACTACAGCAGCGTACAAATACGATAGAACCACATCATACATCGAGATTTGAAGTTGGCCATGGTGGCCGAGGAAATCGCCAGATACGCACGCAAGCACGAGAACAGATTGGCAAACCATAGCAATAGAGAAGCGGTGAAATTACTAGATCATGCTGGAGACATCAGCAGACTGAAACGTCAAAAACCATATGATCTACTGTTAAATCTATAGTGCCGGGAGTATTTCGTTGGAAGTGTAATCTTACACGTGTATTCTCTCTTTGTATAATGAATATTGTCAAAGACCAAACGGTCGTAACAATAAAAAAAGAAAGAAGAAAAAAAAAAAAAAACTCGGAGTTACCAATAAGTAGTCAGTAAATCTATGTTCTGGGACCTCTGACGTCATAACCCCAGAACTGTGTGCAGAGGTCAAAAAGTAACCTAAGTATTTTATTCGGGAGGCAAAAATTCCCCCAAGTTTTCCCCATTTCCCCCAAAATTTCCCCCGAGTTTCCCCCAATTTTCCTCAATTTTCTGCAAATTTTCCACAATTTCCCCCTCAAATTCCTCTGTACAGGTTCCGCGCACTTCTGTTAGTTCGAACCGATTATAAATCAACACATGTATATTATTTAAAACCTGAAACTAACCCAAGTCCCCGCTCACCCCTCCTGCCCACAGCATTACCGCGATCTTTTTAAATATTTCAAGGTCTAAGTATATGTAATATATAATTATCCTAAGTATATATTTTTTAATATTTATAATCTTACATATATGTTCGTATTCGTTCATGCGTCAAGGTCACCGACTGTCCAGCTCTTCCATGCCCCCAAATTATACTTAAGCCGATGACCACAGGTCAACTTCGTTCATCTGCGTATATAACCAGCTTTCACCAAAGGAATGTAGTTTTTTCTGATTTAATCCACACATTTTTTTTATTTCTTTCGTTTTCTATTTTTATATTAATCTCTAGCCCAAGCCGCAACCGTTCGTAACCTTGCGGCCAATCAATTTAAATCATTAATTTTTCTATTATTATATAATTTTTATTTTTATTATAACTTCTCTCTATGTAAATATATGTCTATATATTGAGTCGATAGAAAAAAAGATCATTAAATCTCATCTGCGTTATTTCTTGATGAAATGAAAAATAAACTATATCGTAATATATACATCGAATACACATTTTTATCTCTTATTCATTTTTTTTTTATTCTATAAATATTTTTCAAGATATATACTGCTAGATAATGAGATGCAGTATGTTTAAAGAAAACGCGGCGTAGATCAGGGATTTAAACGTGCGAGTAAGAATGCGTGTGTGAGATAGACGATTATTTTTCTCCGGTACAGCAACATAGTCGTAAAAAATCAAAATCATCGTCTGTTATCTCAAATCTTCTATCACTCCGCTTAAAAAGCCGAGTACACCTTTTTCTTCATTTGTATGCAATGCGCTTACTAGCCAGCCTTTCGGTCAAGGTCGTCTACTCGAAACATTTAACAAAGTTCGTTGCTACAACTGGACGATTGCTTTACCTCCAACCATGAAGACCTGAAAATATCGAATTACAAATTACCTAACAAGCCCATCTGCTTAAAACGTTCAACGGAGATTACAGTTACAACCAAAATAATGCTATACCCCCAACCTCGAAGGAATTTAAATAGATGTTTTTATCCTAAATATGTTTTCTAAACAAATTTATGTTCTGGTATATACAATTGTATAAATAAAAAAGAAAGAAAAGTTATACGCTCATTTAGGGTTCATGCTTATTTTTCAAAAGTGGTTTAAAACTATGAAATAAAGACGCTCTATTTAGATTGATTATACACCAAATTGATCTATTCAATTTCAAGTTAAAATAACATCACTAAATAACGTCTTATTCAGTCTTTAAAAACCAGATGAGTATAACCTTGAAAAAAACATTAATAACGAATTAGAAAGTATCTTTTTAGGCATTGTTATGATACAAATACGTGGCTATAATAAATGGTCTTTTGTAAATTTGAATAAAAACCTGTTTTTTAATGATGCAAGTTAGAAATTCCAGTGGTATATAAGTGGAGAAATCTGAATTCCTTGATGATTTAGTTTTGTGTCTTCATGCGATTCAGTTCTGTGTTTTTCAAAGTGGTTTTTTAAAAATAGGAGAAATACGTTCCGTGTTAGTGACTTTTTGTTCAGTAAAAATAGTTTTCGTTTTCTGTTTTTTGTTAATAGTGATTTTTTATAGAATCGTTAACGATAATTTTAATATCCGGGACATTAATAAATTTTTAAAATACGTAAAACCGACCGTTTTCGAATTAATAACCCGAAATATAGGAACTGGTTTAAAATGTAGCATGGTGTTGCATTCTTTATTTTGTAGGGCGACAGCCATTACTAAAGGTGAACATGTCGCCCCCACTTATTTTTCATCCGAATGTAAACTTTTAGTTGTAGGGAACGATTTGAACGAATTTTACAATACTTCGATCCGTGAAATAAAAGAGAAACTTGAGAAATTCGAATATGTGAAAGGCTCTGGTTGGACAATTGATAAAATTGTATACCTTGAAGTTAAATTAAATTATGCAAACATTTTATGGCGCGCGTCGTCGTTTATTCCTTTGCCAAATGTAATTAGTGCGCGTAAAGCCGTTATTAATGTACAGAATAAAGACGTTTTTTGTTTTAAATACTCAATGCTTGCCAAATTTGTAAAAGAGCAAGGACATAAAGTAAATTGTTACATAAACAAGCCTGATCTTGAGGCAAAATATAACTGGTCAGGAATTTCGTTCCCTGCCAGTCTGGACGATATTAAACTGTTTGAAAAAAATAACGCGAATTTGTCAATTAACATTTATGGTCTCGATGAAAATAATTTTGTGTATCCTGTAAGAATATCAAAGGAGGAGCGTGTGGATCATACCGACTTGCTACTGATAACCCATGGCGAGAAGCGTCACTATTGCTACATCAAAAATCTGGAGTGGTTGGTGAGAAGTCAGATTACTAAAGATTGCCATCACATTCATATATGTAGACGTTGTCTTTGGCATGCAGACAGTGCAGAAAAATTGCAGGAACATAAGAAGATCTGTAGTGATCATTCCGCAGTTGCTGTGGAGATGCCGAAACCAGGGAAAAATTACCTACAATTTGATAAGTTTCGCCAGCAACAGTATGTATCATTTTCTATCTACGTAGACTTCGAGTGCTTTATACAACCTGTCGTCAATGAGAATCCCAATGCAGAAGATGAGGAGGAGGAAGAAGAGGAAGAACCGAGCATAAGACGTACTCAAAGTGAGCAGCCACATTCGAATACTATTAAAGTTCATAGACACGTGCCTATGAGCTATTCTTACTTAATCGTTTCGCGTGTAGATGGTTTTGATGTGCCTCCATGTTTACGCGAGCAAAGACTTTACTGCGGCCCTGAGGCTGCCAAAAAATTTGTGGAAAGTCTTGTTGAAGATGCTAAAACTATATATGATATTTATAAGCAGAATAAATCAATCATTATGACCCCAAGTAACATTGTAGCATTCGATAATGCAACAATTTGTCATATTTGTTCAAAAGCCATCATAAATGATGATAAAGTTCGCGATCATGACCATTTAACCGGCAAATTTCGCGGTGCGGCACACACAAAATGTAATTTGGAAATGCGGCTTCCATATTTCCTGCCAGTAATTATACACAATCTTACCGGTTATGACAGCCATCTAATTGTGCATGAGTTGGCTTATGACTCACTGGACATTAATGTACTAGCAAATACAGAAGAAAAATATAAAGGATTTTCGAAACAAGTCGTCCCAGGTAAATTCCATCTCTGGTTCATTGATTCCTTCAACTTCATGGCGTCGAGTCTGGAAAAACTAGCAAGTTACCTGCCTGATAACACTTTCCATCATACCATTTCAAACATCCAGGACCCTGGACTACTCTCCCTTTTCCGATGAAAAGGATATTTCCCGTATGAATACTGCTCAGATCTATCAAAACTTGAAGAAGAAGCGTTACCTCCATGGTCAGCATTCTATAGTTCATTGACTAAATCAACAATCTCAGAGGAGGCTTACCAACATGCGCAGAATGTATGGAATATCCTTGGAGTTAGGAATTTGGGCGAGTATTCTGATGAATATTTGCATACTGATGTATTATTATTAGCGGATATTTTTGAAAATTTCAGATCGGTATGTTATAATAATTATAAATTAGACCTTGCATGGTCGTATACTGTGCCAGGGTTTAGTTTTAATGCTATGTTAAGAATGTCTGGTATACATCTCGAATTATTAACTGATTATGACATGTATATGTTTTTTGAATCGGGAATATGTGGTGGATTAACACAGTGTGTACAGAGATATTGTGAAGCCCATAACCCATACATTACTAGTAATAATAATAATGTAGCAACCTCGTCCGCGTTGTCGTCCTCGTTGTCGTCTTCTTCATTGGTGGTAGAACAAAATAATTATATTTTATATTTAGATGCTAATAATTTGTATGGTTATGCCATGAGTGAACCCCTTCCTATAGGGGGTTTCAAATGGATGACCGCACAAGAAATTGAACAAATTAATATTAATAATATTGATCTTGACAGCGAGACTGGGTATGTGTTGGAGGTAGATGTGGAATATCCTTCCACATTACATCATATGCATAATGATTTACCATTCCTTCCAGAAAGGAAGGCAGTCTCGAAGAAAGGATCTGTAAAAAAGTTAGTTGCTACATTAGAACATAAAAATAATTATATTATTCATATTAAATATTTAAAATTAGCTTTAAATCATGGTCTTATATTAAAAAAAATACATAGTGGTGTATCATTTAACCAATCACGTTGGCTTAAACAATACATCGATCTCAATACTACTCTTCGTCAAAGGGCTAGTAATGAGTTTGAAAAGAATCTTTACAAATTAATGAATAATAGTATATATGGGAAGACTTTGCAAAACATTAGAAATATATTAGATATTAAGCTCGTCGCCGATGAAGTTAAGTTTACAAAACTAGTTAGTAACCCTAGATTTAAGGATCGTACTGTATATAGTGAAAATCTGTTTTTGTGCGCGGTTCACTGGAACCAAAAGAAATTATTATTTAATAAACAGATATTTGTAGGAATGTCTATTTTAGATATAAGTAAACATGTAATGTACAGTTTTCATTATGATGTTATGTTAAAAATGTATGCTAATGATAATTTAAACTTATTATATACTGATACAGATAGTTTAGTATATAATATAATAACACCTGATGTGTATAAAGACATGCACGATAATTTAAATTATTTCGACACATCAGATTATCCACCTGATCATATTTGTTATTCACTAGAGAATAAGAAAAAATTAGGGAAATTTAAAGATGAAATGATGGTATTCCAATCACTGCGTTTGTAGGATTAAGATCAAAAGTGTATAGTATTAAGGTAGATAATAAGTCAGTTATAACTAAATGTAAAGGAATTCCGTATAATATAACCAAAAATGAAATTACATTTGATCAATACAAGTCATGTATATTTAGTAATAATAATATTTCCGCCGAAAATTATTGTACCACTTATTTAATAAGAAGTTTTAAACATGAAATATATACAATATGATCTACAAAGCTAGCCATCAATGGTTTAGATGATAAACGTATCGTATTAGAAAATAACATACATACACTGGCCATTGGCCACACAGCATTAACTAATAATGTTAATAATAATAATAATAATCCTGGGACTAGCAATAATGATGATGCTATTGATCTGGCCCCACCCGCCAAACAAATTCGTTTAGGTTAAGATGTGTGTAAATATTGTTTTGCATATATTTGTGTATTAATATATATATTTTTATACATGTGTAAATTTTGTTTGTATATATTTGCATATATTTTTTCCCTTGATATGATTCTTTCTATTGTATATATTTTTCCTAATTTTTTTCATCTTTTTCCACTCATTTTCAATTCCGTTTATTTAATTATTTCTCTATCTCTCTTTCCCCTCTCTTAACTTAAAGTACTGGTAATGATGAATATTTACAAAAATCTGAACCAGTCATGTAAAGTGTACATATAATTATTTATATGGAAACAAAAATTATCATTTTATGTCCCTACACAAATTTAAAGTTATATATTTATAAAAATAATAATATTTTTTCATCTTGTTTCAGAGCATAAGATCGTATAAAAAAGAAAAAAATGGATGTAAACTTTGGATTATCAATATTAATACTTTTGTATATTTTAATTTTTTTATCATACTATTGTATCGTTTTTTTTGATTCATTGCAAGCATATCATTTTATATCATTGCTCGCTTTTTATATTCTCATCCACATTCTTTTTATGTATATTTTGATATGATGTTATGAGATGTTGAATAAAAGTTTTCTTTTCTCATTCATTATTTTGTGTTTATTTCATATTTTACTATTATTGTTTATATGTATATGTTTCAGCAGTAATGTGAAACTTCATAGGAAGAACTGAAAAAAGTAAACAATATATGAAAATAAGTATATTTATTGATTCTATATATATAAAATTTACAAACATCAAGTGATAAAAGAAAAATACAAGTCAAAAAAATCTTATCAACTAAATATTATCAAAAGTTTTTAAAAAGAAAAAAATTAATCATCTGGAAACATTTTAAAAACAACTTCGCATTTTCCACAATCGCAAACGACATTTTCATCAAAAAATGAATCTTTAGTTTCAGGAAACATTTCTCGTATAAAATCAGTAAAAGATTTATGTCCGCATTGTTTACAATCTTTAACTAATGTTGGATGTCTTGTGCTAAGAGGTAACAAATCTAGTGTATCATAACTATGATGTTTAAAACATGGTAAATATTTTTTAATATTTTCATTATTCTTCACCATTTCAGGTAGTTTATCGTATAATTTGTAAATTTTATCAGGACATTCAGCAATTAATATCTCCGCAGTAGCTTTCTGTAACATTTCGTGTATAGAATACTTTAATGTAGATAAAACTGGTCTAACATTCATATCGAACCATTTCATCATTACATGAACATTTTGTAATGAACATGCATTAGTTCTTCCATCAGTGTGCGCATCACATTTTACAGCACTTGATATATTGTGATACATATTGTTTAAATTTCTTAAATTTGGCATACCATATCGTGTTTCTAAATTAATTATTTCGTAATTTGAAAGCGATGATTCTATAATCTTTTCTCATAGTGTTTCTACTTTTGCGTCTCCTTTAATGTAAATTTTTAAAGGTTGATATCTAATTAAAACATTTTCCAAATCATTCGATATATTTCTATAATCAGAATCTCCGGCATTCCATGGAATTGAATGATAATTTCGTGTAAGCCACCAATTTGTACGTCTTTTACTATTTGATAATATATCCCAATCGAACAGTGGTTTATAAATTTGATGAAATTGTATTTCACCATTCAAACTTACAATCGCTAGTTCTTTAATTATGTAGACATCATCATTATTTTTAAAACATTGAAAATCAATTATAACTTCATATATATTATTATTCATCGTTATATTCAGTATTAACAATACAATAGCAAAAACAAACTTTTTATAAAAAACTTTATTACTTAAAAAACATACAAATGTGAAAAAACTTATTGCGCGTCAAATTAGTGTTAACACAAACATAACACAACAAATACTAAATTGAAAATTGAGTTTCTTTTATATTTATAATTCCAGCACATTATAACTGGTTGATTTATCATGTATAATAAGTGCATAACATGACGTGTTTGAAGGTACATTATTAAGCGTCTTAAAATCAATTCTAATCTGCAGTGGACTACCGTCATTTAAGAGCTCATTTTGGAAGTTACACGGTATGATGAAAAGGGGATATTTAGTAAGAAAGTCTTCTACACTAACAGCGGGGTGTGGTGGTTCTTTTCCATAATACATTGATTGAAAATGAGCATATAACAAGTATAGGTTTCCAAATCTTTTTCGATCAAAATCTATATTCATTACTTCATAAGGATATCTTGTTGAATTTATGTAGGCACAAATTTCAGTTATATTCAAATGATCGAATGTAGAACTATCTTTGGTTAAATTATTTTGTTTATTCGTTTGAAATCCAATAATAATGAATCGAGGACGTTCTACCGTTGATGATGATTTAATTACCCAACTGTGTTCAGAAACAGTGGGCAGAGCCGGTTGATGAGAAAGAGACCATGCTCTAAATTGAATAGGCGCGTGCTTTATCTTCTTTATTTTGTTAAGTAAAGATATTTTCACTCGATCACTCAATTTAACAAACGGTAGTTGCCATGCAATTGTTTGAAATGTTACATTAACTGGTTTATCATCTGTTGCGGTAAAGGCATTTTTATCACTGTTGGCACGGATGAGAACAATTTCTTGACTTGCGTGTACGATAGCACGTCTATAGTCTTCCGCAAACCCAAATATGTATCGTAAAGGAATAATAAATTGAAATTCCAACAACGTTTTGGCTCCGGTACCTGATGATGTTGAGGGGGTTGAGGTATCAGCAATTTCTCGTGTAAATACTTTTAATTCTTCCAAATTTAGAGCACACGTACTGTAGTTGTAATCTGATTTGATATCTTCTGAACATAATAATCTACGCATGAGAGTTGTAATTCCAGGATGTCGTACACATTCTATAGTATTTCCATTAATTTCATATCGTAATTCAGAGAATAAAAATAGCGGTCCATTCATTGAAAAATTTACAGATGGTGAAACTGTACCTTGTAGAAGTAAATAACTTTCTGACGGTAAAGTAATAACATCCTTTTGCTGAACGGGTATTCGTATTTCATCACTAGGTCCAAATTTCGAACTTGCATAAGGTTTGTGAGTATGTATTTCGTAACTTGCAACCGTATCATCCGTAAGGGTATTGGCTGAATCAATTTGTAATATATGTTCCATTATACTGCACTGAAATTATCTTACTCAACTAGCATGCTGTAACCCAACGACTTAAGTACACGAATACTTTTTCTACTCAACGCTTTTCGCCTTTTTCGTTCTCTATTTATATACTTTTCTTCACTTCGAATAGGCGTTTGAGAACGCTTATATATACTTTTATTAGTGTATATGATAGGCATTTTAGACGTTATTAAGATGATTACGAACTGGTTAGATGTAAATTTATAATTAAATCTTCACTAGCAAAATCAACGATATGTCCGTTTTGATCCTTTATATATACATTTAACTCTGAAATATAATCCATACTCACGGGTAAATAAATAATCGTTTTCGGGTTTTCTGTAATTTTATATCCTGGCGCAATATTTAAAGGAAAACTGTAAATGAGATGAGACGAAGTTTCATTCGTATATCCCCCTGTTGCTATGTTACAATATACATTCAGTATATTAATCGGTGTAATTTGAACGGTGTTAGGACTCATATGCATCATTAATGGTTTTAAAACATCTGAAACTCCACCAAAACCCAATAATGGGCCTATACTCCGCGGACCAGAAAATTGTATGTAATATTTACTTTGTATAAGACACTTTAACGTTCTTTCATCGCCTTTTATAATAATATCTGCATCTAATTGTTCTCGCAAGTATTCTTCTATATCGCCCACTTCGTAACATCCGCTAGGTAATATAATAAATTTTGGAGGTTCATCATTTTTTACTGCAAGATCAGAGTTGTAGTAATATAACGTATTACATTCAGGAGTAATATTATGTATAGAATGATATGTTGTTAACGAAACTAATCCAATACTCCACTGACGATTATTTGCTAATAATAATGGGGGATATATATTACTAATCAAATTACCTTTTTTACCGTTTAATTGAAATAAGTACGACATGATGATATAATAACAAACAAACTATATTTTGAAAAACTTGTATTCGCATAATAATATATACAATAATCGAAAAAAAATTTACAAATACACATGCTTATATACTAATTTTATCGTTTTCGTTCATCAAATGGGGTAGGTAACGTATTTGTTAGAAATCTTAAACATAGTTCTCCACAATTAACCGTATTATAACTTTGATATGCACGTCTGTTGTAGAAAATCTCAATCTTTGGATCGTATTTGCGTAAATAATTAACTAGCTCTGTGGAGGGAGATAGATTACCATAACTATCGAAATATTCTGCACGTTTTCCATATTTTATGTATGCAGTCCAATGAGTTCCCGGACCTTTTTGCAAATCCATATTAACAATCGCACACTCATTTTTCTTAGGTTTGGTGGGCGGACCATCTCGATCAAAAACTCCTCTAAAATTTGGAATTTTTAACTCTTTTGCATAAAATAAAATATCGAAATTTGTTAACGCTCTATTGCTAGGTATAGAATTAGCCTCGAAAAAACTGATTAAGTCTCTGACCAGCAGCAATATATGGAGCTAAATACAAACCCAGACCACTTCGATATGGTTGTAAATAAAGTCCTTTTCCAATTTTTTTATTAATTTGTAGACCACTGCCTGATTTAAAACTTTTTCTAGCATCATTTACATCCTTCACCGCTTTCGCTATTGATGATACTGATGATGAAATTCCACCCAATGTAGCAATACCTGCTAATAAGGGAACAAGGGGAAAAGCTCCTCCAGTTTTGGTAATCGGAATAATTCGTACATTATCATTATCAGCCACTATAGGATTTAATTTTTTAACTGCTGTAATCGCTTTTTTCATACGTCCTTTAAGAGTTTTTTCTTTACGAACAGCTTTCCGCGCTACATTTAACACATCTCTGAAATATAAGGTTTTTCTTTTCGAGGATTTCGATTTAGTTTTCCGTTTCGCAGCTTGTTTTTTACCAGAACGACATCCTGCTCCTAATTTCCGTTTTACTTTCATAGCGTTCGTAGTTATCCAAGCAGCCGCTTTCTCACCGAGACTACTATCTGATGCTTTAACACGTTCCCAGGCTTTATTTTCTAATAATCTATCCGCTTCAGCTCGATTTTTATTATCAGAATACTTGCTATGTGCTATATCGTGATTTTTAGCAGCTTCGTCCAATGGATTTATACCGGTTACAACACGACTTAGTTGACGATCTAACTTTGTACCAGGTCCTAAATAATTATAACCAGGATAATGCAACTGAAACGGAAGGTTATCTATAACTCTATTCAGCACAGTTCCAAGACCGCGACCACGTTTTATTTTCTTTCTTAACACATTAACTTTTCGTTGTTTTCTCGCCATATTTAGAAATAATTTTCTATATATATACTTTTTATCACCCGACTCTGCGAGTTTTACCGCTATATATAGGTGTATTTATACTTTTTTAGTCTGTGTTGATGGTGCTTATTAAGTGAATAAATAAGCTATAATGAAAATTGTAAAGCAATCAACTATATTACCTATAAGTAATGTGCTAACACTAGTAGAAGGTAGTGATACGTTAGAACGATATAAACATGGATCGTTGTTTCCAAATAATATAAGATGTTTAATTATTGGACCGAGCGGTTGTGGAAAGACAAATTCTTTATTTACGCTATTAACACACCCGAATGGACTGCGTTATGAAAATGTCTACATATATAGTACTTCTTTATATCAACCTAAATATAAATTGTTAGATACGATATATAAGTCCACACCTGAGATTGATTATCAAACATTTGTCGATGATGTAAATTTAATAACGCCTGACGCGATTAATGAGAATTCTGTATTTATATTTGACGATATACCAACGTGCAGAGATCAACCTGTTGTAAAACAATACTTTTCGATGGGTCGTCATAAAAATGTAGACTGTTTCTATTTGTGTCAAACATATGTAATGATTCCTAAACATATGATACGTGATAATGCCAATTTCATACTTGTCTTTGCTCAAGATGATATAAATATACGACATATATATGATGAACATGTTAATGGTATGTGCTCGTATAAGACTTTCAAGAAACTTTGTACTACGTGTTGGAAGAATAAACACGGATTTTTAGTGATTGATAAGGAGAGTGAACTATATAAAGGACGGTTTCGTCGTGGTTTTGACGAGTTTATAGTGATTGAAGACGAAAAAGATGGCGATGAATAGTGTTAAAAGAAATATCGAGGATGAATTACAACTTAAAACTGAATTGGAAAAGATACGCACAGATATAATGAACAAATATAATACGTTAAAGAATGTGTCTAAATCTATTACAAATACTTCAGCTGTAATGTTTGAACCTATTACAAAACCATTGTCAGAGATTCGAGAAGCAATACAAAAACCAAAGGGAATGAAAAAAGATGATGATGAAATATTTAGATCTTTGGTTACAAAGCAAAAACTAGAACATAGTACTCCAAAGAAAGATATAGATGAAGAAATTGAAAATGATCAGTTTAATCTAAATGAAATGGGTTCTTTTCGTATTGATGGAGATGATCCTATACCAAAAGATATAATTTTTGGAATAAAGTGTAATCCTATTGCAGATGAGTATATGTTGGGTACAACAACAATTTCGTGGAACAAAGATCGTGGAGAAATATATTTAGGAAAAGGTGTTAATCGTGCTAAATTCCCATACACTACAGGAGTAATGAATTTGCTATTGGAGTCGAAAGTAGATGAAATTGATTATAATATTGATGATTTACAGATATATAAACAATTACTAGAATTTACCGGAGCTCATTTGCGTGGTAATGGTGCCTTGAAAGGACTTCCCAATCAGAAATATAAGAAAATAATACGCCCGTTATTTCAATCTGAAGTACGTAGCGGAAAAGGTTACGAAAATTATATAACTAACCGTAAAACTTCTCGTGTTGCTGGAATAAGTCTTAAAAGACCGCGAATTGAGTATTGGAACGACCCGAATGAATTAGTTGAACGATTACAGTTATTACATGCATCTAAACAAAGTGGTAATACAGGTGTAGACAACGAAATTTTAGCAATCTGAAGAAGGATATATTCAGTTACCTTATTGATTAGTAGTATTAGAAAAAAAATATGCGTACGAAACAAACATCTACATCAAAATCCTTACAACGTAGTATAGTTGATGAACTTCATAAACCTGCACGAAAACGTTACCCGACGCGATGTGTACAACTTTTCGGTTTAAATGATTTATGGCAAGCTGATTTGATCGATATGTCGCAATACGCACGATTTAATCGAGGATATAAATTTATTTTAACTGTAATAAATGCGTTTTCTAAATATGCGTGGACCATTCCTATAAAGAAAAAGAGTGGCCTGATAATTGCTAAAGCGTTAGAAAAAATTTTAAGTGAAAGAGGTGTTGATGCTCCTAATCATTTGCAAACAGATCAGGGTACAGAGTTTTATAATCCTCAAGTACGGGCCGTTTTAAATCGGAATAATATTAATTTGTACAGCACCCATTCACCGCTTAAAGCGAGTATTGTAGAACGTTTTAATCGTACAATAAAGAATTGGATATGGAAAGAATTTACTGCTAATCGTAATAAACGATGGTTACAAGTTTTGCCCGAGCTTACCCAAAAATATAATACGACCTGCTGATGTAAATAAGACCGTTGAAAGACAAGTTGCAGAAAATATTGCAAGAGAATGTAGTAAAGATGTTGAACGATTCTCTCCCCCAAGCAAATCGAAAATTTTTAAAGCTGGTGATGTAGTTCGTATTAGTAAAGTTAAAACATTATTAGAGAAAGGCTATACTCCTAACTGGACTGGTGAATTATTTACTATAAATACAGTGAATTCTACTTTTCCTATGACGTATACGTTAAAAGATAGAACCGGTAAACCGTTAGTTGGTACTTTTTATGCTGAAGAATTACAAAAAACATCTTACCCCGACGTATACTTGGTGGAACGTGCTATTCAATGTAAAAGTAGAAAATCGTTGGTTAAGTGGTTAGGATTCCCGAGTTCAGATAATTCTTGGATCGATAATAGTTTATTAGTAAACGTTTAGTTATGCCGCTTCATAAGAATGGAAAATATATGCCTGATGGTGGAACTGGCGAGGGTGCTACTGTAGAAGTGGATTCGAGTGGAAATTATAATTTTAAAGGAAAACGGATACTAAATGTTAGTACGATATATCACGAACCTGCAGAGTCTGAAGCGTTATCATACAAGCAGATGAAATTTCTTCTATACTCTGATATCTTTAAAGCAGCCATGATAAATGCGCTTATGGAAAAAATTAACTTATCCGGCGATCATGTCAACATTTTAGGAAGACGAATAATTAATGTAGCTGAAGGTATTGAAACAAAAGATGTAGTCACCTTGGGTCAGTTGGGCGATATTCAGGGGTCTATGCAGGAAGTAATTATGAGTGAAGTTCAAACAAAGATCGATAATTTAAAACAGATAATTACAGAGGAAACTAATTCAGCATTTTTGAAAAATAAATACGATCATGATATAATGAATGCAGATATTAGTAATTTAGCAAAACGTATTGAGACTAGTAAAAATGAATATCTTTCAAAATCTGGAAGTATAGATGATCGGGTGAAGATTCTTTCGAGTGAATTAGACTTCGTGAAAGAAACAGATAAAAAACTTGATAGCGAATTAAAAACCACAAAGACAACGATATATATGAAGTGTTAAAAATTCAGAATGCAAAGATCGATAATAATATACAACAATTTAGCGATAAAATATCATCAGCGGATAAAAGGATTGATGAAACTATTCAACGATTGGATACTGTGATAGATACAGCAACTAATAAGATTGACGATAATATAAAACGTTTTGATGCTGTGCTTGTAAATAATAGAGGAGAACTCGATAGATTACAGAAAAGTTTTACTAGAGAACATGATTGGGTTGTAGATAACCTTTACAATAGATTAATTACTCTAGAAACACAAATGCAGCAGCATATTGCCTCAGAATCTGAGAAAAAACTGTGATTTTGTTATAAATATAGATTTCTCGAGATTTTTTCTTTTGTTTTTTATAATTTATTTAATTTAAAGTGTTGAAATACTGTAAGTATATGATAATGCCATTGCATAAAAGTGGAAAATATGTACCTGAAGGAGGAAATGCTGAGCCTGCTAATATTGAATTGGATTCGAGCGGAAATTATAATTTTAAAGGAAAACGATTGGTAAATGTGAGCACTGTGGATAATGGCATGATTGAAACTGAAGTGATTTCATATAAGCGATTAAAATCTATTCTTGCAACATTAGAAAGTAGCGAGAAGATACAAAAATTATCGGATAAATTAAATACGGTTTCTAATGAACTTTCAAAGCATGAAAATGATGTGAAAGGCACGATTGGTATACTTGGAGGTTTAATAAACGAATTAAGTGGAAAAGTGACCGTATTGTTGGATAAATATACATATTACTAAGGAAGTACTGGATAAACAGCGCGAAGAAATAGAAAAACATTTTATGGAATTAATTGCTCAATACCGTGAAGAAATAGAAAAACGGTATAATAGGATGCTAGATAATCTTCGTGAAGAAATTAAAAAGGAAAAAGTACATCGTGTTGTAGATACGACACAACTAGTTGGTAAAACTACTAATTTAGATGAACATTTATGTAATATCGATTCGACTATTCAGCGTAAAGAACAAGAGGAAGCAGTACAAAAGGAAGTTGGGAATATTTTATCAACGATAGTACAATCAAAATTTTAAGTTTATGAAATAATAAATGTAAATATATGAATAATATTTATTATATTGTAATAAAGATTACATACATTTTATATGAAATAATGTAAAAAAGATTTTGAAAATAAATATATGTATAAATAAGAAAAATACGCGTTTCTTTACATACAATGCATATTACGCCAGCTGACTGCGTCACATCTGTGAGTATTATTATGATCGTAATCTGTATTCATAGGATCGAGACATGACCAGCAAACAAATTTCGCTTTCGGCGACTGGATCCGCAACAATCGACTAAAGTTTTTTATCCACGCGAATTGATAATTTCCATTAGATCCCCAATATAATATGTTCGTGTGATGTTTATGATTTAACAAACTGTGATTTTTTCGGAAGGCATACACAGCTTTTATTTTATACTTGCACGAACTTAGATCAGTATAGTCAGTTTCTAACAGCTTGTACAGGTTGATTGATACAGCGTTTATTCTTTCGAACGTTTCAATATCTGCTAGCGAACGGATCGGTAAGTGAATAAAGCTGAAATCGTATACTTTCTGTAGAATATTGTACTGCCACATCGATGACGGTTTTGATGTAAATTTCGCTAAAACCGCATACATGAAACTATTTTTATTTTCTGGATCGTAAGGATCTTTAACGTAGACGACGGCTTTTCGGTTAGCTATTTCTTTAGGTAATACCATCATCGTTGGACTATACTCTATTTGCTCCTGTAGAATTGGTACTTGCGTTAACGGTGGAGTCTGCAATTCTTGTGTTGTTTCTGCTGGTGATGGTTGTGGTGGCATATGTATATTTGGAAAATCGTCCGGAAACACTGCATTATCGTTATCGTTTACGAAAAAATTTCGAATAAAGTCAGCGACATTAATCTCATTCGATTCAGAATTGTTATTCATGTTTGATTATTATTGTAATATTTTTACTAAAAAAAAAGAGAGAAAATAAGAACGAAAAAAATAACGAGCAATAAGAGAGAAAAAAGACACAAAATAAAGAGAGACAGAAAAAAAGAAAAAACGTGGCAACTTATTGACTTTAACGTTCTTGAGACTATTTCTATAACACGTGAAGAGCACAGCTTCAACAAATTCCACACGTTCAACATAGCACTAATACTGACAGAGCAATCAGATCCGTTCGAGAATCTACCTCGTTGCAAGTCTTTGAAAAAGGGAGGGGTGCACTAGAAAAACCACATTTCTTTGGTGAAAGCTAGTTATATACGCAAATGAACGAAGTTGACCTGTGGTCATCGGCTTAAGTACGATTGGGTAGGTGTGTGTGTGTGTGTGTGTGTGTGTGTGTGTGTGTAAATGTGAACATGTTTTCTACAAAAGACATGAGGGGAAAGATCCATTCGGAGATGATGACCTTGACGCACGAACGAATGCATCTATATACGTAAGGTTATAAATAATAATAAAAAAATATATACTTAGGATAATTATATATTACATATACTTAGACCTTGAAATATTTAAAAAGATCGCAGTAACGCTGTGGGCAGGAGGGGTGAGCGTGGACTTGGGTTAGTTTCAGGTTTTAAATAATATAAATGTGTTGATTTATAATCGGTTCGAACTAACAGAAGTGCGCGGAACCTGTACAGAGAAATTTGAGGGGGAAATTGTGGAAAATTTGCAGAAAATTGAGGAAAATCGGGGGAAACTCGGGGAAATTTTGGGGAAATTGGGGAAAACTTGGGGGAATTTTTGCCTCCCGAATAAAATACTTAGGTTACTTTTTGACCTCTGCACACAGTTCTGGAGTTATGACGTCAGAGGTCCCAGAACATAGATTTACTGACTACTCCAATAGGGTTTGGATTTATATGCACTAAAAATATACACTGAAAATATGCACAAAAACATGTATTAAAAATTTCATAATAGATAGTGTATATTAAAAAAATAAAATAAAATTTTTTGTTTTTCGCTTCAAATTTTTATTAACGTGCTGCATTTTTTTTTTATTGAATTAATTTATATTCAAAAACATTTAAAAAATTATTACGTTTAACAGTAAGAATTTATTTTAAATTTTTAACATGAGAATTACGTCTTGTGTCTGTTAACGTAGCCTTCAGGGCAGAGAAAGACCTGGCAAGATACAACTGGTAAATATTTAAGTGTATCCACTTCGGATGGAATGTAAGAGATTTCGTTTCTATCTGATACCCCATTTAAAAGTTCTACTATCACTTGTAATAAATTTCATCCAGGATTACGATGAAGTACCGCATCTAACTTACAATTAGTTCTTAAAGCGGCGCTAATTAAATGAGACCAAAATCCAGTAATGCACCACTTTTTACCATCCGTTAAAATGCATTATCGGTGGCAATCCAATGCCTTAACAATCCGCCAAAACTTGTTTTCTCTTTCGCCATTTTAGTAACACAGCAAAAGAAAAAACTTACAGTAAAATATAAAATGTAAAACACAATTGCGAAAACCAAACGGGTTTAATGCAAATGATATGCTAGATATTGAAGACAGTATGTCTAGATAAAATTTGTATCACAAGTTGTGTAAGTAAGGGTATATATCTACATATTATATATATATATATATATATATTACATGGACATGTGTGTGTGTGTATGCATATATCCGGTACATGGTTCAAAGTACAGTTATCCATCACGAGGTTCGAAGTTAATGTAAAGCACTTTTGTCGATCGTATCCCAGTGTGAAAAAAGTCAGTCAACGATAATTGTTTTTGTTTGCCGACACTATTGTTCAGCTCAGGCAACTAACCATATAAATATAAAAATTCTTTTTTTTTATTTTTGGGGGGGGGGCGCTAGAGGCTTCGACTCAACAACTACAAAAATTTAAAAAAAAGATGATTAAAGATAGAGCTTAGGAAAGATTGAAGGACAAGTATTATATCTGGAGATGGAAAGGAAAGAATATACGGAGCAGGAAGACCCAGTGCTACGATTTTGCAATACAAAGCAGTTCAGAAGCATGGGCGGGACATTCAAAAAAGACGTGGTTTGCATCGCGTATGGGAGAAGAGATAGTACTATGAAAGGGTCAATCGGAAGAGGATGACAGTGAAAAACGAAAACGTGAAGAGAGAAGAAGAGAGTGATTAAATCGCAGTCTGATTGAAGAAACGATCGCGGGACGTTGATAAGAAGAGGATTGAAATCACAGCTGAAGACAGAGAACCGGTTGTATTTGAAGGTAATAAGAGGTCGGATTAGAAAATAAAGAAGGATAAATGTCCGACCATCGTCGGGAATGATTGGCTGAGGAAAAAATCCTAAAAGGTCAATTTATGAAGGAGATAACGGGATTTTTTTTTCCCCGGAAAAAGAAAGTTCCTTTCTTCTTTTCTTTTTTTTTAATTTCATAAACACGCGGTGTGAGGCTATCATCTGACAACAGACTTGACAAAAAGTAAAACAATAATAATCTTGTTTTTTTAGTAAAGTTAAAAGTTTGGCGCATTTGCACGGACCCTTTTAGTGTTTTTCGAATGTATAATTGTGTGCCTGTGCGTTTATATGTGTGTTTTCTTTACATGCAATTATGAAAAATATGTAAAAATCTTCAAAATCTTCAAAATACGTAGGGAATATCCAAAATATGCGTTTATACGAATTATTAAATTAGTGCATTTCGAATTTAAGACCCTATCAAAGCGTTAGCTACAAGCAAAAAGAAGTATGCATTATATGCAAAATCCGAATTCTAATCATTAAATCAAATGAAATGATAAAGATAGCATGGCTTGCAATCAACACACCGGCGAGATGCAATTATATTCGATTTGACTGTTGTAAATTAACCAGAACGACATGGTATGTGAATACTTGCTAAGGCAGAAGAACACATTAATTCCACCAGTTCAAATAATCAAACAGACGTAAAGATCCGGAAACTTAGTCACAATCGCACCAGCAAAGAAACAGACGAATTCTTAATTTATCATATTATTCCATCTTTTGCGTTGAAAATTTATCATAAAAGCGCATACTACTTGATTTTAAAATGTTCTGTTTTATTTTTTCATATTAAATAAATTCAAAGACGTTTTCAATGTTTGCCGAGTATTATGCAGAGAAAGTGTGCAAATCACGTGGATTTTTATTCGTATCATTTTTGTTTTTATGACGCAACCATTTTTATTTTCCCATTTCCGGTCGTTACTCTAAATTTTCCCAGAATTTTTCGAATAATTTATAAATATACATATACACATATAAATGTATTGCATATATGTGTATACAGTCTTCATAAATGTTATGTAATTCAACTGTATTTAATTAAGAAAAAAAAGAAAACGGCAATAGGCAGAAAATTAATAGTTGCGATATTAGACGCGAAAGAAAAATCACATCGCGGTACTACGGAAATTAATACTACAACTAAAAATTATGGATAAAATTACAGTAGTCCCCCCGCTCTTCTTAATACGTTATATATAATAAGCGATAAAATAATTAAAAAAAGAATTTCGGAAAACGATGGAAACATTTTTTTGAACAAAAAAAATATTATTAAAAGAAATAACGCGTTCGTTTAACTGGCTATCGCAGTAGTCATTAAAGGGCGACTCTGGAAGGTCCGCTAATCCGAACCCCAATTCCTGTCCCGGAGGCGAAAATTCACCCCAGACCGGTAATCCGAACACCAAACTCACCCCAATTCATGTCCAGGTGGCCAAAATTCACCCAAGTTTCCCCCGGACGGTTCCCGCTCGTTTCTGATAAACCGAACGTCCAAACAGTGTCCCGAGGTCAATAAACTGTCCAAAGTGTTATTCGGGGGCGCAAGTAACCCCAATTAGTGTCCAGGTGCTGAAAGTTCTCCCAATTTCCCCAAATTTCTCCAAAATTCCCCCGTACGCGTCCCGCTCGTTTCCAATAAACCGAACCGATTATTAATTAACATAAGTATATTAATTAATGTCCGAAAGTAACCCAAGTCTCCGCTAACCCCGCCCGTCCTGCTCCCCTACCTCAATTTTTTTTCAAAATTCAGGTCATAAGTAAGAAAATTCCAAAATTTAACCCCAATATATTATTTAATGTCTAAATCTAACCCAACACCTCCGTTACACCTCTCACACGCATATTTCATTCCCACAAACGCTCCGATCGCCGTCGCGAAAGCGCACGCGATGATCCCCCGCATATTCCGATCTCCACCACTATATCACACCCACACACACACACACACACACACACACACACGCGCGCGCGCGCACACAAACGCACGCGCTCCGCTCCAAAATTCCCCCGTACGCGTCATGATCGTTTCTGATAAACAGAACCGATTATTAATTAACATAAGTATATTAATTAATGTCCGAAAGTAACCCAAGCCCCCGCTGGTCCCTCCCGCCGCTACGTTATCGCAATTTTTTTTAAAAATTCCGAGGCCTAAGTATGAAAATTCCAAAATGTAACCCAAGTATATTATTTGAAGCTAAAATCTAACCTATAACTCCAGTCCACACCTCTCACACGCATATTTCGTTCCCGCGCACGCTCTGGTCGCTGTCGCGAAAGCGCACGCGCCGATCCCACGCATATTCTGATCTCCACCGCGATATCCCACGCACACACGCGCTCCGTTCCCGATACCGCGATTATTTCTTTAATATTTCAAAGTCTAAGTATACATAATATAAAATTAGTCGAAGTATATTTTTTATTTTCCTGATTTCCCGATCTTACTGCCATATGCGAAAGCGCTCGTCCCGATCTCGCGCATATATCTAACACAGCGTTATTTTCCGCGAAAGCGCACGTCCCGATCCCGCGCATATATCTAACATAGCGTTCTCTGTCGCGAAAGCGCACACGCAGATCCCCCGCACGTGTTGTCCGTTTATACTATCGCGATTACTTTTTTTTAATTATTATTTTTTTCACATAATAACCCAATCCTTGCTCTGTTGTCTAAACCTAACCGATTATCCAAAACATTTACAAATTATCAAATCAAGTATTTCTATAGTTTAAAACTATCCTTAGTCTCCTTTACCCCTTCCACCCTCTTTTCCGATCGATTCCGTTGTTTTAATATCGAATATATCGCATTCTATTTACTTTTACTACGACCATTAAACCCCCGATCGACGCTCCCGACGCCTCCGTCATTTCATATTGAGAGGTAATTATTTTTTTCTGCGACCGCTATGAATGCACACCGTCCATTCCCGCACACCCATCTGCTGTCGTTAGTTCCCATACCGTTCATAATAACTTTTATTCAACTCCAAGTATTATGGAATTATTCCAATTATATATTTTCTTCACTTCCGATCATTTCTTCTGACCGTTCATAATATTTTTATTTTCCTCCGGTTCTAAAAATAAATCCTACAATGTCTTCAACGCGATGAATGCGCACACATCTTCTGCAGCTAGTTTCCATATCGATTATAATCACTTTTTTCAACTCCAAGTATTATGGAATTATTCTAACTATATTTTTTTTTCGCTTCCGATCGTTTCTCCCGAACGTTCATATTTTTTTTCCAGACATATGTATTCAAAAATGAAATCGAGTATAATTTTATTTAACACGGTTTCATAATTTCCCTCTCCATCCCCTATTCATCCTACACAAATTACAATTCTTTCATAATATATGTTCTAGACCCAGTCAAACAATCAACTCTCGCAGAAGTGTAGACGTTGCCTCCAACACCCATTTTACTATCAATTATTGTATATTATTGTTAGATTATTTTTCCAAAAAGTCTTTTGAAATTTTTTTCTGTTCGTACATTTTTTTTTTGATTTTATTTGCACGACATCCATTTCCATACATTCACGTTTCGCTAGCAATTATAATATGTTTTATTTATTTTTCAACTCCTCCCAGACTTACACACACGCCATATTGTCACACTCACAGATAGGTTCCTTATTAATCGTGAACATTTTTTTTTTTCTGTATTAGCCGCGGGAGCATATCACATCAGACCCTCACATATACCACACACAGTTATTATATTTAATTTTTAATTATCGATCTTTAATTATTTTTACTGCTATTATTTTTCTGACACATTCACCCCGTCTTACATACTTTACATCTTTTAACATTTTGATAGAGAAAATCTCAGGGCACTAAATAATTTTTATCAACATCGTAACTAAGTTTAATATTATACACATCTCAGTATAATTATTAAACGAAGGAACTATTATTTTCATTGACGATATTGTTGCTACAAACATTAATCGTCCTTTTCCAGGTATAGTCAACCTCTTCATGTATTCGTCTTGTCTTTCTATCAACCTTTGACCGCTTAATACTCCCCCGCTATTTACCGTTATTCGCTAGAGGAATATTTTTTTAGACTCGTTCAAATACACACATGCACATAAAAAAATCGACATCAACGTCATCGAACACTGATCTCGACATTTCCAAGAAATTCAATCGCTGCTCCACAGTCTAAGATGTCTCCGCCCGCCTCAACAGTCGTTTGTATCATTATTGAAGCGCTTGTCATGTACCGTTATTTACGACCTTTTACAACATACAAATTCACGACATGTATACAACTTTTCTAGAAAGCATGGTGAAAATGGACAATCTCTCCCGATGAAAACCAGCTTGAATGATGTACCGTTATTTCATTCATTTTGCAGAAGGTTAATTTAAGGCGTCCATGCATCTTTTCTACTAATAAATAAGCAAATGTAATCTTTAAACCTTTCTACCTTTTTGCAATCAATTTACTGATTGTACATACTTTTTATATTTTTTCCACATACTCCTTGATCGTCACAACCACCACAAAAGCGCACCATCCATTCGCACACACTCATCTGCTACCGTTAGATCTCATATCATTCATAATAATTTTTTCGATTCTATTAGTTTAAGAATATTTCATTTTTTTTTGTTGTTTTTTTCTAACTGTAACATTTTTTTTTTCGAAATCTTTCGTATTATATTTTTTCTCCCATATGGCTGTCACGTAGTCGTAGCGAAAAATGCTCCGTTCATAACCTTACATGCATGTTACCATACCGATGTATTAGATCGTGCGACAATGTTATTGAGTCTGCTGAAACAGGATCTTCCTCTTCATATCTTTTGTAGAAAACGGTTTACATGTACACACCTACACACAAACACGCATATCTTCATCTCTCCTTGACGACGTCTTTCAAACACCTCTATAACCAAAGGAATGTGGTTTTTCTGGTACAACCCTCCCTTTTCAAGTTGAACGGATCTGATCGTGCAGACAGTATTAGTTTTATGTTAAACGTGTTCATTTTGTAGAATCTGCGTTCTTCACGCATTATTAAAAATTTACTGTAACGGTAAAAGTAATAATTTTATACGGTTCTTTTTTAGTAAAAAGTTAAAAAAATAGTAATCAAACATGAATAACAATACCGAATCGATTGATGTTAAAGCAGACGAATTTATTCAGAATTCCTTTTCGAGTGATAGCGACTCGCATACGTCTTCTTCACCTCCAACACCGCAAAATGATGATGGTTATACATCAGAACAATCAACATCCCTTGTATGTAAAATCGTTGGTCCTGTATTATTATCAGAACAAGTGGATATAGCGGAATATTTTGTAGATATCAGCGTCCATATAGATTGTGATTATGGGTTTCGAGTAACTGAACTAGCAATGATTGATATGTCTGGAGGGAAGTGTTTGCATACGTTGTATAAGCCAGGCAGAGCATGGCATGCATCAAAAATGCCACATTTACAATGTTCTTCAGTGAGTTATTACTTGAAGAACCCTTCATTATTTCCCTGTCGTGAAGAAATATTCATCGCACGCGATATATTCACGATATTGTCCCAAAAACCGAGGGCTCGCGTATATGTTTTAACAGTATATGCTAAACTTACACTAATAGAACTTAACGAAAAGTCTGAATTGTTGCGTGATTTAGACTACGAAATCGTTAATATGGATCAAGTCTTTCGATTATCTGGTATTGAGAATCTACATGAAGAGTATTTTGGTATAGGCAATTTGATAACTTGTAAACACCATAATGAGAATGATAGTTTTCATTGTGCGGTGAAAAACGTTATGGTGATGAAGGCATGGTACGATCATGTCATCCGTCCGCTGAAGCTTATGAATAATCTAAATATAAATGATTTAAGTCAGTTGTTCATTACAACCACCAAAGAAATGATAATTACGTTATTTCCAAGTTGTGTTGGAGACATTTATACATTTTTACCAGATAGACTAAAACAGGATGATACGATAAAATCACTTCTACCATGTTTTGAACATGAGAATGATGAAGAATATTATTTCGATGACGATATATTTCTGCATAGTACTCGAAATTGTATGAAAGTAAAAGATTGTATCGACTGCCAACGTACAATTCGCGCAGATTAAAAATTCATTAATTCGATCGTTTTTAACAATTTTGTATATTTTTTCTGTATATTTTTGTGTGTATTTGTACATACATATATATTTTTTTTTCAGACCGTTCGTTTTTATGTTTTCTTTAAAATTTTTTAAATATATTTTTATACACATGTAAATACTGTTTTGTATATATTTTGTATATATTTTTTCCCTCAATATCTGTTCATTCTCATATTGTATATATTTTTGCTAATTATTTTTTCATCTTTTTCCGATCCTTTCCGATTTCTGTTTATTTAATTTATTTAGCGATCTATCCTTCTCTCCCCCTCTTAACTTAAAGTACTGGTAATGACGAAATTTACAAAAATCTGAACCAGTCGAGTATAATGTATATATAATTATTTAATTTTCGAATATATTTCCACATAATTTGTTCATATCTGTTTAGATTAAAAAATTAGATTTTTGTCTGTAATACACCATTTTTTTATTTATTTTTTTTGTGTGTAATAAGCGAATTTAACTGTTATACTTTTTCACGTACATCACGTATTTCCGCAGCTGTGAGAGTTTTCATCTGTTTGTAAGATACATCCTCTGACTCTAAATGTTCTCTAAATATTTTTTTTTTGAGCCTAAATATTATAGAAATAGCCGAAGTATATTTTTTTCGTTTCTGACCATTTCTTCCGACCGTTCATAATTTTGTATTTTTTCTCCAATATGTATGCTCACTATCGTAGCGTAAATGTGCGTCGCTCATAACCTTACATGCATGTTGCCATACCGTTGTATTAGATCGTGCGACAATGTTATAGAGTCTGCTGAAACAGGTTCTTCCCTTTCATATCTTTTGTAGAAACAGACTCACATGTACACACATACACACACATACACCCACATATAACCCAAAGAACACCTGCAAACTTCGTTCAGACACACCTGCATCCAACTTTCACCAAAGGAATGTGGTTTTTTCTGGTGCAACCCTCCCTTTTCAAAGGCATGCTTCGAGCTCGAATGTCGAACGGATCTGATCGTGCAGGCAGTATTAGTGTTATGTTAAACGTGTGGAATTTGTTGAAGCTGTGTTCTTCACGCGTTATTAAAATATTCTCAAGAACGATAAAGTCTGTAATTTCCTACGTCTTTTCTCTTTTTCGTTCGCTCTTTATTTTCTGTCTTTTTTCCCTCTTAATGCACATTATTCTTTTCGCTCTTATTTTCTCTCATTTTTTTAGTATAAATATTACAATAATAATCGAATATGAATAACAATACCGAATCGAATGTCGATAATGTCGCGGATTTCATTCAAAATTTTTTCGTAAATGATAATGATAATGCAATGTTTCCGGACGATTTTCCAAATATACATATGCCGCCACCACCACCACCAGCAGAAGAAACATCATTACAAGGGCCTTCGCTACATTCATTCTCAGATTTCATTCCATTGGCTACATCAACACCTTTAGCATCAACGGTAATGTCACAAGATTTGCAAACTCCGTCGTTAACGCAAGTACCTTTGGTACATGATGAAAAAGAATATAGCACAACAATGTTGGAATTACCCAAAGAAATATTTAACCGAAAAGCAGTCGTCTATGTTAAAGACCCTAACGATCCAGAAAATAAAAATAGTTTCATGTATGCGGTTTTAGCAAAATTTACATCAAAACCGTCATCGATGTGGCAGTACAATATTCTACAGAAAGTATACGATTTCAGCTTTATTCACTTACCGATCCAATCGCTGGCTGATATTGAAACGTTTGAAAGAATAAACGCTGTATCAATCAACTTATACAAGCTGATAGAAACCGACTATACAGATCAAAGTACATTCAACTACAAAATAAAAGTCGTGTACGCCTTCCGAAAAAATCACAGTTTGTTAAATCATAAACATCACACAAACATACTATATTGGGGATCTAATGGAAATTATCAATTCGCATGGATAAAAAAATTCAGTCGATTGTTGCGGATCCAGTCGCCGAAAGCGAAATTTGTATGCTGGTCATGTCTCGATCCCATGAATACCGATTACGAACATAATAATACTCACAGATGTGACGCAGTCAGTTGGCGTAATATGCACTATATGTAATTAAATAAAGACGTATTTTTCGTATTCATAGATGTATGTTTATTTTTCAAAAAATCTTTTTACATTGTTTCATACAAATTAATGTAATCTATATAATATAATAAATATTTTCATATGTATACATTTTTGTTTTTATTTTCCATAAACTTAAAATTCCAATTTTACTATTGTTGTTAATATATTCCAAACTCCAGTTTGTATTAAATCCTCTCGCTCTTTATGTTGAACAGACGAATCAATATTATTTAACTGTTCAGTTAAGTATGCAAAGTCTTTTTATCTTGCTTAACTTTAAAGATATATGATAGATTCTTTTTTCATTTGACAGTGTAAACGTTTTCTTCTTTTACAATTTTCTTATGCTTTATCACTATTACAACATTTTTCATCATTTTCTAACTAATTGTAAACATTTTTCCACTATTTCGTAACATGTTCTTATGTTTTAGGACTTTTTGCCATATTTTTTTCACCAATTTATACTATTTCGAAGCATTTCATATGACTGAACGCTACTTAAGAAGTTTTTCGATAATTATCACCATTCCTCGCAATATTCATATGTTTTAACGCTTTTTACACTATTTTTCACAAATTCATGATATTTCGCTTCATTTCTAATGTTTGAACGACTCATATGCAGTTTTTCGACAATTTTTCACCGTTCATCACTATATTTTTTTATGTTGTATCACCTTTTATGAAGTCTTCATCAAATTTTACCTTCATTCAACAATATTTTTGTTATTGTACCCCTTTGAACTGATGTTTTATCCTAAAAGCGAGTGTATATCTAATTTGTTGTAATTAAGAAAGAATGTAATGTATATTACAAATTTCCTTTCCTGGGAGTATGATTGTGTGTGCAGAATAATAAACTATGGTAAGAAACAGACTGTATCCACCAAGGAGCGAGATGTGGCTAAACTCGGAACAGATTGGGCAACAATGCTTATATAGCATTGTATAGCTAAATTTCGACAGGGATATGTAAAAGCTAGCCGGCCGGGGAACCATTATTTCTTTTAATTTTCTTAAATAAGTATGAAAACCGATCCCCAGATATACTTCGAGCGTTTTCCTAAAACATGATGCGCGAGAGAATGACCTAACAAATTTTGCAAGGTTTGTGTGAATAAAAACCATGAATTTCAGTCCTTCGAGACCAAACCATGTCGTAACAAATCATCACATTCATACAAACTGCATTAAACGTAGTATTGTTACATTCATTAGCTAGATCTAAATGGTCTGGTGACCCTAATCTACCACATCTAACAGAGATGGGGCCGTGCTCCCAAAATCTTCTGTCATCTCTGTAATAATTATAATTTGCAATATCGAATTGTTTACCACAGCTGGGCTCCTCGATAAAAGAACCATATCACAGAGTAATGGAGATACTTAGAAACTAGATCACATTTATTAGCCACAACGCTTCTTGCAGTCCATCGCAGTATTATACGGATCACGTAATGTAAATGGAAGCATAGGAGCCTGGGAAGGTTATGTGAAACGTTAGAAGCGCAACATTTTAAAAATATTACGGATAATTAAAAATGTTTATCGCAAGCGAAAAAATTAAGATAAAGAAGGCGAAAACTTTCTATCGAAAAAAAAAGAAAAAGGAGCACGACCAGCAGGAGACCTTGACCGATTTTGGTCGATGTTGTTTTAGAATAAATATTTAGCGAGGAAAAACAGCATAGAAATCAATGATA
The DNA here is from genome assembly GCA_039619475.1 of Icerya purchasi. Lineage (NCBI taxonomy): Eukaryota > Metazoa > Arthropoda > Insecta > Hemiptera > Monophlebidae > Icerya > Icerya purchasi. The sequence continues at coordinate 248,657,819 of CM077116.1, forward strand.
CAAACTTAAGTATCCTCGCCGAAACAATTATTAAAAACTGGTTAAATATCGGGAATGTTCCGGAAAAAAAAAACGGGCCTTCAAATAAATTACGGAAATTGTCGAAAAATGGGAAAAAAGTTAAAACGGGAGCTAGAACTAATATGCCCAGATCAAACAATCCGTTTTACCGACAGAAGGGAAAAAAATAATAAACCACGGGTAGCGCTAGACTGGAAAAAGTGTAGAACATTATTAATATTCGGATAAAAAGTGGGCCTAACAATCAAAAAAAAAAAGCTCACAAATCTATAATACGTGCGTTTTCTTCAATCGGCTTTATGAAACGAATTACAAGCTTAGACAAAATAAACGATAGATGAAAGAGGTTAAATTGGAAGTGATGTGGACGTGCGAATGAAAACAGGTAGATGCGCTAAATAAAAGTGTATATAGCTCACTATTTATAGGCGAAAAAGAAAAAGAGCAAGAATGAAATTGAAAAAGATATTGAGGGGGGGGGGGGGGGGTTAAAAATTTCTTAAAGTAATAAATAAATAACATTGAGCATAGAATAATTTAAAAGACAAAAATTACACAATATGTATTTATGTGAAACGGGAATAAAAGCTTTTGTAGTAGCGATTAACCGTTTTGATGAAATAGGTATATTCCGTTTGAATTCAGTGTGTATCGTCGTATAAGTGTAATTTAAGAACAAAAACGAAAATTCGCTACTTTATAAAATAGTTTATCGATTTTTTACTTACAATTAAGTCGAAAACCTGAAGGGCTGGAATTATCAGTGGAATGTACATGACCATGAAAGACATTGTGGTGTAATCGACTAGGTAATCCGGAACGTTGTAGTATTTCGTTATCAAATTCGAGATGATGACGAACTGAGCAAATTGCAGTGATACTATCAAGGTGTAGAAAAAGTGCATACCCAGCATAATCCATCTTCTACCATACAAACGAGTGTTTGTTTGTTTTTCGATGGTTGCTGAATTTTTCGACTTTTCCGCGGTGACATCAGCTTTGCCGTTCAAACAGTTGTTTAGAATCGAAGATACCGTATTATCTTTCATTATTCGCAGCGAATCTAGATCGATATGCCGGAAAAGTGTGTGTGTACACCTTCCTTTTGTTTTTACGTCTTCCTTAATTGTCGCGAATGGTGTGCAGCAGGTACTGAATCGGCTTCGATGCGTATCTCGCAGTCGGCAGAGTTACATATCACCCAACGGCTGTTTACTCCCGCGGTGCTGACATCGTCGCTTCTCTAAACCGATGCTTGCGTTTTGGCTTCCGAAATATTTACTAGAACATCACACGGATAAGAAATTAAACGGTGTTATTTCGTTAATTGAATGTTTTTTTTCTTTTCATTATTCGTTAAAAATAAACCTTTTGTTTTACAACTTTTTTTTTTTTTTCTGACGTATTCGATACACCTTTTTTTCGTTTGGAATGAAGAAAATACCGCTCGGCTGCTTATCAATTGAATAAGAGTGCTCTTTGTTACCGTTGTTGTTATTGATTATTCATCTACGTAATCGTTAGGGCGTCAATGGTGGAAAGTGAGCGTAATTTGCTATGAAAACACATTGATTCAGGTTTATCATAAGCTACACAATAACCGAACGAGTTCGTACTGAATGTTTGTTTTCCTGCAGTTTTCTAATTTTTATTCTAAACCGGTTCGGATTTTAATAACTCGCTTATACGGATTCAAATAACGTGTGCTTGGATTATTTTTCCGGTTTTTTAACATTTTTAGAAATTGAGACGAAAGCAAAAATAAAAAAAAGGCGTTTCATAAATTAAAAGGAGAATCAAACATCATTATTATCGACAATTGTAATAATAATGAAAGTCAACGTTTGCGTGACTGACTCGGATTGTAAAGATTCGCGATATCAACTAAAATAGGCTAGCTAGTTGTTGGGTTTCATGCGAATCAGCGAATGTTTTGAATGTTACATCTCTAGCACCTATGACGGTCGCCGAGCGTCGATAATAATTCAGATTTTTCAGAAAACGCGTATGTCGACAAATTTTGAAATGAAATCGGACACGCGTGAAAATGATTTTCCCGAAGTGAACGAGGCACGCTATAGTTGAGAAAACAAATGAATGATACGATGTACCGTGCAATTACTCATCGCGGTTTTTCTCCTTTTTAGCAGCCTTGTTACCTAGAAGTGAGCGTCCGGTTTTACATTAACGAGGACCACCCTTGGCAGGTTGGAACTGTAAAAGCTTTCCATAATGCGCCCAAAGGCGTTAGTGGATTTTAGGAAAAAGCCCTTTTGTAATTAAGCGTACCGTTTAGTAATATTTTAATGTGTCCCGGCTTTTTTTAGATTTTTAAAGACCACACACCATCCCGAATCAACATGGAAGGGAAAGAGTCAATTAGAGATAGCGTCGGAGACTGTTAGTATATGTACGCTGAGAGCTAGGATGATATAGGGAGTAGGAAAAAAACGGACAGATAGAAGGAGGTGTGAGTGAGTTCCATACCCTTCACAGGGCGTTGGGATTCTGAAGTTAAGGTTCACAATGTACTAAGCCAAACGGCACTAATGAGAGTAGGCAGTGCTGGAAAATAATGGAATACAAATACATCCGACTAAAGCCTGGCGTGGAAATCACGATGGTAACAAATTAGAAACAGGAATTTTAGTAAAGCGGAAACGGGAAGATGTAGTAAGAGAATCCGTCATCACTCCTTTATGGGACTCAAAGCAAATCGATATGTATACATGGATTATGGATAAGAGAGCGTATACGAATAATGAAAACATTGCAGCAGTGAGAAGAAAAGGAAGAACAGCCTGAAGAGCACTCATGGAATCATGAAACCACCAAATGAAAAGGAGCGACAGTAAGGGATGTAATAGAAAAGGAAGGTGAACTATTTGATAAATCTGAAATACTTTCCAAACTAGCTCTTAACCTGGTACAACATTATTTAAGAATAATTCGCTGTTATTTCGAAAATTCTATTAACACTACAATATTTGAGAGTTTTCCAAAGACTGACTCTTATTGACCACAACCGGCAAAGGGAATCGAATTGCGGCGATACTATTAACGATAAAGTATGCCTGAGAGGGAATAAGGTGGAAAATTTTGCACTTTATTTACGCCCCCCCCCCCCGTTATTTAATATTCAAAAGCACAGGCGATTTCGTAAAGGAAAAAACGAAAAAGAGATCGCAAGAGGAGTAATTCAGAGAAGAAGGATAGATGAAAAGAACTGTCGAGAAAATAGAAAAAGAAATGGGTAAGTTAAGCTTATAAAACCGACCCAGTCTGTAAACTGTGAGAAAAATGCTAGAAGACAGGAACGCTTTCATTTGTTTTCTGTAGACCGTAGCTGTATAAAACCGGTATGCGATGTAGTCAACATGAGAAGAAAAGGAATTTCCATCCGGAAATACGGCCGTGACTGTAATACGACGGCCGACGAAACAAACATCAGTTCATCATTTACGGAGAACGAAGGTACTTATAATGTTCACGCCGGGAAATGATTATGTAGCATTCAAACGAACGCTGTAGAAAGACAAGCTTATAATATACACCTCAGGGAAACGAGCAACTATAAACAAGAAAAGAGCAATATGAACAGGGCAAAATTCATATTTCAAGGCTGCACCTTGAATTTTGCACGAGGACGCGTGCAATATCGGTGAGGGATATTCGGCCAATAGGAAACTGGCGGAATTAATTAAATTCGCAAACATCTTTCGTCGTGTTTTTTTTTGTTCGATGGAGACGGCTAGTTCTTTATTTCATATATATTTCAAGTGTTGTCCACGTGTTTGCGTGATTAATTGCCAATTCAAATTTCTTTTTAACTAATTAGGCTAAATTTCAATAGCACCGAAATACTTTATATTTAATAAAGTAACAAACTGCACAAAACGCAATCGATAACATTTATATTACCGAGATGGCGTTAAGAAAAAAATTAAAACTAATCAGATAACAACTGATAACAGTTAAACTGGAAAAGGTGTGATGCTGAATCGGTGAATTCGCGAAATAAACGTACGGCGCTGTCAAGTGAAAAAAATAACAAAAAAACGTTTTACGGTGTAATCGCCGTCGTGATTATTTCGAAAGTGTCCGTACTATTTAAATTAGTAAATATGAAAATTTGAAACTTCACTATTCAAAGTGTTTTACAATTTCACTCCAGATTTTTATTTATTATCAATGAATTAGAAACACAATGTTTCAAATAATGCGACTGTGCGTGAAATAATTGGTTTTACTTTTAAATCTCGCTCGCTGAAACGAAAATCTTTCAATTTTTTTGAAAAAAATATTTCACAAAAGTTATACGTTTTTAGTAAATCGTTGTATGACTATTAAAAGATTAAACTTCATTCAGCTTTAAAAATTAGGATAATTAAAAAAGATATTTTCGATTTTTATTTAGACACCTTAGATTACTTTTAAAGCTGATAGCGCTCGGCTCTATATTCCCACTTGCTTGGGCTGGGGCTTCCTGCTCCTTTTTGTGCTCGTTATATCCTGTCTTTTCCTTCTACACTTATTATCCCCTCCATTGTTTCCTTCTTATTAGCGATAGCTGATCGTCTCACTGTATAACTTTCGTTTTTCCTTAATTGTTTCTGGGTGAAGGTCCTCGGTTGACGAGCCCAATTAAAAAAAAAAAAATGAAATGAGAAATATCATTTTTTCCTTTAATATTATAAAATAAATTAAAACAAAAAAAAAAAAAAAGTAATTTCAATAAAAACTTATCTTCTAACGGGACGGGAACTTTTTTAATTAAAGGCATGTATATTTTTTAAGCAGTTCGAAATTTTTCGGAACATCGCGTATTATCTATATATATAAATAGGAAAAAGAAAAAAGAAAAAAGTTCGGTACCATTTTTTCCTCCGTTTGTTAACCGATTGTCTTTTTTTTTCTTTTTCATTTTTTTTTTTTTTGTTGAGTAGCTGTTGACGATCTTTAGTGTTATCAGTATACAAAATATTGGAAGCAGTTATATCATTTTTTTTCTTATTTAAATAAAAAATGAATACGAAAAATGGAAAAAGAAATCGCTATAGTAAATCTAAATCTGTTCTTATTAATATGTTTTAATTTTTCTTAATAATCATATTTACTGACCCCTTTTTTCACAGTGGACTAAATCTTAAGGCGTCATTTAATATCAATTAAAGCAGGGTTTTTAAATTGTTATTGAGATTTATTTTTTATTCAATTATAATGGTACTGAACTGTTTTGTATTGTCAAGTACATATAAAAGTGTACGTCCTTAAAAAATACACAATGAACGAATCCATCAGAGTAGAAAAAAAAAAAAAAAACTTTCGGAAATATGTAAATATTCATATACGCGTCCTCAAATTTTCGATAATTAATAATTATGGTCGAATTTCACCCAATGGGCGAACACTAGTTCGTAATGAAACATCAGCTAATGCTGAAAAAATTATTAAACTGAGAAACTGAGACGACGTTGCTAACTACACAGCGAACAAGCAACGCTGTATACGCTTATTTCGAAAATTCATCGATTCAACGTCACACTTTCTCCAGTTTGGCACAAACATCAACTGAGAATATATATATATATATATATATATATATATGTATATATGTACAATAAGCATTTATAACAAATGTCAATAAATGTAACTGTCGCTGTGTGTGTGTAAATGAAATTTAAATAAATACATAATGGAAATATAGTGCATGTTTATGTTTGCATACTTAATTTTATTGCCCTTCATATAAATATTTTTACGTTTCGCCATTGCGTAGTATTAATTTAAATGTTACCATATGACATTTGTTTTTCAATGCATGTTGCTCCTTAAATTTAAATTTCATTGTCGATTACAAAACTAGTAGTCGGCATATTTATAAATTGTTCGGTTACGTGGTTTGCGCAGTTTGTGATTTTATATGAAATGTAATTAATATTTCCTTTATCCGGATCATTAGGCTCTTCCGAGCAGCCCAGTCGGCCGTTTCCGGGCGAAATTCGCGACAGGTAACGCGTGCACTATTCCTGACGTGAACTTTAACGATTGTACTTTAAAAACTTTTATCGAGATTAGAAAAGTTATCATGCTACAATACGTACAGTCATTATTAATTACCGCTCCGCAGCGCAGGAAAACCAGATCTATGAATGAGGAGTTGCTCGTTCGTCTCGTTCGTCCGATTCACGATTAAAATGAGTCGCGATGCGAAAAACGAAAAAAACGATCACTCCGATTTAACAACCGATATTCGAATCAGCCCTCGTTCGCGGTCGTTATCTTATTACGACGAGTAGACGCGATGTGGAACAGTCGATTTCGCACAGAACGAACGATAGCGCGCACTGGAAGAGCTCGTTCACTGCTGTAAGCTAGTGCCTATTTTGCATCATGGAATTAATTCCCTAGACCGCGTTATCAGTTACGCGCTGCTGAGTGTGGGTTTTCTCACGGTGAAAGCGCGATCCGTTGATATCGAGAATGCGTTAAAAACCATGTGTACAAGACGCTGATAAGAAGTAGAGGTTAAAGGTGCAACACTCTTTTCGCGTATGCGTGCAGGCAGCAATCACAACAAAACGAACGTTTCTTCTTTTTTTTTCTTTTGTTTTGCTCGCGTCTCCGATCACTATCTAGATTAGAATCTTCGTTTCGCATCTGCGCTACTGGATATCGAATGAGACGACGGTTAATTGCGTCCCGTCCGATGCTCGACGCATTTTTCGCGTTAGCAGAACTTTGATTAAATCAGGTAAACCGCGAAAACAAAAATTCCACCAGAAAAGCCAAATAATTTACAGGAGAACTGATGACGTCGGCACGCTCATTTGGATCGATGACGAAATGTTTCCGTAGAAGAAGATGATTAAAACGAACAGAGAATACATTGCTCCAAGCGGGCTTCCCTTTATCGACCGAAATTTGTAGTAATTAACAATTGAACGGCTTAATCATTCCTCTTCATTTGCTACGCGTATTTATTTTATTACGTTGTACACGCTTTATAGTTCGCCTAACGCCTGCGTCACTTTTGTCGTGCTTTTTCATTTTTGAAGGCACGATCTGGAAATGGATTTTTCAACGCGATTGAATGAGGATAATTAACGCGATTTTTTTTTTTTTTTGTTATGAGTAACGATATTACACAAGTGTCAGTTTTTAACAAACCCGTTTAAATGTTTTCTGAGCCGTGAATGTAGAGGCAACGCCTATTAACACCTATTAGCTAGGAAAAACTGAACCTTTAAACGATAAAGCGATTAAATCTCGTTCTTAACGTGGCTATTAATATGCGAATGAAGCCGCGAGTTAGCTGTACTTCACCTCTCTGCGATTTCTTTTTTTTACTTATAAAATAATACTTTTTGGTTTACTGGAATTTTCTAACACTTTCTTACAGAGCATAAATTTGCATGTATACCGGATAAATTTGCGAAACCTTCTTAAGCAGAATAATAATTGCTTTCTTTAAACTACGTCTATTAACAACATAATTTAAAACTATCACGAAAATAAATCAATCTACTATTACAACTATACGCTTGTTTGACATCGATTAATTTGTCGAAGAAAAGTAAAAAGAAAATCGGTTAACGTTACTTTTTTGGTTTTTTGTTTTTTGAATCTAACATGTCTTACTATTTACACTATTTTCGATTTTAATTTTAATTTCAGTATAGTGCAAGTGATAACAACACGCAAACATAATCGATCTACTAGAGTTGCGCAAATCAAATCAGATAACAAAGTTTAGCTATATATGTGTGTTCTTTCCAACTGTTGATAGTGTATATCCTCTTATGAACTCAATTGGAATTAACAGGATTATTACGTATAACTAGTGCAGAATGAAAACAACCAAATCTCGAGATGTATGTATTAGTTTCCGATTAATTTACAGGAGATATTATCCGTACATTTTGTAATAAACAAGTTAACATATTTCACTGTCACATAGATAACAGCGTTATTTAATTGTAGGCGAAAAAAAAATTAAAATTCGAATAGTAGATTCGGCCGTGTATTTGCACTGTGCATATATTCAATATATAAATTTCAGTATTCGCTCATATTGCCTCAATAGCTGTAATAATCATAGAAGGCGCGCTCTTTAAAGAGTTATATCACCTTTCCCTGAATTCCGTCGTTCAGAGTTTTATTTCAATTTCGTTACTGCGATGTTTTTCTTTCATCGCGTTCTATTTGTGTTTTTTTGTTTTTTTTTTGTGATTTCTACTTGAAGAAGTTCGCGAGTTACGAAGGTTTGGGTCCCATTCTAGGATTTCCAAAAAAAAAACAAAACACAAAAGCTCGTTTCTTTTTGTACCTTAAACGGAAAATTTTGCCGATATCTAATTTAGGATTAACGGAAATCGTGTAAAATGGCAGCAGTGAAATTCATTTTAAGTCTCGTAGTCGCGCTCGGTAAAAGAGTGCGAGAAATATCGAGTTTTCCGTTGGTAGTCTGCGTGTAATTACGAAATGCTGTGCACTCATCGCAGTCAGATGTTCACTTTACGATCTGCTGCTATTGAAACCGATTAACAGAGAAACGAGCATCAAATGGAGTTTCCGGCGCTGGTGCAAAGACATGGATTTTCGTCCAAGCGTGGCTGATGATTGGTTGAGCGGATTAGTCGGTGAAATCTAGTAAAGCGTGTGCGAATATTAGGAGGAACATTACGACACTTAATAGGTATCAAGTTTAGAATGCCGAGTGAATCATGAGGGCTACAAAGATGGGGAAGTTAACGCAGTTGTTAATTTCATTCCGAGGGAAAGGCGCTCCGAAAACCTTTATACAATGGTTGAAGTAAGACGGCGATTGGAAAAAGGTGCAAAGGAATTCCTAATCGTTATTAAAACTGCTGCTCCAGAATGAAAGTTTATTGATCACGCGATAGCTAGAAGCGGTAGGTTTTGACTGACGAACTTTCCATCTTTTACGGATTAGCTGTCCGTGAGCAGAAATTGCGGCTTCGATCGAAAATACACAATAATAGCGGGTCGTGAAATATCTGCAGACGGAGAAGATCCTTAGAAGCGGCCGATCGATCAGGCTTTTATAGCACTTGTGACAAAAGCCTGTCCAGATAGACCGGCGCTGTTTGTAATGGACGCCTATGAAGCGGTGAAACGAACGCAGAGCTAATGACTAACTCGCTGGTTGCATCGTCGGTGGGGCTTTACATAAAAAAGCAGAGAGAATACGAGCGTTGACGTCGTATCATTGCAAAACAATGTCTGTATTGCTACTACTATAATGACCTCTTCTCTAGTAGTGGGAAAACTGGCCGAAGCAGTGTGCCCAGAGGTGGACGTGTAGCGCATTAAGCTTCTAGAAAGTTGTCTGAATGCAAGTTTAAGAAACAGCAAGGCAGAATACCAGTTCTCTTCGGAGGACCAATTATCATGCGATGCAGAGACACAGCGCATATTATAAAATTAATAGTATAAATTAGAATAAACCAACTTGAAGCGAAAAATTTAACGATTCGAAAAATGTATAAAAGCTGACATGTAGACTCTACTCGATCATCATCGCGATGATGGTGATTAACGCTATAATAAATAAACGAGAATACAAATATAAAAAAAGCGACCGATTACCAACGGTAATTCGAGCGATATATCATTCAAATTTAATTACGGATTTTAAACAAAGGATTATATTGTTCAGTTTTCCAAAAAAAACAACAAAAAAAAACAACTTATATGTAGAAGTATTTTTATATACTATATTAATTATTGAAATATCGATAAATATTAAAGTTAGTATAATGTTACTATAGATAGATCGCCTAATAAACCAATCAACGAATTTTTATTGACGATTTATTAGGGAAAATAAGTAACAAAGAAATTATTTTAAGTGGAGATTTTAATATTGATCTATTCGAAGAAGGTAATAACGCAGATCGGTTCCTAAACATTGTTAATGGCTATGGGTGTGTTAGATTAATAAATCTACCTAGACGGGAAGAAATTAATCGAGATAGGCTTGACGTGCATTGATAACATATTCGTACGACATAAACGAAACAACGATTTGTGCCGGGGTTATTACAATGAAAATCGCTGATCATTATATAATTATGCTTCTCTACTAAATTATTCTTGTCAAAGAGAATCGCGCGATTTTACTTAAAAATTTTGAAGGATGAGTCAGCGGATAAGATATATAATAGCATACAAAAAACTTTTGATCAGTTGTATAGAACTAGCTTATTCGACCCTGGCCGAGGCTCAAACCAAAAAGAGAAAGATAGTAAACAATGGATAAATTTAAAAATACTGAACCTAATAAAAATTAGAGACTTTTATTTCAGGAGAGCCAAAGGCAATCCTACTAACCACTTTTACAGGAGAAACTAGAAAAAGTATAGAAATTGGATAATACAGGAAATTAGGATAGCGAAGTACAACTTTTACACCGCTAAAATAAAAGAAACAGGATATGATATAAAAAGTACATGGAAACTGGTGAACAATATTTTACATGGGGCAAAGGCTACTTCTAATGACGAGCGGTTAGTTAAAACTTTTACTAACCCAGCGGAAACTGTTGAGGAATTTCGGGAAACTTTTACGGCTGATCTCGATGTGTGTTTTTCGGTTTGTAAGAGGCAGTTATCAACAGTGGAGGGGATAAGTAATCACTAGACATCCTTTTACTAACCTCTAGCTACGGAGGGGTCTGTAGAAATGATATTGAGGAAATTAAACAAAAATAAAGCGGCAGGATGGAATAAAATACGAGTTAAAGACGTAACGAACAACTCGTAAGATTTTTATACCGTTCCTCGCCAAAATTATTAATTACACAATAAAAACCGGTTGTAATAAAACTAGGTATCGTTAAACCGATATATAAACGAGGGGATCGCTCAAAAACTGTAAACTACAGGCCAATAACGTTAATTTCTGTATTTGCAAAGATTCGAGAGCATTATGTTGCGTCGCATTTGCGACAATTTCTCGAAGGAAAAATTATCTTATTGCGGATAATCAGTTTGGATTTCTCCACTACAATGTTACTGCAGTCGTTTGTAAATCAAGTTAACTGCGGTATGGCTGAAGGTAGTATATTTCTAGTAGCTTTTTTAGACTTAAACAAAGCCTTTGTGATTCGGTGAATCATGACCTACTTATGCGGCATTTAGAAAACATAGGAATATTAGGTAAACGAAAAGAATGGTTCCACAATTACATGACAAATCGGAAGATTATAGTGAAAATCAAAAATATACAAAGCGCAGAGGCAGTCGTTACTACGGGTTTGGGACAGGGAACAGTCTTTCTACACGAACTCGGTTTTTGCTGCCGTAAAAAATTCTACCATATTTGCTTATGCAGATGACTTGGCCATTGTGACAAAGCACAAAAATATACATGTTACTGAAAAATTACTGCAGGAAGATTTGGCTAATGTAACCAGGTGGGCCCATGATAGAGGTATAGTTATCAATAAATCAAGAACTCAAATAATGTACATAAAGACCCCCCCAGTCGTCATAGAAAAATTATACCAAAAATAACATTACGATGTCCAGGTTGGTTTCACGGGAATGCTGATCATTGTGATAATTGCTCCGATTGTTTGCTACTTGAAGTTTTTAAGAGTTACAAATATCTGGGGTTAGTGATTGACAACGCATTAACATGGAAAATGCATATAAATATAACCTTACTCTAAAAATAAGGCAATCCATAAGAGCGTTATATAGATTAAAATTTCAGATGCCCCACGATATAGTAAGGATGTATTATAAAGCTTTAATAGCGTCGTGGGTCCATTATGCTATTCGAGTATGGGGTAAGGCAAAAAAATGGGAAATCAGCAAAATCAGCAATTTACTATCGAGATGTCTGAAATTAATAATTCCCTCCAGAAATCTGGGAAACAGGAATATTTCTGAACTTTTATGGTGGATAGAAAATAAGGAACTTCCTCCAAAAGCGATGTATTGTTATCGCAAGCTGCTAAAAGGTATGTTACAGGACGTGCAACTGCCACTAATAGATAAGAAGCGGAGAACCAGGGTACCTAAAGAATTGTCCTTTCAATTGCGGCGGGAGGTAAATAATAAAATCGATAATGTCGAAGAAAATGTATTAATGAATTTATTGTTAAGAGTACTGAAGGAAACCTGGATAGAACAGCATTTAACAGTTTGGAAGGAAAAAATAAAAATTTGGTTAATTGCTTGGTTGCAGGGATAGGAGTAATAATTTGCAGGTTTCTTGGTTACCCTCCAAATACAATAGAAAAGACTATTCGGGCTTGCGTGCATTGTGGCATAATAGAACATTTACACCTATTCGATATTTCTATAGAGTATTTATTATAGTTAACTATGTTGCGTTAGCCGTAGTCGTTATTCGAATATATTGGTCTGTTTTTAACATTAATAGCGTTAATGTATTAGATTTATGATTATTTCTTCTGTGTTGTATTTGTTCAGTCTGATTGTACTGTCTGGTTGCTTGTATGGGTTGGAATATGCTATCGTAGAATACTGTATAATAATATTATTAGTTATAAATTTTCTAGATCGGAAGTGTATACGTTTTAATAGTAGGATAAGACGTTAGCTTGATTTACGAAGATTGTTGTTTTATTTCACGCGTTTGTGGTTGTCTAGCTATTTTAGTAAATATGCCGATATGTATAATAATAGTAATAGCTTAGCTTATAGTTCGGACGTTGGTATTATATTGCACGTTATATTTATACAATAAACGATAATAAGTGTTTCGGCACCCACAATATAGGCATTGGCCTCGTGGGACCCTTTACAGTTATTTCAAAAAAAAACAAAACAACATTATTTAAAAATTAATTAATAAAAAACTTATTTCGATTAATAATGCTTTATTTAAAATTCATAATTAAATTTTAACATATCGTTTTATTAAATTATCGTAATAATCGGTCTTTTTTAATATTTGTATTTGCGTTTATTTAACTTTAATCATATTTACCGCGACGATTATGTCGTAATACGACTTCGAAATATGTCGCTTTTTTTGTATATTTTGCGAATCATTAAATTTCCCGTTTCAAGTTTGTTTATACTAATTTTTATTATAGCATAAACAAAAGATGGACAATTACGCAATTTTAATATCAGCATGAAAATGTATCAAAATAATCGTAAAAGGCGTCCGTTCTTAAAGCAGAATTTTTTAAATTGTCTTAACTGTGGAAAAGCAAATATTTACCGACCGACTTGAAAATTTAACTCGATAATATTCTAAACTAGAGATACCCTGCAGAATTTCCACTGTATCGCGTAGTTCCTTTTTTTCTCCGAACTGCGACACGACGTTTGATTGAAGTCTCTAATTTGTCTTTTTTCTTTTCTCGAGAATAATCAGTATAATGAAAAATTTTGCTTTTTTCTTTTCAAGTCAACAAAAAAAAAAAAAATAGATGCCAACACGGCAATGAAATTATCTCCAAAAAAAATGAATTTTTTATCTGTCATTTATAGTTAAATGCAAGTAAATTTAGCGTTTTGAGCTGAAATTTTTCGTTTGCTCTATAATATCCAGGTAGGCAAAGTGAAACAAATATCAAAATCTGAAAAAACTAGAAGCGATAGAGGATAAATATAATTCCAGAGCAGGAATATAACAGAGGTAAACGGAAATGAGAGAATATCCGATAAAAGGGCAATAGGTATACCTCGAATTGAAGAGTAGAAGGATGATTGTTAAGCAGAATAGGTAGACCATTTAAATAAAACACGATATTCACAAGGAACGTATGTGGATGAGGATGTAAAGAACAAAATGGAGTAAAAGCAGGCGAAAGACGAGCAAATGATGCAAAGAGGAGACTACGATTAAAACGAAGACTATAAGCAGCCGAGATTGTGGAGCGAATAAAAAGAAGAGCAAGTAAAAACACGAATGGAGAGGGAGATATGACTGAATAGAGAGGAAAAAAGAGGCAGGGAAGAAGAGTTGCAGTTGAGCCATAAGTAGCAATAGATTTCACAAGGAAACTTGAACGAAATAGGGAAAGTGGTAGAAGACTCAAAGTAATTTAACTTCACTCGACCGGTTGGAACCGTCAGTATAGATAGCGGTGTGTGTTTTGGAAAGAGAAAACGTACAACATCGGGAAAATTTAATTCTGGCGTTATGTTAAAAGAAATCGATTTATAACAGAATTTGTTATAGAAAAACAAATTTAATAAGATGAAGGAAACTGAAAAAACTGAAAGAAAAATAAGGAAGTTTATCGTGGTGAAGAAAATTGAAGAACTGCAATAAGGGACAAAATTGAAAATTTTTTAGAGGTAAGTCGCCCTTTAAGAAAGTATAAAGGAGTAAGAAGAATAACAAAAAGCGATATCCTAAATGGGACATCTATGAATGAAAAGAGAATGAGCATGGGATTCGGCAAGGACAGCTGGAACCGGGGTAGATCTCAAAGCACCAAGGCAGAGACGAAGACGGGTATTTTGAATGCGATCTAATTTTGAAAGAAGAGACGCGGAAGAATTGTGCCGCAAAAAAAATAATGTAAAATAGGGTAGAGCAGATAAAGAATTTACAGTATACGAGTGTGGCATGCAGGTTTGAGAGAGGATAGATACAGATGATTGATGCGGTTGCGAATGGAGAGGCGGCTATCGAAAAAGATTCCTAAATAATGAATAGAGTTTGGACTTGGAACACCATTTTAAGACAAGTAATGGAAGGATCAAAAGAACGAAGAGTAAAAACAACAGGCGAGGTTTTAGGTGGGAGAAATAAAGAAAAGAATATTAGAGAATTTTCTAGCAACATCAGAAAGCTTTGAAGATGGAAATTAGCTAACGAGATATTGTGATTGGGGTAGTAGATGAGTACGTCGTCGGCAAAAATAGTGAAATAAGAGTTACAAGGAAGGAGGCGATTTTGGTCGAATATTAAAGAGCGTAGATTCTATGGCAGAAATCTTAAGACAACCTTTTCGAAAGATTAATCCCGTAGTAGAGTAGAAAAAAAGAATCATGATTCTGCGTTGTCAAGAGAGTAATAAGAAGAGAAACAAAGTGGAAAGAAATGTTAAATGGGACCATTATGTCAAAGAAGGTGTGTGTGTGTGCGCGTAAGTGTGTGTCGGGGGGGGGGGGGTAAACGTTATCAAAGGCAGTTAATTCGTCGACGAAAGAAGTAATTCGAATTTGTTATAATAAATGACGCATAAACGTCCGATAAAAATACGCTGATACAATTTGGTGGACCGTGTCCTCAACGGAAACCGAACACTTTGTTTTAGGTAACAGATTGTTGTCCGAATGAGATTTCTGTCAATTAGACTTTTGAAAAGCTTCCTAACAGACGAAGCAAGAGAAATAGAACGAAATGAAAAAGAATAAGCTTTTGGGATAGGAACAATAATAAAAGTATTCTAGGAAGGTGGAGTAGACCAAGAAAGAAGTTGAAAATATTTAACACTATCTGGAGAGAAAAATCCGAAAGATTTTTAAGAACAGAAAAAAAAGATGCCATCTAAGGAGGAATTACAACAATTGACTAAAGATGGACGAAGTTCTGATAGAGTAAAAGGACAGGTAAGAAAATTTAAAGAACTAAGAGAATACGGGAAAGGGCAGCATTCCTGGAAGCTAGGAGCATAGCTGGAAGCTGTAGAATCAATAAATGGAATTAGTTTTTCAAGTGGAAGATTATGATTGGAAGGATATTGAGAGGGGGGGGGATTTAAAAGTCTTAGACATTTTCGATACTTGAAAGATAGTAGATTGAGGAAGAGAGAAGTAAAAGCTTTACCGTACGTTTCTCTTTTCTGGTTTTAACATCGGGGCACTCGTACGAGTCAGAAAGTTGAAAATGGAAAAACAGCAACGAAAGTTCCACAAGTAGACATACTAAAATTAAGGACCGCCTTACAGTCCTCATTCTACCATAATGAAGGGAACGTTCTGGATTTTTTGCGAGGAGTTAGTCGGATAGGAAGAGAAAAATAAGTTAAGGCAGAAGAGATTGTAATTCGACAAACAAGCCACATTGGGAAGATGCGTTTAAATTAGGAGGAATGGAAGAGAGCGATGAGTCAACGAGACAGCGGAAGAGATGGCCGAGTCAGAAAGGAAGATCCATTTGGGAGAGTGAGGAGGTTTATATGGAAGCATAAGAAGGAAAGCCGTTAAAAAAAATAGCGATAGGAACACGATCATTTCCAAAGGTACCGTTTAGAATTGACTATAAACATGTAAGACTCAGATTAGGAGGAGCGAATGACAGGTCAATAGAACTAGAAGAGAAATAGGACTTTGGACACAAGTAGACGAACGATTATTAAGTAGGTTTAAGTCATTTTGTAAGATAAAGTTTTCAAGTACGAAACCATTACTGCTGAACCCACTACAGTCCCAAAGAGATGAGTGATGCAGTCATCGCCGACAATAAAATGAAAAGGGAGGTAATTGATAAAGGACCGAAAAGGGTAGTCACGTAAATCGTAGGAGAAATATGCAATCCAAGATGAGGTTAAATGCTTTTGAGGAGTTGTTGATTATTGAAATGTGGACAAAATTTGGATTAATCGGATTAGATGGAATCGGGGGATAGATGTTGCGAGTTAGAAAATGGATATCGTTTTTGATTAAAAGCAGCCGAACGATTAGAACTAATTAAAGAAAAACCACAAAAACAAGAAATATAAAAATTAAGGGAATAAATAACAGAAGACGAACGTGATCTAGCAAGATGATAGGAGAACAATGAAAAGCCCAACAAAGGCGGAAGTGTGAATAAGGAATTTGAAAGACTGTGATGTAGTCATCCGCACAGTCCAACTTGAATAGAAACCGCGCGCAACGATTAAGTAAAGAAGGAAACGTATGCATAACGGAGACTTTTTAAATTCAAGTTCCCACCGCTCCGAATAAATCATTGCGTATGAGCGACGACCAACCGATCTAACTAAAGACAATAAACACACCAACGGAAAGCGGTATAGAGAATACACAATCAAATGAGAAAAAGGTGTAATTGTAAAATAATAAGGAAAACGATATAAGATTTAATCGCAGGCAGCGACACCCGCGCTATTTAAAAAATACATTGTGTCTGGGTTTATGTATGCTATCAACCAACCTAATTAATGGAGGTAAGTAATACCGGGGGGAGAGAAAACGCTGAGAGAGATAGTACTAAAAAGACGAACTTTACTATGTAGTTGTATCAAGATATAATTTATATGATTATTTGAAAGAATCCTTATTGATATAAAAATGAAAGTCAAGAGAAAATACGTAGAAAAGAGCGAAAACAGCGATAAAAATCCAAAACATATAAGCAGAAAAGAAATATGGAAGGGAAGGAGGGAAAATACATAAGAAATAGTAGAACAGTACGTATTAATGATAAGGAGAATTAAAAGTGAAATTAGAGAAAATTTCGACCAACAAAATCTCTAAAACCGCACAAAACTTGACATAAACCTGATATTTTATCATCAGCCCAATTTCAAGATCCCGAACTTACTAAGAGTAGATAATAAAGTGGAAATTAAGTCATTTTCGGAAGGAAAGGATGACACTTTAGGCAGACATGTTAACATTCACTGACTCAGGGCAAGGTGGAATATCAGATGGAATTTTCTAACGGCCAGATGCTCACTGATGGTTAAATTGGGATAGTATTTGTCAAGAGGATTTTGTGATTTTGGTTTTGGAATGACGTTTCTAGAAAGGTAGCCCCTAATATATACGAGGAGGGGGAACTACCGGAATAATTTTATCGTTTACTTTTTATGATTTGAGAAGAGTCCACTGTAAAGGCGGAGAAATTGTTAAGTATCGACAAAGATGAAAGCTGGCGAAACCAGCTTTGAATGATATTCTTAGTTTCGGAGTGTGAAATGTTACGTATTTCTGCATGCTTCTTAAGTACCGAACAGAAAGGATCAGAATGATTTTGATCACAATGAACGCAACGAAAACTAGTTGAGTTATTTCGTTGAGTGATGGTGCATTCAGAGGAAGCGTGACTAGCAGAACAAAAGGAGCAAATAGGTTTGCTCCGGCACGAAGAACTGTAGTGGCCCATTTGGAGACATTTAGATCTACAAATAACCGGTTCAACCTCGACGTGGTAAGCATTGTAGAAATTGACAAAAGACGGAAGAGTTGAGCCTAAAAATTTAATTCCGATCACAGAAATCGACGTGAAAGAATTTTCAGAAATAACTTTTTTCGGATATTCGAGATTAGTACTGACAAGAGCAGTTTAAGAGAATATTTTAAGCTTAATTAGTTCCTGAACGAGTAATTGTGCGTAAACCGTTAATACTTTTATAAAATATTTTAGCTAAAGTCACCGGGTGAAGCTGAGGTACGTTTTTATTTTTAAAATTATCGACAAAAATCTTTATTTGACCTTCAAAGTTATTCGGAAATAGTGGTATACGGTATTAGCTCATTGAGGATATTATCAGATTTAATGGAAATATCCGTGTCGACAGTCAATATTCTCTACCGGGACAGAGTTGTCTTCAAAAATGGATAGATTGGACGAAACAGTTTTATTAGTTTTATTAGTCGTGTTAATCTGTACGACGTGGTTATCTACCAACGGTGCGGGGAGCACTCGGTCGAATCCGGCATTAATTTAAATTATCGATTGAAATCTAAAATTAAATAGCGACGAAGCGAGAAATGAGACTGATAAGAACGAAACGGACAAAATGAAATAATACAAAATAGCAAAAAAAAAACAAAACAAAAGCAGATAGCAGAAATAAATAAATTAGACAATCTCGCCGATTTTTTCAACGAACAAGTGGCGGCAACGCGAGTAAACTTTATCGCACGAGAATACACCTGCCCGGTTCTTCGTTGCTGCAATTTTTTCGATAGGCCGCAAATTTTAACTTTGCCGTTCTCGAAGCCGCGGCTTACGAGACTGAGTTTAATTTAATTGTATAAAATTCTGATACTCGATTACGTAACTACCGGTATTAATTCTCACGATTTTTGGCCCTTCGGATGGAAAATGCAAAAACCGGTTCAGTAAAAGGAAACGTAATATAACTGCGGATCAAACTTTCCCCAAAAAAGTAAAAAAGCGAAACGAGATTTATACTGCACAGAATTAGTAGTAAGGGAATACTATTAATTAGGAAAAATTTAAAGATTATCACGGATAAATTTAGGTTTTGATGAAAATTAAGCTCGACTGACGAGAACATACAAACGTCTTGGTAGTAAATTAAAAATCGACGTAACACCTTAAACGTTTAGTTACGTTATACTTTCAGTTGTACATTCAGTTGTAAAAGGAAATCAGCGTCAACAGTTGTATGAATGAAAAAAAATGGATGAACTTTAATTTTGTACATAATTACCGTGTGCACCTATTGCGTCGACGCAACTTCAATGTGATTATTGTTACGAAGTTATTCTGTTCGCTGGACAGCCGAGACTGGCGACTCTTCTCTTTGCGGTAAATTTAGCAACGGGGGCGCAGCTAACAAAAATATACGCCACTGAATCTTAACATTTACTGAACGAAATCAGTATCGAACAGAATAGTATCGTTGTTGCATAATACACCGATATAATCAGCAATTTAAACGTCGATAAAATATCGTTTATTATCAATAAACGATTAACCCGAGACCGATTTCGTCGTTGCAAACTTTCGCTTTTATCTCAGAAGTGCTAACGTATCTCCGTTCATTACGCGCCGATGGATTTTGAAATAGCACACAATTTTTATTCCCGCGAAAGCATTTGTGTAGTGCCCGACTTTCGATATTGTTCTTCGTTGAAACGAAAAAAAGCGCTCGGCTACTCGTTTATTACGCGGCCTACGCTAAATATGACTTAGTAGGACGCCGAACTTTAAGCCTACGCGTATTTAACCTCTGAAAGCTTCTGTAAGTTTTGAGGTCAAAAAGCAGCTTAATTCGTTCGAGTAATAATTTCAAAAGCCGTGAGAGCACGGATTCTCATTCGATTCTCTATCGTAAGGTGGGATGACGTCTTTTTTTCCATAGACTCAACTGAAGCGCGCTTTTCTAGTCGATAATGCCGGTAAAACAGTGTCTCTTAAAAATAACGTTATCAAAATAGTGCCTCTGAGTTATCATCGTGGAAATCAAACTCGCTCATAGCTAATTCTTCAGAGAGTGTCTTAGCAGCTAAGCGATAATGAATGCTAGCAATAAATCCAACAGAAGGAGCCATAGAGAATCTACTGAAGGAAAACGGGGAGTCCGGGTATAGGCAAAGGAGAAAAACGCTATAGTATTTTTGATCGGTAATGTCGATATTAGTCCGTTGTTTGATCGAGGTATTATGATGAGAACAGTTGTCGCACACGACAATCTTCCTTAATACGAACGTGCATGCTCTCACCCCGTGCAGGGAGGGGGAGCAAGAAGTGAACAGCTATTTCCGTAGCTCCCTGTAAACCACAGATAATGTTAAAATAAACATTTCGCGGTACACCGGTGATCCAGAAGTTGCCGGGAAATTTTATTTAGGAGAGAAAAATTAAGTCCGAACGGAACTAGATATCCGAGCTGCTGAAAATGAATTATTTAGCGCGTGTATGCCTTCAGAAGTAAGAAGCTTTTAAGATCAGGAAAGGGGTACGTCAAGGATATAAACTCTCCCCGATGCTGTTTCACTTATACGCGGTAAACGCCTTTTCGAAATTTCTCCAAGACATAGAGACTGGCATTACAGTAAAAACGAACGGATAATGAACAATATTCGTTACGCGGACGATACTGTATTAATTGCTAGAAATCCTCTTGAGACTTGCAGATAATTCTAGATTTGGTTAACGCCCAAGAGTAGCTGGATTAAAAATAAATTATAAATAAAATCAAGTTGCTTGTCGTTTGCAGACAAGATTCAGAATCTTATTACATTACACGTTGATGGCAAAGAGTTCTCAGACGCCGATTTCGATGAAATTTAGATATGTTGTAGAGTATAAAAAAATATTAGACCCGTGTTTTTTTTTTTTTATCGGCTCATATACAGTTTCAAGGTGTGAAACCACCCCTAAAGTTCACCCCCAAAAATCGTTTTTCCTAAATATCGCGTCTAAGAATCGGTTTAACTTTTTATGTGTTTTGCACACCATTTAAAAAAAGACAGCTGATTGCATTTTTTTGCTACGTATTTAGCATATTACCCAATGCGCTGTTTTTAGCTACTAAGGCTATTACAGCGTACGATTGCGTAATATTTTTATCGAAAACTATGAAGAAACAACGCAACTTTGATAACACGTGGAAACAGCGAATAATTATTTTTTTAAAAATCCCTTGCACTATAATTTATATTGCAAATAAGTGAATCATCAATTAAAACATTTTTGGAAAGATTTGATAAGCTTTGAATCGAACGCACGACCAAAAAATTTTAACATTGCCTGAGAAAGAAATAGCACGTTTTGTCTATTTTTAATAAGATACTAGAGGATGGATTTTGACGCTCTCTATAGAAATTAATGCAATTATAAAAGGAAAAAAGGCATTATCGTTAGGCCACTTTTGTAGTTTGTTCGGTGGTCCCCTAAAAAGCTATTTTGAGTGTTGTTGGGTGGGATATTTGAGGATGAGGAAATATTAAAGTCGTTCGAGTATAACGGGGCTGTATCAGGCAGTAGGGCACAGTCAACAATATGGTCGGCATAAAATATAAGATCGCGTTCAACGCACGGGTCTTTGTGATATACTATTCTTTGTTGAAATAATCTTAACGTGAATCGTTTGCTTGTTTTTGTCTACACTACCAATCGTGCAAATGTATTTCAACTTTATGAATGCATCTTATCATCCGATCTACGATCGAACGTTTTTTCTAAATCGAATGATACCGCGTATGTATGCACTGTTGTTGCTGGTAGCTGATTAGTATTTTCCGGTAATGCACATTACTTAGTAGTGCCTTTCGATTTGGACCGGAGAAAGGAAGTGATAATATTTTATGAAAAACAAAAAAAACATTGGTCCTGATAGAATATATATTAAAGATATAGGACGATAACTTTCAGGAGCGTAAAGACTTATTATTTTTAGTATTGGCATAATTGCTACTAGTATCTATTTTTTTTTTTTTTTTTTCTTTGGGCGCGTTAACATAGGACATTTACCCAGCACAAAGGACTAACAAATAATGAAACATAGGGATTTGAAAGTTATATCAGGAAGCGATTAGAAATAGAAGAAATGAAGGTAGCCAATACAGAAACAACAGAAGGAGAAGGAAGAGCAAGAATGTAGTCGGCACAGTAAGGGGTCGGGAGGCCAAGGCCAAGCAAATTAGAATAAAGGGCTGCGCGTTCTGAGGAGATAGATGAGCATTCGAATAGAAGGTGATTTACATCACAGGTCAAATTTAAGATAGGAGGATGGAAGGGACACAAGGGAGACTGATTCATTTGGCGTTAAATTTGTTTTTGGAAAGGCGGAAGAGTTTTGCGGGTTAGAAATATTTAGCGGAACGATCTTACTTGTGTTTGATGAAGAAGCCGCGTTTTTATTTTTCTTGTTATCGGACGCTGCAGGTGTAACTACAAGAAGAGATGCTGCTGTTGTCTTTGTAGGTAATGTCTGCGACGATGATAAGCTCGCTTCACCGGACATCGTTAATTGTTTCCGGGTTGGCGGGCGGGGGGGGGGGGGTCCGCTGCATAATGATAGCGATGCGCGGAGTTCATAATAATACGAAATCCGATAACGGTCGAGATAAATTAAAATCAATTAACAGATATACTAGATAAAACCGAAACGCACGAAAACGACCGATTGAATCGAACAGTTACAGTTAATAGTGAATTCTGTAATAAGATTGAAGTCGGTTGGGACTGGAGGTGATAGAGGTCAGTATTGAGAATGTTATAGAACCACAGTTATTGGTGAAAGGTGAATTCTGTGACAACGATATACCATAAAATTGCTAATATTTTATTCCTAATCTTGGTAGTTGATTTATTGCTGGTTCGAACTGGGCCTCCATAAAGATTATAATCTGGCCGTAGGTAACGGTTATATAAAGGTAATTTTGGACGTGAAATAGAGGGGCATCTGGACACACAAAGACACAATCTACAGGTGGGATATGATACGTAGGTCTTTTGCTATTAGCGATGAGTATGTTAAAGTGGCAAAGCCTAAATCTTCAGAGGAAGCAGTATTCATTTCCAAAGGGCTAAAAACGCTTAAAATTTATCTAATTTTTTATGTATCGTTAAATGAATAAATGATGAGAAAGCTGTTAGTTAATAATAGATTTTTGTGTTTTTCCAGAAATTTTTGAAATGTTGTAAAACGGAAAAAGAATAAGATCGGTTTGAATATCGAATCTGTAAATGAAATTACACTTTTTCAAATTACATTTTTTGAAATTACACTCTTTGAAATTAAATTTTGAAAAAAGATACTGTTACGGATATGCTAGTTATGCTACAATTAAAATTTTTGTGCCTGTTTTCCATACTAGTTTCAATGACCTCAAACAGAACGTTTTTTGTCAAAGTTAGCTTAACTAAATAAATTAAAATATATTGACATTTTTATCAATTTATTCGCTTGAATAAGATATATTTAATAAAATGGATTTTTAGATTTTTTAAAAATTGTTTTAGTAAATTTCTACAAAAAATTTTCAAAGTAACACGTTTAAATTTTTTTTTCATTTTCCAAAACTATTTGTTTTATAAGTACTCGCGATAGCCTAGTTGCTAGAGCGCTTGACTTCCGTTACGGAGGTCACGGGTTCGATCCCGAGCGACGACGAACTTATTACAAGAATTAAATAAATAAATAAATACTCGCTAATAATCACGTGGAAGGCAATGGCAAACCACCACGTATACCATCATATGCGTGCTAGTTCAGTACACACAGCGGTTATACGCGGGACTGCATTTGTCGCGCGATAACAAGCGACTGCAATCAGTTCCGGGTATGGTCTTACGTGCGTACACTCGCGTTGCGTACAGCAATTGCCATGAACGCTGCCTATTCTGTACAACTAGATTGTACAAACAGGCAGTCACGATGCTCGAAATCGAGTGATACGACTCGGAGGAGAGATTATTTATAACAGACACATAATATATATTATAAAGTTGAGAAAATGAAGGCAGCTAACACAAAAAGAACAGAAAGTGAAAAAAAAAGGGCATGTGCCGCAGGCGTAAAAAGATCTAAACTTACAAGAATGCAGAATTAGGCGCTCCTAAGAAAGAAGGGAGCACTCAGAAAGAATCGTCGTCACAAAGTACGTAATGGGGAAATGTAACAATAGAAAATCGAAAAAGAGAAAAAGGAAGAAATGTATGACTGGGTATAACTGGGACGGAAATGAAAATATTAAGGCGCGAATGAGGTAAGAAAAGACAGAAACCAACGTTTGAAGAAGGATAAAGTTTGGTCAGAAAAGGAGCGAGGATTAGAAAAGGAAGAGGAATATATCTTAGCCCTTGTTTTGGAGTAAATATGTTGTGATAGAAAAATTATATTACGGGTTGAGGGTTTATTAATAAATCAGCTGTTGACAGAAGCTGAACGTGCCAAGAAGTCAACTGCATTGTTGCTTGAAATGCCACAATGGGATAAGTGAACAATAACAGTACGTGTGGCAAAGTGATGTAGTCAGAGTTTGCTGGTCGAAGAGGAGAGGTAGTGGGCTAACAGAACGCTTCTAGAATCGGAAGAAATGAAGAATTTTGTTGCAATGGGAGGAAAGTGAAATGAAAATAATTAATTGAAGTATTGCATATGATTCAGTTGTGAAAAAGCAGAAGGAAGGAAGTTTAAAGCTTTCAGAGTGGGAGGGGCAGAAACTAGGAAGGCAGCTCCTACAGCCTCTCAAGTTTTAGAACCATCAGTAAAAGTAATAGAAGACGAAGGAAAATCGCAATTATTGTATGATTGAATTCGTTAACGACAGCTGAAGAAGGGAAAAAACAGATTCGGTCTATGCAAGAAATCTGGGGGACTAAATGTGAAGTAAATAAGTTTACTGTTTGAAAAAATGAAGGAAGAAAAATTAAAAAGTCGGTTAAGAACATAGAAAAGAGTGGAATTCTTTGAAGAAAGAAACGCCAATTCTCTAAAATTGAAAAATGGGATGGAATGAGATTGGAAGAGTTAATAAAGAAGCGCTTTATACGGAAGCAACCCAAGTAAAGATCTACAGATACATAGGGGAGGTATGCAAAGTAACATTTCAGGAATTAGAGAAAGCATTAAGGCACCAAAACATAAGCAAGACTGGAATTCTGAATTCGGTTAAGTTTAGGAAGGAGAAATTTATGATCATTTTCATACGCAAAAGAATAATAGTGAAGGATTTGTAAAGAATAAGAAGAATATTTGGGGGTCACCACCTCATTTATGTGAAGAAAGAGCTTTTAAAAAATTCATTATCATTAAGTAACATGATCATGAAAGGACACTATTAAGGGTGACGTCAAGATAAAAGAAGGAGTTGTCTGATGAGATAGGTAGCCGGTTCAGAGAGATATTAATAATAGAATTATACGAACGATGGAGAAGTTCATAGGTGCATATGAGGTACAGATGATTCAAAAATGTTAAGAGAGGAATTTAGTTCACTGTTCACATTAATGAGTCTGTGAGAGGAGGAATAAAGTAGAATCTCATCAGCAAAGAACAGTGTTGATAAAGAAATTGAAAGAGGGGTCAGACCAAGAGAATATATGTTAAAAAGGGTTGGACTTGGGCAGGAGCGTTGCGAGAAGCAATGAAAAAAACTTCTAGAGACGGAAATGGAAGGTGGGTAAAGATGGTTGGATTTGTTTTGAAAAAGCCTTATAATAAGAGGTGAAAATTGAAAAGGAATGCCAACAGAAAACATTCTATCTCGAGAAAGGTGAATGTTATCAAAGACAGAGTGAACGCCGACGAAGGCAGTAACAGTATATTCTCTTTCAAGCAGCGGCTTATAGATAGGAGAAAGAAAGAGATAAATACAATCAGGAGGGCAAGTCCCGGAAGGAAATTAAATCTATTGTCAGAAATTAAATTTTATGCTTTAACTGCCATATAAGACGTTTATTAAGCATACTTTCAAATACTTCCCTTAAGCACGAAGCCAAGGAGATTGATTAGATGAGGGAATTGGAAAGGTGGGGTAAGACCAGAATGTAAGAAGAAATGAAAAATATTTAGGAGTGCCTTAAGTAAAAAATTGGAAAGATTTTTAACAATGAAAAAGGATATGCCGTCTACTCCTGGGGTATAATCTGAAAAGTTTTGAAATGTAGATAGGAGTTCATTAAATTGAGAGAAAAAGGTTAGAAAATACGAAATGACGTTAGAAAGGGGAGTAGAGGAACTTGCTTCGTCGAATGAAGGAACACAACTGGGAGCTAGTAAATAAAAAGAAAGGAGGCGAGAATTTCAGGCGGTAAATTGAAGTAGGAGGAATACTTAGAATTAGGAGTTTTGAAAGTTATTAGTGAGATAATAGTGGAACGGAAGAAGAAAGAGCAAAGCTTTTTCCAAGAGATTCTCTTAGCCTGCTTAAACTTTTATGTTAGATTTTCTGTAGGACAAATCCTTGATTACATATCATTTGAGGATAATTTTTAAATTTCGCTGGAAACTATTTCATCAATAAATATATAAGAATAATTGTTTTAATTATAACTTACCAACACAAGATATTTTAACCATTTCGAATTTCAATAAACAGGTGGATAGATTTCACCATAGTTAATCTTTAAATTTTATTTAATTCAGAGATCATAATTTCAGTAAGGTATTTTACATTAAAACTTTCCTAGAAAGGCAGAAATACGTTCACAACTGCGTGATTTTTATGCGTCTTCTAGTCGGAAATTTTTATTGTACGCCAGTGACGTAGTGTAGGCTTTCGCCGCCTGGGGCCGACTAGAAATTTGCTGCCCCTCTATGTTAATTATTAGTCACAAACATTAGTAAAAGTCAAATAAAGCAGCTTTAAATTTTTTTATTAATTAAAGTGTACTTTGCGTGTTTTTTTCATAGCAAAATCTTTTATACAATTGTCAGTATCAATATGTATGTCATGTTCAATAGCCAGAATAGCTAAATTTAACGTGGACATAGTCGATCTGAGATAATTTTGGATTAACTTTAGTTTAGAGAAGTTTCTCTCGCAACTGGCATTACTGATGGCAGATGTTAAAAAAATTCTCAACATTATGACAATGTTTGGTAAGCCATCTTCAAGTTTGGACTCGATAATATATTTCAATAAACCCAGAGAGTCGGACTTAATGAGCTCTTTTTTACAGTCTGGGTCTGTTGCAGCTACGAAAGCTCGTAAAAGTATGCGCTTAAGTTGAAATTGTACTTTATTAATGTATTGAGGAGCTTGATCTAGGTCTTAAAAAATCATATTTTTGCGCTAGGTTCTGCAGCTGTTGGAATCTTTCTCGAATTTCAGCAATTACTCCATCTATTGAAAAAAACATTGTTCGCCTCAAGTCATCTTCAAACGATACCTCAACACCTTTACTCGCGTCGCCAAATATATGCTTCCTCCTGATTCGTCTTGGGGGTTCAAAAGAAATTTCAAGCTCTTCATATAAACTTTTAGCATATCTTAAAGCGTCATCCATGATTCATCTCGTGTTTCTTCTAATACGGTCTGTAAAGCACTTATTTTCTGAGCACATTGATGTATGTATATTTAATCTCCCTGTTTGCAAATAATTTTGAGCATCATTGACTTCACACAGTACCGGTTTCCAGAAGCCTAAGTAACATAAAAACGAATATGATTGCATAACGACTAATAAGCTTCTTGCATCTGCCCGTGTGCTCAAGCTTTCATTCGTTTCCGTCCGTTTTTCCAGTGCAGTTAAAGTTGCTTTGTAATGATGTCTGATGGAATTTACAGCATAACCTCTAGCGCTCCAACGTGTGTCCGGAACCCTCTTCAAACTTTTTCCTGTGACTGCAAGAAAAACTTCCCAACATGCGTCGACGTAGAAAAAAAAGCGTTCCAGCGTACCACAGAAAGTCACCGAATTTACCTTCTCTGAAGTTGTATGTAGGCAAATTAGATTCAGTGAATGGTTTGAGCAAGGAATAAATTCGGTATTGGGATTGATATCCTTTATCCGCTGTTGCACACCTGTGTGGGGCATCCAGCCATCGTGGCAGCATTATCGCCGAGCCTATCAGCCTTAAGTTTGCTTACTATCATGTCACTTATAACTTCCGCAGTTTTACTTTTCGTTTCAATGAAATATATAAAAGATTCCTCTACTCTAACCTACTGGTTTTCCATCATCACATATCGTAATACTTGACTTGTTCGATCTTTGTGGAAAGTATCCGGGGTGCTGTCAAAAATCATGGAATAATATTTAGCCTTTTGGACACGAGCTGTAATTACTTGGCGAACTTTTTTTCCTAAAATTTCTATGAACTCGTTTTGAATTTGAGGTGACATGTAAGTGAGAGAAATGTTTTGGCCCATTTTTATCCGTACTAAATGTTCTCTGCGAATAGGATCGTACTTTGCCAGAAGATGCACCAATTCTAAAAAGTTGCCTCTGTTAGTACTGATGTCATTTTCCCTGTGGCCACGTAATGCCAAATTTTGTTTGTCCGGAAATTTTATCATATCAAACATTCTTGTCAGAATTTCAGCCATTTTTTGGTTTCCTTTGCCAATATTTCTTGTTCTTTTTTATCAATTGTTTGTTCTTTTCGAAGCCTCTTTTCTAACTCCTTCCATTTGAAAAATTTTTCGATATGTTGAGCACTTAATTCATGACCGGCCACCTTGATTCAATTTCCACCAAGTATCAAATCCGTCGGTGGAGTCAAATTTCGACGCATTTGATGAATTGGCGTTTTCAAATAAACGACAACAGAAGCAAAACAATGAAACTTTCGAAGGAGAATATGCCATCCAAGAGCGTAAAATTTTTTCGCCGTTTGGCAATATCCGGTAAAACCAATCCCTAGTCAGCCGTCTCCTCGATAATACATTTGATGTTGTAGAGTTCATGTCTGACTAAACCGTGCGTGATACTGTTGACTCTTCAGGGAGATCTGTATTCATGTGTTGAACGACTTCAGAGCCTCTCTATATCAATAGAAACCTTATGTTTGAATCCATACTTTCAGGCCATTTCCCAATGTCGTTGAAATCAATATTTTATTTCGGTGTCGGAATTTCAGCAATCACAGCAAAAGTATTTGAATCTGACAAATTCGTACTATCAATCAAAGGTTGCAAGTCGTCAGTATCGGTTATTTGTTCTATTTGAGCTACTTCTTGGCTTCGAACAACATTAGTCTTTGAAGAACTCCTACCTGAAGGTCCTGGCGCAAACTCTGGCGAAGCTGGCGTACTCTCTGGCATCTCTGAAAGTTTCACAAACTTCAATATAGCTCCTTCATTCTTCCTGATATTCTCCTCCTTTGCTTTCTTCTTATTCCGATAATATGCTCCACTTTCGTTTGTCCTTTTCATATTTAGTTAGAGATGTGCTATAAAAGAAAAAAAAAAAAAAAAATTTGTTTATATATAAAAAAACAGTTTTATGGCAAACTTTTACTGCCGACTGTAGGTACTATATTAAAGTACTCGTTCTAACAAATCAAATGAGTCCAAACTCTATAGTATGGCATTGTTTCATTACAGATTTCCTATCACAGGAATAAGTAACCCTACAGAGTCTCCGCTTCATGCAAGCGCGCTATGAGTAGTACACTACTACAAGCATATAGCGCTTGTGTGGGTGTCCTGTGGCCGCTGTTCCGCGTTCATGACTGAAACGGCGATCACGCTGTCCGAATTAGAAAATTATGATAATAATGATTATTATAACGAATTCCAGATAACGTTTTTCGACAATTTTCCCAGGCATCGTTTTTTATTTTCTCAGACTTCCTCGGGCAGCGTGCAAACTGTGCATTCTTGAGCAAAGACGCTAAATTGGCCAAAAGTGTAAGAAATTTCGTATGTGCACGGCGCCAGGGTGGCGATCCAGCTCATAGTGTGTGTTGCCGATGAGCGAAAATAGATCAATTTAGCGGTGTATCTGTTGGTGGTGTGAACCGAGCTACGTGGAATCGTAAGAATTTTATAGAAAAAACCCGAAAATAACGTTCAGAATGTTCTAGAAAGTCGAATTACGTCATGTGTATTTATTTTTTTACTTTTTTTTCATCAATTTATCGTGATTGATCGAAGAAAAGGAGTCTATATCAAGACTTAAGATGCAAGATGTAACCTAACCAAACTAATATTCCAAGCTTTTAATAACAAAAACGAAATTATACGATATCGATCGTGCACAACGAAAGAAATCGCAAAATCTTCTGAAAAGAATTAAAATTTTTATCTACTTACCTTTACTCCTATGTACTTGCTTGACGATGTTTCGGAAGACAGTAGGTATAAAGCTATTTTTTTTTATATATGTTTCAACCAAACACCAAATTACTTATAATTTATAAGTTATAAATGTTAAGTAGGAATTTACACTAACAAAATTATGTACTATTCGTACTCTACACTACACCGGAAACTTTTAAATTCAGAACAATAGTTTTAGACAGGTGGATAATTAAGTAACTCGTCACTCGCGCGCAAACAGAATCACAAGAATGTTGTGACATGACATGACAAGCACAACTACGAATTGCCGCGTCGAAGTTCAAAATCACCCACAAATTACGAAATAAGTCATCGCATAATGAAAATAAGGAGTGTTATTCTTTTGTTTAATTTAATAACTATTCCTTCGCTTTCGCTGGTTGGTCCGTTCGGGAAAACTCGGTGTCGCTCGCTAGCACTTCGGCAGCACTCGACTTCACTCCGCTCCCCGCGCCACCCTGTCGCATCCGCTGGCTCGGGTCAGCGCGGGCGCGATTTGGAGTTTGAAATAGGATTTTTTGATTCAAAAAATCGCGGTGTTTGCCGCCGCCCCTTTTCGTATGCCGCCTAGGGCCATGCCCGCCACTGTTGTACGTCGATGATTTCTATAAACTGATAGCAAAATTTAAAGCTATATTATTATTCTTCATTAGTGACCGGATGTATCGGTCGAACGTGTTATTTGATTAATTAAAAAGGATATTTATTAGTTTTACTTTGTGTGGTTAGGAAAAATCAAAGATTTCTAATAATAATAATCAAATCATTTATTATTATTATTATTATTACTAGCCTTTAACCCACGACGTTGTCCGCAGAGAATTAGTATTTCAAGTAGGCCGTTTCGACGTGAAAACAAATCTAAATGAAAGAGGTGTTCTATTATTAAATCATAACTGTAGGTTTTTACTTTTTTATTTTTTTATTATTACTTTTTATTAAGTATTTACTTCTATATATTTCTTTTATTATTTACTTTTATGTAATTATTTTTGTTTATTTACATTTTCAGTAGTAAAATTTTAATTCAACACATTTTTGTAAACAACGTTTTTCAGACGTTGTCCTGCCGGGGACACTCGAATTGCGCACCAAGCACTAACACAGTGACAAGTCACACACGAATTCCGCACCAGACCCAAAATAGCCCACCCGCTGACAACTCGAATTGCGCACCGCCTTTAAAAAAAATACTCTGATTTTATAAAATCGATGAAGGAATAAAATGAGTAAAAGTCGCTCTTTCAGTGACTTCCAAAATGTGTTATCGTAATGAAACGTTTACGATTTGGAATAATAACCGAACTACATTTCAGTCGATTAAAAAAGCCTTTAACGTTTGCGAAAAATAGGCTACTATCCCGTTAGCAGTACGATTGTCATTCGAAATATTTTTAACAATCTAGAAACATACACATATTTAAAGAAATGTCGCATAAAATAGAATAATTTTTGCACGAATATTATATAAAATAACGTAAATTACGATAATTTCTAACTGAATATGTAGAATTTTCAGCGTACGGCATATTATGTTTCATGAAGCTTCTATTTCACATTAATATAAAATACTTTCATATCAACTGATTAATGTACATAAAATATAAATGTGACCATGTAAAATTTTTGAGTTTGACAAATTAAATATGTTGTTATAATATAGAGTTACTTAGAGTTTGATGGAACCGAGTTTCGGGAAAGTTTCAGTTCAGATTTTATTTTATCCATTAATCAGTGTTCAATCTCAGTTATAAATTGTCATTTGAATTAAAACCAAATTTGTTAAAAATCGTAATTTTTTCATTTAGTGTACCATCAAACAATACATAGTATTCTACTTAAATTTTAAATAACAACGCAAAAATTTACCATTGAAATAAAATCCTATTTAAAACAATTTAATTAAAACTTACAATGATAATAATTACGCAAATAAATAGTGTCAGTACTACTACCTTTTTTCTTTAAATGTTAGTTGGATTTAACAAGATAATTTTCCTTCGTCAAGTTTTTATAATTTGTAGTTTATTGTAAATTAAATAATTTCTACTCTAGATAATAGATATTTTTGCACACATTTGGTTGGTATTAATGTATTTTGTTAGATAAATGATAAAGAAGCAGAAGTTTAAACTCAAATTTAGGTTATGAGAATAAAAAAGTAATTCTTAGAAGCAACACTGAAATATGATTTCATTACTTCTGTGTAATGTTTTCCATCAATACAGAACATGCCCGGGAAATTTTTTTTTTTTTGAACTTTTAAGTTTCCAGCACCCTCCGGTAATTTAAATTTAAAACTAAAATATCGTTATATTTTTCTTTCCAAAGCATCCGTTTATATATTTTCGAAAACTACATTCGTTTGCCATTTTTAGATGCAAATGGGGTTTAAATTAAGTGCTTATTGGAAATGTTTATTGCGATGCAAAGTTTTTGTTGTTTATTGTATATTTTAAATTTCAGGAATAATATCGGTTGGTGATTTATGCATTTTGAAGTCATTTTTAGATAATTTTAAATTTGTCATATTACATATTCTTAACTCGTTGCGCGACTTTTAGCGCTCAGGGGTTAGAAGAGTTGTTCGAACGTTAGCATTTTCTGAAAGAGCATTAATACTATTTTTGTATATAGCTTTACATTTTAACGTGTAAGCGTCATAATTTTTCCTCATCAAAAAACATCAAAAATTATCATCCGGCTTATAATAAGTACATAACAGTAATTCGACACTGTTTAAATTATTGCTCTATTTTTAATCATAGAAATAAAATGATGTTTCAAAATTGTTATTTTACAGGCGCTTTGTAGAATTCAAACTGTTCTAGAAATATTTATCCCCATGATAAAACTGTTAACACTGATAATTTCTTAACATTAATGGTAACACGAAATTAACATTAACGTATATATGTATGAAAGTGAAATATTTGATTAAAAATAATAACTTACAAATAAGGAAAAATTTTAGCTGCCGCTATGTCAAGAGGTAGTATACACGTGTAATCATAAATATAATTCTTTTGAAACTAGAAAGATAAACGAACACAAATGTAGACAATTAAGGAGTAAGCTAAATTACTGAAAGTTGAGCTAACTGGTAAATTGCAAAAGCCGGAATCAATTTTTAATGATTAAAACATAAATATATCACAGTTATTTATCGGAACTACTTGTTGTAAAAAAAAAAATGGAACTAGAAGTTTAAACAATTACGTATATTTAAAATTAATCTGGCGTATTCTCAAATATTTTTTAATAAACCGTTATAC
Source organism: Icerya purchasi (assembly GCA_039619475.1). Classification (NCBI taxonomy): domain Eukaryota; kingdom Metazoa; phylum Arthropoda; class Insecta; order Hemiptera; family Monophlebidae; genus Icerya; species Icerya purchasi. The sequence continues at coordinate 248,691,519 of CM077116.1, forward strand.
AGGAATGATTTTTAATACATAGACAGGTGTAGAGTATTTTTCATTAGTAGATTAAAAATGAATTTCAAAAATACGATACGTAAAAATGTTGAAAGTTATCAAACATTAAAAATATAGTACGATCAAGCGCCATCAGTTTTGGAAACCCTTAGTCCAGCGAACAGCGATTATGGTCCGAGCGTCGTTTTCGTTTGTTTTTTTATATTTCATACCTGCAAACTTCCGGTGCGCAATTCGTGTGTGGAGATTACAGACCTTTTTTTAACCTTCGACTCAGGTAAATAACGGTGCGCAATTCGAGTGTGGCCGTCCTGCCAGTGTATATTCATTTACTATTCAATATATATATATGTATCTCAAATGGATGGCCTTTATATTACAATGAAAAATTGATAAAGCTTTGTCGTAAAATGCGTAAAAATGAAAGATTACTCGTATTTATAATAATTTATTATTGTTATTTTTATTATTACAGATTTACGATAAATTATATAGCTTTTTTTTATTAATAATTCACGTGAATGAACAATATATTTTACTAATCTATTCGCCATATAACCGAACACTAACTTTAAATATCTCAAATTAATACTAACATCTAGCGTAACGCAAGTGGATAAACAATTGGTGTATAGATGTACAGATTTTTTGGAATTCATAATCTAGAGCAAGCAATATATAGTTGACCATGCGAAAAACATAGATTTTCTAAATTCAATCCAGCAACGCGTAGCGACTGTCCTTGAGCTTTTGTTGATTGTTATTGCGAATGCAAGACGCACAGGAAAACTGTAATCGTTTGAATGTGAAGGGCAAATCAGTGGGAATCATTGGAATGCGTGGAATCACATCTTCTTCTTTATATTTTCCGTTAATTATTGTCGCTTCAATCACATTCGGTATCATTTTTTTCAAGGAAAGTCTGGTTCCATTACACAACTTTGGCGTGTTAAGATTTCGAAGGAGCATTATGGGTGAACCAATTTTTAACGTCAGTTTGTGCGGTAGCATTCCAGGTGGCTCCATTGAATTGAGCTTGAGTCTGTTCTAAGGTCCCGGCAGCCCTTTGAGAGGCGTGACGCTCAGCGTCTAAAGTCTGTCTAGTTCAATATACTCATAAGTGGTCTCCACGCTGAACTAAGCTGCATGCTCTTCTCTCTATTGAAGGTTTCATTAATTTTGATCTCGATGGCTTCTCTAATCACTCTATTTTTGAATTTGTCCACCTTTGCCAAAATTTCTGTTTCGACGAACTTTAATATGTGTCCATTAACTATTTCATGTTCAGCCAACGCCGATTTTTCCAAGTGCTTATGCGAACAATCTGCCTGGTGCTGTTTTATACGTGTACTAATCGTTCTACCTGTTTGTCCAACATAACATCTACCACATTCACACGAAATCTTGTACACACCCGCTGCATGGTATAGGGGAGATCATAAATGCCAATTGTCCATCTTTTTTTCTTTCTATGGTGAACGTAATACTCTTGTGAAAATTATTTAATTCGTTCCAAAATTCTTGTAGCCAAACCTCCCCAAGCTGCCACACAACAAACGTGTCGTCCACATACCGACACCAACATTTTGTTTTCCACCTGTTTAACACATACTTGTCAATCTCTTCCATAAAAATGTTCGCAAACACCGGAGCCAGCCTAGACCCCATAGCTATGCCATCCTCTTGCTTGTACAATTTACCATCAAATTAAAATATATTCGCTTTCGTAACTGCGTCAATGAAACTGGCTAATTCGTTTTTAATACCATATTTTTTAATAATTTTTATCGTATTTTCAATCGGGACATTTGTAAACAATGACACAACGTCAAAACTGACCCCATTAGATCATTTTCTATTTTAGTAGCGTGCATGGCGCATGACTGTCCCATTGCTAAGCATTTTTTTTCTATATCTCAAATGTCTCACAACTTTCGCATTTATAATATATCTTTTTACTTTTTAATTTTTATCTTTTTATCTTTTTAAAAAAATCTGCTCGAAAATGAAATATATCACCTATGACGACTTAACAAAAATGCCGAAACTAAAATTTCAAATAATAAAAACGCCCAAAAATATAACATATCCCATACAAACTCTGCCACCCTATTATTCTACCCTAGGGGTTGAAAATAATAAAATGGCTATTTAGATGTCTAAAATAGCTTACATACATATCAGTTTTCATGCTTCTAAGTTCAGTAATGTTACACTTCCATACAAACTTTCACCCCCCACCGCACCCCTTTTTACTCCTTTATGGGGTGATTTCCAGAATAAAAACTGTCCTATGTCCTTTCCTGGACCTCAAACTATCTGCATAGCAAATTTCATCTAAATCAGTTCAGCGGTTTAAGCGTGAAAAGGTAACAGACAGACAGACAGAGTTACTTTGGCATTTATAATATTAGTAAGGATTATTATTATTATTATTATCATTGACATGAAAAATCCACAAATGCGCTTCCGTAGGGGGAGTAGTAGAATTATAAAATAAAAAATATATAACGCAAAATATAATAATCATATACAATAAAAGTTATCTGTGAGTATAAAAACAAATAATACAAAGGAATAACTAAAACTAAAAAATCTTAAAAATTACACTAATAAAGAGAAAAAATAGGAAACGTAATTATTAGATGCAGATATAATGAAAAAGATTTAAAGTAAAACTAAAAATGAAACCAAATCTGGCATTAAAACAAAACACAAAACAAAATAATATGGTATCAAATATAATTTAAGCAAAAATTTTATAATACATAAACACAAATTTGGCTGTCACGTCTGCTAACTAGTATTATATATACATATAATTTTATTATTTATTATTTTTCTTTTCTCTTTTTTTTCAAAACAAATAACTATTTTCTTTATGTATACTGTGCCGTTAGCATATGTTTACAATTCTTACATAATAATATACATATAAACATAATTAAAATTAGGCTCACTATACTTACATATACTTTAGTTTATGTTCACCAGATGTAATAACCTAGTTGTAATAATAATGATAACAAATAAAAAACTATATTTATTATTAATAATAATTATAAAATGTAGTAACAATGTGTTATAATAATTGTTGGTATTAGTTAAATATAACTTTAAAATCCTTGATAATAATAATAACTGCAGAACCTAGATTAAATTAACATAATATTATTACTTTGCACACTTGTTCAAGGAAATATTCATAAAAATATAATAATATAACCATGCATATACTTTTATTAACAATATATAAATATAGGAGATTTATGCATAAATTCCATGCATCCTCATATTATTTATTTAAAATGAATAATGATATTAATAGTAATAATATTAAAATTTACAAAAATAATAATACGAGTAATGTTAATATAAATAATAAAAGTAATAAGGAAGGATTTAACAGATTTTGAATCAACAACAAAAATATTTGCTATCACAGTAACAGTAATAGTAATGACAGTTATATTTATTATTATTATTTTATTCTGTTTTTTTATTATTTTAATTGTTTTTTTAAACTGATAATTATGATAGATTTTGGATAATATTATGCCGGCAACTACTAAGAAGATAATTATAAACTATCGCTTTAAACATACTGCACTAAATATCTACGGTGTTTTTTTTATAAATTAATAAATACGTTTTCATATCGTGTGTCGAAGAATTGTATAAAATCGTGCCTTTTTATATTGCTGTATTCACGTGTAATATTCATTGAAATGTGATCCGTGCACAGTATTGCTTTGATCTAATCTAGTAACGCTATTTGAGTATCTTATATTCAATTTAGATTTATTTTTTAATATGCTAGACAGGAGTTGTACTTTGTAGAGTTCATTCATATTCAAAAGATCGTTCATTGTCCCATTTTCAATTAGACGAAACACTGATCTTTGTAATACTTCTAAAGATTTTAGATGGTTATTAGCTCATCCGTCCCAATGCATGATTCCATATTCCAACAGTGGCTGGTACAGTGCTAAATATAATCGGTATGAATAATCAAATCATATTTTATTGAAAATGAAATTAAATTATAAATCTTTATATAGAATACAATTTACATTGAGTATTACAAACTTAACTTGAAAAAATTAAAAAGATCTTTTGTAACTTATATAATATTTGATAATGCTAAAGTTATGTATAAAATTGTTTGGTCAGTAAATCAAAAATGCATATATCCCGCGCGAGATTGGGGTTATACAGAATAGTCGAATATCTGAATTATTCTAAACTAACATATTAAGCTGATTGGAGCAGTATTTATACTTATACATAGTTAGCGTGATTTTGGTGTTTTACAGACACATATACTATATTTATACATACATATAAGCACATATATATATACACCCATATGGACACATTCACAAAATACATATACACGTATGCATCGATATATTTATTCACATGCACATGCATAATCATTCACACCCATGAACATGTGAACATAGTTTGGTATTATTTAGTATAATATGGATACACATGCTTTTGAAAAAAAGAACAGAGATATGTTATTAAATTTTTATTCTTTGGGATATATTATATTTGATTAGGGTTGTCAGATGTATAATACATAATTTTTTCTGTCTTTTTTTATAGTCTTTAAACTTTTTTTTTAAAACTTCTGGTAACTTATTATATAATTTATATCCCATGAAAGATGCCTGTATGTGGGTATGGTATTTAATGAATTCTGTCATTTGGATTATTTCTGCCTAAGCGCTTCTTGTACTTCATTGTGGGACTACACTCAAGAACTTGTGTCTATTGTTTTGAACTTGGCATAATTGACTAATCGGCAATATATTAGAGTTTGATTTACTTGTGTTATAGTAGCCAATTGATCTGAGAGCTGAATTCTGTAAAGTGTTTATTGATTTTACACGGTTCTGTGCAGCCCCCCCCCCATGTATTTATTCCATAAGCAACAACTGATTGGTGTAAAGCCAAATATATTCCTTGTAAGTAGTGAGAATATGGGGTTTCTGGTATAAAATTGCGGGAGAGAAATAGAGAATCACGAAATAAGGATTGAGGGATAGAGATAGAGATAGTCAGGACCGTGCATGCAAGCTGTATCATGACGTCACCCATGCCCCTGCCATTTTTTTATGTTGTTGTTTACGTTTTTTTGTGAATTAGAAGTTTGAATTATTGCCTAGTCGTCCGGTTGTGTGCAAGCCACTTTCCGCTACCCTGAGGCACCCCCAGCCACTCCCTGCACCCCTCAGCCAGCCCGACCAAAGCACTCAAGACCCAAAGTCCTGGAAAACCTAATCATTAACCGGATACACATGTCTATCGCATAATCGCGCAAATTTTTCGCGGTAATGTCATTTATCAATTCCTTTATTCTCTCATAATAGCCTTTGACACTAAAAATAAACAATCACAAGCCAAAAAAAGCAATATTCGATCGCGCGGACAGTCTTAGTATCAAAGACTCGTTAAAATATGAGTAAATTTATGCCGAGTTTATCTCCATTAGATATGTAGATGTCGACACTAAACGCTAATGAGGTTGTTCAAGATTTTTACAAGAATTCACAAATGGACTCAATGCTTTTACATGTACCAATCCCCTTTACCTCAGCGAAGTTTGAATTTCAAGTGCAACAAATATTTACGTACGACTGAAATAATGGCACGAAAAAACAAGAAAAAAATAACGCGGACGAACAGGATCTTAGAGCAGAAGACATCGATAACGCTTTAGCCAACGAGTATCTACCATCAGCACAGCGGAGGGAGCTTCCCGCAGCTGTGAAAAGCCTTGTAGGCACTGAAATACCACAAGAAGTACTGAATTAACGCGCTGTTATTTATGTGAAAGATTTGAATGACTCGAAAAATGTAAACAGCTCTTTATGTTTGCGGTGCTGGCTAAGTTCACCAAGAATCTGTTCTCTATGTGGCAACACGAAATTTTAAAGAATATCTACGATTTCAACCGGATAGGCTTATCGATTCGAGTCATCGAACAGATCGAAGCATTCCAGAGAATTAATGAAGTCACCATTAATCTCTATAGACTGATTAAAAACAAACCGCAATATAAGATAAAAGTCGTTTCCACATTTGACAAGGAATCACAGGTAATGAATATTCGCAACCATACAAATATCTTCTATTGGGGAATGAATAGTATTTTTATTTTTTTAATTTTTTTATTTAAAAAATTAGTTGTGGGTCTCACAGGGCAAAAGTAATAGTATATATATATATATATATATATATATATATATATATATATATATATATATATATATACGTAAGCCAATAAATAACATTCCACGTAATATGCATCCGTACACCAATATATGTAAACAACTTAAAAAAACATTTTTTTTTTTTTGTTTTATTTTTTGGGCACGTCAACAGTGGAACTTACCCAACGCAAGGAATTGTACCTTATATAAGGAAAAGATTAAAAATTGAGGAGATAAAGAAGGCCAACAAAGGAACTATATTGAGAGAGGGGGTGCAAGAATGGAGTGGGCACTATAAGGAGTAGGAAGGCCAATGCGCAGAAGACTAGAATACAGAGTAGAACGTTCAGAGGAAATATTTCTATTCCTAATGTTCACCCTCAACCTACTCACATATTTTCCATATACATCCTTTCACATTATGATCTTAATAATTTTCCTTTCACATTACTATCCAATCCTCATTCTCTTCCCTTCATCATTGGGGGTGACTGGAATGGTCATTCCCCCTTGTGGGGCTCTGCGAGTCATAATAGGAACGAGCATATCCTCGAGAATTTTATCCTCAATAACAACTTTGTCCTCTTGAACGATCATTCCCCTACTCTCTACACAGGTGTTTATAGTCGCAGCTCGGTTGACCTCTCTTTAACCTCCCCTAACTTTGGTCTCAACTATCATTGGAAAACCCTTGATAGTACCTTCGGCAGTGATCATGTCCCTATTATTTTTTCCTTGAACGATCTCCTTCCTCCTCCTCCAGATCCTCAAACCTCTCAATGCTCCTAAATGGTCTCTATCCAAAGTCGACTGGGATAAATTTCGGTTAATCGTTGATTCATCTCTCTGTAACATTAATTCTCTTCCTAATCCTATGCATCAATACGATTCCTTTTATGACTCTATTTCCTTCGCGCTAACCACCTCTTCTGCACCGGTTCGTCCCCCTAAAAAGAATCGACACCTTCTTGCTTCTTCGCTTTGGTGGAACAACGATTGTTCGGAGGCTATTAGCGACAATACTTACTGTTTTAGGCTTTTTCGGGCGTGTTTCTCTTTTGAGAACTTCTTAGCATATAAGAAGGCTAATGCCAAGGCCAGACTTATCCTTAAAAAGGTCAAAAAGAATTCATGGAAAAACTTTTGCTCCCCATTTTCTAGATCCACTTCTATCTCCCAAATTCGGAGAATGGCTAAAGCTTTTCAAGCTCCTCATTCTGAACGTCCTTCATATTATAACCTTCCTTTCGAAAAACTTACTTCCTTCATTGATTCTATTGCTCCCGCTTATGTTCCATCTCTCGATGAAACACTTACTCCTACATATGTTCGTACAGCTCCTGCACATATTCTTTCTTCTGACTTCAGCATCGGTGAACTTCGTGCCTCTTTGTCTAATTCCTACAATTCTAGCCCCAGATTAGACCGAATTTCATACCTTGCTCTTAAAAATCTTTCAAACTCTGCACTTAATACTCTTCTGCTAATCTATAATCGTTTCCTATATACTGGTTCAACTTCACCTCGCTGGAACTCCTTTATGGTTATCCCGATTTCGAAGAAAAATCCCAATTCCTTCCGTTCAATATCCTTGGCTTCTTGCTTAAGGAAAATTTTCGAAAACATGATCAATAAACGTCTGGTCTGGTGGCTAGAACATCATAATATACTCCCTGACAATATGTTTGGTTTCCGTCCGGGCCTGGGCTCTATGGACTGCCTATCTTTATTCCTTTCTGACATTTATAAATCTCTTATCCTCAAAAAATTCACCGTTGCTGCGTTCATTGATGCCACCTCTGTCTTTGATAATGTCCATTTACCTTCCTTGCATGACAAAATGCTCTCTATCAATATTCCTCTCCACTTCACCTCACTAGTTATTAATCTTTTCCATAACAGGATAATTCACCTTTCTACTCCCTTTTTTGATGATTCCAGGCTGGTCTACCGAGGCCTCCCGCAGGGATCATGTCTTAGTCCTACTCTTTTCAATATATATTTTCACAATCTCGCTATCCTCCGAGTTTCCTCCACGTTGTTGTTCTATGCTGATGATATTCTTATCTATTCCTAGTCAGATAATATATCTGCGGTGAACGAGGAGCTAAATAATTCTCTTGCTATTTTGGAAAATACGTTGTCCTCTCTTCATATTTCTATCTCACCCGAAAAATCTGCCTCTATGATTTTCACATTCCGTCCTTATAACCGTTCTTTAGTCAATTTTTCCTTGCGCCACCATCTCATCCCTTTAGTCAATTCCTTCTCTTATCTTGGTATTATACTTAATAGCACTTTATCCTTTCGGGAGCATATCAGTTATCTGTGTACGTCCGCTCTCAAAAGGCTCAATATACTAAAAGCTCTTTCGCCCCGTAAATGGGGCGGTAATTCTTATATTTTACTTATGCTATATAGATCAATAATCCTTTCCAAATTTGATTACGGCGTATTCCTGTACGCTAGTGCTCCCAAACAATTTTTTCGTAAACTTAATCGCATCCAAAACTCATGCCTTCATCTCTGTATCGGAGTACTTAACTCCTCTCCAATTCCAGCCATTTTGGCAGAGTCGGGATTCCTTCCTCTTTTCATTCGAAGACTCATTAGGCGAAAGATTTCTGATTAAACGCCTTCCCATTATTAATTCTAAACTCCTAAGTTCCTATCAATTTATTTCCGATAACTGGCGCTTCTCTCCTCGCAAAATTCCTATATTATCCTCCATCTCTTCTCGGCTTATGCTCTTCTTGCCTTTTGTTCTCTCTTTCACCAAACCACCTTACTTCACTTTTAATTTCTTTGAATTCAAGCATTCTCCGAAGTTATTTGTTCTCCCCTCGGACAGTAAATCTCGTCCTCATCTTGCCGTTCAAAACGAGTTCAATCACGTATTATCCTCATACTTTCCTTCCCATACAATTATCTACACGGATGTTTCGAAGTCTGATGTTAGCGTTGCGGCTGCGTTCATCATCCCCGCACTTACCTATTCCAAATCCTTTCGGTTGCCCTCCTTTTCCTCTATTTTTCTTGCCGAATCAATGGCTATCCTGCAGGCAGTCCTTTTCATATCCTCGACAAATAACATCTGTAGATTCCTCCTATCCTCGGACTACTCGAAAAGTGTTTTATTGGCTATCTCCTCTCCTTTTCCTACTCACGTCACTGATCCCATTATTCTCCAAATTCGCTTCTTAATTTCTAATTTATTTGCATCCCGTTCTGTTGTAATTGATCTACTATGGATACCTGGTCATTGCGGAATTCCTGGCAACGAGTTAGTTGACTCGTTGGCACGTTCGGCGGCGACCAATGGTCTATTCATTAGTAGATTTCCTGCTCAAACTCTCTACTGTCTTTCTTATCGTTTCCATCACGATTTCTGGACCGGATTCTATCCTTCATTCTTTACCAATCCTCGATCTTTTTACCTTTCTGTACAGCCCTTTCCTTCTTCTCTTCCTTGGTTTAATCTTTCCTCTATCTCAGCCGTTCGATTATTTCCTCTATAGTTCGCCTGCGGTTCAATCATAGTTTGCTTCCGGCTTCTCTTTTCCGTTTATCTATTGTTCAATCTCCTTTGTGTCCTTATGACCGTCCAGAGCTCAATTATACCTGTGATGCGAATCACATTTTGTTCGAACTTAAAAAAACATGATCGATGAGAGTTTAAAATCCAGAAAGGACACGGCAAAGTCAAAAACCAACAAAAAAGAGCGAGATATAGCTTCAATCTTTGCACCATTCCTTCAACCAGTTTTGCACCTCCTTTTCCCACTCACCAATTTTTTCCCTCTAGTATATCATTAAGGATTGTACTTATTAATTTGATTAGCACACTGAGTCATCAGTGTTATCAATTCGTAGGTTACACCGCGGGGATAGATGTAATATGTATTACTTTGGTTTCTTGTTAACCACACTTTTTCCCTGGATGGTAATTTTATATTACTGACATTAAATTCTAGTAATCTATAATAGAAATAGTACACACCTTGCGGGACATTTCATCGTTTTCCTTCCATACATAATTGATCCAAACTCGTTTTGCTTCCAATGAGGTAGTATAAGTTTCACACACCTCTTCTGTATTTTACTTATTTTATTTATTTTTATTTTCTTAGTCTCACATAATATATTTGAATTCCATATAAAATTCTAGACATTATTATTGAATTATAGTATATACGTAGAGTTCGATATGATAGTACCTGCGTTATTTTATATAAAGCTGGAATTGTCTGTTTTATTTTCGAGTTTAAATTTTGGATGTGTTTTTTCCAATTCAAAGATTTATCAGTATATATACCTAGATATTTAAAGTCATTTACATTCTCTAACGGTGGATAAAAACACAAATGGGTATGATGTTTACATGAAGCTCATGAAGGCAATCGTTATTATGAAATTTTCCAGTTCGCGTACATTAAAGACCTGACCAAGCTCATAAGAATGATTTATCCTAAAGTGAGATATGTATGTTGGTGATGTAGATGGGTGATGAGATCCCCCGACGTACACGAGTCATTATGTATGGTGCGAAGCCGAGTCGCTGGATAATTTTTACAATTTATAACCGATCGAATGATTCCGTATTTTTTTTTTTTTTTTTCATTTCTCGATATATACAATGTTTGTTTCAGATTTTTTGAAAATGTTTATAATGAATACCCTCGTCAAAATAATTCGTTTTTTCCATTTAATGTGTACAATTTCCTCGCCAGATATGTTTGTAATTTGCTGTTTTATTTTTTTTGCCCCCTTAATTCGAAAATATTACGTCATTTTACAATGTATACTACTATGTAATAATATAGAAGAGAATATTCGAACTTAGTGTCCTTTATTTCCGATCTATTCGTAAATAATTTTTTTTTTGGGGGGGGGGCGCTAACGAAGAGTAACAGCCTAATGAACCAAGTAATCTATGTAATAGCTCAAAAGGAGTATAACATATTAGATTTTAATCTGGTATCAGATTGATTGAATGAAAGAAGCTAGAATAGGAACAACTGACAAGGAAGGAAATGAGAGAACATAAGAGTCGTTGTATGGAGTAGGAATACCAAAATCCAAAAGTTGAGAATAGAAGAGAGAACGTTATGAAGAAAATAAGGAACATTCGAAGAAAACATGGTTGACATCACACAGAAGAAAGGGATCTCCCGGGTGCGGAGAAGAGACGAGGGAAAAATGAAAAAGTGACGAAGGAAGAAAGGTATGACCGAAACGAAGACGACATACCGCAGTGATTAGGGGACGACAAAAAGAAGGAAACATGTCAAACCATCTGGTCAAAGAACGGAAAGATACAAGGAATTCGGATTGGAGAAAAGGGAAAAATTAAATATTCTTCCATAATCGAAGGTGAAACTGTTTGGAAATATGATTAATATTATGAGCAGGAAATTTATAAAGAAGATGTCCACTGGGGGCTCCTGAGTGAGCCAAGGAATCAGCCACCTCATGACCCTCAATTCCAGCATGGCCAGAGATCCACAATAGATCTATTTGGATCGAACGGAACAGGAATAATTCGTGAATTAGATTGCGAACAAGGTGAATGAAAGGTTCAAAAGAGGGCAACGGTAAGGGAGAAGAAATCGTCTGTAAGACATTTTTAGAGTTTGCTATTAAATGAAATTTATCCGAGAAGATAGAAGAGGAAGAGGTAAAAAGAATTGCATGAAGTATGGCAGCAGTTTCAGTAGTAAATATAGAACAGCAGGAAGGAAGTGTAAAGGATTCAGAGTAGTTGCAAGAATAAAAAACAAAGGCGTCACCAACCCCCATCAGCTTTCTTAGACCTATCCATAAAAATACCGGACGTTGCTAAAGTAAATGTCATGTACATGTGAACGTACATTTAGTAAAGAACGGAGTCAATTACCAACCGTTCTACTTAAGACGGTTGTAAACAGGAGAGAATTAATATTAAAAGAAAAAAAGACTGTCCTTCACTACTACTGACCAACTTATTTAGAAGCGGCGAGCAGAAAAAGCAGAAATAAAAAAAGATAGGATAAAAAAAACCTTTATCATGATAGCTAAAAAGTAGTCTGAAGTAGCGATCGTTATTGAAACAATCGTCCTGTTAAAGGAGTTAGAGTCAACTCTACCGGTTAATATTAAAGCATAAGGGACTTGTCTTACAGCACCACTGAATAAATCAATAATGTATGCGCAGCAGCATTATTATCCGCTAAAAAACAAAAAAAAAAGTAAAGGGAACAGAAGTAAGAAAAGGAAAATATAACTTGTAACTTTGACCATTATTAGCAGTTTGTGCTCACGATAGAGACGAATAAAAAAAAAAAAAAAAAACAGAAGTAAGGGAATGGAACACGTGGAAAGGAAAAATGAACGCTTTATTAAGGATGAAAAAGTGTAAAAAAGGAGAAAAAGAAGAAAAAAAACAAATGAACAACTAGAGTTCAAAATATAACAAAATTTGAAATGTTATATATGTTAATATATTATAAGGCATGAGGCATAAAGCTGTGGAGCAAAAATTGAAGAGATTTTTCAAGTTCGGAGGAAGCTGCAATGTTATGTCCAGCTAAGAGCTGCATGAATGCAGGAGAGAAAGACTCAACTGGGGAGGAAATTTGCGTGGGAGTATCATTAAAAGAATCATTGGAAGTAACAAGATCAGCAGAGTTATTCATATTAATGACATTAGATTTTAAAGTCCAACCATTAGATGGAGAAGGTATGCGATTGGACGGTAGAGGCGGAAATTGAGGAGAAGTTTTAGTTTGCGGTTTTTTATTATATTGACGGTGAAAGTACTGGCCTTTTATTGACCTTGGTGCTCTCATCTGAGGAAACATTTTTTCAGATGAAGTATTTGTTAATGAAGGGACTGGATCCCTGGGTTGAGCTGCGGCTCTGTCAGCATAAGTAAAGGTTGATGATGCGAAACATTTACTGTTCATGTCGCAAGCTTCTTGGAACGGAATGTTCGCACAGGCTATAATACGTCTTATCTCCTTTTGTCGAAGCCATTCAGGGCAACATCGATCCGAAGAACGATGATCCCCTCTGCAATTTCTTCGTACAGGAGCGGAATTAGTCGAAAGACATTCTGAGATTGAATGTTTGTCGCTGCAATGAACGTAGTAAGTTGAGGGACTACGAAAAAGAATAGAAGTATGACCAAAAGCATGTCACTTATTACATTGAATAGGAGATCTAATACCGGGCGATACCTGAAAAATTAATCTAAAAGTGGATATATGGGAAGGAAGAACGGAAGAAACAAATTTAATCTCTACCGATTGAGTGGGCAAACGAACACCATCCACATTTTTTTAAATTCTCCTAACTGAAGCAACAGGAATGGACGAGGAGAGATACCTTCCATGATATCTTTCTCCGAAAAGGAAGTATGCACGTTAGAAATTATTCCGTATCGGTACGAATGTTTTGAGGTTATTTTTCATCATAAAATCACCGTGATCTAAGAATTTATTATCGATAACCGCAGAGGAGAATAAAACCGATAAGCGGTTCCTACCTTGTTTTTTGACATTTAAATATTCCCCGTAGTCGATTTAAACAGCAACTTAGTTATAGCCAAGGGATGAGCATTTCCAATATTTTTTTCGAGATGCTCTAAATATATTAAAAAAGGACCAGGGTGGTCTAACGCAAGATATATTCTTTATTAATATTATTACTAATTATGTCCTTGTTGATATTATTATTAGTAGCATTACCAATGCTGTTACTTACACCGTTACTATTGTTACCACTATGGTTAATATTCTCTTGTGATTCACTGATATTAAAGTTTTTGATTGCTTCAAAGGCATTAGTGTTATTACTATTTTTACTATTATTACTGTGTGAACTATCGTTATTATTGTTGATAATTTTGTGGGGAAGAACTTGGATACATCAGACTGCGACAGTCGCAGATCCATATTGGGGAACGACGTAACTGGCGAGAGAGGATCGGACGGTTTACGTTTCATGGAAACGTCAACCTCCATCGGGGGAAGAGTTAACTTCGTTTTTAACGGTTTAGAATCCTTAGAAGAGGCCACCTGGCGGCCCCCACTAGACGAGCTCATCGAATAAGCAGATAAATAAGTAAATTAGAATAAAAAATAAATAAATAAACAACTAAAATAAAATAAATAAATGAAAATTTCGTTGCTGATCATTTAAATCTAATAAGAAAGATATTACGAAACTTTTCAAAATACTCTACTGACAGGGACCGGCAACAATCGAAATAACTTTAAAAAGCCTCACCCAGGCACAATTCGCGAAAAAGATAAATAAAAACGAATATAAAAACGATGATTTTAAAGAAAAAAATCTTTTATCGCGTGAATAATTGTACACTATAAAGGCATTGCGGATATTTGTAAAAATAGAAGCGTAATAATTAGAAATGAATATTTAAAATACATTGCAAGAATAAAAAGGTTAAAACACTTACTCACTCGATAAATGTTCCATAGCAGCCTTTTTCCCGTCCGCGTATAGAGTAGAAATAAAAGTTGGTAAAAGAAGAAGAAAAAACATTTTTGAAAGGAAATATATATAAAGAATAAGTTGGGCAAAATATAGCGGCAATAAATAATAGTATTTTTTCAAAAAAAAAAAAAAAACATTAAAAAATCGGTACAATTTCGTCTTTGAGAAGCGTTGAAAAATAGCATCATCTTTCTGTACTACATAACGACAAACTAAAAACGAAATAAGTTACAATGTAAGAGACGGGCTAGATATCATCAACAGCAATGCAGTTTTTTTTGTTCCAATTCCTTTCACCATCTAAAGTATACGTAAAATATTTAACGGCCAGAACTATATAAGTAATTATTAGTAGGCACGCGAGAAACGTTAAAAAACAATTCATCCGTCGAGAAAATGAAGATAAAGGCAGGTTGCAGTTTCGAACAAAAAAATTAAAGATAATTGCGACAGAAAATTAAAGATAATTGTGACAGAAAATTAAAGATAATTGTGACAGAAAACACATTCGGTTTTTATAAAAAAATTAACGAACTACGAGTACATCGTTATTAATTTGTAGATAAATGCAGGTTGTACTGCATTTACATAATTATACGTATCGATTATAGTTTCTGATAAAAATACAACCAACAGTTTCAGAAAGAAAATTAAAGATAATTGCGACAGAAAACACATTCGGTTTTTATAAAAAAATTAACGAACTACATTGTCTTTAATTTGTTATTTAGTAATTAACGTGTCCGATGAAAGAACAAAAAATTGAAAATAAACGCTATGACATTCAAATTATTAACAAACGACTCTGAGTATATGAGAGAAACCCCGAAAAACATCAAAAATATCGTTGTAAAAAACCAAAAAAAGAAATGATAATTCTACGTGATTACACTTGACGGAGTAATTAACAGGTCCAAACACAAAATTGGGAAAAAAAAGTATATTACGAACGGAGAATAATAATAAGAACCGTCCCTGAGTACAGAAAGTGAGGGAATTTTAAGAGGATTTCTGACAAAAAATTGGAAAACGAATAAAATGAATGTATAAAAAATACCGCTTAAACGACAGCAAAAAATTTACATTGGCGTAAGGAGATTTCAACGAATCCATCTGAACACGGAATTACAGCAAAATAAACACTTTACGGGAAAAAACCAGTAAAAAACAGGATGTGAAAAGAATTACAAATAAGAGCGTAAAGTTATCGTTGATGAATTTTGGTTGGTCGACGTCGATAATAATAAGGCCCCCTTTCAGAGGGAAAATCAGTTTTACAGCTGCTGAAAAATACACAGTGGTACAGTATTTGCGATTATTTCTAGTGGTATAGTGAGTATTTTTGTTATTTGCGATTGCATATCAGAAATTCAAAACTAGTAAGTAATGTTTTAAATTTGGATTTTTACAAAAATGTCAGTACGAACGTTGATGTTGAATAATAATTTTTTTATACCTTTTTTTTGTAAAGAATTTAGACAATTTTATACATTATGTTTAAGATGTATTTTGTTGTTTAAAATTTCTATTATAATAAAATATACAGCGATGTTTTACAAAATCTACTACTAGTAAATTAATTAGGATATGATTTTACTCGCTTACCCCTTACATGTTTTAATCAACACTCTACCGTTTTTAAAAATTCTTGAGAATACTACTTTACCATTTTTTTGCTTCGAAATATTAAAGAAGTTTAACATTAGTCACTGTTTAATGATAATAACTTTATTGTAGGAATTTATAAAAATTAATTAGAAAACCGCTGAATGTCTTAACTCTCACATATTATATTTTGTTTTAATCAGAAAAAATATAGACTTTAGCGGTTCCGTTGGTAATTATCAAGATTTCTTTTTTTTTTTTTTCAAAATTCTCGATGTAATTAATAAATAAATACAAACGTAGGAATAGTTCCCTATTGTTTTTTTTTGTTTTTTTTTTTTTGCTTTATTCCAACGATGGTAACAATATATTAAATATTACGGAATGATATTTATAAATTAATGATCGTAGCTCAGTTGAAAAAACATTATTGTTTTGCATTACGTAATATATACCGATCTATAACAAGTTCGAAGAGTAATTTTTCGTTAGTTATATCACATTGATAAATAATTTAAAAAATGCTACATAGTTCGCTTTTACATTTTTTAAGGTGACGCAAATGCTCTATTTACTTTCTCATACCGATACGAAGGAAATAAATTAAGAAATCAATTATCGAGTTCTCATAGAACAAGCTATAGATTTTTTGTAGAATCACTGTATTTATTATTTACACTCATTGTTAACAATATAGTTATGACAAAAATAAATTTTAACACAACTGAAAAAGGTCGATATTAAAAGTCGATATTGAATAAGTACAAAATGTATAAAATTTAAAAGTGAAATATAAAAATATAAAAAATATAAAAAAATGACTAAAATTTCCATTGTTAAAAATTTTTAGTCATTTTTTATATTTTTTATATTTTTATATTTCACTTTTAAATTTTATACATTTTGTACTTATTCAATGTCGACCTTTTTCAGTTAATTTTAAATGTAGTTATCGTTCTTTATTTATATTATAATTACTCCCGTGAACATGAAGTGTTTGCTTCGAAACGCGTCGGGGATTTAAAAATTATATATATATATATATATATAATTGTTTAATTAAATGTTGAAATTTATTTTCGTCATCATTTTTTGTAGAATGTTCCGCCTCGCTTCTCGATGAAAATAAATAAATAAAAAAAAGAAATAACCAAGAGGATAGAGACGGTTACCTAGGTAACGTCTCATGCTATTTCTTTTCTCTGTGGAGGGGTATAAATAGGGCGATACCGAAGAGCCGAATTTAGCAAGAATCGTAGAACTACGTCAGTATAAATAGCACTATTCATTGTATTCGAGCTTCAGTTTAATAAAAAAAGTCTTTTATCCGTTTGCACTATAGTGTCTGCACTTACAAAAATGGGAAAGTTTGAAATTATCACGATAAGTAAAAAATATCGGAAGCGATATATGACCTTCCACGTTCAAAACAAAGATAGATGGTGATCGTCGATAAGTTTGAGTGCAGTCATTAACCTCGTGCATCGAAACATCGGACAAGGAGTGAAAGTTGGGCTCACTCTAATGTGTAGCCATCAGCGGTCTTGCCCAACGAATGGTATTGTACAACGGGCATCGGGCTATTTTTCCGCCAACAGTGTCCTCCTCTGTCAGGGGAATGATATGGATGCATGGTTGGAGACTGCCTCCACCCGCATCAAAGAAAACGCTGATAAGTTTGAATCGGTTGGGTCAGGTTGGAGCCTCTGCGTGATCACCTCGAGATAAAACTCAACTATAGAAACGTTTTGACTAGAGCGTCTACATATATCCTTCTGCCTAAGGAGATTGCTGCCAGAAAGGCAGTCGTCAACGTACAGAATAACGACGAGTACTGTTTGAAATATGCTCTGCTTTCAAAATTCGTTCCTAGAAATCCCCAGAAAATCAGACAATATCTAATGAATCCAGAGTTTCGATCGAAGTACAATTGGACGAATATCGAATTTCCTGCTCCTGTGGAAGATATAGAGCTACATTCGAGCGTAATAATTCTGGAACATGTGTGAATGTGTACGCGTTAGATGATGAAAATATTGTATTTCCTTTGCGCGTCTGTCCTGTGGAAAGAACAAATCACACGGATTTCCTACTGCTGAAAGATGGTGAACGACGATATTTTGCTTACATTAAAAACTTGGAGACGCTGGTACATTCACAGCTAACATCACATCGTGATCCTATATATGTATGTTTGCCGCCGTTGCTTATGGTATGTACACGATGAAAGCCGAATGAACTGTCACAGAGAATTATGCCGAAATCATGCTCTTGTTACTGTGGAATTGCCGAAAGCGGGGAAAAATATATTATGGTTTGACAAGTACAAATAGTTATATACAAGAAATTCCTTTCGTTATATATTTGTGGATTTCAAATGTATTCGCCAACCGCTAAGACCGAACGAAAGCGCTAGCACCATCGATGATAAACTCTCGGATGAACCAGAGCAGTTCAAACGACGAGTAAATCAAGAAAAAAGATGCGCAAGCAACACCATTAAAATTCACAAACATGTTCCAATGAGTTACTGCTATCTAGTAGTTTTCTGCATAAGTGAGAATGTCCTCCCAGAGCGTTAACGGACACTGAAACTGTACCAAGAAAAAGATGCTGGAAAAAAGTTTTGTCAAGAGATGGTGGACGTCGCCAAAATTATAGCATCCATATATGAGCACAATGCACCGGTTCAGATGAGTCCAGAAGACACCACAGCGTATAATGCCGCCACCGTTTGACATATTTGTGAAAAAGCTGTACCCGTAGATGAAATATGTCTAGACTACGACCATATAATGGGTTAATACAGAGGTCTAACGCATACTTTCTATAATATTCTTTTTCAACTACCGCACTTCATTCCTGTGGTTATTCATAATCTAGCGGGCCACAACACAGTCATATCATTATACAAGAGCTGGCATATAACGGACCTGCCAAAAAACATCTTAGTTGTCACGGACGAGAGGTACAAGGGAATCAGCAAAACGATTATATCTAGAAAAATGCAGTTAAGATTTGTTGATACTTTCCAGTTTATGGCAAGCAGTTTAGAGAAACTAGCGCCATATTTGCCAGACGAGGCCTTCAGCATACCCTTCGCCATATTAGACAACCGTCTTTCTTCCCCCTTTTTTGTAGAAAAGGTTACTTTCCTTACAAGTACTGTACATATTTTGAAGTGCTCAAGGAGACCAGCTTATCGCCGAGATCGGTCTTTTTTAGCTCGCTTAGTAAGGCAACGATTCCTCTAGAATGTTATGAACACGCCCAACATGTATGGAAGACACTTGAAGTACAATCTCTAGGAGAATATATTGATGAATATTTGAAGACAGATGTACTTTTGCTGGCCGATGTGTTCGAAAATTTTAGGAGCTGATGTTTAGAAACATATAAACTCGATCCAGCTTGGTTTTACATAGCCATGAGTCTCAGTTTCCAAGCTATGCTGAAGTATACAGGTATAGAACTTGAGCTTCTCACTGATTACAAAATGCTCTTATTCTTTGAGACTGGAATTCGAGGTGGTTTGACACAGGCGGTACAGCAATACTGCGAAGCATAGAATCCTTTAGTCACATCTCAATCCTCCGACTCTCTATTCACCTCCTCTGCATCATCTAGTAATAATTATATTATATATTTAGACGTTAATAATTTATATGGAGAGGCTATGTCACGGCCCTTGCTTTACTCTTATTTTTATTGGGTTTCAGCTGAAGAAATATCGCGTTTAGATATAAGCAGTCTAGATGTAGATGGGGAGATAAGATACATATTAGAAGTAGATTTAGAGTATCCTCCATAGTTACACGAGCGTCATAATGCTTTATCTTTTTGTCCTCAGCACAAGTGCGTGACACAGAAAGGAAAAGTGAAGCAACTTGTGACAATTTCATGAATAAATGTAAATATCTTATTAATTTCAGTTATTTAAAGTTAGCTCTGAGTCAGGGATTAGTTTCAATAAAAAATCATCGCGCTGTTAGATTTAAGCAATCTCCCTGGCTCAAGCCTTACATAGATTTAAATACTTGTTTGCATCAGCAGGCTACCAATGAATTTCAAAAGAACCTTTTAAAGTTGCCAATAATAGTGTATTTGGAAAAACAATGGAAAATATTAGATTACATAAAAAATATACAGCTCGTCTGCAATAAAAACAAGTTTACAAGGCTTATCCGGTAAGCCCTCGTTTTAAGATTTCAAGAGAAGCCATTCATATGTTTCGTTCGGTACACACCTACCAAATTACTTTTTGACAAACCATTATATATTGGAATGTCTGTATTAGATTTAAGTAAAGTAACAATGTATAGCTTTTATTACAATACTAGCTGAACCCGGCCACACTTCGCTGTGGCTTAGAATGATATTAATGATTGGGGAAGTAGATAAAAGTATTGTGAATGCAATCAAGTGAAATAAAATAATCTTTATTATTATTATTATTATTATTATTATTATTATTATTACACGTTTTGACTACAACATGCAAGGATTTATGGGGCCCGGGACTAATCTCACATGAGGGGCCCCCTTCCAAGAAAAAATGGTGAAAAATTCATTATTGTACATGTGCAAACAAAAAAGTAAAAAAAAAAGCTAATAAAATTAAAATGCTCTTTTTAAAAAATCAACTTTCTTACCCTAACAAACTGAATGCTACATATAAGGGATTTTATATATACATCTTAATATTTGTAATTTTTTATTAATAACATTTTCTTTTTCTTCAAATATATATATATATATATATATATAAATTAAATATTGTGGGTACCAAAAAAATAATCGGTTTTTAATAAAAATAAAAACATTATTTATGTGCATCATCCAGGGCAGCGGTGCCGGTATTTCGCTCCAGCGGTTTTCAGGCTAATTTTGATATACTCAAGCAATGTTTTTGATTATGTTCTTTTCTTAATATAAATTAAATATGCATGTTTAAAATTCCTCAGTAGCATAGCGTCAATTGTGAAACAGGGGATGCCTATTTCTTTTTTAAACAATAAAGATATTTCAGTATCGCATCATCTCGAGATATTTGGTAATGTAATAGAAGCCGTTACAAAATAAAATTGATACTTATAAGTAGAAATGAATGTGTAATTAAAAATAACCTCTTGTAAAAAGCAAATTAAATAAACTTCCATTTCTGGTATTGATAACGATGTTCATTCAATAATAAATTATAAATTAAACTCTGTACGAAATTATCAAAACAAAACATTACTGGTAGAATGACACTTTTATTGACTTTTTAGTTTGCAGAAATTAAATAGGTCATATTGCTGATCAGTGTAAAGAAATAATACCGCAGAAAAAGCAATATTAATTTTTTAAATTGCGGGAGATAAAATATGGCTGGAAATAAAACTAAATATTGAGAGACAGAAACAAAGTATGAAATTGAATTTTATGTTGCGTTGATAAATAATTTTCGGAAACAACTGTGTTTTTAAAAAGATATTTATTCGCTTAACGTTTCGACCAGCTTACACTGGCCATCATCAGAAGCAAACTGAAGATCGGAGCGAAAATTGCGATCGACAATAACATTAAAATAAGAATCAGAAATCATGAAAAACCCAAATCAAAACAGATAAACTACCTCTAAACAGGAAAACCGACATAACGCAATAACAACAGATAGAGAAACATCTGGCAGCATGGTAGAGAGAAGTTAGATAAGTTTTTTGCGTTCTTAAATACTTTTCATAGAAATATACTGTTCTCTAGGGAGGAAGAATGTAATGGAGAGTTAGCGTTTCTCGATGTCCGCATCAAACGCAATAATTTGGGTGATGTTTTCACATCTGTACATCGAAAAGAGACGCACACGGATAAATATTTGCATAAGACCTCTCATCACTTGCCGAGCCAGAAGGTCGGTGTGTTTAAGACCCTTGTACATAGAGCACAGAAGGTGTCCTGCCGCGATAGTCTCCAAGAGGAGTTAAGACATCTTAAAGGTGTTATGGTCAAAAATGGGTATAGCACGGATGAAGCAAGTAGGTATATCAGTAAGTTTAGTTGCAATAGTCATGTTAATATTAATGAATCTGAACAGTTTGCTACTAGTGTTGTGCTACCGTTCATCAAAGGAGTCACGGAAAGAATTGGAAGGATTTTACGTAAAAACAATGTAAGACCAGTCTTCGGTACGTGTATGAAAATAAGAAACATGTTAGGAGGTCCAAAAGATAGTTTACCTCTGTTACATTGTGCCGGTGTATACAAAATACCCTGTTCGTGTGGATTAAGCTACATCGGTCAAACTAGTAGGCTTATTGAAACCAGGGTGAAGGAGCACAGGGCTGATTGCGCGCATAGGCGGGTGCACAAATCCGCCTTAGCGGAACATCAGTTGAAAACGAATCATACTATCAAATTTAAGGATAGTGTTCCTTTAGCTAAGGAAGTTCACACCGGCAGGAGGTTGGTTAGAGAAGCCATCGAAATTGAGAAATGGCCAAATTTTAACAGAGAAGAAGGTCTACGTGTTCCCACGGCATGGAAACCAGTCATACGGTTAACGAACTTGCATCTATAACAGCGACCAGGTAGGTTTCATTTTTCTTTTCTAATTCGGGGTTATTTGGTTTTAATTTTGACTGTGTCCCTTTAGGTACCTTGACGTCCGCCAGCGCCTTTCACTTCTTCTTGGTCTTTTGTTCCCACATACCACCGGTCCGAGTGGTTTCTTCTTTCGGTTGGATTTGCTTTGTTTTACTTCGTTTGGTTAAGCTTCCGTTGGTCCAATGCCCGGGGCCTTGCCCTCTAGTGCTTCTTCCGGATAGGTTTCGAGTGGGTCCTCAGGTGAGGATTCCAAGCAATTTTCAGGTAGTTCCCAGTCCTTGTTCAGGTAATTCAACTGTTTCTGTTGTAATATTTCATATTTTTGTTCTGTTCACTTGGTTGTTCCGTGCGTTTCCAACGTTTTCAGTTTTATTTTTTATAAGTTGTTATTCGGTTTTCCCCCCTGCCCCAACGGTGACCCGATGTTTTTTGTTCCTTTTGTAAATTTTTCTAATACCTTTTTTCTCATATGTTTTTACATTTTATTATCTTCGGTTGTTATGCGTTTTGTCGGTTTTTCCCGTTTAGATTTTGTGTTCCTTTATTTATTTTTTCATATATTTTTTTTCATATGTTTTTATATTTTATCTATCAGTTGTTATGCGTTTTGTCGGTTTTTCCCGTTTAGATTTTGGTTCCTTTTATTATTATTATTATTTTTTTTTTCCCTATGTTTTTTTTTTTTTTTCTCTATCTGTTGTTATTGCGTTACGTCGGTTTTCCTGTTTAGAGGTAGTTTATCTGTTTTGATTTGGGTTTTTCATGATTTCTGATTCTTATTTTAATGTTATTGTCGATCGCAATTTTCGTTCCGTTCTTCAGTTTGCTTCTGATGATGGCCAGTGTAAGCTGGTCGAAACGTTAAGCGAATAAATATCGTTTTAAAAACACGCAGTTGTTTCCGAAAATTATTTATCATGAGTAATCACTGTGAAAGCTTTAAATTTTTAATTTATGTTGCGTTTTTAAATTATGGCCGTTGGCTAAATACAGGGTACGGCAGTATAACTTCCTTTTTTAAAATGCGCCACTTTTTTTCTACTAAATTTTTTAAAGAAATAACAGAAAATCAAAATAAAACTGCAACGGAAGAAGCATAGCCAATGGGATCTAGAGTATGGATTTCGATTTTCTGTTATTATTTCTTTAAAAAAATTTAATAGAAAAAAAGTGGCACATTTTAAAAAAGGAAGTTATGCTGCCGCACCCTGTATTATGTTACTTTATCTAATGTGTATCCCTTTAGTTAATTATAATCTATAGGCGGAGTATATATTCGCACAAATCTCATTTAAATAGACACATGCAGATACAAAGATGGATGATTTATTTACATCGAACACTTCATCTGCATTTTGAAGGTATTTGGTAAAAATGTTTTTAAGGGCCAATTTTGAGGTTATGAGATTTGAAAAATATTATAGTTATTCCTTACCTGGAAACCCACCATTGTGAATTTTTTCAGAATTTTCAGATCGAAAGAGTCTGATTCGAAGTTCGAGCCTCAGGTCTTGATGGGTGAATAAGCTTTTCATTTTGGTGAGAGCTCTTCTAGCTTGCTCAATCCTGCTGCGTATTTCCGGAGTTGATGTACAGTTTTCCTCTAGTATACTTCCTAGGTATTTAATGCACTGAACTTGTTCAATCGTTTCTCCCTTTATCTTGATTTTGCATCTGATTTGGTTTTTGATTTTTGAAAAAACAATCACTTTTGTTTTGGAGATGTTCACTTTTAATCCGTAACTTTGGCTTTTATCAACAATTTTATTCAACATCCGTTGTAGTTCTTTCTCGCTAGAGGCAAGAATTAAACTGTCATCCGCATATCGTAGATCATTCAGCGTGACTCCATTTACTTTAAGATTTCCCATATTATCGTTTAGTGCTTCTTGAAATATTGCCTCCGCATATACGTTGAAGAGTAAGGGAGACATGACACAGCCCTGACGCACTCCTTTTTGGATCACTACTTCCTCTGACATGGTATTTTCAACGCGAATTTCGGCAGTTTGATTCCAGTATAGGTGCCTTATTATTCTCAGATCATTCCTATCAATAGGAATACTTTTCAAAATTTCGAACAGTTTTTCGTGGTTTACGCAGTCAAATGCTTTTTGATAATCGATGGCGCATGCGTAAACATCAACATTCATGTCACGACAGCGTTGAGTTAGTATTCGAATTGCAAACAAGGCCTCACGGGTGCCAAAACCGTTTCTGAAGCCGAACTGGGTATTGCTCAATTGTTCCTCGCAGCGCTTATAAATTCTTGTATGTATAACGCGAAGAAAGATTTTTAAGGCGTGGGACATCAAGCTAATTAAACGATATTCATCACAGCAATTAGCATTACTCTTTTTTTCGATTGGTACAAATGTTGATTTGACCCATTCTTCAGGTAGACAGCCGGAGGTGTAGATTTGATTAAAGGCCCTGGTCACTTTCAGCAGCCCTTTTTCGCTATATTCAGCTATAATTTTTAGCATTTCAGCGTGTACGTTATCTGGCCCAACTGCTCTACCATTCTTCTGCCTCATGATTGCATATCGTACTTCTTCTTGCGTGATTGGTGGTCCTTCATCGCTGAATTCGAGATACTCTTTTGGAGCAGTAGTACTCCTTGTATCATTGAACAGAAGCTCGACGTAATTTTCCCATACAGTTAGCTTGTTCGCTGTCCCAATGACTGGTTTTGAGTTTTCATCGCGCAGAAAACCCATACCCTGTTTTCGATAGGTACCTGTAACTGCCTTCACTAATCTATGAACGTTGAACAGGTCGTGATTCCTCTCGTGCTCTTCAATTTCAGCACATTTTTCACTCCAGTAACGTTTCTTTGCTTCTCTACACAATTTTCGGATGAGTTTGTTCAGGTTTTTATATTGGGGAGGGTTGTTTTTTGTCTTTCTTCGTTTTTCCATTAAGTCCAGAATCTCATCCGTCATCCATTTCTGTTTTTTGACATTTTTCGTCAAACCGATTTCTTTTTGCACCTCTAAAATAGCTCTTTTTACTTCGTCCCATTCGCTTTTACTCGACTCTTGCAAGATTTCAATCTTTTCTTTAATAGCGTGTCCAATTTCAATCCGTTTTCCCCTTGAAATCCTTTTTCTGTTTAATAAATTGGCGTTCCATTTTGAGTTTCATAACAACAGGATTGTGGTCAGAGTTAATGTCTGCACCAGGATAGGTTTTGACCGACTGAACAAATTTCCTGAATGGGCGATTTAAGAGTATGAAATCAATTTGATTGCGAACAATATTATCTTCACTATCAGCTGGAGATTTTCAGGTATACAATCTTCTTGGATGATGTTTCATGAAGGTGTTTGCTACCATAAGCTGTGTATCGGTGCAGAATTGCGATAGTCGATCTCCTCTTTCATTTCTGGTGCCAAGCCCATGTCTGCCAATAAGATCTCCTTCCTCACCTTTTCCAATCTTTGCATTGAAATCGCCCATTACAATTGTAATTTCCCCAGGCTTTGTAATATCGATAGCTTCTTGAAGATGGTTATAGAACTCTTCAGTTTCATCATCTGACTTATCTGCAGTCGGAGCGTAAACTTGGATAATATTCATACGACGATAAGATGTTGCTAAAATAAGTATTGCAACGCGGTTGTTCAGTGGTATGAAGTCGATAACAGAAGGTGCTAATTTATCTGGAATAATAATTGCAACTCCATTTTTATTTGTGCCATCAGTACTGCCAGAAAAATACATATGGACTCCTTCAGCTTTCAGGACTCCAGTCTCCGGCCATCTAATTTCGCTCAGGCCCAGAACTTTGATGTTTAGTCTATTCATTTCTTTGACTGCATTTGCAAATTTTCCCACTTGCAATAGACTCCGGACATTCCATGTTGCAATTTTAATTGAATCGTTAAAAACATTTATTCTTTCTTGATTTGTTCTCTCCTGATTTACAATGGGAAGCAACGGGGATATTCTTCGCACCCTCGCCCCACTGAAGGGGTGCCCCGGACTAAGGGCCATTGTTCTATTCTTGTTTTCCATCGTAAATGTTCGAGAAGTATACAGCGGTGGTTTCTCCTTGCCTTCCGCCGGCCAATTCCAGTTTTAAGGCGCTGGATACTCGCCTACTCACTCCAAGTACTAATACTTGCCTGGGGTCCAGGGTTATGAGTGAGTTGCTAGTGGTCTGCTGTTCTTCTTGCAGATGAGATCGAAGGGTGGCATTTAATGAGATCTGTACTTGGCAGGTACAGTCCCACCACCAACCCACTAGTTGGAAAGTCTGCTTTAGCTTCTCCATCAGTACCAAGCCTACCGAAAAGAGAATTACCACCCCGCACGACGTGGACGTACAAGACTCTCCTGGTTGTTCCAATTCGTATACTACCTTCTAATGGGGGCTGGCCAGAAGATAGTATTGACTACTGACTAGAGTACTAGCTCTAGCAGGAACAACCATTTGCCCCGCGGGGCATGGGGATAGTAGAATAACAAATGATAATTAGAGGAACGGCTACTCTATTCGTAGTTTTAAACACAAATTATTTTCTGTATTAATTGATAAGTTAGCCATTTCTGATCTTGACAATAAAAGAGTAATTTTAGAAAATAATATATACACACTCGTTTTAGGTCATAAGAGTCTCAAAGAGGTGGATGGAGAACCCCCTACAAAACGTCTTAGAGAGTTAATGTCAGAAACATGTGTTTTTTAATGTTTTCTACTCGTCTGTCAATGTTGTTTCCCTCCGTTATCGTAATTTATTATATCACGCGATAGAATTGTCTTGTCCCTCGAAAAACACTGGTAATGATAAAACATAACTGAACCAGCGATTGCATATTTTTATAGTTTTCTATTTTCTTTTTTTTTGTCACTTATTGGTATGTATTTTACCCGTAGGGGTATTGGTTCTTCTGTTTTGAGTACTGAAATATATATAAAAATTTTTTAATGTACCCCAATTTTTTTGTTTTTTTCTATAGTGATGAGTATTGGAACGTGTTACTAACATAGTGACTGATCCATTTTGTACTAATATACATAGCTGTACTTAATGTGTACTAAAAACAAAATTACAACGCTATATTTCTTTCCAAAGGTATGTCATGGATACGTTACCGATAGAAATGCTGGATGAAATTGTCAGCTATTTGGACGTGTTGGATATAGCGCGTTTTGCTCGAGTCAGTAAGCATGTATCTACGCGGGTGATGCCGGAACTACAAAAGAAATTGTATATTTACAACGGAGATACAATTAAGAGGGAAGAGGAGAAGGAAATAGTATTCCGAAACGGTACACAAGCGGTCTGTTTCTATAAACTGAGTCATGCTCAAATACTAGATGGATTGAATCAATCGAGAAATACGACTTAAGACCGAACTGGATAGATATCACCAGTTAAAGAATGAGCGCAAGGCACGCGCGCATATTTCCAGTTTACTGCTGGAACCGTTGGCTAAACCTGTATCAGAAATCCAAAGTGTTGTAAAGCAGCAGAAATATAAAAATCCGCAGCAGTCAAGAACTGCGGCAGATGTTTTCGCAGGAGATTCCGGTCATAATGAGAGACCCGTCGAGCTTTCCTGAGCAGCATTCACCCTCTACCTCAGTGGAACAGGTTGGGTCTGCTGCGAAGTGGAAGCCGTTACAGTTAACTGCCTTAAATCATAATATGTATATACGGAGTGCGGATCGATAAGGCTAAAAGGACTGTCATATTCGGTAACACGCTGCTGTTTGTGGACGATGGAATAATATATATCGAACAAGACGGTTCTGTGAGCCATTACTTGCTTACGGAAGGTGTTCATCATTTCTTGACTGCTGGCGTGCATAAACGCTCTGATAATAGACTAAAACCATTTGGTAACCTTAAGTACTATGACGAGATAAAACCGCTATTTGAGAAAGAAAAAGATACGCTGCAGACTAAAAGAGAAAGCGTCAAGAGAAAGAAAAGTAAATCGGCCGGAGACGGCATTATCCGAATTATGTTAACAGCGCCGCGATTAGAGTACTGGGACGACGTGAATGAGCTAGTGCAACGATTACAATTGTTATACGCCAGCAGGAATAATGGAAACACCAGAGTGCATAACGAAGTATCGTCCATCGAGGAAGAATGGACCCAAGGCGGATACATCTATCCTCTGTATTAGAATGCCCGTTGCAAAAATAAAGGCTGCTACCAGCCACTCCGCTTCCTTGGGAGACTTTCAGCCTGATATAGCCGACGAACTACATAGATCGGCGAGAAAAAGATATGGAGCACGATGCTACTTGACCTGAATGATCTTTGGCAGGCTGACCTTACCGATATGCGACAGTACGTGCGTTTTAACAACGGTCATAAATTTATTTTGGTTGTGATAAACACATTCAGCAAATATGTGTGGACGGTACCATTAAAGACGAAAAGCGGTGATCTCGTGGCAATGGCTCTACAACGGATATTATCGGAGCCGGGGGTGACTTCACCACGTGATCTACAGACCGATTAAGGTACCGAATTTTATAATTTTCGGGTGCGCGAGATGTTAGGTCGGTTTAATATTAATTTGTATAGCACGCATTCGCCGCTTAAAGCGTCCATTGTGGAGCGATTTAATAGAACCTTAAAGGACTGGATGTGAAAAGAGTTTACTGTTAACCGAAACAAACGATGGCTGTCGATTTTGTCAGACCTTAAACAAAGATATAATAGGAAACTATACAGAACGATCGGGTTTGCACCCATGGAAATTATGTCTAGTGTGGAGACAGAGGTTGCGTGGAATTTGACAAAACCGTGCGCTAAGGCTAATCCTCCGTCTGCGAAAAAGCCTAGGTATAAGGTCGGTGACGTAATCCGCATCAGTAAAGTAAAAACGCTCCTAGAAAAAGGCTATACCGCCAACTGGAGCGGTGAACTATTTACTATAAATAGCATACATAGCACCCAGCTGACGACGTATATGTTAAAAGATCATAGCAGACAGCCCATCATAGGCGCATTTTACGAAGAGGGATTACAAAAGACTGCGTATTCGGACGTCTACTTAGTGGAACGCGTTATTCGCTGTAAAGGACGCAAGTCTCTTGTCAAGTGGCTCGGATTCCCAGATTCGGAGACTTCTTGGATAGACACCGTTATAATCGCAGATATTTACGACACGCGCGCGCGATGTTGTTACATAAGAGCGGAAAATATTTGGCCGAAAGTACAGTCGGATTCAGCCTTGTGAAACCTACAAGTCCCTCGGTGCTCAATATGGATTCCGACGGTGATTACAATTTCCGTGGGAAACGTATACTACCCGTCGGCGCAACAGCCGAGATGATGGATGACGAAGTGGTGATTGGCAAACGACTGCGAGAGATGCTCGCCCCCGCCAGTCCAAAACGAATGATTACAGAAAAGCTTAACGATATCCTTACTGTACAGGGTAGCTCTGTGAACGTGCTAGGCAGACGTCTAGTAAATGTCTCAGATGCGATCGAGCCGACAGACGCGCTTATCAAACGTCAGCATGACAGATACATTGAAGATATCAAGCGCGACTTTCAGCAGCGGACGATGGAAGAGAAAGCCCGACTCGATGCTATAGACCTGGCGCTCAAAGCTGTGACTGATTCGCCCGGCAAGCCTAATAGTCAGCTGGAAAGCGGCGATCGATAAGTTGGAGAAGCGATTGGCAGAGTCGGATGAGCTACCATAGAAGCAAAGATATCTCTAGCGGTAATGTAGTCACGAATAATGCTCGCATTGGTGTATATGATAGTATGTATCAGCATATATCGTGGCGTTCCGCGTCTTTGCGATGCGGCCAGGCTGGCTAAGGGTACAGGGGGTAGTTGGGAGTGCCTCGGGGTACTGCACGGTGGCGGTAGGTGGCCGGGACATGACCGAACCGTTAGGCAATAATTTAAACTTCGAATTCGCGAAAAAACGTAAACAACAACATAAAAAAATGGCAAGGACATGGATGACGTCATGAGACAGCTTGCGGACACGGTTCTGATTACCTCTATCTCTATCCCTCAACCCTTATTTCATGATTCTCTATCTCTCCCTCAAAATTTTGTGCCAGAAACCCCGTATTCTCACTACTCTTGCATATGCTTTGATGAAAAGTACTGTGAAAGATAAAATAATAAATAATTTAATTTTCTGATTTTGCTAGCTAAATGTTGTGTATGTGCATTCCAAGTTAACTTGGTATCCGGAACTATCCCAAGATATTTTGTTTCATGTTCTCTTGACAATGATGTTCCTTTCCAGTTAATATTAAAGTTGGAGTATAGGTATATTTGGTTTTCTTAATGTTCAATATTAAATTATTCCTATTTAACCAATCTGAAATTCTATTAATTCAGTTTGTATACGGTTCTCCAATAAATGTGGATAACGAGAGCTTGCTACAACTACTGTGTCATCTGCAAAGCATAATATTCTCCCATGTAAAGGAAGGTCACAGAAATCATTAACATAAATTAGAAATAAATACGGGCCCAGAATGGTACCTTGAGGTACTCCGGAGCGTAATGATCTAAAACTACCGCAGAAACTATTTACTTTTGTAGAAAATTGTCTATTTAATAAATAAGACTTAAACCATTCATGAACATTACCTCTAAATCCATATCGGTATAATTTATGCAGGATTATACCATGATCTACAGAATCAAATGCCTTCTCCAGATCAAGATAACCAGCTGCTGTTGTTCGTTCAGCTTCTAGATTAGTTGTAACATAAGATATATGCTCAAAGAGAGTAATATCTGTCCTATCCACCAAGAATCCAAATTGATTTTTGCTGAAGAAGTTGTTATTGTTTAGATAGTGGAGCATTTTTATTTTCATACCTTTCTCAAAGATCTTTGCTATTGTTGGAATAATACTTATTGGGCGAGAATTTGAGACTGATGTTTTATTTCCCTGCTTATAGACTGGGGTAATTATACTATTCTTAAGTATATCAGGAAATTTGCCATTCATTACCGATTTGTTGTATAAAAGCGTTAAGGGTTTGACAAAGAAATCTAAATTTTCCCGAATTAGCGATATTGATATAATGATAGTGTATTTGGAATTGACAAAATTGAATTTCTGATATCATTTAAAGTAAATTTGAAGGAAACAAAGGTAACATAATTTGATTTAAGGGTTGTCCTTTGCTCAAAGGTTCCATTTGTACAATGTGGTGAAGATGGTTTTTAATTGGGTCATCAAAGTATTGATTAAAATATTCTTCAATTATATTTTCAAACATATTTTCATTGTTTACTTCAATTTTATTGATTGATCTGTCACTGTTACCTATTACACTTCTGACTATTAACCAATAGTTTTTATGGTTCCTTTTAGATTTTTCAAAAAGTTTTGTATAGTACTGCATTTTAGAGGCTCTTACTGATTTTTTCACATTTTTAGAAATAACTTTAAAAAGATTTTTCAAGTACACATTATCTAAGAAAGACTTATGTAGTGCATATGCTGCCTATTTTTTTTTTTTAAACCATGTCATTATCGGAAATCTAAGGGGTCCTTTTTTCTTTTTTTAAAACTTGCTTACTACTGTACTTACACCTATTTAAAATAGTAATAATGTAATTGATGAACCGATTGAACTTTTCATAAATATTTCTTGGGTTTGTATATGGGCACGTTAAATTTAATGACTGTAACAGAGTTTTAAATAATTGCCTATCTAGCTGAGATCTAATTTGATTTTGTTCTTGAAAATTATTTTCTTCAATTGCAATATTTGATTTTTCAGCTAAATGATCGCTATACGAAATATCCAAAGTTTCACAAAATACATTAATACGTGTTGCATTACACAGCCCAACACACATTTTGGTGCCTGCTGTTTTTGAACTGTTTCTAAGTAATTTTTGGGTGTAGAATCGAAAACTATTAGATTTTTTTTTTTTTTTTTTTTTTTTTGGGCGCATCAACTATGGACCATTGCCCAGACACAATGGGAAGAAGAGACAACTAACTAGAACCTAATTCGGTTGGAGACAGCTGAAATAAAGGAACCAAGGACAAGAACAACAGACTGGGAAGGAAGGGACAAGATGTAAGACGCACAGTAAGGAGTGGGAAGCCCCAGCTTTATAAGGTGAAGATAGAAAAGAGAGCGCTCCGCAGAAAGAGCAGAGCACTCGAAGAAAATGTGATCAGCATCACAGACAACTGCTTCATCTGGATGCAACGGACAATGAGAAGAGGGAAGCAAAGAGAAACGATAGCGTGAAGAGGGCAGCAGTGTATGATTAAAGCGCAGGCGGACAATAGAGGAAATTATAAATCGTGGAAGAGAGGGAAACTCCGAGAACCATGGATGAGAAGGAAGTGTAGGTTGGATTGAAAGGTAGAAGGAACGATTGTTGGAAAAAGAAGAAGGGTACACATCCGACCAAAATCTGAAGTGAAGCTTCTTAATTAGGGGTAATAGATTAACAGCCGGGATTTTTTTAAAATAGAGGCAAGAACGGACAGCAACCTGAGCCAAAGCATCCGCCATTTCATTACCCTCGATGCCTCTGTGACCAGGAACCCACAGTAAGTCAATGTGTACAGAGTGATGGAAAGAAAGATTATAAATAAGAGATCGTATACGAAGAATGAAGAAGTCAGAAGAGGGAGGAGGAAGCGGTGAACTGATAGCCTGGAGAGCATCCATGGAGTCAGAAATGATTAGATAGTCGAACTATTAGATTTGGTCTATCAGATCTAGTTTTTGAGATACGCTTTTCAGGTTATAAATATTTGCTATTTACCACAAGGCCTCATTAAAAACAATGAAGTATACAAAGTAAGGAATTTATTTCACAAAGTAGATAAACAACATTCGTGGCTTATCACTTAAAAATTTTCTTTTATACGACTTTTTAGCGTGGAGTTTAGTATAACATTCTTGCTGTAGACTCCAACAGTAGTCGGACAGCATGTGGTTATCACATATTCCTTGATATCATTCTTCCATCGTTCTAATGTCCTGATAAAATCTTTCCTCCTGTTCTTCACTATTATAATCACCTGGGTTTTGTGGAAATCGATCTAAGTGGTTGTGGAGGTAGTGAAGTTTTATGCTCATATTGCAGCCGAGAATATTAAAATTAGAAAACCTAGTTTCTACTAATTTTGCGTAATTTTCTGCTTTATGATTGCCAAGAAAATTAACTTCAACAAATGAGCACCAAACATTAGATTCAACCTCGCTCATTGATGCGCTAAATTGTGCATCTTTTATAAGTCGTCTTATCTGAGGACCATCAAATATGTCTGCTTTTAGTTTTTTTCATGCTAATCCCAGAAAATTTGCGTATTAAATACC
Source organism: Icerya purchasi (assembly GCA_039619475.1). NCBI lineage: Eukaryota > Metazoa > Arthropoda > Insecta > Hemiptera > Monophlebidae > Icerya > Icerya purchasi. The sequence goes on from CM077116.1 coordinate 248,725,739, forward strand.
CAAAGCAAAGTCCATCTCGGTTTAACGCCTTCACAGATTGTTTCAAAAGTCCTAACTCGATATACAAAGGTGGAAATATAATTTTCTCTCTTGCAACTAAAGGTTCGTTGATTACGTTTCGTTTTCTTCGAACCATGACGTTTTTTAGGGGCCAATTTTTACTAACTCAGTGCTGATCTTTAGCTCTGCTATCCCAAAGACATAAAAAACAAGGATATTTTGTGTTTCCACTTTGCTGTCCAAGGAGGAAGTTTTTAACATTTATAAATCGACACAAATCACCCACTAATGTTCTTCATGTTTAATTTTTTTCAGAACTAGTGATATTGTTTCGTACTCACCTTTTAAAATGGTAGAATGACTAATAGGTATTGCTCCCTACTTGTTACGGTCGTTCAAAAGAACACATTTTAAACTACGTTTTGAACTATCAATAAAAAAATGCCATTCGTCTGATGTGTATTCCGATAAACCCATTGCTTCTAAGAGTCTTTTTATATCATTACAGAATACCAGGTTATTTTCTTGAGAGAAAAAGAGCAACAAATCCGTTTCTCTTTTACGATAAAATGTAATCTAAGTACCCGGTTTAAGCAGATTATTTTCTTTTAATCTGGAGACGAGTAATTCTGAAGACTTTTTTAAAAGATTCAAGTCTCTACATAGATCGTTCAATTCTTGTTGATTGAAACGTTGAGGCTTGTCTGCATCTGCTTCAAAATCACTATCGCTGTCTGATTGCACATTACCACCTTCATCAGACACTGATGGTTCGATTTCGTTTTCTGAGAGTCGTCTAGGCAGATTATTAAATAATGGAATGAGGATTTCATCCGAATGCGTTACCGGCCTCCTTTGCTGAATTAACATCGGGATATGTCAATTTGTGTCTATTGTTGCGAGAAATGCCTTTTATATTTACCGTACAAAAATAACAGTCATCATAATGGTTCCTCAGTTTCCTCCAAATAATGGCTACTCCAAACTTTAGGTATTTTCTCTTTCCAATTGTCCATTGTCGAAAATGTTCAATGCATATTTTACACACTAAATATGGAGCCCAAACTTTATTTTGGTTTTCCAAGTGAACGCCGAAATAAGCAAGATAACACCGTTTCACAAAGCTAGAAATAGGTTTTCTATTTTCTTTTTAAGTGTATTCGCCACGCACATAACAAAAACGTGAAAGCACAATTGCAATTACGCAAACTTAATTATAAACTGAACCGGATATCGCAGTCTTCGGGTAATATATATCGGAAGGTGTGAAAGAGTGGGAGTTAGGCAGGTATAGAAGATCTAAATTATACGGTTATCGGCAACTTTTTTGCTTAATATAATCTAGTTTTAGGTATCACGTTTCGTTTAGGTCTGTAAAGGTACCATTATTTTTTTCTTTTAATTGGGCTCGTCAACCGAGGACCTTCACCCAGAATACCATTATTTCATTATTTGTGCCTTTTATAAAAATGAAAATCAATTAACCTATATCTCGAAAACTAGAGCTGCTACAAAAAAAAGCTAGCTATTTTTGAATTCAACTCATCAAATATATCCAAAATCAGTTCTAAGTTTTCCGACACCAAAAAAAAAAAAAAAAAAATTGTTGGCCTGTGTTATTCTCTATGCTTTGTATAAAAAAGTAATCTAAACAAGATTTATAATTATTAGCTTTCCTTTCATAGGTTGGATCTATCTGACGTGCAAATCCCGCTGAGTTTAACATATTAAGGTAGTCGCCACATTTGTTTTGCTGAAGCAGGTCTATATTTACATCACCTGTTAAAATTGAAATTTTGTCACACTTATTTATAGTTGAGTTCAATTCATGGAAATCATTTGTAGTCCTTGCTAAGTACGTTAGTCATATGACGAATCTAACCAACCGAGCTATGATCCTTTGGCATAATAATAATAATAATAATAATAATAATAATAATAATAATAATAAATAAAGTAGTAATAACAAAAGGCCTTGGATCAAAAAAGTAAGAATATAGGAAAAGATGATTAGGGAATATCAATAACAATGTATACACTCAAAAAAGTGTAATAATCATTAATATCGATCAAATTGTTCAATGATGAGATAATGATTGTAATAGAGCATTACATTACTGACATGGATAAACATGTTTAGTGATTGTGATATGTTTAATGAGTAAGCTTACAAGCTAATTGCTAGTAAGAAACTTATATTTTCATTTTTTTTCCGTTAATTTTCAAATTTAAAAAATCGAACATCAATGTTGTTGTACATATTTGCATTTTATAATTATTTTTATTTGTTGCAAGTGTATTATTAATTTTTAATAACTGTTACTACTCAGATCGGATAATAACCAACAATACTTTTAATTCCCATTTCATTCACACGCCATCCATTCTTTCGTCAGCTGCGATAATCATATGTTGCTTGGTTTATTTAAATTTTTATATAACGATAAAATCGAATTAGGTGAAATTAATCGCTTTATTTTTAAGTTTTTTAAATTTTAGTGTAATTATTTTCATTTACCGTTAATATAAATGTCTAAGTAAATTAATTATGTTCAGATCTTTAGAAAATAGAGTGGAGAGAAAAGCATTTAAAAATAGATTAGACTCAATGAAATTAGCGGAAAAATACGTACGAATATTAAGTTACATGTGTTGATAATACGTAATTTTTTCCGGCACATTGCCCCCCTAGGAAAACTTTCGTAAGAAATAATTAAGTTCAGCTCTACCAATTAATTTCAAGTTTATAATGTTTAATTTATTTTGTATATTTGTGTAATCGATTTTTGTTTTTGATTCAAGTAAAGAATTGAACACTGTTTGGGTCGTTGATTCTGCATTTGACTTTGCGGAGAATAGTGTGGCAATATGCACATGTTAGCGGATAATTTTAGTTTTTTTTTTTTTTTTCATTTCATAATGATCGTTATACTTGGTAACAAATGGCAATCCATTTGTGAGAACCGGTTTCATTAGTTCTTTTACGCGTCATAAAAATTAGATCGGTAATAGTGCACAAGTAGTGAAGAAAAAGAAACCGAATTATTGCGTGCGTATATATATACATATATATATATATATATATATGTATGTATATATACGCATGCGCGTGCATGGTAATTTCTGTAAAGCGAATTGCTTTGATCTGAAAAATGTTTAAAAAATAATATTCTGTTAGTTGTGCGTGAATTTCTTTTTTTTTTTGGCTGGATAATTTCATATTATAAGTCTAACTAATGCTAAATTCTTTATGTTTGTCTCACTGAAAACTATTAATTTCTACTACATCTATCGACACAAATAAAATTATTAATTGCATGTATTGTTTTTAGACGAATAATTTAAATTATCCGAGTGAAAAATTAATAAATGAATTTTAATATGTCGGAGCATAGGAGGCTATTCTTTTCTGCTGGAACTGTTCATTAATCATTAGACGAATCAACAACAGTGTCAAATTCGATAGAAGTAATTTTATTTCTTAAACCGAGATTTTACAAAACTATCAAAAACATCAAATTCATTCACGATACTTTAATTTTAATATTTAGATCGTTTATAAAAATGTTACGATTTCCACGGCTTCATCAGGCATTTTTTAAAAAAATTTAGAATGCAATATTTAAAAAAAGAAATTTCGAACTTTCAAATATTCTTTAAAAACGGATTCCTTGATTGATCGATAAGCGTTAGCGAGATATTCGAAGAAAACTGTTTGATGCAGATGACGATAATACTGATTTGCGTATTATTGTCCCTTGGAAAATAATAACCGATAAGGAGCCTAATAAAGAAGTGTAGAGTGGTTGGTGGTGGGTAGTAAGAGGCATTTTGAACGATCATGATTTCAGACGACAATAAAAAAAAAAATGGATTTTATAAAAATATTTTGATCGTTAGAAAATTTAGCAATCACTAATTTTATTGCAACCTGTACTTACTTAGAAGTCCGTTAATGTTTCAAAAATCTATATATAAATAGTCAAAGGCAAAACAGTTCTGTATCATTTTTTCCTCTGTTTATTAACCGATTTTCTTTTTTTTTGTTTTTTTTCTTGTTTAGTAACTATTGACCATCTTTAATGTTATCAGTAAAAATATTTTGGAAACAGTTTTTTTTTTTCTTATTTAAATGAAAAATCAATACAAAAAATGAAAAAAGAAATCGCTAAAGCCAGTAAATCTGTTCTCATTTAAATGTTTTAATTTTTCTTAATAATCATCATTACTGGCTTTTTTACAGTGCACTAAGTCTTAAGGTGTCATGTAATATCGATAAATGAGGGTTTTTAAATTATGATTTACTGTTATTTTATTGAATTTATTTTTTATTCAATTATAATGGTATTGAACTGTTTTGTATACAGTGAACGAATGTATAAGAGTAGACAATTTTTTTTTTAGAAATATGCAAATTCATATGTTTTTCTCAAATTTTTAATAATAATTATGGTCGAACACTGGTGTAAATAAATATACAAGTAAATTGTTCGCATATTAATTGAAAATGAAATGTGCGATAGAAAATTAGTACAAAACTTCAGAAAGAAATAATTATGATCAGAGGCCGCTGTTGAACCGCTGCCTTTTCAGTTGAATTATTGAATAAATGAAGGGAAGAAAGGACGTGGATAAATGAGCGTATGCGGAGTATGATAAAATCACAGGAATGATCAGGTAGGGGAGAACAAATGGCGTGAAGGGTGGTCATGGAGTCATATATAATCATGATTTGCTGTGGGTTCGTAGTCAATCTGGCATCTTCGGTAATGAAGCGGCGGACTCCTTGGCTCGGGTTGCTGCCTCTTCTCACTTGTTCTTTAAAAAAGTCCCATCATACAATCTCCTTCCGCTGTGTAAAAGTTTTCATCTCAGATTATAGTATCGGATATATGCGCTTCCTCTTTTTTTAACAATTGTTATTTTTATCTGTCTGTTCAACCTAGTCTTCCTGCTTATACGTGGTTCTCTTTGTTTCCTTCACTTCGTCCTTCTGTTGTTCTCTCCGTTATTCTCTGTGTTCTTAAGCTATAGTATATTATTTTCTTCCCATTTTCGTTTTTACTTGATTTCCTCTGTGTTTATTGAGTATTTATTTTTTTCTGCTGAGTGCTCTGCTTTTTACTTCAGCTTGCTGCGACTTGGTCTTCCTACTCGATATTGCGCTTATTATGTCCTATCTTTTCCCTCTCCACAGACTGTTCCTATTATTTGCTTCTTTTTCCTAACAAAATTATTTTTCTTTCTTTCTTTTTTTGTTTTTTAACGAGTATTTAAAGTCTTGTAGCTATTACTCGATGCTTAATTAAACACTAATTACTAAATATTATTAATGGTTTTAACTTTAACTGGAAGGGATTGAATACTTATTACTAAATACTATTAATAATCTTAATTTTAATAAGAAAGTCTGTAAGGCGTTTCAGGTTGTAAACATTTGGGATAGCCGTATTTGTCTCTTTGGAACGATTTTGAGCGTACTTTTGACAAGCTGTGACAATACGGTGGACTGTTAGCGGAGCATGACATATGTCGCATACTGGCGGTAGTTAATCTCTGAGTAAATACGAGGTAAGAGTATGTCCAATATATACTCTATTTACAGCTGTTTCCAATCTTGGTAAGCAGGCTTTGCCAATGAGTTTGGGCCACGAGTGGTATTTTTCGGTGTTCGTCAGAATACTTGGTCGCGCATGAAATGATCGACTCTACGAGCTTAAAATATTCCGGATAGAGTACTGTACGTAATCCATTCCTATAGTTATGAGCAAGCAAGTTTGCGATGGTCATCGAGCCGCACGGAAAATAGCGTCATGGGAAGAAATACTTCGATGACTTGGAATCCAAACAAAGGTAATTTTCGTATTAAGATTATAGTTTTGTTTTGCATGGAATATGCTCCGCCTACATGTGATACTGTTTTGGATGTATCTGTGTAACATTTAATCAATTCTGGCATCCGGTGTAATACCTTTGGTAAGATCTCTTGTATCTCGGGTTTGGTTTACTTTTGATTTCTGTTGAAGAAAGGTCCTAACAAACATCAGTTCTAAACTGGCTCCATGGTGGGAAGACTGTTGGTATTCTTTTTATAATGTCGCGTTGAAGTTTTAATGGAAACTGGAGTCCGAACGATTTTACGAGTTCATTGATGTGGGCTTGACTCAGATGGAGTTGGTGACTGACAACGGTTACTTAATATTTAATGGCGAGTAATTTCCTCCTGTAGCAAAGCGGTGAAGTGACACTGAAGTAATGGAGGCTAGCCGTTGGCGTTGTTTGCATTTTGTCCAGTTTGTTGAGTAGGCATTGACTAGCAGATGCGTATATGATAGGGCCGTAGTCAAATCTGGATCAGATAAGAGCGTAGTAGATGCGGAGTAATGTAGAACTTCTTGGTCCGAAGGACTTATTGCTCATCATTTTGAGGATATTAAGTAGCGGTAGACAGGAGTGTTTGATTGCAAGAATGTGGTTTTGCCAGTTTAGTCCGGAGTCAAAATGTATTTGATATCGTATGAAGATATAATTGACTCATTCCTATTATAATTGTTTCTGGTAACGGTCCCCGGTTGACGAACCAAAAATAAAAAAAAAAAGTTGAACTATTATTAGTGTCTAACTAAAGGTGAAATTTTGCTCGGAGCCGAATGTTTCTCAATTCCAGATATTTTTTATTAGATATTTACTATTTAATATGACGTGTTTCGTATTCGGTATTTAGTTTTAAATTGAATAATTTCTTATCAAATGACCAAAATTAAAAAACAATTTCGAAAAAGGAATTTTAATCGCTATATACACAAACGACAAATGTCCTACTTCAATATTTCGAGTACTTCATTTTTAAATAGAAAAATGCAAGTGAAATTTAAAGTGAAAATGAAACGTATTATTTATAGCATTCGTAATTACGAAAATTGTACTCCTTACATAATAAAAATTAGAAGAAAAAAGATTAAAAACTGATAAGGAAATATCGCTGATAATTAAAATTAAACGTAGCTTTACATTATATGCTAAAAATAAAAGTTTGCTAACAATTTTTGTCTCGTTAACTGGCTTCCCGATCAGAAAATATTCATCGAATAACAAACTGGATGCGTCAGCTAGAAGAGCAGATATATATTATCAGCTTTTTTTTAAAAAATGTACTATAAGAAATCGTAATTCTCTATTCGAAATTACCCGTGTTTCATGGAAGTGATGGTTTCGTTTCAAGTATGACTCCAATATTCTTCAAATTTGATTTCAATAAAATTAAGCGTTCGCAGTTGAAATTTTCAACTGGCAAGTTAAAGGAACCAGTTGGTGCTCGGTTAATCTTCTTTTTCTTACCTTTTGCAATGTAATGTAGCTGTTCCTTTTATCATCTTTCACCTTTGGCACAAATTGTCCTAGAATCCTGGAAATTGTTGGACTACCTCACTCCTCTATTATTAAATAACTCCTCTTCTGTATTATCCTTTCTTAAGTTTTCGAAACTATCCAGTTTTTACAAAATGACATAAACATGTCGGCCGTTTTCGCAGCTTTAGATAAAAATAATTAAAAGAAAAAAAAATAATCTAATTTCAGTCTTTATTACATTATTATTATTTTTTTTTTTTACAATATATATTTATTTTCTAAAAGATATACGCAAATTTCTCTAAACTGATCAGTTATATCTTGATTTTATTTCACATTACTATGTTCGGAACACCTGTTTTCTATATTATGTATGGTTATTGATTAACTTTAGATATTTTTTTAGACGCCACTAAGTTTTTTTTTTGCATTTCCTCGGAAATTGCTCTGCCTTAGATGTATAATGTAACGTTTTTCTATGCCAACTGTAGTTTTTTTCTTATATGATTACATTTGCATTTTATCGAAATGAAGTGCGCAAAATGAATACCTAGCGTAAAAACTAAAAATTATGTAGTAAGTAGTTCGTACGGTGTGTTCTGGACGAATAATTTTCTCCGCAGAGATGGAGACTTTTTCAAAAAAATTTCCCCCTAAAGCAAAAACACGCCCCACAACTGATCAAAAATTAGCGCGGTAATTTACAGTTTACCATAATACGTAGCATAGCAGCGCGTAAGTTCAGTAATTTCGAGTATTATTTTAATACAAGTATGAAATTAAAGGGACAATTTCAGCGACAGAAAAATTGGCACCCGTCTTTAAATTAACATTTTTCATTTACAATATTAAAAATTAAGCACAAACGCCATTACAGGAAGATTCCAGCAACATGAATGCGGTAGTTAAGCAATTAAAGACGATTTTTAAAATAATAGACGAAAGAGGAGTTAAAATCCGATTAACAAAAATCATTAACAAAATAAATAACGAGGTGGTAACAACGAACAGTAAGGATAACAGTAAAGAAATAAATAATAGTAAAAATGGTTATAATTCTGCAATTCGGTGAAGCCCACTGTAAGGTGGCAAAAAACATTTTGCTAGGAGAAATTACAAATGAAAAGATTGATATAACATTAATATCGGACAAATATAATAACGGATATGTACCAAAACATTATAAAAGTATCATCATCATTATATCCTCAATCATTCGGTTGGTGGACAACCTATTTGTACATTTTAGATGTACAGATATAGATTGTATACTAAGCAATTATTATTTATGCAACGCAGGTGTACACATGCAAGACTACATTCAGAACTGATAGTAGCCGTTTGTTATCGCGCTACCGGTGCAGTCCGTCCGGTGTGGGTCTGCTGTGTAGACCCAGCGCGCGCATATGATGTTAAACGTGGTGGTTTTCCATTACCTTCCACGTGATTACTAGCGATTATTTATTTATTTATTTAATTCTTGTAATAAGTTCGTTGTCGCTCGGGATCGAACACGTAAACCTCCATATCGGAAGTTAAGCGCTCTAGCAACTAGGCTATCACGACGACTATATGAAAGTATCATAAACAATAATTTAATAATCATACACAATAACAAAATAAACACTAAATCTACACTACTCACACAAAACATTAAATATAATAGTTTTTAAAATAAGTGAAATATATTTTATACCCTACATATATAACACCAAATGGAATAGCCAAAGAATATTTTAATTTTATCACGCAATATTTACAAAGTAAAAATTTTAAAATACTAGGAGATCTAAATTCTTGCAGTACGAGATGGAATAAGAAAAACAACAAGAGGGGAAGACAAATGGAAGAAAATAATAGACATGTTCAACTTAGTGATAATGAATGAGAAGTGTAATTGATTTAACAACTGTAACACCTAATCTAACAGATGAGGTAAGTGAATGGGAATAAATACATTATATTTAAACTAAGCGCAAATAATCACAACGAAATAAAACGGTATGTAAAATATATCAATTATAAAAGACTCGATAAAAAAATTGAGGACGAAGTACTAAATCTAGATTTAAATATAAATTGTAAAGATAAAAATGAATTGAACACATGGATAGAAAATTTTACAAAATATGCGAAGTTAGCGATAGATAAATCGCATAATATCAGAAGGGGAAAGAAATACATATTGGTGGAATGATAAATTACAAAATTATAAGAATAGAGTCCTTTTTTTTTCTTTTTTTTTGATATAAAATAATAATAATATTATTTTATATATTATCTTTTGGGCGCAGCTTTGACCCAACAACTAAAGAAATTATGAAAAAGGTTAAATAGAGAGACGATTAGAAATAGAGCTTAGAAAAGATTGAAGTACAGGAATTATATTTGGAGATGAAAAGGAAAGGACAAAGGAATATAAGGAGTAGGAAGCCCCAATGTTAAGATTTTGGAGTATAAAACAGAACGTTCAGAATCAAAGGCAGGGCATTCAAAGAAGATGTGGTTTGCATCACATACGGGAGGAGAGATGAAACTATGGACAATAGGGAGAGAAGGACAGGGAAAAACGAAAACATGAAGAGGGCAGAAGGGAGTGATTAAAACGCAGTCTGATTAAGGAAACTATCGCGGAGCGTTGAGAGGAAGAGGAATGAAACCATGGCCGAGAACAGAAAACCGGCTGAATTTGAAGATAATGAGAGGCGGGATTAGAAAATAAAGAAGGGATAGATGTCCGATAATAGTCGGGAATGATTAGCTGAGGAAAGAAGGAAGATGTTCCAGGTAGAAAAATTACAGAGTAAAGGACTATCGCGGGCGGCCGAACGAGCTAAAAAATCCGCTAACTCGTTGCCCTCGATGCCAGAATGGCTTGGAACTCACAAAAGGTCTTCTTTTTTATTCCTTTTTTGGGAGGGGGGCTCGTCAACGAAGGACCTTTACCCAGAAACAAAAGGTAGGGAAAGAAGTCGGTTATATTCTAATCCGATCAGAAATTTTATCTAAAAAGGAACAAATAGCAGGAATAATTAGTGGGGAAGGAAAGGATAGGATATAGGAAGCACAATAAGGAGTAGGAAGTCCAAGCTTCAGCAAATAAGAATACAAGGCAGAACGTTCCACGGAGAGAGATGAACACTGGAAAAACACATTCAATAGTAATAGAGCGAGATGAGAGTAGATTGGATATGTGAAAACGAATTGAAAGAATAATAGAGTTGGAGGAATGAGAAGGTGGAGAAGAAATAGCCTGAAGAACACTTTTGAAATCGGAGACAATGAGACATTTACTGATCCCTCTCATAGATGGAATGAAGGAGACTGCGCGTAAAATTGAGATAGACTCCGCTGTGAAGAAATGCAAAATATAAAAGGTATAAAAAATTTAAAAATGAAAGGCGTAAAGAGTTATTATTTAAAGATAACAAAAAAGAATTTAATAATTACAAATACAATATCGAAATGGCCAAAGAGGAAGCATGGAAGAAGTTAACGGAAACAAACAAACCATTTACATTAAAATACAAACTATTAATGAATAAATTAGAAATACCGATGTTAGATGGATGGACGACAACTGACAGAGAAAAAACTAACTTATTAGCAGAAAAACAATACATACATGGTAAACCATTCATTATTAACAGATACAATGTTGAAGACAAGAAAAATGAAAAAAGAGGAAAGCAATGAAATAATTAAAAAGTTAAATAAGAAAACAGCAGTTGGACCAGATATATCTAACACATTTGTAAACATATATTTAATAAAGAGTACCCAGAGTAATGACAAAATATATAAATAAATTATTTGAAATATATTACTATCCAGATACATGAAAATGATCTAGAACAGCAATAATACATAAAACCGGTAAACCAAAGAAAGGGTCTATCAAAAACTTCTGTGTAACACGAAATATTAGTAATAAAGACCAGTGTGGAGCATTGGAAATCAACAGAGTTAGCAATTTGAAATATGTACAGAACTATTAAAAAGTACAAACATAAATCATATAAAACGGTAATGTTAGCTATAGACATTACAAAACAATTTGACAGCATTAACATAGATCATATGATAAAACTACTGGAAAAATTAAAATTAGACTATAACTTACTGAAGATTCTAAATCAATATTACGATCAAAGATATACTGAAATCAATATAAACAATTACAAAAAAAAGGTACACGTAGATATGGGTATATTACAAGGAACGGTTTTAATTCCATATTTATTGAACTTACTGTTTGCACAAATATATCAGTTAGAATTACCGAACGATGTTAAAATAATAATGTTTGTAGACGATTTAGCAATTATAGTAGCCCCAGATAGAAATACAGAAAAGTTAGAAAACAAAATAGCAACAGTGTATAAGAATATAAAAGAGTTTCTAGAAATATCCTGATCTAAATATGAGCAAAACAAATTTGATGACATTCAACTACAGAAAAATTAACATAAACTTAAATAAATACGGACTGCAGATCACAGTAAAAAGGAAAGTAAAGTGAGTTCCATACCCTTGACAGGGCGTCGGGATTGTGAAGTTAAGGTTCACAATGTACTAAGCCCAACGGCACTAATGAGAGTAGGGGGGCCAGTTCCTTTCTCTCGGCCGCCTTTACTTTCCCAGATTTCTCTGGTACCCAATTATTTCAGGCTGGGTAAGCTTGGGAGCGACTTGGATCCGGGACGAGACAAGTCTCGAACCCGTGACCTCCGACTTGGTAGCCAAGTTCCTTAACCACTAGGCTACCACGCTGCCTAAAGGACCAATTAAAATAACTTGGCGTTCTGATAGTTAAAAATCTTAAATTTTAATCATAAAATTACGAAATTTATTAATATATTCACAAAGTTGTTTAACAATAACAATCAGATGAATTACAAAAAAGGAATAGTGTATAAAACAGTGATATTATCAAATCTACTATATGGTAGTATTATTTACAAGGATATTCTAAAGTTCAATAAGTTCCAAAAATTTTTAGCGAGCATACATAGAACCATAACAATCAAACTAATTAAAGCTTACAAAATAATAAAATATACAAATGTATTAGTTATAGCTGGAATATTACCTTTATACTTAGAAATAGAAAAACATATAACAGTATTTGCAATCAAAAATGAATTAAAGGTAGAACAAACTTTCGAAAATATCACATATACGAATAACAGATATTATATAGTAGAGAATAAAATTTTAACAGCTAGACAATTCAAAAAATATATCAGCGAACAATATATAAAAAAGTTTGAAACGGTACGGATAGGTTATAACGAAATAACGAAAAAAGTTGTTTTTTTTTCCAACCATTAAGGAGAGGCTAAATAATACGTACCATACTCCGAATATTTACAACGTACAATTCATATCAGGACATGGAAATTTCAAAATTTATCTCAAAAGATTTAATATAGCGGAAACTGAAAATTGCATTATATGCAATGAGCAGAACAGTGTACATCCTGAATGGATGAAACATTCTAAATATAGAGATAGCGGAACACTGTGGAATATTTTCAATAAATTGGCCAAAAAGGAATTGGAATACGGGAAGTCCAATATTAATTTTTAAGATAAGAGTAATAATTGTGCAATGTGGAATGGAGGAATCCAAAACTTAATTGGATGGTTTCCACCGTTGACCACATTAAATTTTTATATGTAACAATAAAATAATAATAAAAAAAATAAATAAATAAAAAAAAAACGCCATTATTTGTGTTATATACTATAAGCAAATGTTTCTTTTGATCTGAGAATTTTGTTTACTTATTAACTAGAAATTAATGTGTGACAAATATTTAGTAGGCAGCATCTGAGTTGGAAGAAAAATGGAACAAGCTAGAGCGGAAGGAAAATAAGCGAAAAAGTCGCGTAAAGCAACTCGAATAAATGAAAATGCCGAAAAAGAAACAAAAAAAGAAAAAAAAAAAAGGGTAGATGAACGATTGTTTGCAGTACATGCAGTCGGTCAAAATCCACGTTAAGTCAATAATTTCATTAATTGAACCGACTAAAAATGTCGGGTATGGCGAATTACGAATTTATGTGAAAGTAATTACTTCTTTTGAAATTGCTTACATCCGCAGTACACCGTTAATAGGCTAGAACTCGGGTTACATGAGAAAAAAATTATGAAACCAATTGATATTTCTGAAAATAGAATTATGTAACGTCTGCAAAAAACAACAACATCGCATTTAATATATTTAATTGACGTGTTGGTGAGAAATATTAATTAATCGATAACTTTTATGTGTAAAACAGTGTTTATATAATAATAACGATTAACTTTTACTCTTATCGCGCTGACCTGTCGGTATATGCACTGCAAGTGCATGTTTTTTTGTTTTTTATTATTTCATTATCGACGTTCTTTCGACATCACTTTCGTGTAATAAAGAATGATATTTGATTTTACCGAGTTTTTCTGTTTTTCTTGATTTGATTTTATACGGGCACGGCAGCGGTTTTGATCTAACACAACCGGAAAGGCTAGATAATGAATTTAAATCGATAGTCTATTAAAGGTGGGGAGTAAAAATAAAGAAATTGCAGCCGGAGATGGGAAGGAGAGAATAAAGACAGAATTATAAGAAGGCAACATTTTATAATAAGAGAAAACGTTCAACAGTGTGAAGGCGGAGCATTCGGAGAAATCGCATACGAAAGAGGGTAGAGAATTATGAGGGAACAATTGGAAGAAGGATACAGGGAAAATCGAGAGCGAGATACAAGGGAGTAGTTAAATCGAAGTTTTATTAAGGAAACAATGAAGGAATGATGGTGAGAAGAGATGAATTGAAACTAAGGCTCACGACTAGGCTGTATTTGAAGCACGATTAAGGAATAAAGAAAAATATATGTCCGATTAAAGTCTGAAATGGTTGACTTGAGGAAAGCAAAAGTATAGTCGAGGCTGGAAAATTGCTTAGAAAGGACCTATCCACTGCAGCCGAACAAAAGTTTGCTGCATCATTACTTTCAATGGGAAAATAACCAGGAACCACCAAAAGGTTTTAGAAATGGGACCGCATGAGAGTAAATCGGAAGTAAGAGAACAAATTGAGAAAATGAAAGAGTTGTTGGAATGAAAAGGGGCAGGATTTGAATTGGAAATAATAAAAAATGTACTAATCCCTCTTAGAGATGAAATAAAGGGGATGGTGCATAAGATGGAGATAGTCTCGGCTGTGAAAAAGAAGCGCAGAAGCAAGAGAGCCTGGAGGAGTCGGAATGATGAATTGAAGGGAAGATAAACGCACCATTTACGTCGTTCTCATTTTTGGAACTGTCAATAAAAAAATATTCGATAAAAAAGAAAAGAGTTGTTAAGAAACCAGGGAGTAATTCAGCTTTAATTAAATGGTACGAGAGGAGCTGGCCTGAAGAGGGAGCGAGGGGAAATTGATAGACTGCCAAATACTGAAAAAGGCACGGAAAAAGGGAAGCATATAAGGTGAAAAATTGAAGAATCAAGCTGCTATATGAGAGAGGATCGGGATTTAATGTTGATGCAAAGGTCAATGGTTTTTAATAAGGACATTCAAATGGGTAAATTTTAACCGCTTCAGATTTTATCTGATGCGAGCCAGTTTTCAAAGTATCGCAATTTTTAGCCTGCCCTTTCGACCCCTGACAACCTTAAAGGAATTGCCCGATGTTGTAAGCTTTATTTAAAAGTACGAAACAAAATGTGCGAAATCGAGTGAAATCGATATGTAGAGTTTATTTCTAAATTTTTTAGCATATCATAGTGTGAGGAGCTGGATTAAAACGTTATTAGAAGTGCGAACAGTCTAAATAGTGTTGTTTCAAGCGGCTGATAATTTACTTTCGGGTTCTTATTTACTTTTTTACAGTCATTCGCGCTTTCGTTTAGTAACTTTTTAAATACGATAATCCTTTTCGCTTTCCTAACTTATTATCGGTTGTAGCTGAAGAGAGAAACGTCTCTTCGTTGTTATTGAAAATTCAATGTGAGAAATTTAGTTCAAGTTGATTTTTATGAATAAACATCGGAAAAAAAAAGAAGTCCCTTTTTTATTAATTCCTGAAGTTGAACTCATATTCACGACAAAATTGTAAATGACTTCCCTTGTGGGAAATAGCTCAGATCATGGAGGTGTCTTAGAAGGACGTAATTAACCTACACAAGTAATGTATTCATCTAGGAGAAGGTAACAAAAAACTATTTTATATTTAACATACATAGTATTTATTGCACAGTAGTGATACTTAACAAAGGTTTGTGATGGGAAAAGTACAATATGTAGTTCTTAGTTTCTAGATAATCAACGTGACGTAGGAAAACTGCGTCAATGCATGTATTGTTTCTGGTTGTCGAGATTGATGGGTTTCCACAGGCCAGAACGGAGCTCTGAAGCGACACTTCTTATTCGTTTTATCCTTAGTTCCCTTGTAACAGATGAAGGTGTGTTTATGCGTCTGATTTTTCACAAATTTCACTCGGTCCCGATATATACAACAACACAACTGGCCGATCAACTTCACAGTAGCGGTCATTTTCTCATCAACGGCTTCTTTCGGATCGTTCTCTAGCTCGTTATTGAAACTCTATGCGCTTGAAAAGTCTTTTACTCGGTATTGTCCGAACTGACTATAATGTGGAGACTTGAGAAGAGATACATTATCGTGTCAACGAGTTTATCGAAGTATACACAGCACCACGTTACTGGATCCGCACTATCAATAAAAATTCATGACTTAATGAAATTAGAATCGGAGACCGATGAAAATATGTTTGTATCGGCTACATTATATTATTTTAGCGAATGTAAATAAGTATCCCTTTTGTATATATGTATGTATATTTTGTTTCATTGCATGTAAGTTTCGTATCATCGCTCGCTTTTTATATTTCGTCGTTCGTTTTTCGCTCGTCGAACATTTTTTGTTATGTTTTCACAAGCTATGTAATAAATGTTTTCTTTTCTCATTCATTTATTTTGTGTTTAGTATATGTATATGGCTATGTTTCAGCATTAATGTGAAGATTATGAAGAAATATGAAAAAAGTAAACGTTATATGAAAATAAAATACGTATATTTCATGTGTTAAAAAAAGTATATAATTCAAAAATCTTATTACATAATACAATAATCAAATAAACTAATAACGAAATTTAAAAAAAAAAAAACAAAAAAAAAAATTTAATCGTCCGGAAACATTTTAAAAAAAACTTCGCATTTTTCGCAATTGCAAACGACATTTTCGCAGCCGATTCTTTGGCTCGTTCTGCTGGTCGCCTTGATTCATTTCTCAACCATTTTCCTTCTTCAGATATCCTTTCCTTATCCACCTTCAATTACGCCAGACTTTGGCGGGATATTTATCCCTCCCTATTTTTTAACTGTCATTCGAATTACCGTTTTATTCAGCTGATTCTGCCTTGGTTCCATTCTATTCCTTTCGGTCGTCGCTCTTCTATTGTCTCCCTAATTCGTTTCCGGATCAACCATTCTCTCCTCCCCTCCTCTCGCTTTCGATTTGCTCTATCGCCTTCTCATTATAGTTCTCTTCACGATTGTGATCCTCCTCGTACATGTGATGCTGATCACATTTTCTTCGAGTGCCCTGCTCTTCGTAACGAACGCTTCTTTTTATACGGTCAGCTCTTGTCATTAGGTCTTCCTACTCCCTACAGCTCTTCCTTTATCCTCTCCTTTCCTTCGTCTTCTGTGGTGTCTGCACTGCTGTCCTTTGTTGCGTCTATTTCAGACCGCCTAGTTATTTAGTTTTTTAGCTTGGTTTTCTTGTTTTTGGGTTATTGCCGCTGGCGCGCCCACAACAAAAGAAAAAAAAAATCAAGTCTAATCTGCAGCGGACTACCGTCATTTAAGAGCTCATTTTGAAAGTTACACGGTATGATAAAAAGAGGATATTTACTAAGAAACTCTTCTACGCTAACAAATACATTGTTTGAAAATTGGCATATAACAAGTATAGGTTTCCGAATCTTTTTCGAACAAAATCTAAACTCATTACTTCGCAAGGATATCTTGTTGAATTTATGTAGGCGCAAATTTCAATAATATTCAGATGATCGAATGTAGAATAATCTTTGGTTAAATTATTTTGTTTATTGGTTTTAAATCCGATAATTATTAAACGAGAACGTTCTACCATTGATGACGATTTAATGATTTAATAAGTTCTAACAAGTTGTATTTAACGCGTTCAGTGTAATAATTAATTAGATTTCTCGTAATATCGTATTATCTGTACGTCGCATACCGTTCGGTGATAATTGAACGGAGCGATGATACCCGCTTCATCATCGACCGGGAATCCGGCTCAATCGCCCATAAACCAAACGAATCTACAACCACAGCAATCAGGTGATACCGTTTCATTTCTTTCGATACCGAAACATGCGAGTGATCGCGCATCCACTCACACACAACCCCACACAGACATAACACAACCATTACACATAACACGAACAGCTCTGCACTGCCGAGCTGTACATCTGATCACGATTTCCCCGCTTTACCACTGTCGATAAATGCGCCCGCTAAGTTTTCAAATACGCGATCCAAACAAACCTTCGCGGAAAAAATTAAAACAACGAAAAAAATTATTCCGTTAACGAAATTTGAACACCCTACAGACGAACAGGGCATAATATTCCCGTACATCTCTCCTCTATCAATTCGCGACTATTTCGTAGCGCTGAAAGACAAAGTCGGTGGTGCTCATAATATCACAGCCGACTCTCGTATCAGCAGCGATAGAATAATAATTTTCTTAAAATCCGTCCACCTCACAGACTCGTTCTTCAAAAATAACGGAACAATAACGATAGGTGAAGAAACAATCCAAGCACGCAGGGTGAGAAATCCGGCTAATAAACTCGTGCTGTCTAACGTTTCAGCCACCATACCGAACGAAATAATTGCACAATACTTGTCGTCTATCATGGGGGTTAAACAACTCTCACCGATAGCTATATTGCGGGTTAATCCTTCCGATCCAGAATTCGGGCATATAATTAGCTGGAGGCGACAAGTCTACATTGAAAGCGTCGACTGCCTTCACATCCCCGAATCTTTCCTAATTAAACACAATGACCACGAATACCGCATTTTCACCCACCTCGAAGATCATGGTTGTACAAATTGTAAACGTACCAAAACTAAAGAAGATACCGTAAACGAGCCAGAACACATAACGATGCAACAGGACGAATAGAGGCATAGTGTAGATGAAAGTACCCATGATCAAGCTAGCGCAGCCCAGAAACGCCCCCATCCAATATCGCCGCCACCCCCCGTCGCAGATCAGTTAGAGCTGAATTTTTCTTTCCAGCCAGAAACCAAGCGGAAGAGTATGGAAAATGAAGATTCGGAGGGAAAGATGCAGGAGACTGTGACCATGCCGATACAAATGGATTCGGCGCAGTCGACTACATCGACCACAGCGGCCACCAACCCTACTCAAAAGCCCAATAAATCGATAGAAGTAGAAAAAATAATTGCAGGGGCTAAACACCTCTTTAACAGCAAAAACTCCCCTTTATATATGAACTATGAGGAGTTCAAGTTATTTATGAAAAATGTATGTTCAGACCCTGATTTTATAAATTATGCCAATGATTACACCGAGGACAAAGATGGTCTCATACACATGTTATCAACGGTAAAACCATTTTTAAATGCTCCAAACGCTAACAATAGATGCACTCGTATAATAAAAGAACTAAATAAAATTTCAAAAATGCAAAACGCACCAGACAAGATAAATAACGATGAACTTCGTGCAGATAATAAAGACTCCTCACCATAACGTTGCTAAATAAGACACTCTCAGCGGCCCCACCGTAAGAATTTTAATATTACAGTAAATTTTTTTCATGAAAATAGAAATGGATTTGGAAAATAAAAATGCAGTGGAACTGTCGAAGTTTCGCAAGCAATAGGGCCGAACTAGAACAGCTAATAGCCGAGATTTCTCCACTAATAGTATGCCTGCAAGAAACCA
This sequence comes from Icerya purchasi, assembly GCA_039619475.1. Taxonomy (NCBI): domain Eukaryota; kingdom Metazoa; phylum Arthropoda; class Insecta; order Hemiptera; family Monophlebidae; genus Icerya; species Icerya purchasi. The sequence goes on from CM077116.1 coordinate 248,745,114, forward strand.
GACTTAAGCCAAATAGTCCAGAACGTCCATTAAGAATTGTAATATTTTCCGGTATGATAATCCAAACGGGGAGAGAGCGAGTGGCGGTGTGGCGACGCTAGTGCATACGTCACTACCAGCGCAACAGATACCAATTACAACCACTTTTCAAGCTGTAACTATACGAGTCAACATCCCTTCTCCTTCCTCGTCAGAAGTAAAAATTTGTAATTGCTACCTACCTCCTGGAAGCGAGGTAACCCGCAGCCAAATGGATTCCGTCATCAGTGCGCTCGGAAGTGATGCAATGCTCCTCGGAGACCGACCTGGTGTTACTCACTACAACTTCACCCACCCATTTTAATTTTACGCATCTCACTTTCTCAACGATAGATCTAGCCCTGTGCTCAAGCATGCTGGCCCCTAAATTTTCCCTACGGGTGATGGATGACTTATGCTCGAGCGACCACTTTCCTATAATAATAGAGTTTAAAAGTACACTGACACCCAACCAGCTTGATGGATTAATGCCGCGTTTCATTTTTCAAAGAGCAGATTGGGAAGCATATTCGAAGAGAGTGACGACTCTTCCTCAACCAACAGAGTCAATAGAAATCAATATAAATGTCGTAAAAAATGTGATTTCGGTGGCAGCCAACGCAACAATTCCAAAAGTATCACAAAGAAAGCGGAGCAGACCAGTTCCGTGGTGGTGCGATGACATTAAAAAAGCGATAACAGAGCGAAAACGAGCTCTCAGGAAATAATATAAGTCAACTGGAAAGGTTGAGGACCTAATCACATTTAAGAAGTGTAGAGCAGCTGCCCGAGACCTCATCCGCAGCAAAAAACAGGAGTCGTGGAATTCTTTTGCAGCATCAATTCCTCAAACAGTTAATGCTCACGTAATGTGGGAAAAAATCAGAACTATTAGTAACAGCAATAGTACCCGTACGCACCCAACATTAAAAGTCAATGGAGTTCACATAACAGAGACTAGAGATGTTGCAGAAGCATTTGCACATTATTTTTCCACAGAATTCTCGGCACTGAAGTATTCCAGCAATTTTCAACAACAAAAAACACTTTATGAGCAACAGTCCATTAATTTCGATTCCAATGCTGACGATCCTTATAACTGCCCCTTTTCTATGGCTGAACTAGAGTTCCATCTTAAGTATCAAACCAAGAACAGTGCACCCGGTGAAGATTCGATACACCCCTACATGTTGAAATATCTCCCGAGCCATGTTAAGGAATTCCTACTGAATGTATATAATCAGGTATGGTCAGTTGGGGCTATTCCGGATGCATGGAAAGTTGCGACCGTCATTCCTATCCCAAAGGTGAATAAAAATCCTTTCCAAGTTGAAAGTTACCGACCAATATCATTGCTGTCTGTCCTGTCTAAAACGATGGAAAAGATGGTGAACAGGCGACTTCTGCATTTCCTTGAAGCAAACGCTGTCCTATCAACAATTCAAGCTGGAGGCCGAAAATCAAAGTCAACCATTAATCATTTATTGAGCCTTCAAAGACAAATTGTATCTGCCTTTCATCGTCGACACCACCTTTATGCAGTATTCTTCGATATGGAGAAGGCATTCGACCGCGTATCGAGGCAACACTTGCTTCGGAAATTAAAAGCGGTCGGGGTGGGCGGTAAGCTGGAGCGATACATTCACAACTATCTGAGCGATAGATGGATTCAAATCCGAATTGGCTCCTCGATATCGAGAAAAGTTCCAATAGAGAACGGGGTACCTCAAGGTTCCGCCCTAAGTGCTACCCTGTTTATCCTCTATATAAACGATATTGTTGACTGCATCAGGCCTCCAGTAAGTGCTCGCCTATATATAGATGATCTAAACATATCCGTGGCATCTAACACCCCTTCCTTGGCCCAGTCTATTCTGCAAAATACAATTAATAGATTGCAGCAATGGTCAGGAAAGAATGGATTTATCGTCTCAGAAGTCTCAATACGTTGTGTTCCATAGAGGTCGTCCTGTTCAGAATCCGCCATCACTACAAGTGAACAATAGTCCAATTCCTTATAAAACAACAGCAACTTTCCTAGGCATCTTGATGGACGCCAACCTGATGTGGAAGCCCTTTATATCTGATTTAAAAACTAAATCCCTTCAGTCTTTAAGGGTAATCAAGTTCTTGTCAAATCCCAAATTTAATGTTCAGCCAAAGTTTCTCTTAAATATTTATAAAGCACTGGTCCTTGGCAAAATCAATTATGGGAGTCAGGTGTACTCGTCAGCGAGTGGTTCCCTGTTAAAAACACTTGACCCAATCCATAACGCCGCTATTCGCATGATACTTGGCGCCCATCGTACATCTCCAGCTAAAAGCCTATGTTCGTTAGCTGGTACACCACCTTTGTCTTACAACAAAAAGTTCTTCACTTATCGCGATATGCTTTCATGGGTTGCGGAGAATCATTGCGACGTAACTACGGAGCCTGACTTTCCCAAGGATAACCTACCTGAAGTCAATGCAATCTTGTTGCAAAATAACATAAAGCCCAACTTAACACCCAGAACGGACTTTTCAAAATTACCCCCACCCTGGGCTTCTTTTCAGGTAGAAGCTATCACAACTCTCACTGATAATAATCACCCACCGGCGCTGCGAAGGCACAGGGCGCTAAATATTATTAATAAATATACCACGTTCTCGAAAGCATACACTGATGGATCCAAAGCTAATGAGTCCAAGGCTGCCCCAGCTGCATGTGCTTTCGAAATAGACGGAATCGCAGAGGGCATGCGGTTGAACAACGTTGTATCCATTGCGGAAGCCGAAATGTATGCTGTGTTGTTTTGTCTTCAGGCATACTAAGAACTGAGATCCCAATCGTTCGGAATCTTACTGGTGACTGATTCCTTGCAGTCCATACGTGCTTTGCAGTCAGATCACCCGGAATCACCAATGGTCCTAGAAGTCCTGGCTATCTTATACCAGCTGAGCCGAAGGGGATGCCGAGTTGTTTTTTTATGGGTCCCCAGTCATGCCGGTGTTCCGGGGAATGAGCGGGTTGACCTGGTCGCTCGGTCATTCATGATGTGCCCAATGCCGTTATTTGATTTTGGTCCATTATCTCTGAAAGGTTTCCTGTCAGATACGGTCTTCGCACAGTGGAGTCATGACTGGATGTCTCAGTCGACCTTCCTCAGGGAACTGAAGCCTACGACGGAGCCATGGTGGCCTCCAGTCGGAACAGAACGCAAAGTGTTTTCGGCAATCAATCGCCTGAGAACGGGACATACGTCCTTTTCCCACGACTATATCCTCAAACAAGCCCCAAAGCCAAGTACCTGCCCACTTTGTTCTGCCGATGAATACCCGTCAGTTTCGCATATCTTGCTGAAATGCACACGTCTAAATGGGTTACGGCGAGGCCAGATCACATCGATTGAAGACATATCCTCTCAAATACCCCTACTGCTTTGAACAATCTTATGACTTTCGTTCAGGCTAGCGAGCTAAGGAGTCTGTTTTAAACGTGGGTCCACTCACTGCGATAACCTAGGTAGTTACATGCAGCAAGTGGTTTAGTACCCTTTCTTAAATTTAAAAAAAAAAAAAAAATTACCAAACTGTTCTCGGAAACAGTGGGCAGAACCGGTTGATGAGAAAGAGACCATGCTCTAAATTGTATAGGCGCGTGCTTTATCTTCTTTATTCAGTTTTAATTTAACAAACGGTAGTTGCCAGGCAATTGTTTGAAATGTTACATTAACTGACTTATCGTTTGTTGCGGTAAATGCATTTTTATCACTATTGGCACGGATGAGAACAATTTCTTGACTCGCGTGTACGATAGCACGTCTATATCTTCTGCAAAACCGAATATGTAGCGTAAAGGAATAATAAATTGAAATTCCAACATCAATTTGGCGCCTGTTGCTGTTGAGGGGGTTGATGAATCGGCAATTTCTCGTATAAATACTTTCAATTCTTCCAAATTTAGAACGCATGTACTGTATTCTGATTTGATATTTTCCGAACAAATAATCTACGCATGAGAGTTGTAATTCCTGGGTGTCGTACATATTCTATAGTATTTCCATTAATTTCATACCGCAATTCAGAGAATAAAAATAACGGACCGTTCATTAAAAAATCTACAGATGGGGAAACTACTGTACTTTGTAGAAGTAAATAACTTTTCGATGGTAAAGTAATAATATTCTTTTGCTGAACAGGTATTCGTATTTCATCGCTAAGATCAAATTTTGAACTTGCATAAGGTTTGTGAGTATGTATTTCATAACTGGCAACTGTATCGTCCTTACGGGTATTGGCTGAATCAATTTGTAGTATACGTTCCATTGTACTGCACTATACTGAACTAATATTCTATTTATCTTATGCAACTAACACGTTGTAACCCAACGACTTAAGCACACAAATACTTTTTCTATTTAACGCTTTTCTTCTTTATCTTTCTCTATTTATATAATTTTCCTCGCTTCGAATCGGCGATTGAGAGCGTTTATATATACTTTTATTGGTGTATATGATAGGCACTTTAAACGTTATTAATGCAGTCTTATTAAGACGATGATGATTACGAACTGGTTAGATGTAAATTTTTAATTAAATCTTCACTAGCAAAATCAACGATATTTCCGTTTTGATCCTTTATGTATACATTTAACTCCGAAATGTAATCAATAAATAATCGTTTTAAGGTTTTTAGAAATCTTATATTCGGGCGCTATATTTAAAGGAAAACTCATTCAATATATTAATCGGTGTAATTTGTACGGTATTAGGACTCGTATGTTTCATTAGGGGAAGTAAAACATCTGACACATCATCAAAACCCAATAATGAACCAATGCTCTGCAGACCGGTAAATTGTATGTAATATTTACTTTGTATAAGACACTAACGTTCTTTTGGCACCTTTTATATTAATGCCTTTGTCTAAATATTCTCTTAAGTATTCTTCTATATTTTCCACTTCGTAACATCCACTAGGTAATATAATAGATTTCAGTGGTATATTCGTTTTTACTGCAAAAGCAGAATCATAGTAATATAACGTATTACATTCAGGCGTGATATTATGTATAGAATAATATGTTGTTAACGAAACTAATCCAATGTTCCATTGCCGATTATTCGCTAATAATAATGGGGATATATATTATTGATCAAATTACCTTTTTTAACATTTAACTGATATAAGTACATGTTGATATTAAACGAGCAATAATAATAATAATAATAATAATAATAACGCAAACCAAATATTTTTAAAAACTTGTAATCATATAATAATAATATATATATAATAATCGAAAAAAAATTTACAAACGTACATGCTTATAATATACTAATTTCATTGTTTTCGAACATCAAATGAGGCAGGTAATGTATTAGTTAGAAATCTTAAACATAGTTTTCCGCAATTAGCCGTTATAACTTTGATATGCGCGTCTGTTATAGAAAATCTCAATCTTTGTATTGTATTTGCAGAAATAATTAACTATCTCTATGGAGGGTGGTAGATTACCTTAACTATCGAAATATTCTGCACAATTTCCTTATTTTCTGTACGCAGTCCAATGAGTTCCCAGACCTTTTTGCGAATCTATATTAACTATCGGATAATCATTTTTCTTAGGTTTGGTGGGCGAACCATCTCGATCAAAAACTCCTTTAAAATTCGGAATTTTTAACTTTTTCCCGTAAAATAAAATATCAAAATTTGTTAACGCTCTATTGTCAGGTATAGAATTAACCTCGAAAAAAGTGATTCCGTCTTGGGCCGCCACTAAATGGAGCTAAATATAAACCAAGACCACTTCGTCGATATGGTCGTAAATAAAGTCCTTTTCCAATCTTTTTATCAATTTGTAGCCCTTTTGCCTCATTTAAAACTTTTTCCAGCATCATTTACATCCTTCACCGCTTTCGCTATTGACGATACTGAGGATGGAATTCCGTCCAATGTAGCAATACCTGCTAATAAGGGGATAAGGAGAAGAGCTCCTCCAATTTTGGTAATCGGAATAATTCGAACATTTTCATTATCGGCTACTATAGGATTTAATTTTTTAACAGCTGTAATCGCTTTTTTCATACGTCCTCTGAGAGTTTTTTTCTTTACAAATAGCTTCCCAAAAAGTCTCTGAAACATAATTTTTCTCTTTTTGATGAATTTGATTTGGTTTTCCATTTCACAGCTTGCTTATTTTTTTACCAGAACGACATCCACCGCCTAATTTACGTTTTACTTTCATAACGTTCGTTGTTATCCAAGCAGCCGCGTTCTCAATGAAACTACTATCTGATGTTTTAAAACGTTCCCAAGCTTTATTTTCTAATAATCTGTCCGCTTCAGCTTGATTTTTATTATCAGAATACTTGCTATATGCTATATCGTGTTTTTTAGCAGCTTCGTCCAGTAGGTTTATACCGATTACACCGCGATTTAGTTGACGATCTAACTTTGTACCAGCTCTTAAATAATTATAGTCCGGATAATGTAATTACAATGGAAGCTTATCTATAACTCTATTCAACACAGTACCGAGTCCGCAACCACGCTTTATATTCTTTTTTAACACGTTAACGTTTCATTGTATTTAACGCTATACATACTTTTTTAGTCGATGTTATTTGTGTTTATTAAAACAGTAAAATAAGCTATAATGAAAATTGAAAAGCAATCAACTATATTACCCATAAGTAATGTGCTAACACACTAGTAGAAGGTAGTCAGAACGTTATAAACATAGATCGTTGTTTCCAAATAATATAAGATGTTTAATTATTGGACCGAGCGGATGTGGAAAAACAAATTCGTCATTTACGTTATTAACACACTCGAATCGGTTGCGTTACAAAAATGTGTACATATGTAGTACTTCTTTATATCAACCGAAATATAAATTGTTAGATACAATATACAAGTCTACGCCTGAGATTGGTTATCAAACATTTGTCGATGATGTAAATTTAATAACACCTGACGCGATTAATCAAAATTCGATATTTATATTCGACGAAATACCGACGTGCAGAGATCAACCTGTTGTAAAACAATACTTTTCGATGGGTCGACATAAAAAAGGTAGATACTTTCTATTTGTGTCAAACATACGTAATGATTTCTAATCATATGATACGTGGTAATGTTAATTTCATACTTGTCTTTACTCAAGATGATGTAAATATACGAAATATATACGATGAACATGTTAATGGTATGTACTCGTTTAAGACTTTTAAGAAACTTTGTAAAACATGTTGGAAGAATAAACACTGATTTCTGGTGCTTGATAAGGAGAGTGAACTATATAAAGGGAGGTTTCGTCGTGGTTTTGACGATTTTATAGTGATTGAAGACGCAAAAGATGGCGATGAATAGCGTTAAAAGAAATATAGAAAATGAATTACAATTTAAAACTGAATTGGAAAAGATACGTACCGATATAATGAATAAATATAATGCGTTAAAGTATGCGAGTAAATCTATTGCAAATACTTCAGCTGCAGTGCTTGAGCCTATTACAAAACCACTGTCAGAGATCCAAGAAGCAATACAAAAACCAAAAGAAATGAAAAAGACTTATGATGCAATAATTAATTCTCCAATTGCAAAACGAAAACTAGTGTATAGTACTCTAAGGAAAGATAACTGCCCAACCGGACAGTGAATTAACCAAAGATACCGCTTCTTCCAGCTGCAAACTTAGAGTGGTATTCCGCTTTTTATTTTTTCCCCATTTTATGTAAGGGTGGATTAATCAAAAATTGCTGAGAATGCAGACTTACACGAAAAACATCATTCAATAAAGTATCTATATAATTTATTATTAATTTATCCGCATCGTTGTCCGTAATCAAAGAACTAAGATTTGCGAAATTAATAACCGGATAGCGTCGATTACCGTACCGAAAGATCCCCGATATACTTAAAAACCTATACATCATTTCGATTCGCAAAAAACAAAGTTTATCGATTGTATGTAACAATATCAAAAACTTACTTCATGTTAAAGAAACAATATTTCGTAACTATCGATAACTACATTACGGATTAGCGTATTTCGGAGGATGCTTCAACGACCAGTGGGTAGTAATGCAGGACAAACAGGTAGATGAAATAAGTTGAAAAATTTTATTACCGGATCGCCTTTTTCTAATTAAGGATTGGCCGATATACGCTACCGAAAATGTGAAAGAAAATACACTAATCGTAGTTAAAAATGTCCTCAATGATCGTTCGTAATTATTTAGAAATTCGTATTCGCCTTTGAATTTCTTTAAGTGAGACATTAAAACAGCGTATTAAATGGAAACTGTACGACGACAATTAATGTCTGCCCCGCTTTCAAAAGAACTGAAACAGAAATATAATGTACGCTCGATGCCGGTTAGAAAAGATGATGAAGTTCAAGTAAAAACTAATAATTCTAAAAAACGAAAAATTTCGTTCGTATATTTAAACTAATTTGCTGTTAATGCATAAATCATTTACATGATGAGTAAAACCATTCTCATAGCAAACCTAATTAACTGATTAAGCAGATTTAATATTTGCCGAAATTTAATTAAGTTTAATGCTGAAATTAAGGCTCTGAACATTAAATGATTTATCATTAAAATTTAAAATGTGTAAACTGAAATTAATCTTTTATATATACTTTCATACCCGCGATTTTTTACAAATGTAAAAATAAAAATATGCCAATTAGAAAAATTAGCAGGTAACAAGAACTGAAGTACAAAAATTGGTGATTCTTTATTCGTAATTTCAATAAACTAATTCTATGTATTATCTCTGATCGGAAAGTTATTCCTCGTCATTACTAAGAAATACTTTGTTCAAAATTCCTTCATCAATCCTGAAATATTTATTCATTTCACCATAATATTTATATAGATTCAGTTTTTTATATAGTATTTCTTTTTTATCATATAGTTACTATAATTTTGCTATCCAACAAAATTTCCAATAAAAGTAAAAGTTTTCTTTCGTCGTCCAGTTTATTTTTTATATTTTTTTATTCTATTTTAAGATGGCATATGCGTTGCTTTAAAAGGAAGTTTATGAATGTTTTTAATTAATATACTGCAGATACTTACGTTTTTTTTTTTTTCATGTATTTATATCTGCACGTTTATCACATAATCTTTAAGTTCTTCTTTTGCAGTTTCTATAATTAAACTATTTAGCAAATTGAAAAAATATGTGTTCTTATATTTTGTCATGCTTATATTTTTTATTTTTTATTTTAGCAATTTGCACAAGAAACTGTTATTTTCTGTTGTTTTTTTTTTTTTCCATAATATTACAACCATACTGTGTAATATATATTAAAGGCAACTTATGAATACATATGTTAAAATATGATTAAAGCTAGAATTTCGAATCATAGTCCTCTACGAAGTTGATGGAAGTCGAATATTCATCGTCGTTAATTAAATTGGTAATTGACTGATTAGACATTTTATTTGTTAAAATTCAATTATCTTTAATGCTGAACCGAAGGCTCTGAATATTAAATTGTACTTGAAAATCGATCTTACTAAATAAAATATTCAATGCGATTTAATTTTAACACAGTTGATAAAATTTTAATTCAATTTTTAATTAAATGTTACGTTCGTAGTAAAACTATAATTCCTTTATTTTAAATAAAATGAAACTTTTTAGTGAGAATGTATACGTCTTAATTTGCTGGAAATTAATTTTTTGTTAAAAATAAAAACAGAAAATCTTGTAACTCATTAAATTGTAATATACTAATTTTTAATTTATTATAAATACACATATACTTCGTGTTTAAAAGTATTTTGGCGTACTTTTTTGGTTACGCGTTATGCATTTTGACGTGACTCGATATTATTAACAGTTCTAACTAGTATTGTATAAAAGATCTTTTTTTTTTAATTATAAAAAAAAAAAAATGAATTTTAAACCGTTTAATACAAAACGTTTTTTTAACATTTAGTTTCTTATTAGGATTCCGTATACATTTAATGTACGGAATCCTTATAAGATGGTACACAAATGACAAAAATATCAAATAAAAATCAATAATTCACGAACGGCTTGACTTATAAACTTCAAATTTAGAACATAAATTACAATTAAAATTATCTTTAAAACGATCTATAACTTAAAGATGGCCGATTACCCTGGGCGGCAAAAAGCCGAAAAGCCGTCAAGAATATATAATATGGTACATAAAACGACCTCAAAAATCACTTAAAAAATCATAACTCGTCACTAGATAAACCTATAACGTTGAAATTCAAAATATAAACTCCAATACAGGAGTACTTTCATAAAATCAAAAAATTACGGTACAAAAGTTATGTAAAGTTGCCCAAAAGTTCAAAAAACCGCAAAAAATGACGTGTCCCCCCTAGCGCCGCGAGTATTGCAGTTAAAACTTTTGAACGCGGTTAAAAATACGCGCATCTCCGTATATTTCTCTAGTTTAAAACATCCGGATTTCCAACTTTAAAACTGGATCCTCGGGGCGACGAAAGCTCGAAATTTTGTAAAAAAATATATTTTTTTACAGGCATGCGATATATCGATGGAAAGATCGCTATTTGTCGGGAACGAAACCGTATTTAATTTCCTTAACGAAACTTTCAAAGTTGCCGTAAAGTTCAAAAAAGAGCGAAAAATGACGTGTCCCTCCTCAATTGCGCTGCGAATATTACCGATAAAAATTTCAAACGAGGTTAAAAATATGCGCTTCCACGTATATTTCTCTAGATTTGAACATCCAGGTTTCCAGCTTTAAAATTAGACCCTCGGGGTGCCGGAAGCTCAAAATTTTGAAATAAAATATTTTTTTTCTTGGGCTTGTGATATATCATTAGAACGATCTCTATTTGTCGGGAACGAAACCGTATTTAATTTTCTTAACAAAACTTTCAAAGTTGCCGGAAAGTTCAAAAAAGCGCGGGTTCTAATTTGTAGCCCACTCTTTGCGACGCGAGTATTATAGCTATAAATTCGGAACAAGGTAGAAAATATACAACTTCACGTATATTTCCCTAGTTTTGAACATCCAGGTTTCCAGCTTTAAAATAAAACCGTCGGGGCGCCGAAAGCTCAGAATTTTTAAAAAATATATTTTTTTGCCCGAGCTTATAATATATCATTAGAAAGATCGGTATTTCATTTTCTTAATGAAACTTTCAAAGTTTGCCGGAAAGTTCGAAAAGCGCGAGAATTGATTTGTAACGCGAGTATTATAGCTAAAAATTTTGAGGAAAGTAGAAAATATGGGCATCCATGTATATTTCTCTGGTTTGGAACATCCAAGTTTACAACTTTAAAATTAGTGGCTTGGGGCTCTGAAAGCTCGAAATTTTGTAAAAAAAAAATTTTTTTCAAGTGCATTATTATTGGAAAGAGCGCTATTTTTTGGGAACGGACCCGTATTTCATTTTCTCAACGAAACTGTTTGAAATTTACTAAAAGTTCATAAAATTGTGAAAAATTACGTGTAGCCCCGCTTTTAATTTATGTATTGTAGTTCAAGATTTTGAGTAAGGTTTAAAAGGTGTGCGTCCCTATTTATTTATTTACTTTGGAACATCTAGGTTTCCATCTTAAAAAAAACCCGAATTTAAAAATTACATTTAAGTGGCCACCGTGTATAGTTTTTCAATAGCTTCGATATACCAGCTGATTCTATGCCCACAACTCTTAGGGATACCATCTTTAATTAACATTCCAAACAAGGGCGTCGCCAGCCGATGAGCCAGGGAGGGGCCAAATGAGTTGCCAGCCGTCAGGGGGAGGGCAAGATGATAGAAATAGGATATGAGTTATAGGAAAAATAAAATTTATAAATTGTAAAGGCTTAATGAACTAACGCTTACGAAATTATGACTAATTTGAAATATTTTAGTTCGATTAATAAGCTTAATAACTGCTATTTAAAAAAAACTGGGAGTTATTTTTGGATGTATTTCCCTAGTGCATTAGTCTATAGGTTAAAGCAGGCTTATAAATTAATTGATACAGAGAATGCAGATAATGTTACTTAAACTGAAGTAATAAAAAATTTTTGAAATTTTGACATGTTGGTCGCTACAAATTATTATGGTACCCATTAGCAAGGACGTTGGATAATTCTGTTTTTAACGCTAGAAGTTTCCGGAAAGAAAAGGTGTGAAGAAAACGTAAAATTTAGTCACGTTTATAATTTTTAAAACAGCTAGCAAATATACATTTACACATGTTCAACTGTGATAAAACATTGAAACAATTATAACACACTTTAAATATACATACTATATTATTTATTTAGTAAAACAACACTGACTAGTTTCGGATAATTGTATCCATCTTCATATATATCACTATGAAGATGGAAACAATTATCCGAAACTAGTCGGTGCTATTTTATTAAATAAATAATATAGTATTGTGTATTTAAAGTGTGTTATATTTGTTTCAAAGTTTATAAAATATCACATTATGTGATACAACAGTTAAATGTTACCCACAGATAGTAACTTGATCTTTCTGATAATTTTAAATATTTAATCTGACTTTTGGCTTAATAAAAAATATCACGGGGAAAATAATATCTATTGGTTTGTGTAGTTTCGTTCGTATTTTGTAATTCAAATAATGTCTACCTTGCTTTTAATGAATATTATTAGTTCATTAGTTCGTTTCCAGTCGTTCGTATATATATTAGTATTTTATTAAACCCGGCGTCATTGTGGCGGCCATTTATCCAAAGTAATGAAAAAAATGATAAACACACGTCTCCTCTATGTCCTTGAACAAAGCAATATTCTTTCTCCTATTCAAGCCGGAGGGCGTAAAGCAAGATCGGCAGGCAATCACTTAATAACTCTGCAACGGCAAATAGTAACAATATTCCACCGTCATCAACATACATATGCTGTCTTTTTCGATTTATAAAAAAAATTCGATTGCATATGGCGTCATGGATTATTGCTAAAGCTCAAAGTTGCCGGAATAAATGACCAGATGGGAAAATATACCGCTAGCTTTTTAAGCAACTGAATGATCCGGGTTAAGATCGGTACATCATTATCAGTACTCACTTCAACTAAGAATGGAGTGCCACAAGGCTCCTGAGTGCAATCTTATTCATAATAAACATCAATGACGTAGCCGATTGCATCTCGCCGCTCATAACCGTTCGGCTGTTTATCGATGATCTTAACATTCCTTTATTGTTACATTTTCCTCCTATCGCTCAAAAAATATTCCCGAAAACTGTCGATAAAGTACAGAGTTAGTCGGGGAACAACGACCTACCCATTTCGGCGAGTAAATTCGTATGTGTTGATTTTGCAGGGGCCGTTCCTCTCCCAGTGTGTCCCTATATTTAAACAACTTTTCTCTTTCCCAGGAAGCTACTATCAAATTTCTCAAGTTAATCTCTGATTGATCCTAAATTCGTCTGTAATATCTAAAAAACGCTGATCTTATAGAAAATCCGCTATGGGTGCCAGGTGTACTCTTCAGCCAGCAAATCTGTTGAAATCCCTTGATCCTGTACAACACCCCACATTGGAAACCATTTTAAAAGTGCATCGAACCTCTCCAGCTGCCAGCGTGTGCGTTCTATCCGGTTGTCCTCTTCCTACGTCCGAAAATATTGCTTACTACGAAATATGTACCATCATTTCAGTCACACAAAAAACCTTCCCCCTATAGTTGAAGCATTATCCCTCTGAACCAAACTTTCCCGGCGACCCACTATCAGAATTACTGGCCGACATACGAAGATGTGGTATTACGTCTGCACGAAGGTCAACATCCAGCCCCAATATCCTTATTCCTCCTTGGATCACTTTAGAGATAAATATTGACCTATCACTGAAACAAAATCCAAACATAATAAATCGTCTCTATACAGTGGAAGTGGCAGTTAAAACAATTAATAAATATCCGGACCACCTAATTTACTACACGGTGGAGCTAAGGCAGTTGGCAAGGTAGGTTCACTGCCCGCGGCTTTTTCATTCCAAGGTCACGACAATCTTTGAAGATTCTATCTGCAATCCAGGTCGATGGCCGTACCTCAAAATCTGCAAGTATGCATCTTCTTAGCTACAAAGGCAGATGCTTACAGCCTAAAATAGAAAGCAGTACTTATACTCGTATTCGGTCTTTTTTGACTTAGAAAAAGCTTTCGACCGGGTATGGCGATATGGTGTGCTTACTAAGCTGAAGAACGCCGGAATCAGCGGAAACATGGGAAATTTTATCCTCAACTTTCTTTCTGATGAGACGATCCGCGTAAAGATTGGTTCTAAGACATCTTCTTTCTTCCTCATCGAAAATGGTATACCGCAAGACTCAGCGCTGAGTGTAACATTGTTTATACTATATATAAATGACATGGCAGATTGTATACGGCCGTCAGTTACAGCCCGCTTATATATTGATGATCTTAATATATCCCTTTTTTCTAACCTTCCGTCCAATGGTGGCTACATTGATGCTGTGTACGTATAAGTTGTTTGCTCGCGTTATCAGTATTTAATTGTAACCGGATTGTATTATATACTGCAGTGTTCTTATCAGTTCGGTGAGATCGTTTTTATCTATATTTTCTCTAATACTAATTTCACCGGTCATTTTTATTTTTACTTATATTTGTATTGTAGTGGATATTTTTTTTTTTTTTTTTTTTTAATATTTACTATGGGTTCGTTAGCGAGGACATTAGCCCAAGAAATGGGAATAGAGAAAAAATCAGATTTTTATGCGGCGTGAAACATTCAACAAGAATGTATCAAGCGCCTGGATGACAGAAGGAGAAGGAAGGGAAAGAATAAATGCAGCACAATAGGGAGTAGGAACATAGTTTGATAAGAGAGAGGAATAAAAGGAAGATTGTTCAGATGAAAGTGATGAACATTCGAACATTATGTGATCAGGATCACATACATGTTGACTGTTAGGAGGATGTAAAGGACAATACGGAGATGCCGCGAGAGAGAATCGGAAAAGCGACGAGGGAAGCCAGCTGTGCCCAAAGCGGAGGCGGCATATTGCCGAGATGCTGGAGCGACGTATAAAAGGGAAGTCAAGAAACCAGGAACAGAAAGGAAGAGAAGGCTGGATGGACAAGTAAAAAGAATCCGGGTTTGAGAATGAGGAGTAGTAGAAGTTAAACTATAATTGGTTGTGCGCTGCAGAGGACAGAAAATTAATATTGACGGATGGAAAAGTAGTAAGGAACCTGCCGGAAGAAGAAGCTCGCCGAGCTAATAAGTCAACTGACTCATTTCCTTCTATTCCGGAATGGCTAGGGATCCAAAGGAAATTAACCTGGATTGCACAAAAAAGAAAGAGGTCATGGATCAAGGAACGTATAAAAAGGATTACATAATCAGTAGAGTGGGGAGGCAGAGGAGATGCAACAGCCTGTAGCACGCTTTGAGAGTCTGACAGAATAAGGAAATTACGAGAGACCTTCGAAGATCTGATGAAGAAAAGTGCATGGAGGATAGCAATAGACTCGGCACAGAAAGTCGAACAGAAGGAAGGAAGTTTAAAGGACTCAGAGTGATTTAATGAAGGACAAAGAAAGGCTGCACCAACTCCACTTGGGCTCTTGGAACCGTCCGTGTAGATTGTAACGTGGTTAGAATAGTGGGAATTTAAGGTATGTAAAAATTCCGATCTAACGGCGTGATGCAGAACGGGTGTAGGGGGAGCAGAAGAGTAAAAGCAATTAATTGGATGAAGAAAGGAGGAAAAGTTAAAAGAAAAATATGGGAGCTTATCGTAAGTGTGAATGTATGGTAAAAATTGAAGGAGTCTAGTAGAAATAAGAGACAGAATTGGTGTTTTATTGGAACGAAATCGCCAATTCTGTAGAATGAGGGAATAAGAAGGAATAAGTGAGGAAGAGGAGATAGGAAGACGTTTAATGAGGAAGCGGTAGCCCAAATAGGAACGCCGAATAAAGAGTGGAGGAATGTGGGTTTCCGCTTGAATAGCAGGGATAGGAGAAGATTTCTGAGCTCCAAGACAGAGGCGGAGGCAAGTATTTTGGACGCGATCGAGCTTGGAGAGCAAAGACCTGGAAGAGTTACCATAAATAAAACAGCAATAATCTAGCATAGAACGGATACAGGATTTGTAGAACATGAGCAAAATGCACGAATCACCTCCCCAGTTCGTATGTGAAAGGGACTTAATAAGGTTGAGCCTGTTTAGTGATGACACGTATATATAGTTAATATGTTTGTGGAACGAAAGACGGCTATCCAAAAATACTCCTAAGTAACGGAAATGGTTAGCCAGGGGGATCGGATTACTATTTAAGGAAGGACTAACTAAGTAGGGGTCAAAAGGACGAAGAGTAAAGACAACAGCAGAAGATTTTGTTGGAGAGATAGACAGATGAATATTAGATAAAGCGCTTTCCAAAATCGTTAAGTAATGTTGCAGCTGGGAATTAGCGGTGGAGATACTACGATGGGTGGAGTAAATGAGGATGTCGTCAGCGAAAAAAAGGGAAGAGGAGATTGTTGACAGAGAAGCAGTTTTTATAAGGTAAATGTTGAAAAGGGTTGGACTTAGACAAGAACCCTGCAGCAGTCCACGAAAGACCAGTCTAGAAATAGGTTCGAGCGGAGAAGAGAGAAAGATAGTCCTAGATTGGAAAAGGCTAATGACAAGAGCAGAGAAGAAGGGTGGAATATTCAAGGAGAGCATGGAATCGAATAGGGTGGGAAGGTGGACATTATCAAAGGCAGCAGAGACATCGACGAAGGAAGCAATGAGGAATTTTTTGTTGATAAAAGATAAATACACATCTGACAAGAAAGTACTGATACAATCGGGAAGGCCGCGTCCAGGGCGAAATCCAAACATATTATTTGGCAATACTTTATTGTGCTCAAGCCACCAAATTAGCCGTCTATTAATTATACTTTCAAACAGCTTTCTGGCACAGGGAGCAAGTGAGATTGGTCGAAGAGAGGATGAGTTAGGTTTTGGGATCGGGACAACAATGAAAATATTCCAAACAGATGGAGTAGAACCAGACGAGAGAAATGAATCGAATAAATTTAAGAGGAACCGAAGAGCAGAATCAGAGAGACTTTTTAGAACGAGAAAGGGAATTCCGTCTTTACCAGGAGAAGAATTAGAAGAATTACGTAAGGCAGCTTCCAATTCAGTGTAGGTAAAAGGAGTGAGTAGGAAATGAGAGGAAGTGGGGGGAACCGGAATGCGACAGGATTCTTGGAAGCTAGGAACGTAACAAGGAGCTAAGGAATTCATAAATGGAATTAATTTGTCCGGAGATAGGATATGATTTGAAAGATGTTGAGCTGAGGGAGATTTGAAAGTCTTCGCCATTTTCCAAATGTGAGTAAGAGGAGTGGAACGGGAGAAAGCGGAGCATAAATTTTTCCACGAGTTCTTTTTTGCCGTTTTAAGAGTATACCTAGCTTTGGCATTGGCATTTTTGTGAGCGAGAAAATTGGAGAGATTAGGACAGGAACGGAATGTTCTAAAGGCAGATAAACTTCGATCAAAAGCAACTTTGCACTCTTGGTTCCACCACACAGAGGAAACAAATTTGAACCTTTTATGTGTTGGAAGCTGAGCAGAAGGAGAAGAAAGAGTTAAGGCGTTGGAAATAGATTCCATAAAAAGGTCGTATTGAGAAGATGGATTTAAATGCGAAGGAATTAGAGACAGTGAAGAGTCAACGTAGGAGCGAAAGATGGGCCAGTCGATCTTAGAGAGAACCCATCTATGAGATTGAGTAGGATTGTTCAGAGTAGAATGAGAAAACTGATTTAAGGAAATGATAATGGGAACATGGTCGCTTCCAAAAGTTCCATCCAGAGTGTTCCATGAGCAGCTAAAACCAAGATTGAGAGATGTAATAGATAGATCAATGGAACTAGGAGCTAGAGGGTTGCTGACACAGGTGGGTGTACCGTCATTAAGGAGAAATAGATCATTTTGAAGAATGAAATTTTCTAGGACTGCACCATTATTATTATAGTTAGTGCAACCCCAGAAAGGCGAGTGAGCATTCCAGTCTCCGCCTATAATAAAGGGAGTCGAAAGAGAATTAATGAAAGTAGGAAACGGGAAATCGCGTAAATCAAAATTAGGAGGGAAATAAGCGGAGATGATGTTAAGTGGGTTACCAGAATCATTAGGAATTGAAACGTGAACTAGATTAGGGAAAGGAGGGTTGGGAGGAAAGGACGGTTGGAAGTTGTTATGAGTAAGAAATACGATGTCATTTCTAATTAGGATAGCTGCGCCTCCATAACCGTCCGCGCGGTTAGAACTAATAAGGGAGAATCCCTTGAAATGAAGGTCAGATGAGCTTTTTAGCCATGTTTCAGAAAGCAAAGCAATATTAATATTATGTTGATCTAACAGCCTCTCAAGAGAGGGTTTGTTAGCCCTAAGGCTTCGGCAGTTCCACTGAAGGATTTTAAGTTTCGGAAACATTGTGAGGAACCAGGTTATTGGCCATCAACTTGGGGAATAAAATGGAAGAGTGAAGAGAGGAGAGTAAGAAGAGAAGAAAAAACTTAGAAGGCTGAAGCAGTAGTAGAGGAAGAATGGGACAAGAGGAAATGAGAAAAGGGAGAAGGTGTTCGCCACAAAATAACGCAACTGAGGAAAGATTTATGGGAAGTGTAGGCAAAGGTGAGAAGATCCACCGCTCAAGTAAATTATAATGAGGCTGGTGTCGCAGAAGAATATTACAATAGTCATGCCAGTAGGCATAATATAACAGCACCCGTCGCTCAAAGCAATCATTGCGTCTGGGACCTTGTATGCTATCAACCAACTTAATTAAAAGAGGCAAGCAACACCAAAGGAACGCTGTGTAAACTTTTAGAAAAGGAACAAGAAGCTTCCATCGCTCAAATAAATCCTTGCGAATGGGTCCTGGTATGCTATCAACCAACCTAGTTAAAGGAGGCAAGCAACACCCAAGGAACGTTAAGAGAAAATTACAAAAGGAAATAAAAATAGAAAGCTCCCATCGCTCAAATAAATCCTTGCGAATGGGTCCTGGTATGCTATCAACCAACCTAGTTAAAGGAGGCAAGCAACACCGAAGGAACGCTAGAAAAAAGTTGACAAGAAAGATGTAGGGTAAAAAATATACCTCATTATGTGTGAACAGCCGAGAAAGCGGCAAGCGATGAGGCGCACTATGAAAAGTTGCGTTAAGACTGAGGTGAATGAAGAAATCAATAGCATCATTTAAAAGAATAAAAATAAAAACAGGGCTTTTGAGGATGAAAAGACAAAAGGAGGAGCAAACCGTATAAAGGACTGGAAGAAGTGGAAGTACTTCTGCTTCAATATCTATGATTGTAAAATCTGACATAAAGCCTCTAATTTATCTTCTAAATTGGGAATGTCCAGTCTGCCAAGGTTCGTAGTGTAGCAGCTATAGGGTTGAAAGGAGGAGGAGGGGCGGAGTCGCTGAAGGAAACGTTATTAGCTGCTGGAGCCTTTACATTGTTGACGAGAACAGAGGAAGATACTGTAGGGGGATTGGAGACCTTCGGAGCACTATAACGATAACCTTTAGTGCCAGCACTGAGCGTTAAACTTGAATAATATTTGTTCAAGGGATTAGGAGACGTAGAGTTGGAAAAGTGCCTTTGCGTAGGAAGCCTGATATAGGAGGAAGACGAACTGCTGGAGCCTTTCTGAAGTTTCCTCTTAGGGATGGCAGGAGAGGAATTGGCCAAAGCGGGGAAGTTTGAAGAATTTGAAATGTCGGCAAAAGAAAAGGCTGGAGACACTAACTTGGCTTGGCAGATATTTTTTGCCTCGGAATATGAGACATTTTGTAAGCTAATTATTTTTTGAATTTTGACTTGTTCTTTAAAGACTTGACAGTTGGGGTCCAAAGCGGAATGATTCTCTCCACAGTGGACGCAAAGATAGGAAGAAGGCCCACTTTGTTGCGTAACGGTGCATTCCGAAGATGAATGACCACCCGCACACAAAGAACAAATGGTTTTGCTACGACAAGAAGCGCTGAAGTGCCCAAAGCGAAGGCAATTGCGGCACAATTTGGGTCTACGGATCAAAGGCTCAACCTTAACACGATAAGAATCATAGAAGCAGATGTGGGAAGGAAGGAAGGAGCCCTGAAACTTAACTTCTATTACGGGAATAGGAGTAAAGGAATTATCTTTATCGAGGGACCTTTTCTGCAACCTACGAATACTGGAGATGGGTACCTCCGATGAACAATTGGACAATAGTTCGTCAACAGAAATATTGGACTGAACGTCACGGACTACACCAAGTTGAAATAGCAGAGATTTCGGGATGAAAGATCGAATTTTTAATTCTTTGTGTAATTCGTCCGAAAGGATGAAATTGTTGGCTTCGATAACAGACGTGAAAATTAATTTTACCAAGTTTTTTCCTGACCTAGAAATGGAGGAGAGACCATTAATTTTTCTACAAAACATTCTGGCCAAAGACATGGGATGAAGATAGGCAATATTCTTGTCTTCCAGGCTCTCAACAAGAACAACGATCTGGCCTTCGTAGTTGTTTGGAAATACGTTTAAAGAGGAGGTAGCCTTCATTTGATTATCGGTATTAGTAGGGTTAGACGGAATGTTATGTACAGATGAAGTGTCCATGACTGTTTGTTCAACAGTGGGGGACACTGTCTGCGAGTTATTAGGACAAGCAGTGGAAACAGATTAGAAGAAGACGGTGAAGAATGATTAACAGACGATTTAATTTTATTCGATGATTTTGTTACATCGGAAGCAGTTTTGGTAGAAGAGCGAGAATTAGTCGGGGGAGGCTTACCTCCCCCGTCGGACGCGTCTGGCATTGAATTCAACAACTGAGAGGAAAGTTAACGATTAGCGATATCAGCGATGAAGCTAATACTACTAATAATAATAAAAGTAAAAACTGATAAGAATAATAATACGAATCCGCTTTATCGATAAAATAAAATAGACGAAATTGTATACAATAGAGGTAAAATGAACGATCTCACCGATAAAATCAGCAAATATACGAACGCAGCACAGATAAACCACTTTTAATAAAAGAAGATCATATTTTCTTTCTTTTTAGTTTTTGCTGCGCAGAGGCTTTGCCTTTGCGTAGACAAGTTCTACAAAATGGATCTCCTAAAAAAGATGTGAGAAATTTTACAAAATATCAGTAGTAAAAATAATGTGCCGAAAGGACAATTAAGCGAAAAAACCTTTAAACGTAAACAGAAAGATCAAACTATACGAAATCTTAATTCCATCGATACTGATGTCGGAAAAATTTCAGTTATGCTAGAAGACCTTTCCAAAATACTTATTACAAAAGTTACTGAAACCACTACTATTGTTAGGGATGTCCTCCACAATGCAATGGCAAATAATAAACGTACTTTGCCGACGTAGTAAATAATAAAAAAACTGTCTAAAAGAAAAAATATGTCCATATAAATTTGATATTCGCGTTACTTTTTATAAAAAAATCAATAAAAATACCGCTATTATTAATGCGGCGTCTAAAGATAATACTAACAAGCTACAGTAGGAAATCACCGACAAAATAATAAAGGATGTTTACTACCAACGTGGAAAAACTCAGAGATCCAAATATTCCGAACTAATAACATCACAGAAAAAGACGTCGAAAGTTACTTCCTCAATGTGTTTGACGAGAATCCTATTTCAATTAACAAAGTTAGCAATGAAAAAGCTAGTAGAATATACATACGACTTACTCCTCAAATCTATCAAAAACTACCAACTGAAAGGAGGATTAGAATTAATTGGGAGTCTCTCGTTTTTGTGGATGCCATTTGTGTGAGGTTTCGCAATATGTGTCATAAATACGGTCACTTTGAAAAAATCTGCCGTTCAGATGAATCTTACATCAACTTTGTTGGTAAATACAAACAAGATACATGCACCAACTGTCTGCATTTTAAATTACAAACGAATTTTTCGTCTAATATCGCCAATGTTGAACGTGTAAATAAAGCTGTGGGCGAAATTGATCACAAAACCGGTGACAGGAATTGTCCTGTTTACATCAAAGCTCTCAATAATATTAAGGCTAGAACTAACTATGGTCAGTAATTTATCATACCTTAATGTTAATAACGCTTACGCTTGTCAATTATTGTTTCTCAAAGAAATTGAATTATTGGCGTTTATATTTCCCCTAATAAACCAAAATTCAATTACATTACCATTATTGACAATCTTTGTAAAGAATATGGCAACTATTCTATACTGTTAGTAGGCGACTTTAATATTAGATTGCCCACCTCCCATTGCTTATTAATATAGTCATTGATTACTTTAATGATAGGCAGGCCACTTTATCAATTAATGATGTAACCGAACATATTCAGCCTAGATGCTGCGTTCCCCAAGGTTCTGTCTTGGGACCTACTCTTTGGAACATTTTATATTCCAAGGTACACCACGATATGGAGGAATTCTGTGCGCTACTTAATAATTCATGCAACATCATTCCCTATGCAGATGATTTATGTATTCAGTTCAGCGTTGTTAATAAGTATACCTCGCAAATAGAATTAATTTGCAAACAACTAGAAAATACCATAACTTCTTTAGGTCTTACATTTTCGGTTCCCAAAGGTTACAGTATATTGTGTTTGGAGATCGGAAAATTGTTGATATTATAAACAATCTTAAACTTGTGACTAATCAACCTGTTGCACACACACGAGTTCTGAGATATCTTGGTTTACTTACAGATGATAGGCTAACCTTTTCCCCTCATATACTTTATTTGCACAGGAGATGTGATTCACTCTATGCTAAATTTAAACAGCTTCAGCCAAATGTTAATGGTCTGAGATGTAGAGAAAGGGTCATACTATATAAAGGACTTATTCAATCCCTTTAGGCGTATTGCTCATGTGTCTACGTCTCTCCATCTATTTTGAAATCAGTCAATAAATTTTAACGAAAATTTCTTCTAAATATTAGCTCTCTATATAGAACAACTCCAACATCAGCCGCAAATGTTATTTGTAATATTCTTCCCCTTGATTTATTTATAATTAAATCCAGCATCATTTCCGAATATAGAATTACTAAGCCTACCAGACTTCTCACGAATGCAGTATACTTAAGTCCTGATATGTTTAATAAATTGGGGGATGTCCTACCAATAAGAAACTTTAAATCTATTATTAAGGATGCCATAATCTTTAAATGGCAATCTAGATAGGACAGTTATGACACAGGTCGCAAAACTTATCAATTTTTCCCTAGTTTAACAATTAGAGCTAAGTTCAAAGATGCTAATATTAATTTTTATAGTGCGCAGGTGCTCCCTGGGCACGGCAAGTTTGGTGAATATCTGTATAGATTTCATCTTACTAGTGGGCCAGAGTGTACGCTTTGTAGCACTACTCCCGATGATATTAAGCACCTTGTGTACGACTGTCCTGATTTCAATACTTTACGTAGCTTGTATCACATTTCCTCTTCTTCGGAACCTACACTAACATCTGATAATATTGAGAGTTTTTTTTTATTTTCTGAAGCAGCAATGAAGTTGAAATTTTCGATTAGCTGATAATTATTTATTCCACATACTATTGAAGCCAACCGTGAATTCAAATTATCGAAAATTTAAACTTAATCAATTCTGTGCTGCCGGAAAGCTTCGTCCACAAATTTATCATTAACTATAAGGATACACATATTACTGACTAGCAATGTGCACACACAGTTTATTTCGTATTGTTATGTGCGACATTAATACCTTCCTATTTTTATTTATTCATTTTTCCCCCTCTTTTTATGAAGTAATAATTTTCTTTTTTTCCCCTAAGCAATAGCCCTATTATTTCAACTTATTATACGTATACAACCTTACCTACCTACGGTATCAGGGACTATGTTTTTCATCCCTGTTATTGTTTATACGCTTAGTACACTTTGCAGGGAGTTTTCACACACATTGTGTATTTTAAGCTTTTTATTACACTTTTTATTTATTTTTTATTCCACACTATGAAATGAATTTGTACTTACATAATACTTACACCCTGCTCCTTTATACACAATTGAAAAATAATATATTTGTCCTTCCAGAGGTTATCTGGTGGGACCAAAAAAAAAAAAAACCTTCTGTCCAATACAAGATCAATCCTTCAATCAACAAGCAATAACTTGGAAATATGGACTGATAACAATGACCTGGAATTATCTCCGACAAAATCCGTATGTGTGAGATTTCACAAGAAACGCCTGTGTCATATCTCGATTCCGATATAACTATTTTCCTAAGGAATTCACCATTCTCGTTTCTCCATACAATTATATTCATGGGTCTTATGTTTGATGAAAAACTGTCTTGGTTACACATCACATTCACCGTCTTAAGATTAAGTGAATGAAATCCTTGAATATATACTAAAATGTCTGTCAAATCTGAAATACAACATAGATCTCAAGCTCCTGCTAACTGTGTACAAATCTCTCACCTTAAGTAAATTGACCTATGGATGTCAAGTTTATTCCTCAGCAAACAAAGTACTCCTTAAATCGCTTTGTGCCAATCCATCACACTGCCATACGCATTATCTTGGGAGCGCATAGGACGTCGCTATCATTGGAAATCTGTTCACTGGCGGGTATCCCACTCTTAACGGTTATCCCAAACTCCTATGAATTCAGAGATCTATTTCACTGGTACCAAGCTAAGCTACACCGCAGCGATAATTTAGTAATTCCACCACCGTTCTTTCCAAACGATCCCCTCCGCAGTGTAATATCCCTCCTTAAGGAAACGGGAATTAACTGGAACTCTGGCCTTACACATCAGTATGTTTAACTCCCCTGTGAGGATACTCCGATTGTTGCGGACTTATCCCTGCTGAGCGATCGCTCGGGCCAGGATGTTACATTACCGTCCCAGTACGTGGCAGAAAAAATGCAACTTCTTCCAAGCTACAGTCAGCTGCACACAGATGGAGCCAAAGCAAACCCCTTCAAGGGATTTTCGCCGGTGGCTTGCGCCTACCAGGTGGAGGAATTTATTCATACGGTTCGGCTCCATGACTTCTGTTCGGTGTTGGAGGGGCGGTTGTATGGTATTTTCTTCTGCTTGAGGGAATATCTCCAGTCTTACCCCAAACGCCGAAATGTATTTCTAATCACAGATTCCTTGCAATCGATTAAGACATCCTAGATACTAAAAACTTCACGCACACACACTATCTCGAGAAATAAGGCACATCATTAACGTGCTTTCTCGGGCTGTCTCACAGGTAACGTTCTTGTGGCTCCTGGGTCATGCCGGCGTGTTGGGGAATGAGCGTGTGAACTTGGCTGCTAAGGCAGCAACATATAGCCTCATCGCTGAAGGCGGCCCTCTTCCTCAGTTGGGACCACCCTTTTTTCAGCAACATAAGGCAGAGACATGAGAAACTATATAGTCGGCTCACACATCATGTCTGAGCAGTGAAGCATTAAACGGTTAATATCTTCTCCGAAATTATTACAAGCCTGATTGAAGCTTATCAAAAACAGTAGGACGAATCAACATCGAGAAAATCAAGTCCCAAACTAGGATATCCCAATACGGGGCAGATATTTACAATAAAAGAGCGCCTTAGATTGAAGGACAATAAGGAAGGAATAAATTAAAACCAGGAGGTAGCAGAGGCTGCAGACAGAGTTTGTCATAAAATGAAAACTTCCACGAATATATGTTAACCAGTTTTTTTCTGTTCTGTCTGTTAGTAATTTGACTGTAGCAATGCGAAAAAGAACTTCATCAAACGCAGCATTTTTTTTGCACCATATCAACTTCTTACGATATATCAGTGTAATTTTGATAAGTATTCCGCTTTTTTTTTTTTCTTTTTTTTTGTGGTCTCAAGATTTAAAAGAAAGTTATTTCCTATATACCACACGTTTTACAGAATCCTTTTAATTAATTTTTTTCGGGCTTTTTTTGGGGGGGGGGGGGGGGGTCGAAAATTCAACTCATCGACAATGTAATATAATTAATTAACTAATTAACGTTACACAGTAATATTGCATTGTACTATATAATTAAATAATAACTTGTATATTACAGCACTCCCGGTGGCCAGGAGAGAATTGACACTACATGGCAGAGCGATCTGGACATTTATTATCGAGTTATACAAAATAATTCTTTGCGTCGCGTGCAAATTGTATTCGAAGATGAGGTGATCAACGTCCGCCACTTTGTCCGAGTCTAGTGAATGTTGGCAGTAGGGTTCGAACTTCCCATTAATAAGTACATCGCTAATAACTTACTTGCATTGTCTAAAAAGTTCCGTTATAGGTTTTGACTTATACCCCTCCTCCTTTTCTAATCAATTTTCCTTTTATCTTTCTATTCAGCCGTATCTTCCAGTTAATACTTGGTTTCATAAATGCCGGTCTTTGCGGTGCTATATTATTTCCTCTTTATATCGGTTGCGCTTCGATTATAGCTTGCTAGATCTCGCTATCGAGTTATTCTTCTTTCTGTCCACCCGCTACCCCCCCCCCCCCCCAATCCCCCAATGATAATCACGAATGTAATTCTAATCACATCCTTTTCTCCGCTTTCCAGTGCTGTATCTGTCTCTCTTCTTTCCTTCGCCATCTGTTAATAGTTGATCGCATACGAATGTAAATAATTAATTGAGCCTTTACTTTTCTTTCTTGTCGAAGATAAGCCAATGCTCTTGGTTAACAAGCTCAGAATAAAATTTAAAAAAAGAAAAAAAAAACGAAAAAAAACTTTTTTCTCTTTTCAAATTATTTCTTTATTTTCCGAAAATAAGAAATAACTCGGAAATCTCTTCCGCCAAAACTTTAGATTCGCACACCTTGAAATATACGCTGTTTTGTTGTTTTGTTTTTTTTTAATTCACCACGTTAGTGTGTTAAGAAATTTCGCGTTCGCTTATGTTTTTAAGAACAGTTTCTATTACTAATTTTCTAGCAATCTGTTAATTAGCGGGTTTTTTCGTTGCTTTTTTTTTCCTATACTGTTCTGTCGTGTCGTCGCGAGTCTGAAGCGTTTTTGTTAAATGGATTTTATACATTATTGTTTCGTAAGAATTGTGGAAACTACTCGGCGTACTGCTATTTTTAACCTTTTTTCTGCTCGTCAGTGTCTAGTGGAAGGTAATCTAGTTTGCTTTTCAGCGGCATTCAAGGTGTTATTGTACGGCAGCTTGTGTGGTGCAATGAAATTTTCGTCAGAAGCGGCGGTTTACTGATAAGACAGTCTCGTTTAAAGTAAAAAAATTCGTCGATAATAAACTGTACTCAGCTTAGCCAGAAATTGTTGTCGAAACAATAAAATAATTAATCGCTCCGATGACGATAGCACGTCGCTATCCTGTTATCGCGATTAAGCTCTTTTAATATCCGTTTTCTTCGTTCGCCTGCTTAAAAATCACCGGTACGCGCGCGCGTACAGCACTGGTAAGTCAGCTCTGTATTCGGATCATACAGTTCTCAGTAAAGTACAATAGAACGAGTATTTACTATGCCAATACTACGGCCGCTACTACTACTACTACAACCACTACCGTTACTAGTACAAAAACATAGTGAGTTTCGTCGTTATGAATTGTTCTTGCGATACCACTACCACCGGGGTTACTAGTACCGGGACTCGTAGACGAATATTTTCGAAAGGACAAGTTCGAAACGCGTTCTAAGCTCAATTCATACACCTCCCGCCCGTGCTCTGGTTGCCCTTAAAATAGCACCTTTTTCGTTTGCCGTCTTTGCCGCTGCATTCGATTTACCGGTCATTCTGGGAAATATTTCGCTCTTGAAACAAGCGCGTACTGATAAGAAATATTAGCTCGCGATACCAGCAACGATAATAACATTGTTAGTCCGCGGTATCAGCAGCGACGTCGTGCTATCGTAGACGGTCGCGTTCGGTCTCTTTCGTGCAGTGTACCGGTGGCTGAAATCGTGTTTTTTCGTTGAAAAGTGCGAATTTTTGCATCATCTTTGCTGGTTCTTTCTCTTCCACGTGTGAACGTGCGTCTGTGACCGCTGTTGTTTTTTGTGGTTTTTTTTGTCGTTTTTTTTTGTTGTTTTTTTTTCTGTCGTTTTGTTTACGTTTCTGATGATATCAACGGGTCGTCATTCAGGCGTGTACCGGTCGAGATGCTGTTAATAACGTGGATTTGGGATTTCCTTTGGGACAGTTTGGTACTGCTTCTTTCGGGATGTTTGTCTTTACTGTTAATCGGTGGAGTAATCCCGGCTGTAATTTTCTTCGCTTTGAACTGGTTTAATGCTCGGTAAGTAGTTTTAACATAGCACACTGTTCTTTTCCGTATTACATCCAGCTGACGTGAAAATTACGATTCTAATTCGGGCTTTTGGAAAAATACGAAAAAAGGAATAGGAAGCACGCAGGAAAAATGTCGGACGAGAAAGGTATAACAGTTTTCGGCAAAAACTAACGCTATTTCAGAGTTTAGGGCTTTTACCCCCCACACAATCATAAATATGTCGAAAATTGCCGAAACAAAAAAAATTTTTGAAATGTATTTTTCAAAGATCGAAACAGGTTTTTTCTTATTTGCGCCATTTAAAACACAGGTTAGAACAATTTTCCTAACATCCGGAATAAAAGTTATTCGATTAATTTGAATGTTACACAAAAAAAAGAAAACAAACATAAATATTTGTGATTAACAATGGTAGAGCAAAACATCACAGCGATTACTCACCGAATTAAGGAGCATTCTCGGGGTTTACTGAAATGAAAATCCTTTGCATAATTGTTTGAAGTGAAAAACAAGTGCCGCTGGTAAATATTTTATTTATCTTATTGTTAGTGCGCGATACCTTACACTGTATATTGATTTATGTAGAACACACTTCGCAAATACATACATATCGCGTCCTCTAAAAACACGTGTTCACGCTTTAGGCAAAATGTTCGAAATGTTTCGTTTTTTTTCTTTTATATTGAAATTTTCATTGTTAATTTTTCTTCTGAAATTCTTTCATTAAAAAACGTCTTTATTTAGCTTTTTACTCATTTTTTCGATGACATACATTTTATAAAATTTTTTTACTGAATTTTTCTTATTTTTTCGGTTTCTTACAATTCCTGAGAAAACTGATTATCCTTTAACTATAAGCAATAGCGAGAGCAAATACTGTGTTAACGGTTCGAATTTAATTTTCTTTTTTCTTCTATCTGTAGAAGGTTGCGCTTGCTAGAGATGGTTAGACAGTGGTGTTTCGTTCAGGTAGGACCTAATTCGAATCCGAATTCCGTAAATTAAGAATATAAATAAATTCCTTTCGCGCTAGGTTAATGTGCATAGTTGCCGAGTCCTGAAAATTTATGATGCGCAACAATCATAATAATAATAATAATAATAATAATAATTGTGATCAGGCTGAAGTTGAAGATATCGAAATAGATGGGTCAGCATCCAACTCATCGTTAAAAATTGCCTGAATGATAGTTGAGGTAGAGAAGTTTTTGTTGGCAGTGTAATAGCAACGAGTAATTACCGAAAAAAAAAAAAGAATATAATGAAGAAAGAAATAAATAATTTACTCCGAGTAGCATTAAGTGTATTATATGTGGCCGTGGTAAATTGTAAAGAATTTAAATTACCGTAATAATGTTGTACATACCCATCACCAGAAAATTGTGGAAAAATATAAAATGAAAAATAAAACGTCGTACTAGAAATATAGATCGAGTGAAACAACGGCTAATGATGTGGAAATCATTATTAATAAATGACAGACGGAAGAATAGATGGAAATAATCGAGATATGATAATAATTGATAAAAGTGAAAATTAGACGAAAATAATAGATTTTGCAAAAAAATTTAACGAAAACGATAATTGAATTGAGAAGATTACGTATTGATCTGTCTAAAAAATGAAAAAAAGCTATAAAAGCTAAAAACAGAGATAATCCTAGCAGTGATATCGGCCATTGGTGTAATTTCAAAAAATTCACATCGCAGTAGAGCAACTGGGATTAAGGAAAAATTTATATGAAAAAATACAAAAGGCAGCTATGCTAGATAGATGCGAATATGGGGCAAGATGATTATACATTATTCACAACGTATTGAAATTATGTCACAACTTTCAATACTGGAATTATTATTTTGAAATTTTGTTACGAGATAATGGTAATAATAATATTAATAAATTCAATCAAATTATTTATTATTATTGCTGTTATTGACATCAGAATCCGCAAATGCGCCTCATAATACGAATAGTGGAGTTAAATCCTATAAAATAAAATCATCTGTAGATTTATATATAAAAAAAAATCAAATACGTAACAAAACAAAAACAACGCAATTACTAAAGGGGATATATAAAAACAAAATAAATAAGTTTAATCAAAAATAAAGCAAAAATATTGTATGAATAAGTAACAAAACAACCCAAAAGCAAAAGCTAATTAGTAATATTTAAAAAGGAATAATTAAAACAACTGCAATACTCTATGTCATGAAACTGATAAATAGCAAATGAAATTATAAGGGACAAATTAAAATGTAGTGAAAATTAATTTCGCTTATACATGTAACAACGCTTAAAGACAAGACACAAAAACATAAATTTATAGAATACATGGGCTAATTTAGTGTTTTTTTTAAACCAATAATAATAATAATAATAATAATAATAATAATAATAATAGCAGTAATAGTAGTTGTAGTAGCGGTAGTAATAATAATGATAATAATAATAACAATAGTAATTATCAAATCAAATTTATTTAAACAAATAAGTAGAGTAAAATATTATACATGTATAACGTCGCAAATGCGCTCCACTAGCGCGAGTAGCGGAAATACCTCTAAAAAAAAATGGGATACTTTTATGTATAATTAATAAATCTCATTCTGACATACACGTAGTATCCTATGTTTACAAATAATATTCGTGTTCTTAGATGCTTGTCTATTATACAAATAGCGAAGCTAACAATAAACGCACATGGGCTACCTATATATATATATATATATATATATATATATATATATATATAAGAACTGACAAAAGTTTAAATTAATATTGTTTCTGACATAAATTTGATAGCCCATGTTTACATTAATTATTTTCGTTTTAAACTAATACTTTAACTGATTATAAAAGTAGCAACTAACTTTATTCACACATATACCGCAATGCCAAATCATTTGTATGTAAAACTTCAATAATAATGATATAAGAAAAAAAAAACTACATTAAATAATAATAATAAGGAACGTTTCCTTTTTTCTTTTTCTTCATTGGAATTATGTTTTAGATTCTTTAGGTCAGTTAGAGTGATTTGTGCTTCTAATCTTCTATAATATATCCTATTGACTTCGAGTTTCGGGGGTTATCAAGTAAAAATTCGGAATATGCTAAGTTCAGCGACGCCGATTTTGGTGATGATCAAAAAAGTTTAAAATAGAATTGTAAAGAGGAAAATGAAAAAACGAAAGCGCTTTTAGGTTCTTCCAATTATTATTTTTGTTATTATTATTGTATCAGAGTAAATAGCGTTTTCAGTGAGAGTATCGTGCAATTTTTCGGTGTGTCACGGGGAATCATTTTCGATCCGTATCTGTTTCTTAATATCATTAGCTGTGCTGATGACATTGTTCTCCTAGTCAGTTCCTAATTTCCGTCTATTTTACGCTCTCTTGTAACAGAAGATGTAGACAAAATTACGTTGCGGTTACATAAAATTATCAGTGAGTGAATTGAAAACTAATGATATACACTTATCAGAACATATAAAAATTTGAGAAAAAATGTAAATATATTTAAATAACACTTCATCCGCCGGTAAAGTAATAAAATATTTAGAAATTGCATTAGACTTCGAGAAGTATTTGATAGTAAGATCCAAGGAAAACCTCGGAATTCCTTTATAACGAATCAGTTAAGAGATACTGGGCTCAGACTTTAGAGTGAACTAAAAAAAAACTGCACATTATGGAAAAACAGCAATCTCAAGACTGAACAATAGAAGAAGAAAATTAGATAATAAGTTGATATTAGGAGAGTGGCACGTGGTTCGCGTCCAATCTCTCCTATGATTCGATGAAGGATTTCTCCGATGTTTTTTGTGAGAAAAAGAAGATTTTGAAAATTATGATAGTACTGCTGCTGTTTGATAGAAAAACGGTGGTGAACTTATAGATGAGTGGGCATGGGTGTACAACAAAGCATAGACCTTTAGCTGTTCGTTATTAAGAATATTTAATCGAATTATTATGATTGACACTCGGGTGAGGCAAGATTTAGCAAGATAAGAAGTATACATTAAAACTGATGAATTAATTTTTTATATTAATTTTGTTAAAAAGTTCTTACTACAAATTTATGGTAGGAATATTAAAAATTACATCGAGTGATATAATTCACGCGAAATTAGTCGCGAAAGGTTTTTATCGTGAGTGAAAATCAACACTAGTATTTTTTTCCTTTGTAAAGAAAGTATGGCAAAAAAGAAAAGAAGAGTGTGTTTTCTTAAAATTTCTACGTTGGACGAACTTTATCACTAAATGGAATCAATCTTATTTTTGTCTTTTTTTTTTTTAATTAACAGAAGGAGTAGCGACTCCACATCCGCGGATCTCTCTATGGGCGACGTCCTTATTGGGGGGGGGGGGGTCAACTGTACGCGTCGGCTGCAAGAAATTATTTAATCGGTTACCAGAACATATGCATCTGTTGATTAAGTCCATTGTCAAGAGCACTCGCCAAGTCGGATTGGAGCAATATTACATAGTACCGAGAAACGGAAATATAAGAAGTATACGAAAAGTTTTATGACCAAGAAGCATGTCAGATTTTAATCAAATATCGTGATTTTCTATTGAATCGCTTTGGTTACGTGAACCGGACCAGTTTGGTACAAAACGGACTAAATGACTTTTAATAGATCCGGAACGAATAATAAATTTTCTTACGAAATCTCGGCTATTAACATACAGATGGAGAAATGTAATTTGCAGACTGCAACTACACGTTTTAAACATTTATATTAATTAATAAAAGTAAAATCTGCTGTTCCTCTGTTAGCAATTGCATTATTAAGTATCTACTCGACCACGCAAAGAAATATGCCTACAGATTAGAAACGCACCCGAACAACATATTGCGTCGCTGGACAATTCACTCTAGAAGTTCGGTGGCTTGATAGAATCAAGCTCATGGATCTAGTTTAGGATAAAAGTAGTTCTAATAAAACTTCTTTTTTAGCACCTACTATCGCTGGCTAGGCTGCTATTCAGGCTATGTACACAAGATATTAAAAATAACTGTTAAATAGCTATCATTGGCTAGGTGCAATTTAACTATTAAAAAATTTAAAAAAAACAAAACATACATACATACATATATATATATATATATACATATATATGCATGTGTGTGTGTAGCAAAAATAAATAAATAAATTGCTGTCAATTAAAGTTAAGCGAATACGAAGCTATCATTGTCTGCATTCATAATAAAGCATTTTGAAGTATTAATAGTCTTTATTTTGCACATAGTGTTCGTACGGTAGGTTTATTATGGGATCTATAATAATTCCAAATTTTCCTTCCGGAATACTTGTTTCTTAAACCTACTGTTTTCATAAAGCGAGGTAAAAAGAAAGACAAACGGAAATTTTAGTGAATACATTAAAAATACAATTTATTATAATATAATAAAAACAACGCTGACTAGTTTCAAATTTGCAAATCCATATTGCATGGCAATAGTTAACGAAAATGCGATGATTGTGGTTTTAAAAGACCAAACTACTCGACCGCATACATTATAATTACGCATATGCGGTATTATTTAATATTTAATCCAGGCAGTGGAATATAAGAAAGCGGATAATCGCATTATAGCATGTTTAATTAATTCTTTCGTAAAAAAAAAAGCAAAAGCAAAAGCAACCAGTTTCATTGGTTCATTGGATAAAGTTATTTTAAAATTTCGCCAGTTGCTAGCGTATTATTTTTGGTTTTTTCAGTTATCATCGCGATTAGCTTGTTTGCGGATTATATAATGTGACTTTTTCTATTTTTCGATGTCCGCTTTTATAAAATAATTACGATAGAAGGAAAGATCGCTTTATAATACACGTACATATACATATGTATGTATACTCATTACGATTAACTAATTAGGAACAATATTCCGTTACGTAATAGAGAGTGTCTAGCGATAACGCTGATCGAGGTCAGTCCGACGTCTCCGGTAGAGATCGGTTTTTAAGCAGTTTATTAATTATTAATTCGGTTCGAAAAACTAATTCTTTTCCTTCTAATTTTAATTACTTCTGTCAGAGTATAATTTCACTTTCAGCATGCCGCTGGAGGTTTATTTTTTAGGGCGCTATTTGCTGCAACGTTTAAATCCATCTTTTTTTCGCCGCTGTTAATATTAGTTTATTGTTATGGCTTAATTGTAGTTATTAAGATGAAATAGGTAATTTTACCTGCGCTATAATTAGATTACTGTCGCCGCGGCGTTTCCACTGCTAAACGTGAGAAGTGAACTTGTCTTCAAACACAGAAGAGGTTCCCACAAGCGCGCTCGCAGATTCTATTCATTAACACAGAGTAGGTCTGTGTCGGTTTAGCGGGCTTTCGACGGCGGCGATATCCAGTCTTCGCAAACAACTACTACTTACGTTTGTGCACATATTAGGAATAATCGAAAGTAGAAAGTTAATACGACCATTATTAAACTGTCCACCGCAAAACTTACTTTGTTCTTCTCATCATCTCCTCTTTACTGCGACTGATCGAAATCGTAAATATTTTCATCGCAGTACTCCGGACCAACGATGATTACCGCGCGGCAAGTTACTTTGAAGCGCTACTGTGCTGAATTTTCTAGGGGAAATTTGAAGAGATTAAACGAGGCTTTAGGTGCGTCACGCTGTCAGACAGAAGAATAGATGGTGTAGAATGTAAAAAAGAGAAATAAAGAAAAACATCCCCGATAAGATCGCGCTAAGAAAAAAATTGATATTAGAGACGTTAAATACGAGATATCCTCCGCCCGGGAAATACGTGAAAAATGGTAAAATGGTTTGTTGCCGATCCAGAAAGAAAAAAAATGAAAAAATGAGTGTAACCTTTGTTATTGTGTTTTTATAAAAACAAAACTAACGACCAGGAAAGTACGGATTAGTTCGACACATCTTGCGAAAGAAAGTGTATTAATGCAGATCGACAGACAACTTTGAAGATTCCTCGGGCGATTTGACATTTCTAAAGAACGTATAATTAAAGAGGTTATGTAGAGGCTGCGGGGTTGGCACAGTTGCGATATTTTTTAGAAATTGGTTCGGAAACAGAGTGAGAAAATTTAACTGTCTGATATGATCGGAGGGTGTGAATAAAACATATTTAAAGAGTAGCGGAGCGCTAGAAAGAAAAACCGGTATCAGCTGAAAGACCCTCCCGGTGGGTGAGATTTTATATGAGCCGGGTTTCGTAAGCGGAATGGGGGAGTAATTGAACTAAGAGTCTCGAACATTGCGAGGGGCATATTTAAAAAAGGCCGAATTATTACAGGTAAAATCCACTAGAACTGTGTGACGTCATTAATTTGCACAGCTTATTCGAGTGATCTTCTACGTGTTAATCCGTTTTTTAATGTATCGTAAAAAAGTATCTCTGTTCTATTTTGTCCGGTAACTTCGCTATTATTAATTAATAACGAAATATTTAGGATAATGAAACGTACGCATAATAACGAGATTAAATTTGTTTTAAGCATTCTATTCAAAGTATTCAAAACTTTCCCCGACAAAAGAGGGAAAATATTAATTTCACACGATAATAATATATTTATTCCTGTATTTTCTCATTTACAGTTTCTTTTCTTTTTTGAGTATCGACCCGACAAATCGAAATTACAAATTTAGATTCTCAGAAATTACAGATGGGAAACACGATAAAAAGTTTAATTAGGGCAATTACGAGATGAAAATGAAAAGGAAAGGTTCAGAAGGAAGCGTTGCAAAGCGTAGAAAAGCTTAAAAACAATATTTTGCAAGTACAAAAGAGAACGTTCGCTAAAAACATTTGTAAGAGATGGATCAGTGTTGTGGAGGGAATAAAATATGGAGAAAACCACTTTCTATTCGGCAGATTTTATTTTTAAAAAGTAAAGAAAGCCGCCCCCAACTAATAAACAAATCGTTTTAATAGAGCACGACTACCGGACTATCGTTTGTTATCTAGTTGTATAAAGCTATGGGATTTAAATGATAAGTTACAACCAGCAATGATCAGTCTGTTCGAATTCACGAAATATGGCATGTAATTAGCTACTGCATTCCACGTAACTGTTGTATGTGAGCGTGGAAGAACAATTTGAAAGCTAGCAGGGAGGAGCTTAACGGTTTCGAATTTTAGCTATTCCAAAAAAGGTTTGCATGAAAATTTGTATATTTTAGCCGTAGTGGATCACAATGCCTTCTTATTTCTAATTAGTTTAAAAGAATACGCGGGAAACTAGGTGGCGTGAGCTGAAAGGAAATCGACATGGAAATATTAATTTTGTTCATCAGTGAGACAAGTAGAAGTACGGAACCAAAAGTTCTTTATCATTTAACAGATTTACAATTTTTTTAATTGAAACAGCCGTAGCCTAGTTGATTAGGCAGTGCCGTTTCGTTCAAGTAAGACTTGATATTCCGATTATGTAAATCAAGAATAAAGATAAATACCTCTTGCGTTAGGTTATTGCCAATGGCTGAAGAACCTTTTCCCCTCAAGAAAAAAAACCAAAAAAACAAAAAGACAAACAAGAATAGGGCAATATTTAACGTTATATCAGAAAGAAATTTTCTCGATTTAGAAGTGAAATGAGGTTTTATTGACCGACACAAAATCAATGTCTTCTATATTATGTGCTTCTTATATGGTCACTAAAGAATTATACGTAATATTATTAAAAACAATGCAGTGTGCTGGGAATGATTGTAAAAAAAAGGAAAATATTTGCAGTAAGCGATTTCTGCCCGTGCAAATAGAATCCGGTTGTACATAGAGCGTACGAGATTGAAAAAATAAATAAAGTGTCTAAGATTTTTACCAAGGTCAAGTACAAATGAGTTCTTCGCCCACATTTACTGTATGTAACGAAATAGAGTTGATGGCCTTTCAGAATATTACGTACATTTTATTACACACGGCGTTGTTTGTAAAAAGCAACGCGTCAAAATAAAAGCAATAAGGAAACGATTCGCGTCGCTATATACAATGTCTCCGTACAGACACAGTTTTGGTACAACAATACGTCCAAATAAAACAGCCAACGTTGTATGACTTCTAGCTAGGTTTTTTTTTTTTTTTTTTCAAATAGATATTGAAGATACCAGTATTTTTTTCGGTGAAAAGTGCGATTAGGAAAAAGCGCTTACATCTGACAATTTGACAACAGGAGGGTACACCGGTATGTTTGAATAGGTGTGTTGCATTTCACAGATCATTGCTAAGTTGACATTAATATTTATCGGAGAATTGTGTGAATTTATGATTACTCTAATAGAATAAACATATAAACGAAGAATTCCTCAAGTATAGAGAAGAGGTTAGGAATGATTGGGAATGAAATATGAACTTTCAGAGGAAAACTGATAAAATTATCGAAACCGGACCCAAAACCTAATTCCGGTTTTTTAAAGATTATTCTTTAGAAAAACTATTATATTAACAACGATGTTTTCCATTAATACTTGGATTTATGCAAGAAGCATTGTTATTATTTAAGCTGTTGAGCGGTATTTTTATTTTTACGCTTCTTTTCACAGTTAGATTGTAATATTTTCCATTTCACAGTTCTATTCGATACACTTTTGAAATAATTTGCTTTCACCGAACAGCGTAAAATTATTTATTAAATTTCAAGCTCGTTTGATTTTGTTATCTTTATTATTTAATTCAGTTTAGCAAATGTCGTAACGTTTTTATAGGTTATATTATGCTTATAAATAGGGTCTTAAATGAACTTTTCCGTTTCGTTCCAACTATATATATATATATATATATATATATATATATATATATACATATATATATATATATATACATATATAATGAGAGCAATGAAAAATAGACCCAGGAACAAAAATTAGAATACAAATGATTATATTAAAAAATAAATAAAATTATATATATATATATATATATATATACATATATGTATGCGTTTAACTAATACCATAAATACTACCGAGTAACAATCCTTTCTTTTTCAATTTTTGTTCCGCATTTAATAAAATTAGGAAAATATGTATTCATACGAGCGAAATTGTTTTTCATATTTCAGTTAATTTAACTGAACTAGTGCATCATAAAAATATCGCTTTTAATTTTCAAATAATGTGCCGTCGAAATTAATTTAAGCCATACTGCGCGCACAAAACGCGCAGTTGGTAGATTCGTTTATTACGGTTTTATTTTTAATTACTAGATATTGTTTAAACGGCGATAATTAAGACTTGTAAGTCTGAAATGACCGGTATATTACGAGATTTAACTTTTGAGTCCGTATAAGAAAAGAACAAAGGCTGCATATTTAATTGGCTCGATGAAATATTCCAGAACAAAACGCTCGTACGACTATTTCGGAAAAATTTAAAAACCTCTACAATTGAGCAGGTAGTTTTTAGTAAAGTTACAGACTTATAATTTAGCCTATTTTACAGCCGTTAACTGCAGCAGATAATTTAAGAGATTTTAATGAGAACGACTTTAACGAAGAATGTAAAACAAAAAAAAAAAAGGTAATAATTCTGACATACTCCGTTTACTTAAAATCTGAAGTAGTACATAATTACGGCCCAATTAGAAAATTTTAATCTGTAAAAGAAAAATGAAAAAGAAAAAATTCTAGAATTTAATGGTTTTTTTTTTTGGTCCGCACACATTCCGCGTTAGGTGCTTGATTATAACTTGTAAGATTGCTATTCAAGTGTGCTATTACTTTCGTACGACATTTATAAAGTAACTCATTGAAATTCAGTTTTTCGCTTAATTCTACGTCACGTCATGATAATTTTACCGAATGATGTACAGTATTTTCCCGTTCCCGAAAAAATGACTTTGAAACAGTTCTAGAGCGAATGGCAGGGAGTAGAGAAATCAGCGAAACACGGAATACGAAGGTAAAAATGGAGAGACGGCAGAAAAAATGCAAGTATTATATAAGACGCCGGTGTCTGTATTTTAATTGTTGTTCCTGGTTCGCACAATTGATCGCCGTATATCTTAAAATGTGACCAGTGGCGATGAAAAATTCGACGTGAGCATGCGTGTTAAGCTTCTTCTTCTCCTAATTGTTAGTTACGCGGATATTCGGCCGAAAAAAAAATTCTGTTCCCCCCCAGGCGAACACGCGTGCTAAATTTTAATTTTCAGTAATTTATAATTTTTGTCGGTCACTAGCGGACAGCTACAAAACGGACGCTGTTACACGTTAGAAAAAGTTGTCGTGAAATGTGTGACGTGAAATGATCAGACTGACCGCAATCTTCCTAATCATTTCGCATGCTGTACCCATCGTCCGCCGGACAGAATACGTCGCTAAATGATTTTTCATTGACCCGTTTTGTCGCTTCTTCGCGATATTTTTCCATTCATGTTCTTACGACCCTCTCGCCTCCCCTACATCATAACAATACGTTCTGTCTACTCGCGTAATTAAATTCCAATCGGCAGACGACCTCTAACGACTTTAACCTTAATTACCACCGTATTACAATTAACAATTACCGTATCTTCCAGATGCGCTCGTCGATCCTTTGCAATTCCTGTACTAATTGCAACAATAAATATATATTTATATGCATCTTATTAAATGATATGCTTCGAAAATTTTTCTTTGAGTGGAGAGAAATATTGAAGAGACGCGCGTGAGCTTTTTGAAAAAATATTATTCTTAATGGTTGAATTTTTTATGACTTCTCTTTTTTTTTTTTAACGAAATTAAAACTTTTTAGTTATCGTTTTATTTATTTGCTTTTTCCCCACTTCTGCGCTAAAATCAAATCGGGAATTAAACATCGGAACTGTTTTTATCCAGATACAGTTTATATAATTCTTTGATTTTTCCTTTTTCAAAGTGTAACTTACTTGTACTTTGAAATTAATTTTTTTTTTTTATTCCAGGAATAAAAGCGTTCAAAAATCTTATCACTTTTCCATATTGTGTAATTACATCCGGCTGTAAAAAAGACAATGTTTTATGATTGATAGTATACATCTGATTGATTTAAAAAAAAAAAACAAGAAAAACAAAAAAAAACAAAAACTATTTTTAATTAATCAACTTATTTGAATTATTACGCGTTCTGTTATTTATATTTGTTAACTAGTTGGTTTAATACGCGATAATAGTGTTAATAATAATAAATAAAGTAAATAATATTATTGGACGTCAAAAGCGATACACGGTGAATTTACTTCGAATCGATTCGGTTTTCATTCAAAAATCGAGGACAACAGATACGAACGGAAATACGAAAAAATATATTAATTACTGAGAAATTTATTTTAAAAAAAAAACATAAAATCATCTATAAATTTAAAAACAATTTATAATTCTTTACGATTTTTAAAATTGTTTGACGCGCGAAAAACGATCGTACTTGGGGCATGTGATCCGCAGTTTGATTTGGGTTTTCTTTAACCATTCTCATTTTTTCGGTTGTTTTGCTACTAAGTCTAATTGGTCACTCGAGTTGTTATAATGAGAATTCCTTTCGTGTAATTTCCGAAACGAGCTTCACGAAAAAAAAAAAAGCTTCGTCGGAATGGCCGTTTAGCTACTGGATTAATCGAAGGAAGAGAAAGACTAAGCAAAATATCAATGAAATACGGCCAAATTCTTCAGTCGCGCGCTGTATAGGTGCAAGTATTTTGCTACTGCAAATGGTCCGCTAAACAAGATATATCCGGAAAAAAAAACAAGAACTTGTTCACGTAGAACGCGCTTTATCTCCTTAAACGAGCGACGCTGTATTCGAGAATTTTAGGCTAATGGCACACGTTTATGAAATTTTTACCATCTTGTCATAATAAAAGCCCTACAAAAATATACTGGTAGCATAGAGAAGTTGAGCACCTTCCCCCAAGATTCCTGATTCCGTTGACTCTTTTTTGATTACTAATTGTCGCCGATTATATACGGCAAATGGAATCACATTAGCCTCAAACACATGTATGACAATAAAATAAAATGATTAATGTTAAGTACGGCGACTTAAGTCGGGCTTACAATTTTCCCTAAAGTAGAGTGGAAAATTCAGTATTCGTTCAATTTTCTGCCGGTTACAGAATCAGTCAGTCACACACAATGAACGGGCCGAAAAGCGCCAATCACGTTATAGGAGGGCAAGACGATATTTACTCGCATCAATAACAAAGCCAGTCCCACCACCCGGAACTTAAAAACTGTCGAAAGCCGATTTTAAAAACTCGACTCTCGAAGCAAGTAAAGATTCGTCGCCTTCAACACAAACTGATTTCAGTATCCGAGTTTTCATCAATTTGACTTTTGCAACGAACCGCTCACGATTGAGACCGATTAGACGAGACGTAAGACTGTTGAAATGGCAATATCGCGACCTGCTGTTAAGATATATCATAAACGTTTGACGATCGGGTTAAATGTCACTCTTACGAAATGAATTTTTATAGCTACTGCAAAACGAATGAATTTTCTTTTTTCTTTCTCCTAAACAAACGGAATGTGCATTTCGATAACACGCAAAATCGACTCTGTATCTTTCCCATACGGCTGAAATTCGGATTTTGATGACAACTGTCGTCTCATATTTGGCTGCTAACAGAGTTACCTTCAGAGTCGATCTATCGAGAATTATTAAATTATCGACTACGAATCGAAACAGAAAAGGGCAGCATGGTGAATGACAATAGCATCGAGGCGCACGGAGGAAAAAAAACGACTTCTGGTAAAAAACATTTACTGCGCTCAGATGAAATGGCACAGATCGGGTTAACAACGTGGTTAATCAACGTGTTGACTTTACATTCTTCTTTATAGTGCCATACTTAATTCCTGATCGTCGGCGACTACCTATTCGTACATCTCAGCTGTACAGACACGGGCATAGTGTTCTAGGAAATTGTTTATATACAACGCAGGTGTACACACGCAAGACTACATTCGGAACTGATTAGTAATCGTTTGATTTATCGATATACAAGTGCACGTGTGGGTCTGCTGTGTACTGGACCTAGCGCGCATATGATGTTGAACGTGGTGGTTTGCCATTGCCTTCCACGTGATTACTAGCGATTATTTATTTATTTAATTAATTCTTGTGATAAGTTCGTCGTCGCTCGGGATCGAACCCGTGATCTCCATAACGGAAGTCAAGCGCTCTGGCAACTAGGCTATCGCGACGACTTGACTTTACATACACGGTTATTATTACAAATCCGTAAAATTTAATGAGAACGTGGTCCGTACGATACAATTTGTAAACAGCAGCATAGCACAAAGACACTGTGACTAGATGGTGAAATATTGCAACAACAAGCGGAAACGATGGCAGAATCAATTGAGAACCGTGGTGTTTACCGACTTATAAACTAAAGTACCGTGAATTCTTTGTTGCGTAAATCTGAAGAAGGGATAGGCGGTGTTCTCAACAGCTCGAGGGGTCGGTCCCCAACTTTTCGATTACCGGCCGGGTTCAAAAACCGTTCGCTAGTAATCTCGTAAGCAAGCGGATAAACATTAACAGTTGTAGCTACTGTAGACACATACCACGGAGTAAATTGCGAATGCTTAAAACAAATTAAAAAGTCTTAACGATAGTCGAAAGATTCGATTGTTCGGAGCAAAATTGGAAAGAAATACCGCAGCGGAGCCTAGATGTTACTGACATCTTTTACTAAATGCCTTTTTGTCCCGGCACAATCGAAGCGAGTAATCGATGGTTTTTATTCGTTGTTGGTTTTTTTTTGATCCATAATTTTTCGTCGCTTCTGTACTAATCAGCTCGGTGGGCATTTATCAACTGGACGATGGAAATAGGAAAAAAAGACCGTTAGTAATGGAACTTTCTATGAAGCGAGCGAAGGAAAAAATTGAATAAATTCAAAAATAGCGCGCGATATTTGTGACTGGTTTGAGGTGCAGTTGTGAAAACGAAATTCGGCAGCGGGGGCACATTTAGTTATCTGGAAGTTTCGAAGGCGCTCTTATATTACACGTATTCTAGAGCGAAGTCGTTATGATAATATGTTTTTTTGGGTAAAGAATGCAATCGAAACTGATTATTTTTTGATTCGCCGACCAACTAGAAGGGTTTCTTTCAAAAAGGAAAAAAAAAGCACGTACAAAAAACGAAGATAATGAAGAGGAACTGGATTATCGCCACTAAGAAAAGTACAGACACTATGAAGCTAATTCGAAGAAACGAAAAAAGTAAATAAAAATTCGATGATATTCGGTCGGCAGAAACAGCATTCTTCATTTTATCGTTTTTCAGTAGTGGTCGAAGAAAATGGCGATACGGAGAATAGACTTTGTAGGTGATAAGAAGAATTTCGTTTGTTGATTTCGGAGGAGACGCGTTCAATTGCGGCAGAGTAGCGAGACTTTTATGTAAATAATAGGCGCTGTTCAGTACCGTTATATTTAATTAATTTTTCTTCAATCACTGTCGATATTGCTCGCAAACGTGCAATAATTCTAAACAGAATCACTCTCCGGTCCGACTTCTTCTGCGGACAAATCGTTCTTCCCATCTGCTCGATTTTCCCATTCCGGCGCTTTGTTTTTCTAGTTTATTTTCTATCCTGTAATAAAAGTTCTTTCGGAGTACGATCTTTTCTTCGTCGGATTGTGCAGATGATCGAATTATAAATTTCACTTACGCTAGCAATTATTTATCCGCGACTATGTCACAAATGAATCGGCCGAGTTCGTCAATTTTGCGACGGTTATAATTTAAGAGTGTCGTCCAGCTTTTTCTCGTTTTATAACGGTCAAATTTCTGGAAAAATCAACTTCAGTTTTTTCACTAATTTGATTGAATCCTTTAAAATCATATGAAGCGTCGGTGAGGAAAGTAAATCTTACGACCTCGCTAAATCATTTCTGGACAAGACTGTATTAAAATAATCTGCTTTAGGCTGTTCACCACCCTTTAATAATAAATAATAGCGTCGTCGAATGGC
Organism: Icerya purchasi; assembly: GCA_039619475.1. Classification (NCBI taxonomy): domain Eukaryota; kingdom Metazoa; phylum Arthropoda; class Insecta; order Hemiptera; family Monophlebidae; genus Icerya; species Icerya purchasi. Next base: position 248,789,353 of record CM077116.1, read on the forward strand.
CAGTCAATTCGGGGAAAAAAGCCTCTGAAATACTAATAAGTTTATTTATGCTCGACTAACTTTTCTTTTCGTTTTTCAATTCATTTAATTAATTAGTTTTACACCTATTAAATAAATCTGTTATTTACAAACGTGAATAATTTAAATAAAAAATATTTTATTTTGTTTAGAAAAAGGCTTGTTATTAAAAATATTAAATAATGTTTTAATTAGTAGTAACTATTTTCTTTTTTGAAATACAAAAAAAATAAACTAATGGTTATGATAATTAATAATATGTGTAAATAATAACTACAATTACTTCGATCATATTAAAATCTAGAAAGAAATATTCTTGAATGTAAATGATGTTTCTTTTCTAATTGAATTTCTTAATGTTCTTCCAATAATTCCTCTTTTATTAATTTTGTGCTGGATGTTGAAAAATTTACTGTTTTAAACGTTTTTATGACAATTATCATTCAAGTTCAATCAAGAATGTACGTAAAATGAAATTAAATAACAATCCAATTTAAACTTTTTACTTATTATAATGCCTTATGGGACCCACAACTTACTTTTAATAGTAAAAAAAAAAAAAAAAAAAAAAAAACTATTCATAAATATCATAATTATTAGTTTTTTTTTTGTATATTTCAAAAAAGAAAATAGTTACTATAAGTAAAATATTATTTAACATTTAATAATGAGCCATTTTTCTAAATTAAATAAAATAATTTTTATTTAAATTATTCACGTTTGTAAATAACAGATTTATTTAATTGTAAAACTAATTAATTAAACGAATTAAAAACCGAAAAAAAAAAGTTGTCGAGCACGGGATTCGAACCCGAGCATAAATAAACTTATTAGTATTTCAGAGGCTTTTTTCTCCGAATTGACTGGCTATTTGACATTATTATTTATTATTAATCGGTGAACACCCTAAAGGAAAGTACTATTATTATACAGAGTCTTGTCTAGAACTGAATTTCTGAGGTCGTGCCCTTCTCTTGTTAGGAAAGATGAAATTGAAATTAGTCAAGTATTTTCGACGATTACTTAGCTATTAAATAATATACGGAAAATATATAAAAATTACAATCTTTAATTAACCAATACTCGCTAGAAACTTTGAATAAAGGGGTTTTCCCCGTTATCTAACGAAATGCGTAGGAGTTTTGTAAATTAAAAGAAATTAAGTTTTACTTTATACACACACACACACATATATATATATATATATATATATGTGTGTGTATTCCGAGGCCAAAACAACCTTGCTAATGACCTTGAAATGACTTTTTAAAATCCTCATATTTTGCTCGTGTAGAAAATAAATGAATGTTTTTTATTTTGTTTGTAATCGTGTAAAATTCTGTACACTGTTCTGGCCGTTAAACGGTGTGTCTGCTGCAATCATGTTTAGCACATTTTGTGGAAAAAAAATTACCGTTAATTACATTTACACTAGTAGCTTTTATTGCGTTTTTAAAAAAAAGAGTTAAAAACGCGCCTATGTTGAATTTCAAAATGGAGTAACCCCTAACTGTTAGGAAAAACTAAAAAAAAAAAAACAGAAAAAAAAATGACATGATAAAAACTTTATATTTAGTGATTATAGTTATGAATGGTTGGAAAATTGCGATTTTTCAGGTTTGTTGTATGAAGCGAACATTTCACGTGTTGAACTTGTCGATGTTAAATGGAAGGCAAGCATCGGTGAATAAACAAAAGTTTACAGTGTGTGTACGTCTATGTGTGTCTGTCTGGCTGTTCTTGTTTCAGAAGTATTCGTTTTCATGTTAAATAAAATCACAGTTCTTATCCTGTTTTAGTCGTATGTGCTTTTCGCTCCCCCACGCTAAAAAAATAAACATAAAATGAAAAAAATTAAAAATAAATGTCTACACCTATATATATGTATATTGGACTGAATCCAAAAAAAAAAAAAAAAAAAAACAAAAAACAAAAACAAAAAAAAATACTCATAAATCTGTACGCATTTTGATATGGTTTTTGAAAGTAATTATTTTTTTCATTTAGGCATTCTTCTGCTACCCCGGAATAGTCTACGTAAGAGTTTAATGAGACACGGGGAATAACGGTTTTGATGAACTGAATGTAATTTCTGACACTACGAAAATTTGTCCTTTTTAATTAAAATTACCTATGAACCGTCCAAACAAGACTGATTTTAAATAAATGATGGAGACATGAGTGGAAATAGAAATAAGTGCAGACTATTCCTTTACAGTAAACGTAGCAGGTAAAATACCACGGAAATCTTGGGACCATATCTTTTACTATACTCTTATTCTTAATTATCATCCAATTTATCCGAAGTAGGATATTGACGGATTTTTCTTCTTCTTCTTCTTTAGCCATTATCAGTCCACTGCTGGACGAAGGCCTCCCCTAATTCCTTCCAGCCGTCGCGATCCTTTGCCTCTTCCCGCCAGTTCGACCTAAATTTTCGTATTTCATCCATCCAGCGTCCCTTCGGTCGTCCCAAAGCTCGTTTCCCATCAGGTTTCCAGAATGTCAATAGATTGATCCATCGGTGCTCGGCTCTGACCACATGACCGCATCATCTCCATTTATTGGCTTTAATGATACTTATTGCGTCATTTATTTTTGTGGTTTGTCAGATACGTTGTTTTGTCCATTTGTCTTTCAGGGTAATACCTAACATAGACCGTTCCATTCTGCGTTGATTTGTACTTATCTTTTGTTGTAGTTTTTTCGTTAATACCCATGTTTCGCTGGCATATGTTAGAACTGGCAGAACACATTGGTCAAAAACTCTTTTTTTTCAGATTCAAGGGTGTATTAGTATCTTTAAGTATATTTCGTAGCTTCGAGAATACCATCCAAGTTAGTTGTATTCTTCTAGTTATCTCCTCTTCCCAGTCATTATTTACTTTCATTAATTGTCCTAGGTAAATGAACTTATCTACTTTTTCTATTTCTTGCGTGTTTATAAGTATACTACCGTTTTTGTCCGTTACCAGTTCGTTACTCATGAACTTAGTTTTATTTATGTTTATTCTAAGTTCTATTTCTGAGCATTTATCGCTGACGGTTTGTATCATTTCTTGTAGTTCTTTTAAGCTGTTTCCAAATAATATAATGTCGTCCGCATATAATAGATGTGTTAGCCTTTTATTTCCAATTAAAATAACTGAGTTTTTCCAGTTAATTTCCTCCATATTATCTCGGAGTGCAGCTGTAAACAATTTTGGAGATAACGCGTCTCCCTGTCTTATACCTTTTTTCAATTGAATCTTTTCTGTTTCTTCATTAATCGTGATTGTAGCTGTTGCTCTTTTATATATATGTTTAATTATTCTTACATATGTACTATTGATTTTCCAATGCTCGTATTATCGCTTTAGTTTTCAGGCAGTCGAACGCCTTCTCAAAGTCTATGAATGCCATGCACATTGGTATTCTGTACTCCCTTGTTTTTTCGATTAGTTGTCTGACAGCGTGTATGTGGTCTATCGTACTTCTTCCTTTTCTGAACCCTGCCTGTTCATCCGATTGGCTCAAATCAAGTTTTTCGGTAAATCTTATCGTGATTATTTTTGTAAATAGCTTATACATAGTCGATAGGAGGCTAATTGGACGGTAATTTTGTATATTTTCTCTATCACCCTTTTTATATATCAGTATAATTTCCGCATTGTTCCATTTTTCCGGTATTTTTCCCTCATTTAAACATCTATTAAACAGCGTAGCCAGATATTTATTTATTTTTTCCCCACCTAATTTAATAATTTCTATTAAGACTCCATCTTCTCCTGGGGCTTTGTTGTTCTTTTGGGTCTTTATGGCCATTTCTATTTCGTGTACTGTGATTGGAGGGATCGAATTATCGGGAGATAGTTCTTGTTGTTCTGTTTCGGTCGTGTCATCATACAGTTTATTATAAAAGTCTGATATTATTTTTACCATTTGTTTTTTGTTTTTGGTGCTGACGCCGCGATCGTCTTTTATCCCTATAAATTCATATTTTCCCACTCTTAATTTATTCCATAGTATTTTCATGCTTCTGTTTTTCTCAATTGTTTCATTTATTTTCTTTGTATTGTATTTCCTAATATCCTGTCTCATTTTTTTCCGTATTGTTTTGCATATTTCAACGTATTCAGTTTGGTCTCGTTGGGAGTGTATTTTAAGGCTACGTCTTTTGGCCATGAGGTTTATCGTTTCTTGTGAAAGTTTGTTTACCTTTGTCGCAATTGTATTATTATTTATATTTGTTGTTAGCGATCGAGTTATGTCTTCATTTAGCGATTCTATGTTCTGCTCTTGTGTAGTGGTTTCTAAGTCGTTCAAGTTGCTTATTATTTTATCTCTTATTCTTCTTTGAAAATCTTCATCATTTTGTAATTTTTCCCTATTTATTTGCACCTTTTTTATCATTTTTAATCTTTCTAGTTTTCCATCTATATATATTTTTGCTCGCACCATTCGATGGTCGCTTCCTAGATCAAATTTGTTTAATACGGTTACATTTTCAAAGATTTCCTTCTTATTTCCCATTATGAAGTCAATTTCATTTTTGACTTTCCAATTTGGACTCCGCCAGGTCCATTTTCTCGTCTCATTCTTTCTAAAGAAGGTGTTCATGATGTATTGTTCATTTCCCGTTGTAAAATTGACGAGCATTTGGCCTCTTTCATTTCTTGTTCCAGTACCGAATTGTCCTATGGATTTCTCCATCGGCTTTCGTTTACCTATCTTCGCATTGAAATCTCCAATTAGTAATTTATAATGTTCATTTCCTTGTTTTATTTCTCTCTCTATCTGTTCGTATATTAGCTCGACTTCGTCGTCGTCTACCTGTGAGGTCGGCATGTATACCTGTATTATCTTCATTTTATGACGTTGATTTATCCTCAATGTTAGCGTAATCAGTCTTTCTGTTATTGCTTTAATCTCTTCGATTTGATGTTTTATTCTTTGATTAATTAGGAATCCAACTCCTATGCTTCTTTGAAGGTTTTCGGGGCAATAGGAATATAGTATATTGCCGCTTTTTAATGCGATCTCTTCTTTGTCTTTTCTTTTTGTCTCGCTAAGTCCGATTATATCCCATTTTATGTTTTCTAGTTCCTGTTCTATTTCGATGATCCTTTGTTCTCCTTGTAATGTACGACAGTTGTACGTTGCTACAAACAGATTATTTTTTTGGGGTTTTTTATTTTTTACTTTTTTTGTTATTTTTATATCGTTTTTTTTCGGTTTGCCCATTTTGGCCTTGGCGGTTACGGCCTTCTTTTCGCGATCTCTTCATGTGTAGGAGGGGGGGGGGGTCTAATCTTCCACGATGACCAGTCGTGTTGGAAGATGCATTTTATCCATATCTGACAGGTTTGGTTTTTGTATTATTTCTTTATACACGTTTTCTTCTATTTCTTCCCTGTGGTTGTTCAATGTTAATTTTATTCTGTGCGTGAATCTAAGTATTTATATTGCAGTTGTATATGGATAAGTTGAAATGGTCTATGGTAGAAGGGGGTGGGATAATATGTTTCCCCTTCCCGTCTTTCTTTGTTTTGTTACAATTCCCTAATCTTTCAGGTCAAATTTTTGCATACAATTAACTGTTCAGTGTATAATTGAGCGGGTGCAGGCAGTCTACTGTTTTGCATATTTTGATTCGGTAGCGTACCCATTAACTCGTTTAGTGGGTTCTTGTCATTATAACGTGACTTATATATGCGCATATGAGGAATTGCAAGTACAAATATAAATTAAAACAAATGGTATTAATAATGTGTTTGTGATTCTATATAGTGTGGTTTTCTTTTCGAACGAATTTACAAACATTTTTCAAAACCATTCGTAACACCCTCTTTTCGTACTTCCTTGCTTCGATTGCAGCGTCTTCTACCAGAGCGAATTTAATACGCTAGCAGTATGCATGTTCGATTGAATAATCAGTATCCGAATTTCAGTCACGCTTGTAGGCATGAATTATTAGGACCGCTCGTAAATTGGTACGGTAAAAATTGCCCGACAACAGGGCAAAAACAATATCGTATTAGAAAATCAAGGGGATAAACGAGAATCTAATTAGGGAATTACTGATAGAGACGGAAGGTAACTGTTTCATAAGGAGTAGGAAGACCCAGAACTGAAAACAGGATAATAAAGGCGAGAACCTTCAGCGGAGTAGTTAAAGAGAACGCGATTAAGATCACCGGTACGGGAATCTGAATTATGCAAAGAGGGCAATAGGGAGAAGATGAAGATAGAGAAAAGTCTGAAAGTGATGAAGTGAGGAAAAAGTGATCGATTCCCAGGTCACTCTAAGAAAGTGAACGGATGTGGACTGGGATACCGGGGTTGAATTAAGACATAATGCAGGAGGGATTAAAGAATAAAAAAAGTAAATATCAAAAACCATAGTTTCGAATGACCGGGTAAAGATAAGAATATTGTGAAGGATACTGGAAACTCATACCTGGAAGTGGACCGTTGAAAGTAGCGGAGCAAGCAAGAAAGTCTGCAGCGTAAAACCGGACAATAACGATGGAATAAAAAGGAGATACGTTTTTGAAAATGGCAGAATGAATTGAAAGAATAATAGGGTTGCAGGAATGTGTTGGGAGATGATTGTAGGACGCTTCTAGAATTGGAAACTACGAGGAACTTGCAGAGATTCCTCTTGTAGAGGAAAAGAAAGAAATATGCGTATAAAGTCAACTGCGGGTGCAGAGCAAAAGTCACAGCGATGCAGATAGGAACAACAGCCGCATTCTCTTAATTTTTAAAGCCATCAATGAAGATTACATAGCGAGAAGGGAATGAAGAGTCTAAATCGTATGACGGAATTCGTTTTACTCGGCAAGAAACTAAAATCACGGGAAAAATAAGGAATACTATGTGAGAAAATATGTGGCGAGAATTCGAGAAAGTTTAGCAGCTGTGTATGAGATAAGGTATTTTGACATCAGTAGTAGTTGTAATGGAAAGTTGACGGGATCAATTTCTCCCCAAATTTTCTTCTTGCAATCTAAACGTTCTTTCCAGGAATTGCCATCGTAAACGATGGCACGATATTTATCCTCTTTTATTCTCGAATCCTGAATCCTTCTACCTTAGCATCCAAACCTATCCTCCTCCGTACCCTTGGTACCTTGACTTCCCTCATCTCTCGCGCTTTCTTATTTCTTCCATTTGCAGGCTTCGTCTAGATCATAGTCGTCTTCCGGCATCTTCTTTTCGCTTTTCTATGTCCTCTTCTCCTTTTTGTTCCTTCCATCCGGATAATTCCGATCTAATCTGTGACACAAATCACATCTTCTTTGAATGCGCGTCTATATCTACAGAACGCTCTCACTTCTATAGTCCTGAAACTCGGTTTGCCTACTCCATACAGTGCTTCCTTTACTCTTTCCTTTCCATCTCCGGCAATCATTGCTATTATAGCGTCCTTCATATCTTCTATTTCCAGTAATATTCAATTTTAATTAGTTTCTCCCTCTCTCTCACTAACACAAAATTATGTTGGGTAATGCCCTCGACTGGCGATCCCAAAAAAAAAAAAAAAAAAAAAAAAAAAAGTTGGCGGGAGATAATTTTCGATTACTGAAAGATAAGAAGATGCATGATTGGAAAACGATAGCCAACATCTGCAATGAATATTTCCTTCGAGTAAAATAGCGGGAAGAGAGAAAGATTTTATAAAGCGGCGGGGCAAAGACGGACGCAGCAATTCTGAATTTTGTCGAGTTTGGAAAGGAACGACTTGGAGGAATTTCCCCGTAAGCGAAGGAACAGTAGTCAAGTTTGCATCGGATAACGGACTTGTACAGGATTACGAGAATAGTAGAACAGTCATCGTCGTATTCGAAGGGTAAGATTAAGACGTTTTGGGAACTGGTTAATAGGCCCGGAGAAGCAGAGATGACTGTTCAGAAAGACAACCAAAGGAATTCGATATAGATTTTGCTGATTGTAGGGGGCATAAACCTCGGCTATAGTATTGTAGAACCGGTAGAATTCTATAAAAACCCTAAATTAATCTCTATCGATTACGATGCCGTTGATCATGATGAAAAATCGGTTATTGTACGAAAAAAGACTATCGTACGATGACGCAAAAATGTTTACTTTCAAAAAGATTTTTCGCTCGAACGAATTCAATAAAATCCTGATGGTACTTTTTTCTCTTTGAAGAAATAAAAAGATTCCACAAAGAAGTTTTTGTTCCGTTTACAAAAGTAACAAACGAAAGCTGATTGTAACGATATCGATGAAAGTCTGCGCGTTACACAGAGATGTTTAAATAACATTAGAAAAAGATTAACTCTGCTTATGCCGGGGCGTTTTGTAAAAAAACAAAAAAAAAAACAACAAATTACAAAAAAAGTACGAAAAAAGTTAAACCAGTTTTATTTTTACGTATTACTTTTTTGCTTTTTTTCAATTCTTACATCGATTTAGGTTTTAATCGTCATGGTACTTTCTTACGTATAACGGAAAAGGATTGCGCTAATCTATTAAGAAACACTTGTAGTTCTATACAGATGAATATGATTATTTAGTCAGCGAAGTACCCGCAAAATGTATTTCATTCAAAATTTTGCAAAAGTCAAAAAATTACTATTCTTCAAAACGATCAGATTGTACATTTCGTTTAATATCGTGATAATATCTATTTTTAACTGCGGATACAATTTAGACGTTTTAACTTTTGTTTTTATCGGGTTTTAATGTTTGGTCGAAAGTTGGCAAAATCTGGGTATCGACACTATCGAATTGTTCGCCCTTGAATGTGGGGAAATACATCTATTGAACGCTTTTGAGAACAGCTAATGACGCACTTCGGAAAAGCAAAGATCGCGTGGTTATGAATTTAATCTGGATAACTAGTCATAAGTTTGTTTTCGTTCTGGTCACTTTGAATTGGCGTTCATTCTAGTCGCAGCTCTGTCGGGGTTAATTAATATGTTTTTCTTCCTTAGCAAGGTGTTACACAGTGTGTGTTCAGAGGGTTTTTATTTCTTATTTTGGGAGCTTTTTCGGCGATAAATGATGGGTTTTTTTATTTTCTTTCCTCAATGAATATTACCTAAAGAAAATTATCTTCGACTAGAGCCCTTTCATTTTTGTATTGCGCCTGAAAATTTCCGTAACCCAGGTTTACCGCCAGCAGTGCGCTCGTCGCTAAAGCCGGTTATTAATGTTTATTTTTCGAATTTCGTGATCGCGTAGTGATGCGAATAAAACCGTTTCGGAATATATCGCATTAAAATATCGAATAACTCACAATGAGCCTGGAACTTGCCAACTTTAAATAATTGTACTCGTAAATCGCAATTAAAACGGTTCTTAAGATTTCTGTAATTTTAAGTCACAACCGACCAGGCGCGTCAATAACTTCAGTCACATGATGGACTGTAAAACGATTTCTAGAAAGTCACTCAAAATTCACACAGCTCGCAATCAGCGGACTCATTAAAAAGAAATTCGTTAATAAAACTTTTTCGTAAAACGAAGAAAAAGTTATCCGTAAAAAATGATTAATTCAGACGTAAAAGTCAGCAGACCGGAAAAAAAATATGTTTTTCTAGAAATCGTAAAAAACCAAAAATTAAACGTTTTCCTTAAATTGAGCTTTGTAATGAAATGTAGCCGATATTACAACTTCATATTTACAATTTCTTCTTATTTCTCGAGCTAATATCGACATTGATTAAAAAACGAAAAAAATAGCAAACTTTAGATTTCTTTCCGGAGGCGTATGATTATATTTTAACGCAACTATATATATATATATATATATATGTATCGACTTGTTAACGATAAATTTGTGTAAAGTTCAAAATTATAGTTGAAAACTTCAAGCACGGTCTAAAAGAATTCTCTAATTAAGCGTGGCCAAATTTTTTCTATTGTAAAATTGATCCTACGGGCCACTCCGGAATTTGTAAAAAAAACATTTTTTTTTTTTTTTTTTGTGTTCCGTGCAACGATCGAAATCTACTACTTAAAGTAAGGGGAGCAGAAAAATCGTAACAATTTCGCTAATTCGGTATGATAACTATCATGTAATTAAAAACTTTTATTTTTCGATTTTTTTTCTTCTTCAAAATAAGTGTAGTATATACAAGAACACATTTAAAAATAAATATTTTTAGTTTATATTTTTTAGCAATCGTTTAGTTATAAGCGTCATCATTTTCTTTTTTTTTTTTTGCTAAACATTTTCCGGTTAACGAGGAAATATTTTCAAGTTTCTAAATTTTCTATCGCAACTGTTTATAAATATACACACAACACTTATACTACGGCATAAATATAAAATACCGCTATGTAAACAAATATAAAGAATTGTTATTTATTTTTATTTTTTTCCAATGGAAGCGAAAAATTAAGACGGGGTGGCCTGTTTAAAACGGAATTGTTGCTAATATCGGTATCGTGCAGATTTTTTTCCCATTTTAAGTGGATATAACACTAAGGCCCTCGTTTTTTTTTTTAACTATGTGTCTGGTAACGCCCTATGTAAATGGCTACAAGACGAGAGTACGAATGTAAAGTGGGTGTAACGCAACGGAGATGGAGGGAAGCTTTTATTAATACTAAACTACATTTGTCGTTGTTATAAATAAAAAGGACATATTTTATTGCGTTTTCGATGATAGACGGCATTCGTTTAAAATAATGACATTCAGTGTGAAAGATTATAAGAAATATTTTCTTAGTAATAAGAAAGCTGTTCAACAATCGACCAAGAACAATAGCTCCTTTGTCCGAAAGATTTTCTTTTTTATTATTTAGCATGTAAAGAGTCAGTGCCATTATGGATTTGTATGATGCTCTTCTTCTTCATCGACGTTGCTTGGTTCCAAGTGTCGAGATCTATCGTCTAATGTTATGTATGATTAGTCCCCAGGCTTCTCGATTTTCCGCCACCCGCATCAAATCCTCGATTGAAAAGTCCGTTCATTTCTTCATCTGGTCCACATAACGGTTTGGAGCACGTCCTCTTTCCCCTTTTCCGACCACTTTTCCTTTTCTATAGAGTCCTTTCTGATCACATGTCCGATGAACCGTGCCACCTGTTTACGGACTGATGGGAATAAGCGTTACTATTCTCTAATATCAAATTCATTTAATACAGACGCGCTGGTTCTCTTCGATGTCCATAGTATCCGCAGCGCATGTCGCTAGCATGTCATTTCGAAACCTTCAATTCGTTTCTGGCAAGCGACGTTAATGGTCCATGACTCAGATCCGTAGGTGGCAACTGCAAATATCAGCGTCCGGATCAAATGCAGTTTCGTACGTTTGCTTATTCCATGATCCTTCCCCATAACTTTTCTAAATTAGCTAGAACTTGCATGATGCGCGTTACTCAAAATATGTGTAGGATATTTTCGTAAGCTGTTTGTTAATATTTCTAAATATAGACTGAATAAATACTTCAATAACGAACGAAAATAAGTGTTAATTTACTCTAATGTTAGTTGACAATGGGCTACGCTCGAAAATGTTTCTAAAGTAAGTTTAATTGATTGAAGTAAATTATTTTATACTTATTTCCGTTTGTTATTAAGGAATTTATTTAATTTAAATGTTTATTAATGTTTACTTTTGTTTTTTAACGTGTTCATCTGTACCGCCGTTCTCTTTCATTCGTACGTAAAATATTTATTTGGTGATAAATATCGTTTGAAGTTTCTTCTTTTATTTTTTGATTGTACGCGATTATATTCGTTGTTTTTTATTTTATTTTTATGGTTTTAAAGTCGAATTCGCTATATTAAGGTTCTAGGTAATCGTTTTATTAAAAAGTTCAATGAAACAATGAAATTCAGGAATTTCGATTTCTGAATTAAAATTTTCCGAGTTTTAAGAAAAATTCGGAAAGATCGATAGCGGCGTTCTTTTACGCACTCATGAATATAACATTTATTAGGAGAATATTGCGTAAAAAAAAAAAAAAAATATATTGCGATATTAAGAAATATTTGTTTCAAATTTAATGTGTTAAAGGAGATTACGATTATCTGTAACCTAGAATGCGGAACAATCTACAATGACTGCCTTTGTTTAAACTTTACTGTTATTTATCAAGTATAAGTTTTCTAATAAATGTACGCGGCTACATTCAGTTTTGTATTTTAGTGGTACTGGCGATGTTCGGAAGGAAGTGTTTTTTAAATAATCTCTAGATTATTTTCAGTGCAATGGTTCCCGTATGCAAATCCGAAAACTACTCTACCCGGTAGTGAAATAATGGAACAGGCAGCTCTTTTAATCACGGAGTCATAGTTGAAAAGATTATCAGATAGATTTGAATCCGCTAGCATTTTAATTCTTACAAAAAAAAAATTAGTAGCACGTAGTATCAGGAAATTGGATTAATCTACCAGCTCAGAAATATCGAGAATTTGATTATCTTACAATGTTAGTTGAAGATGACGGTTCTTAGCACAGTTTTCACTCTTGCAGTAATAATTTCCAAAAAAAAAAAAAAAAAATCATTTCAATCCAAATGCGAAATAGATTACACATTTTGATGCATACTCTTACGTTATGTAATGGTTTTTTTATTGAGCGTCTAGAGACCTTTTTTACGAGAATCGAAAAAAATCGGAATTGAGAACCGGTTAAGGTGGGGCCGTCTAGGATATCTAAGAATATCGACAGTCAAGGAAGTAGTAGAATATGCAGTATGTCATAAAATTACACGAAGAATGGGACAAGTTTTAGTAAAAGGCAAACATTTATTCGCTAATCAAGTGAGTTGCTCCCGTTTTATTTCGTTTGTTTCCAATTATTTTCTTTTAAATATTCCTAATATTTTTCCTATTTATTTCCCGCAGTGGCGGATCCACGGGGGGATAGGACCCTCCAAAGAACCAAAGCCTTTATGAAAAAAATTGTTATAACAGAGAAACATAATTTATGATATAAAAGATATGTATGAATTTTACCTGCGGATTTTAATAATTAATATTTAATACTATTTTCTAGTAGAACTCGATTAATGTTACGTTTTTCTTCTATTTTAAATGTAATTAACATCGATCTTTTGCCATTTTTATTTATTTTTAATTTTTTTTTTTGCAATTTTAATTAAAAATAGTTCAATGAGAAATACATACGTTTCTTCTTCTTCTTTGATTAGCGTGCCGTGTACTGCCACCTAGGCCAGAGGCACGTATAAGATAAGAGTTAGATGGAGTGGAATAGGTTAGTGACCTTGAGAATCCTGGATCCCAACGTGTGACGGGATCCATGCGAACGAAACACTTGTACTAAAAAGAGTGCGAATAATTTCCTTGGCTATCGGGTGTTGGTGAGGAGAGTTTTATTTTTGAATTGATGTGATCGCGTTTAATGAGTGTCGGTACATATACGGTGTAAGGAGTGTGGATGGGAAATTATTACATTTTCTATTGCAAGTTTTATAGTAAATAGTTCCGCCGAAAGAATATAGTGCCGAAAGGGAGTAACGGAGAATAATTTTTTTATCGGATGCTATTCCACAACCTGTTTCTTGAGGTGTTTTGGAGCCGTCAGTAAAAACTATTTTGCAACTGCCATATTTGCTGATCATGCATTGATATGCGGAACGTAAAATGCTCGGACATGTTTCTCTTTTTGAGAATTGCTGGAGTTGAAGATCTATGTCGAGATGTAGGTTTACCCATGGAGGAGTTGATGCTATGGTTAGTTGATATGTCGGCGGTAAAGTGAATTACATCGAATCTAAGATTTCAGTGACTTGCCTATAGAGAGAGGGCACCGATGTATGAGGTGATGGTCGAAGCGAGTTCAGCGGAGGAAGGTTGACCGACGACTTAGGACGAATGCACGTGTTTAAAATGCTCCGGTCTCTGTAAATATTGAGAGGAGGAATACCGGTTTCACAAAGAATACTAACAGGTGGAGAAGTAGGAAAAGCTCTAATAATGAGTCCCGCAGCACTATGATGTATTGCATTGAGTGAGTTGATGATCTTTTGCTTAGCCGAAGAGTAGATTACAGTGCCGTAGTTCATTTTAAGTTGCTCATGAACAAAGAGAATTCGGATCGGATTACTGACAAAAATAAGAAAGAAGTGAACTGTCTAATGAAAATACTATCTTCCTTACTACTTCTAAACTACCATATTTAAGGTAGAATTTTATAATTTCGTTTTATTTTTCACCCCTAAAAATATAAGACAAAATTTAAATTAAAAATTGTAATAATTATGTATTTTTAAAACATTTTTATGAATTTCTATAAAGGTCGCTATTTGATTTTCCCTATCGTAGAAGATTTTACGTAATTATATAATTTCCCCCCAAAATGTTCTTCTTATAATCCCCCTTATCCATCTAGACCCGCCCCTAATTTCCCGTACATATATTTCCGGCCATTATTTTCGGTACGCATGCTCGATTAAAAAAAAAAAAACAAACATTTATTATATGTTAAAAAGAAACACTTGTTGCAGACTAAATTCCGTTCTGCGAATTCCTATTTTGCAGTTCGCAACTTTTTAATTCCGTCTCATAGTTCCATCAAATAGCTAAGTATGACCAGACACGATCGTATTTACGGACAGTGAGAGGAGCTGGATTCGAATTTCTCCTTGACACATTGGTTAATAGTCGCTTCCAAAATGAATTGAAAATACTACCTTAACCCTCGAGTACTGCAGATAAACGTCTTATTCTTCAACCATTAACTAAGATGTTAATTTTTTTTTTTGTTTTTCATTTTATAAAAAAGGTGTATCTTTTTACTTGTGTTTTACGCTTGTTCAACTGTATTCCAAGAACACCGGGGGATAACATGGAATACCAACTAGTGACCTTACTACAAGCACACAATATAGAACAAAAAATGGAAGTAGTTTGGTAAAAAATGCTCAAAAATTTTTATTACATCCTAGAGAAAAGAATTTTTTTTAGCGAAAAAAAAAAAATTATTCCAGACACTCGGAAACGGATAATTAGGGAAAAAAAGTTTTCGAATTAATTCTCTAGCGCGAGTATATGGTTTGCGTGTACACACTGGTTTTTGTTTTGTTCCCGCTGACAATAAGTTAATCTGTAAATTATATTTTACCTTCCCGCTTTTAATTAACATAAAGTGGCAAAATTCAAGGAAACCTACTTACGTAATACCGCACAGCGCGCTATTCAGGGTACACCGGTACGCGGCATTAAAAAGTGAAACAATTAGATTTTTTTATTAGCGCGATCACATTCGCTGTCAGTGGCGAAGTATACGGCTTAACGTGTTTTACAAGTTCCAAAAGTTCCGAGTAACCTTAAAATCGTCCGGCAAAACGAAAAGTCACACCGGTTCGACTACTTAATTTACTTCCTCGTCCCCTTTCTTCGCTCACCTACGGCAAATACAACTTTTCCTTGTCCTCCGTAAATTGTTTTGCACGCGGTTTTCCTTCCAATTTCTTTTTTAAAAAATATTTCCTCTCAAATTTTCCCGGCATTCAGCAATAATTAAATAAAACGCCAACAGCTCACGCTTGTTCTTAGACTGCTAATGTAATCATCTGAAGCCTATGTAATAGCTACATTATTATCAGCGCAGGTTATCACTATTATTAAAACGGCGAACTTATTGATTTTTACCGTCTGTTCGTAATTTTCACAATTACCTTTCAATCTTTTTTCGTTATTTTCTAAATTGATTTTTTGATTTTTTTTTTTCTTTTTTTTCATTGTTTATATTTCTTTCTTTCGACGTTAGATTTTCTTCGTGACGCTTAACTACGAAATTTTGTTTGATTAAAAAAAGTCGGGTTTGTTCGAAAATATGAAAACTGCTTTAACGAGTTTTTCAGTTTATGGCTTAATCTGACAAGGACCTCTTTGTTCGTTCAGGTGCAATTAATGCGTAGCATAAATAGGTTATGAAATTTAAACGGTAGATATAAGGAGCGGAAATGTGCAGCAAATAAAATTTGCGATATTTCCCGTATTGGCAACTCTAAATGATAATTTCTTTGAGCGCGGAAAAAGTAAATAGAAAGAAAAAACTGCGAATAAAGTCATAATTACGAATATTATTCAACGTCCGGGAATAACTCACCAAGCCCAGCTAGAAACTTTTTTGGTTAATCCGTCGTCAGAAAACTTAAAGAAAATATAAAATAACGCGAGGGGTGGCACGATTTGTCCGAGTAATTATTATTATTTTTTTTTCTAGTTTAAAATAAGTTGTGCGTCTCCCTAAAAGGCTATGGGTTCCCGACACTCTTATCATCGTTTATTAATATAATGAAGTTTCATTACTTAAGAATTAATTATAAGCATTTCAGTGTAGGCTATATATATGTACCTTTTAAAACATCTATGCATTATTTAATTGGGTTTCTATATAAAAAAAAAAAAGAATATTAGCATATCACGTAATAATATGTTAGTTTTTAAACATATCAGAAACTATATTTAGCGCGTTTTAGCGCGTCGCGCAGAAGTAATAAGTTGAACCGTTTTTGTCTATCATACAAATTCAGAATTTCCATCCATCCATAAATCTTCTGAATTCATGTGCGATGACTAAATGCGAAAGTCAACAAATCACAACCCTACTGGCCACATTTCAGCTACATTTCTTTTTCTACCGAATTTATCCTTATTTTTCCGAATTTTTGTATATTTGTATCTGTACATTTTCAATTATTTCATCGAAAATAAAAAAAAAACAAAAAAAACTTCCCGGCCAGTTGGTTTTTCAAAATATTTTTCTTCAAAGAATGTTGGACCAAGTGCGGTCATCTTTTGATATACCAACACGAGGAGAGTCTCGTTTGGACGTAATTCGTTTGCCTCACTATCGTAGCGTGTTTCATCATTAAACATTTTCAAGTGTGCCAATCGCGCGAATCATTACATTAATAATTTGTCAGAACAATCACTAATACGAAGGACATATGAACCTGAAACGGTATTCTACAAAGAACCGAGTCGTTTCAAACCCCACATCAGTGATGTGTAAATCGCGCTTCGGCCGTTTCAGATTACTTTAATCTACATTTCCGACGAAAACTATCATTGCTAATACTTTTATTAGCTACCCATGTTTATCGCTTCTTTAATTTCAAAGATGTTCACAGTTCATTCTGAATGTTTCGGCTGATTTTTGTCTTTTAGTATTAAAGTAAATTTCTAGAGAAACTTCTATTGTCTTTTTTTCTTTTTTTTTTTTTACGTTTATTTTAACGACTATCGCGTGTATATGATGTATTATCATCACTGACAGTTTGTAACAATCGATACCATCGGAGTCCAGTGCAGATGATTAATAGTTTTACACGCAGTAATGTAAGGGAGATGTAATGTTTCTGTCAGTGATGAACAGCGCTATATGGGGATTTCAGTTTTCCCTATTCAAATCAAAATTTATCCGCGGCAATTAGATATTTAAATTCGAACCCAGTTAGTTTTACTTGAACGATTAACCAAGAATGAACTCTGTAGCTAACATTACGCCCGTGGATCTTTTTCAAAATGAATACAGAATTACGAAAAATTTTAAGTTGGCTAAATCCTTAATATTTCTTAACAATTTTGATGATCACTCCTGTCATAACTTTTAAAAAAAAACGTATTAACAATAATCTAACACATAATGGAACGGAGACAGAGCTGGTCGAAAAATTTGTTCGCTCTTCCCCAATATCAAAAAAGAAAAAAATTATAACTGATAAACTTAAGAATTCTATTTTTCAATATGGATCTTTACTGGGCAACTTTGGGACGAATGCTTTTAAAACAGCTAACGCTTCTTACTGTCAGTACTGTACATCCGGTAGAATTAACCTACAACGCGTTCTCTTCGAGCGAGATGCATTAAAATGAAACTCGTTCAAACCGAGTTATTATGCTAATATTGACCGTGTAAACTTTACAATACTCTTACAGTTTTTTTTTTGTTTTTTTTTGAAAAATATGTATTTATAATTTTTTACATACAAAATTTCGTCAAGCTAAAACGCTTGTCGACGAATTATCCTATTTGACATTTTACCATCTTAAATTAACTTATACATATACATGATCGTGTAATATTTACTTTATCTATTTTACTTATCAATAATTACTAATCTATTTCTATTTTCTATATTCAGTTTTTTTTTTGTTTTTTTTTCCTAGCTCTTTTTGTTGCGCTTTGTCTTTTTATTTTATGTTTATTATTTTTTTTATATTTTCTTCTTCCTGAAGCCATTCCTTTATTTTCCTTTTTCTTTCCCCACTTTTTTTCCTTCTCTATTATTTCTTTGGGTATTTTATTCAACATCTGAGTTATAATATATTTATCCGTTTGCTCCCCCATCTTTGTTCTTGCTAACGGCGATTGGTACGAAAGTTTTTCCCTCAACTCGTATTCTGTGTTTATTCTTTCCTCCAATTCAATTTTCTTTTCTGCTGATATGTACTCCCATATCTTCAGTAATAAGTACATTCCTCTCCATAACGTAATGAAGATGATACTCGATTGATCAATCGTCTTCATTAGACATATAAATTATATAATAGAGTAATGTAGTAATTCCATTCAACTCTCTTAAGAAGCGAATTTGGAGAATAATGGGATAATATGAGTAAGAAAAGAAGAGGAGATAGCCAATAAAACACTTTTCGAGTAGTCCGAGGATAGGAGGAATCTACAGATGTTATTTGTCGAGGATATGAAAAGGACTGTCTGCAGGATAGCCATGGGGATTCGGCAAGAAAAATAGAGGAAAAGGAGGGCAACCGAAAGGATTTGGAATAGGTAAGTGCGGGGATGATGAACGCAGCCGCAACGCCAACATCAGACTTCGAAACATCCGTGTAGATAATTGTATGGGATGGAAAGTATAAGGATAACGCGTGATTGAATTCGTCTCGAACGGCAGGATGAGGAAGAGATTTAATGTCCGAGGGGAGAACAAATAACTTCGGAGAATGCTTGAATTCAAAGAAATTATAAGTGAACAGTAAGTTGGTTTGGTAAAAGGGGGGATAAAAGACGAGAAGAGATCGGGGATAATATATTGCGAGGAGAGAAACGCCAATTATCGGAAATAAATTGATAGGAACTAAGAAGTTTAGAATTAGTAATAGGAAGGCGTTTAATCAGAAATCTTTCACTTAATAAGAGAGTCTTTGAATGAAAAGAGGAAGGAATCCAGTCTCTGCCGAAATGGCTGGAATTGGAGAGAAGTTAAGTACTCCGATACGGAGACGAATACATGAGTTTTGGATGTGATCAAGTTTACGGAGAAATTGTTTGGGAGCACTAGCGTACAGGAATGTGCCGTAGTCAAATTTGGAAAGGATTATTGATTTATATAACATGAATAAAATATAAAGATCACCGCCCCATTTACGGGGCGAAAGAGCTTTTAGTATATTCAGCCTTTAGTAATTGGTCAGTTCCTTTCTACTTGGGATCCGCCTTTACTTTCCCAAGTTTCTCTGGCACCCAATTCTACTTCAGATTAGCTATAAAAACCTGAGAGCGATTCGGATCCGGAACGAGACAAGTCTCGAGCCCGTGTCCTCTGATTTAGTAGCCAAGCACCTTAACCACTTGGCTACCGTGCAACCATAATCATGAAATACAGTAATAGAAAACTCAATAATAAAATTAAACAATATATAATTTTACATTTTTAATATGAAATCGATACAAAGTAAAATAAAAATCGATAAATCGCGTAATTTAAATAATTTTAAATAACTTTTTAAATCGATTTCGTACTAAAATGTAAAATTATATATTCGTTAATTTTATTTTTGTATTTTATGATTATGGCGATGTGGCACAGAAACATTTCTCGTGTAATTTTATTTATAACACAATGACTTCCTAAGAGTGGTGTATCTATTATTACTTAATGAAAAACAATGAAATTCTATCGATCATATTTCAATTTTATAGAGTATTTTTTGTTGATATTGCGAACAGCGCAGAAGTTCCAATAACTTTCTGGCAAAAGCCTAATTGTTCAGAAAAAGAAGATGCTAAGTGGAACCGGGAAAAACTAATCGGGATATTTCTCTTTTATCGTAGATGTATTATGTATATTTCGGCATCTGCGTTCAAAGTAGCGGAGGTGCGGTTTCTTCGTCCTACCGATAGAATAATCGCAATAAGTTTACGTTATCTATCCGAGGTATATTTTTTTTTGGAAAACATACTTTCCCTTTATACGTGAACGAGTCTCTTTTTGTGGCATTCGTTTTCGCCACTCCAACCTGGGGGCGGTTGCTAGAACAGTAATAGCAAGTGACGGGGTTCAAACTGCTACGTGTGAGTTAATACGTTTAGCAACTTGTTTATTTATTTTTTGGCGGGAGTTAATTCGTTTCTTGATTTAAGCAATCCGGGCATGCGCGCGGGTTGATTTATCATCTTTAGTTTCACATCAGACCGAAATTTCATCGACCGAGGCACAATTTGTTCCGTGCTATCCGCACGGGGTAGTTGATTTCGTCGCGATTTTGTTTTACATATTGGAACGCGTCATAGACGCAAGGACGTCCGTTTTATCACTTTACCGTTGTTAAATTGTTTTATCTTGTTGCTGTTCGAAGTCTTTTAATTCCTAAAATATTTTCGACAACTGCAAGCTTTTTAATGAATAACGATCTGGAGAAGTCAAACTAGTTTAGTCATTTCGCGGGGAAAACTTTAAACGAAAATCATAAAAAATAATCCAGTTCAGATCATAAAAAGCCCTGCGATTTCTTGTTTTTTCTAATCCCCAACAACAGTCGCTTTTTAAAACGCTGCTATGACTCTTTGTGCGCCGTCTCCTTAATCACAGTCTGAATACAGCACCTATGCTCCGATTTACTTTGCAGCTTTTTCGGCGTTTTCATCATCCGAATAATATTCAGATTTTTTTCGAACTCTTTTTTACGTTTACTTTTAAGCGCCCTCTCAATTTTATTTGTAATTTTGAATTCTTCTTACGATGCTCCGTTTATTCGTTTACCTCCTTACCTATCGTTTGTATTCAGTATATCTTCCCTCATTTCCCCTCGACTACTAGAAATATTAGCTTCTCTTTAAATTACCATGATGTTGACTAAAGCCCTCTGAAAGAAGGAGCGGTCCGACAAACGGAATTAACGAAAGCTTTGTGCTACCGCTAAAATGTGAAATGTTATAAAAAATACTGTTATAACTGTCGTCCATGGCGTAGTTGTGAACGGTTTTTGCCTCTTACCGCTTGAAATTAAGGGGAAAAAAACGTTTCTTCTGTTGTTTAATTAAAAGTATATCCGGTGGCCGAACGAATTTATTCTGCATTTGAAAATTAATTAAAGGAATTAATCAGTTTTAGAAACATTTAAAAATCATAAAATTTGAAACGCATTGTAGTGGTGCATAAAAAAACCGTCTGAGGAAGAATGAAATCGGAAAAGTAAAACAGGTGATTATTTCAATTTTCTTAATAGAATTAACACAGTGCGGAAATTAAGAAATTCTACGAAACGATTATGAAAGTCATGAAGTACATGGTGACACGGATACGTCATTTAATGATACGACTTTCGTTTTCAGAAAAAAAGGTGAACTCAAACGGTTCATTATAAATTGAATAAAATATTTACACTACACGGTGTAAGTGTAAGATAAACTTACCTAACTGCCGGCTGTAAGCAACCGATGTAAAATTTCGTACCATTTTTTCGTAACCATTTTTTTCCGACGGAATAAATTTTAAATTAGACCTGGCCATAAGGCATCAAAAAAACAAAACAAAAAAAAAAACCAACAAAAACAACAAAGAAACAATTCAGAATAAGGCAGAAATATTATTGCAAATTAGTAATTAGTACGACCCGGGTATTTTTATGAAATTTTATAAAAACAATTACACATACGTATGTGTGTTTACGGGAATCGCTAATTTAACAATATACCCAATGACCGCAGGTTTACTCAGATCTATATTTTTGCAAATTAATTAGTGGCTTTAAAAATACGCGCATGGTGTGAAACTTTCGCGTAAGTATTATTTACAAATTATCACCCGCTATAATAGAACAACTAGCTGCCCGTTGTGTAAAACATAAGTGTAAAGATGTAATAATACTTTCATTTATCTTCAGTTAACGATGTAAAAAAAGCGGAATATCGAGTTTTAGTAGAGAAGAATAGAGGGACGATTGCTCAGCACATTCAAACAAAATGTGATCAGGATCATAAGGAAAGTATGTGGGAAGTCAGAACGGCATAATGGAGT
Organism: Icerya purchasi; assembly: GCA_039619475.1. Taxonomy (NCBI): domain Eukaryota; kingdom Metazoa; phylum Arthropoda; class Insecta; order Hemiptera; family Monophlebidae; genus Icerya; species Icerya purchasi. Next base: position 248,811,572 of record CM077116.1, read on the forward strand.
GGATACCGATGAAAATAGGAAAAATGATGCAGGAAGGAGACTATTATTAAAGCGAAAGCGACAAATAGTAAAGAGATTGTAGAGTGTTTAAGAGGGAGAAAGTTAAGGAACCATGAACTAAGAGAAAGAGATGGCTGAATAGAGAAGGTAAAAGGAGGCAGAATTAAAAAATGAAGAAGAATAAGAGTTGAGCCATAATTTGGAATGAGCGACTGAGGAAAGAAGAACAATATTATTATGGGCTGAAAATGTGTCCAAAATCGTGCTTTTGAAAATGGAAGAACGGGCCAAGGAATCCACCATCTGTAGGACGTCTAATTCTTATACAATTATGCGTTGCAGGCTATTCCTTCACTAACTCTACATGTCCTTTTCGTTTAATGAATAACATACCATCGGCTCACGTATACCATTAGAAGAATGCCAGTAACTTGTCCATTCTTCTTATCTGTTAAAAACTTTGACGTTCTAACTGTCTAGGGAAAAAACTAAGGGCCTATATTTCCTAAGAAACAAATTTCAGATGAATGAGTCGTAATGAATTTACTAGTTATGCCACGACTCATGTTCCATAAATAGAAAAAAAAAAAAAAAAAAGGAAATAAAAAAGTATCGAATATTGTGAAGAAGTCCATTGGTGCTGTGCGTCAGTGTACCTCCTCCCCAGCCCAGCTAGGAGGAGATAAATATTTTTAAATGTTTCTTTTTCTTTCTTTTTTTTCTTTCTTGAAAATGTACAGTTCCGTGTCTTTTATTTTTGTTTTCATTACCGAACGGACGAAATCTTCGGATTTTTACGATTAAACAATGCCCTTTATACAAAGTATATATTAACCTAAACGCTGTTTAAATAATTTTCCTTTAAATTTCTCTTTACGCTATTTTACTGCATTGTATTTTCACTGATATTATGATCGCGTTTAATTTTTCGTTTCAAGAACTTCCGAAATAAAAGAAGAAAAAAAAGACTAACTCGTGAAATGTTCGATACAGCTGATAGTTTATTTAGCATTTAAAGTAAGATTTTTTTACATATACGTATTTGCACTGCACAAATACCGAAGGAAAAAATGGGGAAAAATAGGGGAAAAAAGTATACTGCTGAACCGTATTATAGTGGAATGTGAAAAATTGTGTAAATTTTCTTAATGGCGTCAAATCATAATTATAGGTCATTTTTATTTTTACATTAGAAATGCGCGCAATTTATTTCTGAAATTAAGTAAAATTTTAACAGAAATATATTTTTAATATAATTCTTTCGTTTTTATTATTTTGCAATCTACACGAAACATTTTAAACACGTAATTAATGTAACAATACTATACGTGTATATTTACCAAATAACAGTACAACGGGCTTTACTTTATGTTTAGATAACACATCCTTATCAGTGCAATACTGAGTAAATTACATAAATTCTGACGCTAAATTTACAAACACAACTCGCGCGTTTTTAAATATCCATTAAGCAAGAAAAAGATCGTCTAATTTTTCCTATTCGCATTACAGTTGCTTTAAATACCATTAAAAAAAAAAAAAAAAAAAAAAAAAAAAACGGCAAGAAACGGAAAACTGTTCAAAACTCAACTGTGAAGGAAATAGGAAATTCCGAACTTGAAAATCCGGAAATCCTCAACAACCAAATTTACCCCCTAAAATTTTACACGGAATTTACCTTTCTATTATTTAAAAATACGCAAGGGTGAAATCTTTCTCAAGAAATGGGAAAACTTCACCGAAAACCCTGAAGAATCCCTCCTTGCAACCATATTACGGAAATTCTTTCTATTTAAGCTGAACTGAAACCGGAAAAGAAGTTTAAACCGAAAGTTAAAAATCAAGATCAAATAATTGATTCATCCGATATATGATCTCTTAGTTGGTCGAGGAAAAAGATTGCAAAGTATAAATATCCTGAAGCGACGAATAAAAAAGTCCAACCAAGCGAAAAATACGTTAAAACATTTTACCGCTGTAAACCTATAAAAATGAAATAAAAATTGAACTTACAAATTCCTCTCAATCTACCAATATGTACGATTGAAATTACTCAATAGTTTGATGGTGATGCCGAAGCCCTTTCATTCAAATCGCAAAAGAAAGTAAAACATCGTAGAATGAACACAAAATTTACAAAATGAGAAAAAACTCGAAAAAAGCCTGCAAAAATAAAATTTAAGCTCTTTAAAACGCATAAAAATATGAAAATGAACGTTAAGCTTCGGAATTTAAATGCTCTTAAAATGCAGACTTTCGGAACTGCAAATTGCCGGGTAAAAATTAAGCTGAAATAGCGAGAAAATCGTTTATAAAACAATTTCCGCTTATTTAAAAAAAAGGAAATATTGATTACGGTTAATCAGCACGAGGAAGAGTCCTAGTAGCAATTATAAAAAGATTGTATTATTGAAATTAAATGATCTCCAAACGAACGAACAGGCGCCATTACAATAAAGCATTTGATAAAGGTTATAAATTTGGCTCAAAATATCTTCGCTAAACCGATCAGACCACTTTGAACAGGCCTTAAACTGGTTAATCAACTATTCCATTCGTTCACATTAAAGCAAATAATATCCTCTATTGTGATCAATGCAAAAAGAAAAATTATTGAAGCAATTCAATACAATTGAACAACGACAAATATACTCACTTCAGTTCCTTTTCAGGCGGTTTTTCGCGAAATAATCTCGCTTAGAGTTTTCAATTTTGAAAAGATTAAGAGTCAAACAAACGTCCATATCTCATGATTATGTCTTCCAAGGTGTCTTTCCTTCCGTAACATGTCCTTTTTGCCAACAACCTGTTCCTTCTAAGTTAACTTCTGAGGTTTAATACTTCTGTCTTCTCCCAGATCCTCGTGGAAGTAATTCTAATCACCTAAATATTTCCAGGTTCTTGAAAACAGACAAATAGATCATATGTGGCACATGTGCCGCAATCAGTTTGCAGTTACGAACGGGGGCTGTGATAGAATTTAAAAAAAGACGGGCCTTTTCGAGCGTTTATTAATTTGTAAATTAATTAGCTCTTTTCCTATTTCACATTTTTTTACCTCGCTACTTTATTGCTGTAAACGGTTTCTTTTTGGTCATGTTACGTTCCTCTGTTCGTCTGCATTTTCCTTGTACTGCCTTTTCCGTCAATATTGTCCATACCTTTTTTACATGCTCTTCCCTCTCACCTTAAGCGTTGCATTTTCTCTTCTCAGTTACCGAAGCTCTTGATCGTTTCACTCCGTACCGCGCTTTTTATATTTTTTTCCTTACCCCTTATGCTAATCTTTGAATGTCTAATTGTGTTAAATATCAAGTAAATATTGATAAGCTGCTATCATTGGGTAAAAGTCGTGCGTTGAAGCGTGCTCGTAAAATGAAACCAAAAAACAGTTTCCATTAAAGTTTCAGTTTGTGTAAAGCTGCGAATCGTCAGCTATATATTACTACTATGAGATATTTAATGTAGTTACATTTACTGAAGTTTTACAGTGGTTTTTGTGTAACGAGACTTTATTGAGGAATCAGTTGTACCAAATTCTTTTGATGAAATGAAGTTCTTATTGCGTACTTAAGTGTAAGAAGGTAAAGCGAGCAGTCGTATACACTTTAACAAGGTGTCATCGTCAGGCGTTATTGAATTTCTTAATGTCCTGAGCCGAACATAAATAATGCAAATAGTACGGCGGTTAATTCCTTTCTCTGCGCAACACAGTAGCGCCTAGTAGTTAAGGCGGCCTTGGCTACCAAACCAGAATCACGAGTTCGAGACTTGTCTCGTTCCGAATCCAAGTTGCTCCCAGGTGTATCCCTAATTTGAAATTAAATTCGGTACCGGAGAAATCTAGGAAAGTAAAGGCGACTGACCCCCCTACTCTCGATTAGTTTTAGTACAGTGTGAACCTTAACTTTATAATCCCGGACACCCTGTCAAGGGAGACCTACATACTTTACTTACTTATAGTTACTTTTACTTTCCCAGATTTTTCCGGGATTCGGTAGTTTCAGATTGATTATGGCTAAGTATACGACATGACTCTGAAACGAAACGGGGAATCCACGATCCCTGGTTTTATAACCGAGCACCTTGACACCCAAAAGTGTATAACATTTTTTCGGAATCCTTCACTACACACCTAGCAGATAAGTAAAGTTTAAATCTAATTCCGTTGATTTTTAAACATTTCTTGTGTCAATTTTCCGTAATTGTACGATATTTTCTTAATCCAATCAATCGGAAAGATAAATTAGTCAGATTGAAATTTTATTAAAACTAAACTATTAATTACAAGACCACTTGCGGTAAATACTGATGAAAAGCCAAAACGGAAGAAAAAATTGTTACTGTAAATAAATCTCGGTACATATTGCGGTAAATAACAGATCAAATCTTCGAATTAAAATCAAAATAAATTTTACGTACTCCTCACTAAGTTTAAAAATCTGGAGATGAAGTGAGAGCTGGTTAGTGTGATCGGAAGTTTAGAGGAAGTTTCGTAAAAAAAGAAAAACAATATCTTAACACAGAGAACATTATTTATATGCTTACGTAGCTTTAAACAATTAGCGAACTTATTTTATTTAATTTAATTTAATTATAGTTCTATATGGGGTCTTGAAAAAATATGATAACGTTATCAGAAAATTTGTATTACTACAATTTTTCTTCACACAAAAATACCGACATCATGTTTCGGAAATTCATTGTGTGTTGAATATAGAGGACATTATATTCAACATACCATAGTAGCCAACTTCACTGAAGACATAGATGGATTTATTCACATGCTCTCAGATAATTACTCCTTACTTCAAAACCGATCAGTGAAGACACGTTTCACTAAGCTAATCAACAAACTTGCTAGACAGTCGGATTCAGATCAAACAGCAGACTAAACGTATTCGAAAGCTAATAGTGGTCATGGTTCGTAACATTATCCTGCAGTGGAACTGTCGAGGATTCTACCCTCAACTTGCTGAATTAAAGCTGCTTATTGCAAATCACTCCCCTACTGTGGTATGTCTACAGGAAACTCATTTGAAGCCCACAGATAACCCAGCCCTACAAAACTACTCCCTTTTCAATTTCAGCAATGATCAAGGGTCTAGAGCAAATGGAGGGGTTACCATTATGGTCCACTCCTCTGTCCCAGCAACACAGTTGAATTTTAGTACCCCCTTACAAATGATTGCAGTGGTCATCCATCTTCCTCAGATATCTGCCACCCCGATAACTCTATGTAACTGCTATGTGCCTCCGAATTATATAATTACTGCAGATATGTTTCAGTCAGTACTATCACAGGTCAGCCCGCCACTAATATTACTCGGTGATTTTAATGCCCACTCACCTCTGTGGGGAGCAACACTGGAAAACAGACATGGCTCTGTCATCAATAAACTGGTCCTAGATAACGATATGATACTGCTTCCCTCCCCAGGTTACACCCATTTCAATCTGTCCCATAATACATTCTCAACAATCGACCTACAACTTGTTTCCACTTCCATCTTCCCTCACCTGAGCACTTTTGTGCTACAAGACTTATGCTCTAGCGACCATTTTCCTATACTCATATGCCCGTCCAAAGCCCTCCCTACCCAAACCCCCCCACCTAAGCCTCAATTTCTATTCCACAAGGCGGATTGGGATATGTTTTCAGTTAAAGTAAACGTTCCCAGCGAGCCATCCGAATCTTTATCAGAGAACATCAACTCCTTTATCGACGCTATTACGAATGCTGCTCTAGCATCCATTCCTAGGTCTGTCCCAACAAACAGATCCCGACGGGTCCCATGGTGGTGCCCCGAAATAGGAACAGCCATACGCCAACGTAAACATGCCCTTAGGAAGTTTAAATGAACAGGCTTATATCCTGATTTGATCGAATTTAAAAAACGCCGCGCAGCTGCGAGGAGCCTCATTAGGCGCAAAAAACAGGAATCTTGGCAGCAATTTATGCATTCAATCTCCATAAATACTTCTAGTCACAATATTTGGCACAAAATGAAGGCACTGAACGGTATTAATCGTGCGACCCCTTCCTTTTCGATAAACCAGAATGGTTCCATGTTATCTGACCCGTTGGAAGTCGCAAATGCTTTTGCGAATCATTTTGCAATGGAGTCATCCTCATCGTCATATTCGTCTGCTTTCTCTTTAAAGAAATATTCCACGGAACAACAACCAATAACTATCATCTCTGACTCCTCACTTTCCTACAATTGCCATTTCACCATTTCTGAACTAGACTATCAACTCCAGTACCATACTGCAAATAGCGCGCCTGGGCCCTATTCCATCCATCCTTATATGTTAAAACACTTACCTCCGTCAGCGAAAAACTTCCTCTTACATATCTATAACCAAATATGGTTCTCCGGATCGATCCCTGAGCCATGGAAATTAGCAGTTGTTATTCCTATTCTGAAGCAAAATAAAGATCCTCTTTTTCCACAAAACTACAGGCCTATATCCCTCATAAGTGTCCTCGCAAAAACGCTGGAAAAAATGGTTAACCGGCGTCTCCTTTTCTTCCTTGAACAGAATAATCTCCTATCCTCGTCACAAGCCGGAGGGCGTAAGACGCGTACTACAGTTAATCATCTGCTGAGCCTACAAAGGCAAATATTAACAGCATTTCACAGACGCCAACATGTATACTCCGTCTTTTTCGATATAGAAAAGGCGTTCGACAGAGTATGGCGATACGGCCTCTTATCCAAGCTGACAACAGCTGGTATAAGTGGAAACATGGCCAAGTATCTGAATAATTTTTTAACAAACAGAACGTTCCATGTTAAGATTGGTTCGTCAACATCGAGCACCATTCAAACTGAGAATGGCTTACCACAAGGATCTGCCCTTAGTGCAACCTTGTTTATTTTTATATCAATGATATAAATGATTGTATTGCTCCGCCTGTAAACGCCCGCCTCTACTTTGACGACTTAAACATTTCCCTGTCTTCCAGTTTTCCAGCAAATGCTCAAAAAATCCTACAAAAAACTATTTCAAAACTACAATCCTGGTGTAACAATAATGGTCTTATGTTTTCTCCATCTAAGTCTATCTGTGTTGATTTCTATAGGGGACGTCAAAACTCTTCCAGCATTCGCCTCAATCTAGAAAATTCCTCACTTCATTTCCACCCTACTGCTACTTTCCTTGGACTACTGTTCAATCAAAAGCTAACTTGGCGATCCCACATATCAAATCTTAAAGTTAAATGTCATAAATTCCTATCTATTCTTAAATATGTATCAAACACAAAGTATAATGTACCTCCGAAAACTCTCCTCTCCATATACAAATCCTTAGTCATTTCCAGAATAAACTACGGGTCCCAGGCGTATGCGTCAGCCAGTCCCTCTTTACTTAAATCCCTTGATTCAATACACCACACGGCGCTCCGCACGATACTTGGCGCACATAGAACTTCCCCGTCTGTAAGTTTGTGTGCCTTGTTATGCACTCCCCCACTAAAGTATTTCCGAACCTATTATTACCACTGTGAGACCCTCGCTCTTTTCTCTAGTAAACGCGCCTGTCCTATTGACACAAATGACCTCCCCAACACCCCAGAGTTCCCTAATGACCCTCTCCCAGAAATCCTGGCTCTCCTATCACAGCACAACGTGAGCGTAATCCCTTTCCCTAACCTAGCTCCTAACATCATGATTCCGCCGTGGGCCCCTTTAAACATTGATGTTAACTTTTCCCTGACGAAGTATAATAAACCCCTGCACCCGAATATCGTTCAGCTGACAACAGCAACAATGCAAAAATACCCCGACCACCTCTTTTTCTACACGGATGCTGCCAAGGCTACCCCAGAGCTACTTCTTCCCCAACCGCCTGTTCCTTTGAAGTCTGCGACGTGATTCGAAGCATTCGACTGAATGACAATTGCTCGGTACTGGATGCTGAAATATACGCAGTATTTTTCTGTTTGGAATATTTTCTTTTTACAGAGCCTACATCACAGAAAGCCCTGCTGGTATCTGATTCATCCGCGGCCTTATTGACAATTTCTAATCCCCTCACCAAACATCCTGTAGCAATTCGAACCCAGCAGGTATTATACGAACTTATTAAGAGACAGTGCTCCGTATCCTTTCTGTGGGCGCCCAGCCATGCAGGGATTCCTGGAAATGAACGCGTCGATACATCCGCCCGAGCAGAAATATATTGCCCCTCGCCTAGTAACAGCCCACCTCCACCTTATCTCTCGAACATAATCTTGAATAATCTCACGTCCTTATGGAAAACCCATTGGTCCTCGTGTCAGACTTTCTCGAGGTTAATTAAACCCTCAACGGAACCATGGTGGCCAGAAAATAGCATCTCCCGCAGAGATTTCTGTGCACTTAGCCGCTTGCGCATAGGCCATACGGCCATGTCGCATAATTTTATTTTGCAAAGAACCCCCTCTCCTACGAATTGTCCTTTCTGTGGCCAAGATGTTGCTCCCTCAACTCCTCATATACTATGCGACTGTCCAGCATTATCACCTCACCGGCCCCTTTCAATTAATAACAAAACAGTCACCAACATTCTTGAGAATTCCCCCGATGCAATTTTATCCATAACACAATTTATCAGAACTAGCGGAATAATCAGATATTTATAAAAAGAAACTGCGCATCTTCGTACTGTAATAGCCACAGCAGTTAAACACGGTACAGGATGTTGCTTTCACAAAAAAAAAAAAACATACCATGAATTTCCGGAACATGATGTCGCTGTTTTTGTGTAAAGAAAAATTGTAGTAATATAAATTTTCTGATAACGTTATCATATTTTCAAGTCACACCACATTCAGAAAATGAGCACCCTAATATCCAATATGTCTGTTTGTCTATTTTGCAAAGATCTACACCTGTTTTTTGTTCACCATTAGATAAAATTAAGTTGTTTTTTTTTTCTTTTTTTTTTCTGCCTGGCATTAAACAGCATTTGACCATTAACTTAACCCTGTATCCAGACAGGTTGAAGTTCGCACAACTTATAAAGGTCTTGCCCAAGGTGCCGTTCTGAGTCCGCTTCTCTTTAATTTGTATATATTACCTCTCTATTTAATATTCAAATACCAAATTTCTCACGAATTTTGTCATACGCGGACGACTTCTTAATATATTCTAAACATAACTACCTTATTAAATGTCTTCAGGCAAGTCAAACATCTATGGATATTTGTTTTAATTCCTTTGAGAAGATTCATTTTGAAATATCCCTTGCCAAATCCTCGGTATCCGTATTTTCACTTAGACCATTTGACTACGAACAAATACGTGTTCTAATTCAAAACCAACTCATTAAATTCACTAGGCATGTTAGGTATTTAGGATTGTTTTTAGATCCTAAACTAACATGGACTTTTCACATTCAAAAACTAGTTGAACTTGTAATTAAATCGTATAGCCCCTTAAAGGCTATAAGCAATTCATGGTGGGGAAGTGATCCGGTCATATTAAGCCAGCTATACAAAAGCTTTATTAGATCGAAATTGGATTATGGAGCGATTTTCTATGGATCAGCCTCGAAGTTCCAGCTCAGAAAGTTAGATTCATTACAGAATCTTGGCTTAAGATTAATCACGGGAAACGTCAGGTCGTCCCCTACCATCGGTCTACAAATGGAGACCAAAATTGCTCCTCTGAACATTAGAAGAAATTATTTAACAGATAAATTTGTACTTAAGTATTGTAATTACAAATATCCGCAGTTTATAAGTAAGATAATGCAGGTAAGTAGTGATTGGACATTTGTTCCCCAGAAAATGCCACTCTTGCTCAAAAGAACTAGGATGTATTATAGTTATAGTCCAGCTCTTGTGCTATCTTCTCCTTCTAACTATTTCAATTTAAGTTATCAACTTAATCTTATCAAATTAGACATTAATATTAACACCTTTAAAAGCCAGAATTTGCATCTGCTGCCTGGTAACATGGTGAACTCCGTTTTTCTAGGTATCGCGAAAGAATTATACCCCGGTTATCGGTTGATCTCTACCGATGGTGCCAAATTCCGTGGATTTAATGAAGGCGTAGGGGCCGGGTTTATTATAGAAGGTATCACTGAGCAGAAATTTAAATTACCTCCAGAAGCTTCGATTTTCACGGCCGAGCTTCTTGCAATTGAAAAAGCGTTAGAGTTTGTGAAAAACGTGTTGCAGTCCAAGGGGGAGTTTGTAGTATTTTCGGACAGCCTTAGCTCTCTCTTGTCGCTTCAGAGAAGTAACTTTGAATGTAATTGCCATCCAATTATTTATGAAATTAAGGAAAAGTATTTTAATATTTCCGAACTTGGAGGAGTCATTAAATTCTGTTGGGTTCCGGGTCACTGTGGGGTACCACTTGGTGACCGTGTTGATTTAATCGCAAAAGAAGGTGTTAGATCAGGTATTAAGTTTCCATTTATCCCATCCTTCGATCTTCTAGATAAAGCCAAAAGAAATAATCATGCGGATTGGATAAGTCTTATTTGTAGAGAGCAAGGACCTGGTAAATATTTTCATATGGTCCAACCATCTTTGCCGTCCACACCTTGGTTTTACCGCATTAGTGTCCCAGTTAGTTTGACCCGTAGGTTTGTGACCGTTGTGTGTAGGCTCCGCTCCGGCCATTGCCGATTGGGTTTAAATTTTTCAAACACCGGGCACTGCACCGGTTGTAATATCTATTGTCGACAAAATTTTAGAGAAGACATTAACCACTTGTTATTTAATTGCGCCCAGTTCGATGACGCGAGACTTGCGTTTTCTAAGGACCTCATGTCCTGTGGTGTTTATTCTCCATTGTGTGTTTTTCATCTTCTCTGTTCCAGTGATAAAATTTTATTTGTCCTTTTTAGGTTTATTGAAAGAAACAGGATTGTTGTTTGATTTTTTTTCTTTTTTCTCCATTATTTTACTTTTTTTCTTTCTTACATTGTAGTCTTTGTCCAGTGTGGCTGTGACTACCTCCTTTTTCTCATAATGCATTGTGAGCATTGCCAGGCAACTGTGGTCATAATGTGAGATAGAAATATTTATCTATTTTTTCTTTTGCTCCTTTTTCCAGAATGAAAAAATCTTGTTTGTTTCTGTTTTGTTTCATTGAGCATTGTGGGCACTGCCAGCAGTTGCGGCCATAATGTAGAATGAATGAAATTTCTCTTCCTGAATTTTCTATTATTAGTATTTTTTAATATCTAGTCGTGTCGTAGTTTGCTGGCCAAATGAACTGTTCTGTTCGGGCCAAAAAAAAAAAAAAAAAAAAAAAAAAAACTCTAATTCTTAAAAGAATCTTTCAGCTTATAGCTTGAATCAATTTCTACTTTTACCATCGTTGGGAATGGAACCAATGACCATTGTGTTAGTAATCAAGTGTTCGCGTCACTAAGCTAATTAACTGGCTGACGAGAAAACTAACCAGATGGCGCCATAAAATATGAAATAAAAATTTTTAAAAAAAGCAGAAAAATCTAGGCATAAACGAATTGACATAGGGGGTTTCTAATGAAGTGTTTTAGTTCAGTGCATTCACTTACTGATAATACACACATTTATGTTTGGATTAATAATAATGATAACACTGTTAATAATTCTTCGCGTATATATTTAATAATATACCTACTTGTTTCTAATTATTTAATTTTTATCGGTACTATTAAAAAAAAAAAAAAAAACAAATCTACGAAATGAATAATTGGCGTTATTTATCAAAAAGAAGAACTACTTGAATAATTAATAAACATAAATTATAATGAATTGGCAGTAATTCTAATTACAGCTGGGTGATCCAATTCTCAAACTGATAATAAATTAGATATCGCTTCAATTCATTTCGAATGAATAAAAGCAATAATGAAATTAAATTAATCGATGTTCACGTCGAAACGAATTTCATATGACCTCATGGAATGGAAAACGTACAATTAATAACGTTGTTTACCGCACGATTCTAATTGGTCACTCTTTGAGTTTTAAAAGAGCGTAAGCATGTAATGCGATAAAAAATTCATTAATAAATAGCTCGCGTCCGAATCCTCAAAAAGTTCCTTTTTAAATATTATTTACCTCTTCGAGAGTACATTTATTTCGGTTGAAATTAATAAAGTACAAATAAATACATCGCGAAGTTTCCACATATTTAAAATAAATAATTAAAAAATCTAAAAAACTAATTTCAAGTATAAATTTGCATCTTCAATAAAAAAGCGCAAGTGCTAATATAAAGTTACGGAAAATGTACACAAAATGAGGGTGACAAAAATCGATCTATTAACCAGTTAAAATGGAAAATAAATTTTAATAAGTATGAATAATAATAAGATACCAAAGTTGAAATTATAAGATTATCTTTGTGTTTGGTTGTCGTAGAAAACTTCACTGAAATATTTCGAATTAATATATATATATCAGTTTCCGCATTGTTATTAATATAATTACTACGCCTGTCCGACATTAAATGTATCGCAAATTTAGATTTTTCTCTTCAATAAGCTGTCGCATATTGTTTGTAATATTATTAAAACCGCGGTTGCGTGTTATTGTTATTTTTTTTTTTAAAAATAAAACATTGTAATATTATAATATCACGGACACAGAAGATGAAGAACGATATGGTACTGAAGAAAGCCAATACGGAAAGGAAAATCTTGAACATAATTAAGAAGAGGAAATCAAGCTATTTTGGACATATTGTTAGAGGAAGGGCGTATGAACTATTAAGAACAATTATCCAAGGAAAAATTGATGGAAGAAGAGGTAGAGGACGGAGAAAGATATCATGGACGAGAAATATACGTCAATGGACGGGAAGACGCACGATAGCTGAACTCGTGGAAGCAGCGAGAAAACGGTGGATTTAAGTCAAAATGATCGCTTACGCGCAGTAAATGCGTATAGCACTGCGATGATGATGAATATTATAATATTTTATAAATTGAAGAAGCAATCGTGTATATTTTAAATTTTTTTTTTTTTTTTTATTCATCACATATTCAGTTTTACGAGTGTTTATTTCTATTTTCTATGTTAAAAGAAAGGGGAAAAAAAATCAAAACCCTCCCTCCATTTCTCCGTATAACAGATGTTTAAAATGGACGTAGTTGAGTTTTGTTAACACCTGCGTAAGTTTTAAAATCGTTTATCCAAATTCATTTTTTTTTTTTTTATAACCTCTGGAAGGACAAATGAATCGTGTATAAAGGAGCAGGGAATAGGTATTGTGTAAGAACAAATTTAACCACTAGTGTGAAATAAAAAAAATAGAAAGTGTAATAAAAACCTTAAAATAAATAATGTGTGTGAAAACTCCCTGCAAAGTGTACTAAAAGTATGAACAATAACAGGGAAGAAAAACATAGTGTCCCTGATACTGTAAGTAGTTAAGATTGTAAACGTATAATAAGTTGGAATAATGAGGCTGCAGTTTAGGGGAAAAAAAAGTTACTTCATAAAAAAAGGGGAAAAAAATGAATAAATAAAATAAAAATAGGATTAATGAAATGTACAGATAGGTATGTATAGCGAAGTAAACTAATAAATACAACAGACGTCACAGATAACAATATGAAATAAATTGTGAGTGTACGGTGTAGTAAATGATATGCGGATCCTTATAGTTAATAATAAAGTTGTGGGCGAATTACTCTGGCAGCACAGAATTGAGATCAAGTTTTCCATAATTTGGATTCACAATTGATTTCAATAATATGCCGAATAAATAATTAATTATTAGCTAATCGAAAATTTCAACTTCATTGCTGCTTCAGGAAATAAAAGAAAGCTCTCAATATTATCAGGTGTTAGCGTAAGCTCGGAAGAAGAGGAAATGCGATGCAAACTACGTAAAGTACTGAAAGTCGGACAGTCATATACAAGGTGCTTAATATTGTCGGGAATGGTACTACAAAGAGTACACTTTGGTCCACTAGTAAGATGAAATCTATACAGATATTCACCAAACTTGCCGTGCCCAGAGAGCACCTGTTCACTATAAAAATTAATCTTGGCATCTTTGATAACTGTCCCATCTAGATTGCCATTTAGAGATTACGGCATCCCCTTAATAATAGATTTAAAGTTTCTTATCGGTAGGACATCCCCAAATTTATTAAACAGGACAGAACTTAAATATACTGTATTCCTGACAAGTTTCTGGTAGTCTTAGTAATTCTATATTGAGAAATGATGCTAGATTTAATTATAAATAAATCAAGGGGGGGGAGGGAATATTACAAATAACATTTGCGGCTGATGTTGGAGTTGTTCTATATAGAAATCCAATATTTAGGAGTGATTTCAAAATAGATGGAGAGACGTAGACACGCGAGTAATACGCATCATCATCTTCTCCTCAATCTAAGGGGGTAACATGGCCACGTGTTAGATCTTCTCGTGCTCTGGCTAACTCTTTAACTCCCGTGTATGACCTCCTTCCTTTTATTTCATCCATGAATCTCCTTCGAGCTCTTTAAGTCTTCCCTATTGTTTTTCCTTCTAATAACTTGGTTACCCACATTGAGTGGCGTATCACGTGTCCTATGGTCGAATTTATTCTTCTTTCTATTTTATTTAGTATTTCTCGTTTTTCCTTAACTCTCGATAACACAATGTGATTCGAAATTTTATCCGTCCATTTTATCTTTAACATGCGTCGCCAGCACCACATTTCAAATGCTTCCAATTTGCACTTGTCTTTCTTTAGCAGCGTCCACGTTTCGCATCCATAAAGGGCAGCGCTTCAAATAAAGCTTTTTATGAAATGTTTTCTGATATCTAACTCTATATTTCTAGAAGAGAGAGAAGGCTTAGCTTTTTACTAAATGCATTCTTTGCTTGGGCTATTCTCCTTCTTATTTCCCGCTCCGATCTTCCATCCTTTGTTATCAGGCTGCCCAAATATTCAAATTCTTTTACTTGTTGTACCGGTTTCCCATTTATTATTATGTTCAGCTTATCATCTACTTTTTTGTCACATCTTAGTACTTTAGTTTTCGTCTCATTGATTCTCATATTACATTTGATATTTAACAATCTGTTTAGTTCGTTCAGCGACTTTTGCAATTTTGCTTCGCTGTCCGCCACCAGCACTATGTCATCAGCATATCTAATCGTCTTATATCTTATTCCATTTACTTTTATTCCTAAGAAGCACTTCATTACCTTTTCCACATAAATGTTAAACAGGAAAGGTGAAAGGCAGCAGCTTTGTCTGACTCCTTTCTTTATTTTCGCGCTGATTTTTCCATTTATCCTTATTTGTTGATTTTTATACAATTCGAGTATGTCATCTTCGGTCTCTGAAATCTATATTTGCTTCTTTTAGGCATCGGAACATAATGTCCCATTTGACATTATCAAATGCCTTCTCTATGTCGATGAAGGCTAAATACAAGGTTCTATTCTTCTCCATCATTATTTCTATTAATATCCTTAGAGCCAAAATAGCTTCGGTTGTTCCCATTAGTTTTCTTCGCCTGTTTCAGTTTTAATCTACTGGTCATTATAACTGGTATATGGTCCGAGTCGATATCTGCTCCCGGGTAACTTTTACACACCTTGACCTGGTTCTTATATCTTTGACGAACTAAAATATAGTCCACTTGGAATCTTGCTCTGTCTCCCGGGGATCTCCACGTGTATCTTCTTCTTTTTGGTTGTTCAAAGATTGCGTTTATGATGACCAAATCTTGACTACTGCAGAATTCAATTAGTCTTTCTCCTCGGCCATTTCTTTTACCTAGACCGAATCTTCCTGTGATATTGTCCGCTTGTTCTTTCCCCCCTACGGCGTTCCAGTCTCCTAATAAAATTAAGTTATCCCTATTTTTTACTTGTAACAAAAACTTCCTCTATTTGTTCGTATAGTTCTTCTATTTCATCGTCATCACTGTTGGATGTAGGCGTGTAAACTTAGATGAGTACCAAGTCTGTCGGTTCATTTTTTATCCGTATCATGATTATTCTATCATTGAATGCCCAGATACTTTCCACTTTGTCTCCCGATTCTTTGGATATGAGGAAGCCAATTCCTGCTACTCCTTTTTCCGCGCCGCTGAGTATGAACCTGTGGTCTCCGCTCCAAATGTCTCCGCTTTCTTTCCATCTGACTTCACTTATGTCCAAGATATCACATTTCATTCTATTCATTTCCATTTTCAGGTTTTCTAATTTTCCGCATTGTTTTAATGATCTGACATTCCAGGTCCCTATTTTATACGTTTTGTTCTTCGGACTTCTTCTTTTCTTGCCTCCTTCTATTGCATATGCGTCCCCTCCTGCAGATTTCCGCACCTTAGAGGGCACGGGGGGACTCAAGTTAATCTGCATTGCTGCAGTTAACCGTCTACTGCCTAATGCTTCCTTTAGGGAGCATTCCGTGGATGCAGCACTTCTGTCCAATTATTCACGTGCCATGTCTAACTAGGGAATTTAATTTAGTGGTTTCCCGTTTCCTTCTGCATGATTTTCTGTTAGGGTTTACTCCCTTAGCCGAAAGGACCCGGTTATAAAGCGTCGGATACCTGCCTACTTGCTCTAGATCGGTATTCACCAACCCGATAGCGGCACATTGTCTCGAGCAAGCTGCTAATAGTCTGCTAGTTGTAAATGCAGTAGAGCGCTTAACGGAATTTAATGGGAGGATCACCTTCGACAAGTGACCTCCCTCCGTTTTTCTATCAGCGATGTATTGTGAGTTCCAATTTAGCTTTCCTAATCAGCGCTAAGCCCGCCGAACAGAAAATTACCACCCTGCACGACGTGGACGTACGGAGCTCACGTCGTTGTTGTTTCGTTTCTCCACCGGTGGGACTAGCACTATATGATGGTCGAGTGACTACTTACTTGAGAGGGCGATTCTAGTTACAACAACCTGTGCCTCGCAGAGCAGTAATACGCATAAAGGGATTGAATAAGTCCTTTATATAGTAAGACCCTTTCTCTACATCTCAGACCATTAACATTTGGCTGAAGCTGTTTAAATTTAGCATAGAGTGAATCACATCTCCTGTGCAAATAAAGTATATGAGGGGAAAAGGTTAGCCTATCATCTGTAAGTAAACCAAGATATCTCAGAACTCGTGTGTGTGCAACAGGTTGATTAGTCACAAGTTTAAGATTGTTTATAATATCAACAATTTTCCGATCTCCAAACACAATATACTGTAACCTTTGGGAACCGAAAATGTAAGACCTAAAGAAGTTATGGTATTTTCTAGTTGTTTGCAAATTAATTCTATTTGCGAGAAATCAGTTTATCTTATTGACGCTGAACTGAATACATAGGTCATCTACATAGGAAATGATGTTGCATGAATTATTAAATAGCGCACAGAATTCCTCCATATCGTGGTGTATCTTGAAATATAAAATGTTCCAAAGAGTAGCTCCCAAGACAGAACCTTGGGGAACGCCACATCTAGGCTGAATATGGTCGGTTACAACATTAATTGATAAGGTGGCCTGCCTATCATTAAAGTAACCAGTGATTATATTTATAAGGAATAGGCTAAATTCCCTTTCCCTTAAAATGTGGATGATAGAGGACCAAAAGCAGTTATCAAATACACCTTTGATATCATATGATATGACAACCGTCGATGAGTCAAATGCAGTTTCTTTCTAATCTTAGAAACTAGTAAATACACCGCATTTTCTGCCGACACCTGACGTCTAAAACCGAACTAGCAATCATGAAAAATATTATTTCTCTGTAACTTCTTTTAATATAAATTCATTAATAATTTTTCCATAAACTTTACCAATATATAATTTAATAGAGAAATAGAAATTTCGGAATTATCTTTACCAGATTTAGTAAGAGGTATAATATACTCGTATTTGCAACTTTCCAACAAGTTGCTGTGAAGACGAAAGACGTACGATCGATTTCGATTTATGGTACGGTGTGCACACACACTACGGTGCTATAATGGATACTTCTCCCCCATAAAAATTTTTTCCAAATTAATTATATTACGATGTCTAATGATTCATTATTTTGAACTAGTTCCTTAAGGTAGAGTCAAAATTATACCGTAAAATGAATTTATAAATTCTGCGTCGTATTAAATTTACACAAAGCCTAATTACCGTCGACATAAAACCGGATCCCGCATAAAATTTGGCGAACTTACAGAATCGTCGATTTTTGAAGTGAAACTTCTTTACGAACGTCTTATATATAAAGAAAAATATGCGGGGAGTTTACACGAAAAACGAGTGAGCGTACATTATGAATAAATAAAGTATTAATATGTCTAAAAATTCGTAATAGACACGTAGCCAGTGATATATTGAATTAAAATTTATGTTGCATATTATTGCATTTTATACCACTTTAATATATATATATATATCAAAAAAAATAAAATAAATTTATTAGAACTTGAAATAGAATCAGAAAGAAAAAGGCACCGAGCATATATATATAGAAAGAAAAAAAAATGAAAACGAAAAGGAAGATTCTCAAAGTGGATATAAAGAATCAGAAAAAGAAAGGCATCGAGCATATAAAGAAAGAATGTCAATGGTCTTAAAGGAACTGTAATTAAAGCAAGCCGCATTTTAATCTTAACAGAAACGTGGATGAATAATGACGATAATATCGACATACCAAATTTTGATTGAATCGTGAAATTTAAACGCCAGAACATTCGAGCAGGAGTGGTTGCAGTTTATCGTAATAGGAACGATAATGAAATATGTCAATGCGCACAATGTTACGGAATTAGATTTTGGTCAAACAGATGTTGGGGATTTATGTACTGTTCAATGTAAGACGGAAGATGGAAAAGAAATAATTATTAATTATTATCGCCATTTATATTTCTCCAAATCAAAGGGTGGTCCATGATATAATTAAGTTTATACATAGAAGATTTCTCCCGTTTACTCCCGATGGTTCAAGGTTATTAAAAGAAAATTTACATACATTTCCAGTGATATTAGCTGGAGACTTCAACGTAAATTTTGCACTTCAAACCGAATTTCAATTATTAATAATAATCCAAAAGTACGGAACTACCATTCATGCAGTATTTTCTAGATACATACATTGATAAAATTACGTCAAAAACTTATGATTCATATTTTAGTTATAGTTACCATAAGCCTATATTGTATCTTTTATAGAATCCAGCAATTAATGACGAAAATTAATAAAACTAATGCACATTGACTGTTTATTTGTCTTTTTTTTTTTTCTTTTAAGTGAAACTTTATAGATATATGTTTATAAGAACCACAGATCTCCTCATTTGGTTCTTGCTCTTGGTAGATTTGATACTAATACTATAACTTTAAATCGAAGTTGGGGAAAACGCCGCTGAAGATTCACTTCCGCCCTGTGCCCCGATGCACACTCGTTTTATTTATTTATTTATAAAATATTATTAATAAGCGTAGATGTTAAACGAGCGTTGTTGTAATAAATAAATGTTAGTCTCTAGCGAGGTTACAGGTGAAGTATATTAGATTAATTTGATGTATTATTATATAACTCTCTACATTGGTTAGAATTTCATCCTTCAAGCGAAATGTTGAATTTTACGGTTTTAAAAGAATGTTATATAGTTTACGAGGGAAAAAATTCCTAGCATTGCGGTGATTTTACGTCGGTAAATAAAAAGGACTTTTCGTTTTTTATCCGCCTTTATAACATTTTAAATGCAAAAATTACGTCGAACGTTATTTGAAATAGAGATATTGACGAATAACAACTTAAACCGGAAATAATAACGAAGCAATAAAAAAGCCGAGTGCGATCTGATTCCATCGCAAATTCCCTCGTAAATTTAATACGATCCAACGGATCCTTTTTAGTTATTAACAGTACGATATTTCACGCGGTACACTCGATGAAGATACAGTCGTCCCAACTAGTTTCAAATTAATCCCTGGTCGCGCATGCGCACTAAAACTGTTATCCTCGAACAGAGCTATAGCGCGCACCAATATAAATGAGCAAAAATCAAATATTTGTGCCCCTATGTGGTCGCCGAAAATTATTCATGTGGCTTGTTTTAAAGAAAATCGAAATGTTTGACGCAATGTTAACGCACCAACAACGTATGTAGTGTACATGTAAAATTACCAAGGTTCTTCGCCGACTTGCGTATGTTTATTCGATGGTAAATTTAATGCGCACGTGTTTAAATATTAATAGTGTATTATAAAAATGATGTAGTAATTTAACAGTGTGTCAATTACGATCCGGATGCGATTAGAAACTGTAAAATGTTTTACTTAACCGCCATATTTATAGCTAACTTCTGAGCGCAAAAAAAATATAATGCACACCTCTTCACCGTCTTATCTACATATATATATATGCACACATCGATTTCAGTACTTACATAAGAGGAGGCAATTTTTCTGTTTTTATCTTTTATTTTTCATTTCGTAGTATCAAACACCACTTTGATATCTCAGATAGACGCCTATAAAACACTCCGCACATTTTCATCTAATTGTTGGCAATGTAATGATTAACTGTCGTGTTTGTAACATTCTCGGCATCATCATTCAAGGTTACATTAAGCATTTTCTACTCTTACACAACGCGGAATCTTTTAAGCTAATAATTTCGATTTTAAATAGACTGTATACTGCGTATTTAAGAGATGGAGAATAGGAACGCTAAGAGGTTAGAGGGCAAGAAGCAGCAAGAGAAAAGTACATTTTTCATACACTAAAGTAGAGAACGTATTGCGTGATATGGCGTATATTTGTTTTATCCGCTTAATGAGACGTGTACTTTGTTATAGGTCAAAATCATAATACAAATATTTGAACTAGCCGAAAGATATTTGGAAAAACATTTTCGAACACGGCTTACACATATATAGAAATATTAAGAAAATTTATATAATAAGAGTTAAATGACCATTTTGATATATATACATATATCAATTGGTATATATAATATATATATATATATATGTAATATCAATATATATGTTATATCAATATATATGTAATATCAATATATATGTTATATCAATATATATATTATATCAATATATATGTAATATCAATATATATGTAATGTCAATATATATCAATTTTTGCCAGTGCTTCTCTAAGACGGAAAAATGTTCAGATGGAATTAAATCGACATGCAAATCGTACGCACTCAAAACCGAATTAAGAAAATGTTTTTTTTTTTTTTTTTTTTTTTTTTTAATTTCAAAAAATAAATCTGAAATAAAATTGGTAATTAAATTTTGATAAAGGAAATAATTTATGCGAATAACAAAAAAAAAGAGGAATAATACAACATTAGTTCGGAAAATAAATAAATAATTAAAAAGGATTATTAAGTAACTTTAATGAACTATGAGATGAATCACCTTTGTCTTATAATAAAAAATAAAAAAATTGAAGTACATTATTTAGAAGAGAATTAAAATTACATTAAGAAATCCATTTAAAAGTGAAAACGTCTTCTCGCATTATTAAACTTTTCTAAATTGCCGATCTGATAATCGCTGGTTCGCTGCACTATCGCTTCTGTACCGCTTTCGGTTGTCACGATCGACTTGCTAACGGTATATTTCGCCAAGCGTAGTACGCGTCCGGGGAAGCAAGTTATCAAATTGGAATCCGTTACTACTGAACACTGATGGGGGCGACTGGCGCTTTGCACATTTAGTATTTTGCTGCTTCGCATCGTCTTCTCAGATTTCTACCGGCCAGCTAAAAACTATTTCTTAACCGAGCTAATCTCTCTACTCCCAGAAAGGTAGTAGAAGATTTCTTTTTTGCTTTGATACTTCGCCGCATGACTAGAAGTACTTGAGGATTCGTCACTGACATACATACATGTGACTCGATCCGACCAATCGTCCGAAAAATCGATTTTTACTTTTTTGACGATTCTGATAGAAAAAAGTACGCTCTTTTCAATGAAACAAATCCTCTAGGTTTCTAGGTTTAATATTTACTTTTCGAATTAATTTAAAAAAAAAACATGAAAACTTAAAAAAAATAAATAAAACAATGGAAGAATATAAAATGTTAATTTTTTACAATAAATACCATACTTCTTCTTACAGATACATGTCGAATTCAGTTGTTATACTGTCTGTGTCACTGGATACGTTCATTTTTCCGATCATCTAAATATTCACCGAAATATTTTTTGCTCACTTTTTCAAACTCTTCATCGAAACAGATTATTTTTCATTTTAAGAATCACTACTACGAATCGTAATAATAGAATTAAAGCAGCTGCATCATCACGTTAGTTAATTAATATTTACGATATGAAAATAGACATTCAAAACATCGCGCCAATGCAAAATGAATGGAGAACACAAAGTAGAAACGATGGCGGCTTCTTTTAACGCGGATTAAAAAATTAGCTATTTAGAGAAATATTCGCTCGTTTAAACTATAACAATATTCTCATGTCAAAACAAAACTGCATAGTGAAGATGATTGATCGAACAGAGGAATTGGAGGAGCGGCCGTCATGACACCGCGATACGGGGTTGTTTTGTTTAATAGCTGTTTTCTAGAAAAACTTTCTTCGGATTATAGATGGTCCCTTTTAATAGGCCAGGTCACACATACATACATATGTACGCATTTTACATGCTCGGAACAGACAAAAATGTGCCGTACCGTCGATGAAATAAATTTATCGCATTAATTTTAATTTTCGAAATTTTTCAACCCCAAGCAAAACCCAACTCACTCTGGTTTAATTATAAATTTGCTTTATTGAGTATTCAATGTTTTATTATGCAAAAGAGGGGAAAGCAAATAGAAAACAAAAAAAAAAACTAAAATTTTTTGATTTGACTTCAGTTTTCACATTTGGAAATGCACTTTTATTGCAACATAAAATGGTGTTGCAAGGATTGTTTTCTTTGAGGAATTTTAACATCGAACCATATCGCGCATTGAAAAAGGAATTCCCTATGATTGTAGATCGAAAGAGATTGTGTTCCGTTCACGTTGGTCAGACTATCTGTACTGCTGATCAATTGTTTTCTTTTATGTCCGTCCGGGTTGTTTTTGTTTATTCGATTTTACTTTAACGAAGTACTATTATGTTAGAGAAATCTTTAAAACGTGTTTTGACATAGAAATCCAAGTACTCCGCCGAATGGAAAAAAGTAATCATATAACACCGATGATAACGTTGTCAACAGTCCGCGATAAATTAATTTGTAACGTGCGTACTTGTAAGCAGTGTTTGTGTGTAGATAAGCGTCGATATTGAGGCTCCGAGTGCAGTAGTTCAAAAGCAGCTGACGCGATTATACGTAATTCTTATGTATATAACTTGCTGCTGCTAGTAGCGAAAATAACGGCAACTACAAATTATTCGCGCTCACATTTTATTTTTATCATTGCTGACTAGACATTTTCCTCGTCGCTGTAAAGTGGCAAACCGAAAATTCAAAAACAATTTCCCGATTGCACTACCTCTTGTTTATCTCGCGTTTCTGCCTCGGTACGGACGGTTCATTTTAATAGCGCTATTTTCGTTTCACTCATTAGTCCAATGTTAAAGCCATCGAATACCTGATTGACAACGTAAAATGAAACACTTGGTTCGGTAAAAACCGGTTTTACTCATGTTTCTCTTATGAAATTCGGTGTTCTTCTCGAGATATCATTTTCAAAAATAAAAGATTTTCGTAATTCATCAGAATGGCCATTTCCCGGGAAATACAGGAAAGTAGGGAATTTCACGAACGATTCGGGGAAATATCAGATAATTTTTATTAACGATAAATGTCCTCACTGACATACAACTGAATTAAATTTGACTTTAAAGTGTAGAAAAAAATTCTATTAAAAACCAAATTCCGCCTTTACTGAGCCTAACAACCCTCCTCGTCAATATTATATCTTCATTCTACCCTTCCTATATAAAATTGAGTATATTACAATGGTTCGTTAAGCCATTTTATTAATTGTTAATTTAATGAATCTAGATATACCGCTTAAAATATTTTGTTTAAGAAAATAAACAAACGAAAATTAGGGTATTTTCAATAGATTATGCAATATACCATTTATAGTGATTCTGAAGATGTTGATAATTTCAAGAAATTTTTCGTAAATAGGTGCCGTAATGTTGCATTCTTAATTTTTATTCTTTCGCATACATTAACGTAGAACGTCACACGGCGGAGGACAGGAGAAATGACGGACAAAAAAGGAAATGGCGAGACAAGCGCGCTAATAGGAAGCCTAAATTATGAGAATAAAAATTAGAATGTTCAGTTGAAATAAACGTCCGAAGAGCATACACTATCACGGTAAAAAATTCACGTTCAGATGAGAAGGATAGCACGCAGAAGATGTTTTCGGTAGAAACGAAAGCGAGAAGAATGTAACAACAAAGTATGATTAAGGCGTAAACGAATATCGGAAACAATAACGGAACGTTGAAGTAAAGAAGAATCATAGAACTACGAATGGAGGGGAAAGTTCAGTAGGCTGTACAGACAAGTAGGAAAATTATTGGAAACGAACGGAGCATAATGTCAGATAATCTAGAATGGATTTTTTCGCAGGAGGCAGGGCACCGCGGGGATTTCAAAAAATATGACAACCCGAGCCAGAAAATATTTTATTGTCCACTCTACCAACCGTATAACTCTAGTGGAAATCTATAATGGACCGATATGAGTTTACTATAGAGATTAAGAGCGTAAACGAAAAATAATAGTCACAGGAACGAGTGAAAAGAGGAAAACTCTGCTCATGAAGTCAGAAATAATCGCAAATAACTGAAGAAAGAACGATGGAAGAAAACGGAACTAATAGAACGTAGTTATAGCCATCACTTCTGTTGTAAATTTCGAACCGACGAAGGAAAGATTCAGGGAGCAACTATGAAAACCTGTCTCACAATGAAATATATATGTATATATTTTTTTTTAAATTTTCTGTATCAATAAATTATATCCTACAACATGCTAAGGAAACATTTGTATAATTATAAATTTAATTAAAAACGACATGTTTCGCCGCCATAGCGCCGTTTTTATTTAAATTTATTTTTATATATATGTATATATATATATATTTCCTAAAGACGGCGTGTTTATTATTACTTAATGAAAAATAAGGACATGGATTTGTCAGGTACCATCAATATTATATATTGCAACTTGACAAAGTCATCAGATCTATGTATTGAACAACTAACTGCCTCTTATCGAGCGGAAATTTAATAATTTTTCTCGGAGTTATCCGAGAAATTAAAAACAGTAAAGAAATTTACGTTTGAGAAAGAATTGTTGTCCGTAAAATTTTAATTGACCGATTAATCTTAAATAAATAAATTTCTGTAAATTCCTGTTCAGGACGTACACATAAATTAAAGGATTTGTTTCAGATTCTATAAATAATGTTTCAGTTTTGATATAACACGCAATATTTCACGCATACAATTCTCGACAAATAATCTTCGATAAGATTTTTTTTTTAAATTTTACCCTTGGAATCGGTAAACATCTTTATATGCGTTACTTTTCTAATATTCGTGTTCATGCTATTGATTTTTAAAATATTTAAGAATTCCCTATGACTACTTTTGTACCACAGCTATCTTTATATAATGAAGAGGTTTTTTGCAATTTCAAAAAAAAAAAAAAATAGCAATGTCGCAGTAGTGATTAATGTCTTCGAATAGCTTGATATTTCTGAACATTCTGAAGTTAAGTGATATTTTAATTATGATTTGCCCAACGGGTCTTGTTTTGTACAACCTTTTTATCGCGCAATTTGGTTTGTGGACGAGCGAAATCGACAATCTAACAACATTTTTTTTTTACCCTCTTAACTTTTAACTAACTTCACGTTAACCACAGACAAATGAAGAGAACTTTGTTATATTTTTCTTTGTAATTACCTATCCGAGGAAAGTACGCGGAGAGTATGGTAATCTTTGAAAATGCGACTTTTCATTTCGGTAATTTAAAGTGCAATAAATAATCGAACGGCTGAAACTTCAGAGGGAGCTAAAATATAACGGCTCAAACTGCATTATTTATACTGAATTTGTTTCCGTTGAAAACGAAAAAAGTCTTCATCTGCAATAAATTACCGGATATGGCGATTTGTGAGGTTGGTGGCGGTAACAAACGCCGGGCGTGTACCTAAGGAAGTCACTGTTATGCACACACATCCTGTGATGAACTGTACGGGATTCTCCAAAAAGCATAAGTAATCTCGTATTGCGCTGTGTATAGCAGTTGCTGTTGAGATTAACCATTCGCGGATTTACTGTAAAAATAGTGAATTAGAAAACATTGAAAGGTTGATAGATTATATACCTTTTTTTTTTTTTTTTTTACGAATTTATTAAGTTATTTTTTACTAGAGAAGGGTGTCTTTTAAATCACGTGTATTTCCGCA
Source organism: Icerya purchasi (assembly GCA_039619475.1). NCBI lineage: Eukaryota > Metazoa > Arthropoda > Insecta > Hemiptera > Monophlebidae > Icerya > Icerya purchasi. The sequence continues at coordinate 248,837,952 of CM077116.1, forward strand.
TGAAAATATAATTTATAATATCACTGGAACACATGTCTAAATGTAAATTTTGGAGTTCATTTTTTTTGCTTTTTTTCATATGGGTTCCAAAAAATATTCGCCAGCGAACTGTGAAGTTTGATTTAAATTTTCATGGAACAATTTTTGTCATTATAGGCGTAATTGTGTTGCGCCATCTATTGGCCAACGGTTGCAATAAATATAAAAGTTATTTTTTCGGTTCCTGTAGAATGTGGCAGCTGTCGTCTAATTCGTGAGCGCAATTTGCGAAATACGCGGCCGTCATTATTCGTAATTTTATTTTCATTTTTCTCAGAAGCGTTTATGCCTTGTAAAAGAGTACATAAAACTGTTGCTGTGGTAAAATTTTTGCGAAAATTACGTAGTCAAAATTGGTATTAATTACTCGATTACATTTGAAAAACGGAAATAATTAATAATTAATTGTCAACAGAGAAAACCGCTTGAACAAGACGGCGATTTTTTGTTATTTGCTGCGGTGTATTATCCGGAAATGGAAGTATATGAAACTGCGTCGACATATTGAAATTAAACATCCGCGTGTGAAAAACGAACGGTAGATTTTTTTAAGTAAAAGGAGGAAGTGCATTGAAGAGGTTAGACTGCATCGCGCAAAATTAGTGATGAAACAGTGTACGCTTCCTATCGTCTAGGGAATTGCGTAGAAAACGTCATTCACCACTATTATTACGTTATAAAAGGTAGACAGTTATTATAATGTTTTCCGATAAAAGTTCGCAATTGCAACAACATAAAACGCGGGAAGCTGATGAAATGTCAGAATTTATGGAAAAACGAGTTAATTTGAAAAATTTTGCGCAGATCAATTTTTCTCGCTTCAGTTAGAAGAAACTGCGGATATTTGCACTTTATTGCAACTGCTGATCACTGAACGTTGTGACTTCAATAATAAAATGCACAACGATTGGTTGCTTTGAGAAGAGGTGTGAAATCATTACTCAAATTCATCTTAAAATTATCGTCTTTAGTCGATGTATTTACTAATATAAATTGTATAGAGAAGGCGCAGCAACAGTCGATATATGTATATTTTTGGTTTGTAATAAAATGAAAAATTTCGCGAAGACATCCATTTTGCGGAGAACGTAACAATCGTAGGTGTGATTATTTTGAAAGGTTTTGTAGTCTCATAAATAAAAATGATGCGAAACAGAATGAAAATATAGTCGGCGCGCCATCCTTACAACAAATACTTTTTTGGAACATGAACAGAGAAAACCTGGGTTGCAAACTGGTTTGAAAATAAAATATTAACAATTTCATTATCGAAAAAGGCAGCCGAGGAATTAATTATCAGAGAAGGCATCGACTTGAAAGACAGTATCAAAAGCGTAACGATTCGATCAATTTTTAGAATTGTCAGCTCGTTAAATCCGAAACACGCGTCTTAAACTTACTCGCGCTGACATCGATTTAGACGCAGTTATTCGCAAGAAGCGGGAACAGTCACATATTCCTCATATAAACAATGGGTTATACTACGCGTTTGCAAATCAATTTATGATGTAATTCTAAACTTTTACTGTCGGTAGGCGGGGAACGTTTTTTTTTTTTTTTTTTTAAATTACCGGTAAAGTTTGGGAAGCGCTACTCTAGAATATGTTAAATTGAGAGTTCTCATTAAAAGACTGACTTTTTTCATATGTACATACAAGTGGAAGAATATTTTTGTATACATTGGAGTATAATTGAAAGCGTTTAAAATCGGAAGTATTAAGTGGAATTTCGGAATTTTCTTTCCTAGACTGATTCTGTAATGAATAATGTTGGTTCTTGTCAAAATTTGTGAATATTTTTTTTAATCAAAACTAGAGAGCGGTATTTTGTTAAGATATGAAAAACCGATTGGCATTGTATTGTATTTCCCAACGTGATTTAGAAATGAAGCGTACATTTTGTACCTCTGAAGGGCAAGAGAATAACATGTTGTTTTTACGAAAGCGTTTTGTTCCATCTTAAACCTACTGCGCACTGTATGCCAAGTGAACCTTCGCGTTCCTTGTCCTATATATATATATATATATATATATATATGTATATATGTATATTTAAAATATACATCCGCCGGTAACATTTTTCAAGTAAAATAAATCAGCGTAGGTACTAGCAGTGTTTCTAGTAGATAACATTAGTTATAGAAAAGCAAAATATTTCAAATTATTAACAGTGTGGGAGAATATTTCACACAACAGCATTTAATTGAAAAAAAATAATATATATATATATATATATATATATAACACACAGGAGAAATTGGTGTCTTTTTGCATCTGAAATCAAATAAAGTTCTATAATTTTTTTTAGCATTTTTTTAGCTCTACTGATATTTCCAAATAAGTTCAAAAGCACGAGCACCAAACTTTTTTTTTTTTTTTTCGTATGTGAAAGCACGATAATGAAAAAATAAAACCTAAATCGATATGAGAATAAAAGAGCAAAAAATTATCATTCCCATACGACTGTAGTTCAATTTTTCCTTATTTTTGAAGAAATTTGTGCAATTTGCGATTTTCCATTATAACGAGATGAGTAGAGTAGATGTTTTGTAATATTTTCTGTAATAACGTGAATTGTGGATTTTCATCAATTTTTATTATAAGCAAAATGAACAATAATAATCCTGTACGCAAAATTTTATTTTTTCATAGATAATTATTATTTCATTTTTAAATTTATCTGCAAATAACTTTCAAAGTTAAATTTTATGTTGCCACGTCGCTGTGAATAATTTCTTATCCATGTACCAAAAATTTTAACTGCAACAATCGATTTATATCCAAAGTCATGATAACCGGCGCAAATTAACAAGCGTAATTCTATCGATGCCATCAGTATTTGCACCTATAGTCGATATATCTGTATAAACAAGTTTACATTGTATGGTACGTATTAAGGGTGTAGCGGCTCCTCATTTTAGATTATTGCATAAAATGGCACTTGTTGAATAAATATTTCAACTGACAGCGGTATAAGTCGATTCTATTATATTTTTAATTTTTCGCTGTTAGTTATAAAACATTTAATTTCGTAAAATTATCGAAATTTAATTAGATGTGATTACCACCTTTGATTCTTGCAGATAAAATTATATATATGAGAATGCAATCCGGCATGCTTGAGAATTTCTGTTGTAGAACAGATAATTTGTTTCGCCGGGCATGACTATATTCATCTGGCAGAAACTACCAACACCTTATCGTAATGATATTCGCGAGCATGAAAAATTATCAAATGCGAACACATTATGTTATCCTTCAACCAAAACTTTTATTGACGTATCGCACATACAAAACTAGTAGACACGATTAACCGAATTATGTTAAAATAGCGCATGCTCGTTCGTTAGACGCGTGTTTATTAAAAGATGAAAAGGATAATTTAAGTGTAATCCGGTACACGAATGTAAGTGTTCAGACAACGAAGATACGGTTCGTCGAAGCTGAATAGAGAGTGAATATGAAAAAAAGGTCAGGCTTGGAAGTGAGTTAGTATGCTTCACAGCGCATGTTGAAAATAGCTGTAGAAAATTTGGAGAAATTTTTACATTCTGTTTAGTGGTGTAAATACGTTATCACAGGTATCGACTATCGAGGAGAATAATAAAGAACAATGGCGCTACGCTTCATCGAGCCTCGCATTTCTTTTCTGGCTTCGTTGTACTAGTTATTCGTAAAATGGTAAAAATTTTCGTGAAATTTTCGTAAATCTTCACATTTTACAATCGGTTACTGCGACTTTTTCGTTTTTTTTCTAGCTCATACGATATAATAGTGATTTTAAATCGATCTTAACCATTTCATAAAAGCTCGGCCGTTTGTAAGCTCAATCTGAGACATCGACACGGAAATATTAAATGCCGTCATCCGGAAGGAATCCGTAGTGAAAATGTTTTCATATATTTCGTTGGCTTTAAAAACGGAAGCGACTTGGTGGCAAAAATAATATTACCTAGATGCGCTAAGTAATAAAATTTAGAATTCGCAAAGCAATTAAGATATCTAGTAAAATTCTTAATTAGTTTGCTGGAAATGTGAAAAAAATGAAACTTAAATAGTCTCAATCTTCTAAAATTGTCGTTTTGCACCTGTCTGATTATGAACAACCTCGTGATAGTATTCTCTAAAGCATTTTTTTAATACTATTATTCACTCTTCCGACTTTTCTATTTTTACTCTTATTTATAATAGTTCTTCTCTTTGTTATTGGCTTTCAGTCACGTGGACATCGAGAAAAAAGACAACTACTAATTCTTTTGATCGGCTGTTAAAATTCTTTCATCATACACTTTCGACGAAATTCAAAGAACTTCGTACTGATATTTAAAAATGCGCTCAAAATTTTGATCTAATTTAGTACACGTGTTCTCTATACTTTTTTACGGCCAACATTTCCTCATTAGGATTAAGAAACCCGCTTTCATTCACTTCATGGCTTTATTGCCCTCGCCATTAATATAACTTACGTTTCAATTTTATTCTTTATATATATTATTTTTTTTTTGCACGTTCGTCAACATGGATATTAGCCCAAGAACTAAGGACGGAAAGAAAAGGATAATCAGGTTTGTATGGGATCAACAAGATAGCAGACAGAAAGGGGATATAAGTAACGCGAGGAGGAAAAAAGAGGACAAAGAACGCGCTTAATGGCGAGTATAACTGAGAGCGTAAATTCAGCAGTGACAGGATTCAAAAAAGACATGCTCAGCGTCACATATAAAAAAAGAAATGAAAGAGTAAAAAAAAGTGGAGAACATATAAGTTCTTTTTATTTTTTTCTTCCATTTTTTTGCCCCGAACAAATTTAGTTCATTTCGCCCGGTAAGCAACGTTATGATTAGATATGCAAAAATTACTAGAGATAGAAAAAGTAAGGAATGGAAAGCAAGAAAAGGAAATCCCATTCATTCTGCAATATGAGCGCAAGTGCAGAGCAACGCCCACAATGCCCAATAAAACTTAATAGCCAGAAATAATTTTTTTTTTTCAAAAAAATCCCATCTTACACAATATGACCACAGTTGCATGGCGATGCTCACAATGCCTGATGGGGAAAAGGAAGTAGCCATACTGAACAAAGACTACAATGTACGGAAAAATGAGAATGTAGTAAATAAATCGATAAAGAATAAAAGGAAATAAAACTAACCGCCTTCATTAACAAAATAGTAAACTCTAATGAATGAGGGAAAAGAAAAGAAAAAAGAAAATTTAGATATATAAATCTTTATTAAAAATATTATAAAGTAATAACAGAAAATGGACAATATTATTTACAACTTAAATATAGATAATAATCTTGCTTCTTTCAATAAACTTTCTTTTTATTTTTTGATTTTAATTTTTTTAAATTAAACCAAAATGTTGATGTGAATTATAGTAAAAGTTGCAGTATGTCCGGAACAGAGTAAATATGACCACTATATATGGCGGGAACAATCAGAAATGAAATTAAGATGTAAGTTAGAAATAGAAAAGCGACGCAGGAAACAAACTGTGTTCCAAGAGGGTAGGCGACGTATGCAAAAAGAGGTAAATGCTGCAAAGAAAGGAAGTTAAAGAGGCAAAAATGAGGCGGATAATCCGCTTGAATAAATAATTCGAATGAGAATTTGAAAATGAATGTGATGTTACGGGACTCAAAAACGCTAAAAAATTTCCCGGTAGAAGAAGTTAAATGAGCTAGCGGGTTTGCTATGCCTGTGATCGCAATGTGTCCAAATACTTCCATAAGAAATCAGTCCGGATAGAGTGGTGAAGGAAAAGATAATAAATTACGGAATGTATGAGAAAAATTACGTCGTAGAATGGGAGGAAGAAGAAACGAGACGGTCTGCAGAGCACATTTGAGAATGTAATATTATAAGGACATTCTTAAAAATCGGACAGGAAGAGATAAAGAGAATGGCAAAGCAGCAGTAGAGTCGGCTTAGAGAACTGAGCAGAAGGAAGAGAGTTTAAAGGATTCTAAATAGTTTAACGAAGGGCAGAGAAAATCTGAACCAATTCCGTCGGTTATCTTAGAGCTGTCGGTAAATCTCGAAAAGCAGTTCGGAAAAATAGAGCTTAAGTTATTTAAGAATTCTGACTGAACAACGCGCGCGTACGCCTGTACACGCAGGTGTGTAGTTAGCCGAGCAGCGCGACTTCGACATAGTATTCTATTTTTTCGTCCGTCCGTTTCTAGTCGCTTACGAAGTGTCGTATCGTTCGTTTTTTGGATTATTTCGCCGTACGTTTTTGCGTGTATGGATACTTTCATTTTAGTTAATTGATCGTTGTAAAGGAGAACTTGTTGTAGTATTGCCCGTCTTGAATGAAATTAATCTATAAAATCGCTAAATCGAAGAAATTCCTACTTTGTTCATTCGACAGCATTCTGTTTTCGGTCTACGACATGACCGTAGTAGTGCCAGTGGTTTGCCACGTACCCGACGTGTTACGCGAAAGATGTGGTCCGTACCGCGGTAGCCTAATGATGATTTTCAAGAGGAGAAATTATGATGGAACGAGAGGGGCATAAAAAAGTGCATAAAATCAGTAAATAGAGAAAACTCATTCAAATAGATATATACTCATCGATCAAAATAAATAAATCAGTGAAAGAACAGCTGATTGCAAACTGCACTGATAAGATAAAAAAACTTACCGAAATACACCTATAATTTTCGCGGTTTCTTGCATTGGTTCCGTACGTCTATTTCCGGTATAATGAGCCACGTCCGAATTATTCATAGCTGACCTTTCGAATTACTCTCTATTCATCATCGGAGCAAAACAAAACAGAGACTACACGGCAAACAGCCAAGCCATATATGAAACACAACAGATAATTACCTTCGAGTTTCTGAATCGTTGCTCAATCCAGCTTCCAACTCGAATCGATCTTTCAGGCCGTCTTCTCTATTAAAATTTCTACTTAATTTTCAATTACGATCGTTTCTCTTGCCATTCGTGTTTTCGATTCCGGCCGATATTTTAGAGTGTCGTTAAATTTTATTTTTCTCTTTCTGTTCGGACACCGGGGATTTTTATCAATCCGCTTCGTGTTCTTTAATTCGTAACAAAGGCCTATCGGTTATGTAACTTGTTACACACCAAGACGGGACATTCTTCAGCGCCATGTAACCTCGTCAAACAGGCCTGTGCCCAGAATTTTTTTTTTTTTTTTTTTGGGGGGGGGCATTTTTCTTGGCATATTTATTTTATAAATAACAATACATTTTTCGCTAATATTCGTACTATTAATAATTTCCAACATTTTTATTTATATATTAATAATTTATATAAATTAATTACCATATAAACATTAATAAAAATTACATATGTTATTAATTTGTACTCGTAATAAAAAATTTTGCATAAGATATTAATGAAGTACCTAAAAACATGAAGCATATTTCTTCTATTTTCTTTTAAAGGTGTAGGTAAGAACACCCTAACAAATCGTCAATATTTATTTTAAATTTGTGATTTTTTTCAGATTTTTGTGTATTCATAATAACTATTTCAGTTCTCATGAGGTGGGGTTAACCCCTAACCGCCTCCGTAAACACGGCCTTGTCGTCAAAGATTTTTTTTGTTATTTTTTTGAAAAATTGTTTATTTTCCTATTAATTCCGAATATTGTCCTAATTTTATGTAAAATTTTTCTAAAATTTTTGATTACGTTTTTTATATACGATATAGTAAAGTGCATGGCTAAACTTTTCCTTATTTTTGTTATGTTCTTTATTTATTTTTTTCAAACTTTTTAACCAGGTTATTCAATTGTTTTTTATTGTATCCGTTCACGATCATCGCGATTTTTTGTATTAAGGAAAAGTTCTCATCAGAGCCGACCAAAAAATCGATTTTTTTTCTATTTTTTGCATTTTTTGATAACTAATTATTCGTAGAATATGGGCGGTTTGTACGAAATTATTTTTTTATAAAAGTTATAGCGAAAAAGTGAAACCACGTTTGTCGAAAAAGGTCGTTGTACCGAAACTTTAAACATGTTTTTCAAACTGGGTGGTACGATATCTCAAAAACTACAGAACATATCACTATTTTTTTTATTGTTTTTCTAATTTCAAAGTAGATTAAATTTATTGCAGGATAAACCTAAAAAATTATGATATTTATTATTACTTTTTTTTTTTTTTTACAGTACTTCGAAGAGCGGAAAAAAGCGCGAAAACACGAAACTAAAATTTGTATGTCCGCCATTTTTACAATTTTTGACTTTTTGTGGATTTTATAGGTTCAACCTTCAACAAATGTAATATATTTCATAAAAATTTCCTGATTTCAGATAATATTTACAAAACACCTGAGCCATACCTTATCAATAAAGAAACCAACTGGCCTTTATTCAAACGCTGCCTAGAAACTAACGTAAGTTTAAATATGCCGTTGAAAACTAATTACGAAGTTGATAAAGCAGTTCAAACGTCTCCTACGATCCTGCACTCTGAGTCTTTCAGAATTCCTTCTTTCTGCTCTATCTTTTCGGCCGAGTCGATCTCAATTCTTCGTGCAATTCATTTCATATCCTCTACGGGTGGGGTTCACAAATTCCTAATTGCTTCTGATTCCAAAGGCGTTCTTCATGCCATCTCCTCTCCGCCTTCTCATATTTCTGACGGTATCATTCTCTCTATTCGATCTCTTGTCTCCTCTTTGTTCTCGTTCCGCTCCATTTTCATAGACTTTCTACGGGTCCCTAGTCATTCCAATATTAAGGGCAATGACTCAGCTGACTCTTTAGCTCGCTCAGCCGCCCGCATTGGTCCTTTCCTCGACTCTTTCCCTTCCTCAGACATTCGTTCTCTATCACGCTCTAATCATTCCAGACTTTGGTCTGACATGTATCCATCTTTATTCTCAAATCGCTTTTCACAGTACCGTCTTATTCAACCGGTTCCTTGTTTCCTGCCTTGGTTTTAATCTATTCCTATCTGTCGTCGTTCCACTGTTGTTTCCTTAATTAGGCTTAGAATCAATCATTCTCTACTCCCCTCTTCTCGCTATCGTTTTTCTTTAGCTCTTTTTGCTTTCTGCTCTCTTCACGCTTCTGAACCTTTTTGTATTTGTGATTCAAATCACATCCTATTCGAATGTTCTGCACTCTTTAACGAACGCTCCTTTCTTTACGCCCAATTTCTAGTTTTGGGTCCTGCTACTCCCTTTAACGCTACCTATATTCTGTCCTTCCCATTGCCTTCAGTTATTCCATTGCTGCTGTCCTTTTCCATTTCTGACCGCCTGGCTCTTTAGTTATAACTCTTAATTTTTCATGTTGTTGGGTCAAGGCCGCTGGCGCACCCAGGGTAGGAAAAAAAATAACTTAACAAGCGACTAAACTTTGTCATTTCTTTTCGAAAATACCTTTTTGAGGAAATCATCGGCAATACTACAATTTCGGATTAAAAAGTGTAGACAATAGACAGAATTGCGTAGTTATATTAAGAAACTGTAAAGCTCCTAAACGTAATCTCTCACGTCAAGAAATGGAAGTCCGTAAAAACCATTATGATAATAGTGCATTAAAAGCTGATAAAGGAAGCGTCGTGATAGTAATGAAAACAGAGGAATACAAAAATAAAACGATGAAATTACCGGAGTAAGGTCCCGCATTCAGAAATTAAAAAGGATCTTTTCCAGGAAATTGCCAATGACGTAAGTTAAATGGTTAAGGAGCCGAATTTCGATTGGAAAACCGAAAAAATCATTAATTAAGTGTCTAGAAATTTTTTCGAAAGTTCAAATAAATTTTTCGTTTATTGTACCTTTGAATTCGTCTAAATAACCAATAATGGCACTCCTGGATAATTTATTGTGGAAAATTTCTTTGCTCAATTGCAGCTGTTCACGATTCTTATCTACCGTAAAAAAAAGGTATAATAAAAAAAACTTAAATAATGTATATACTAAAAAGTTTCATTAGTTGTACAAATTGAGTCTCTGTTCTTTCGATCCCTAATAAAAATACGCGGTCGATACACGATAAATAATTATTATTTTATAAAGAAAAGGTTGCTTCATTTATGACACTGCTAAACCTGTAAGAATGTGACTTGTGTTTAGGTAAGAGTTAATATCTTATCTGATAGAGGTATACATTTATATCGGCTGTGTTAGTGGAAAGTAAGCTCGTGGTATTTGTTAATTTTTTGAGATCTACCGAAAAATCTGATTTTAAAGAATCACTGAAACGATATTTGCTAGTAATAGAAAAATTCTGTTTACTTACTGACCGCAAAAGTAACGGAATTCTATTACCAGCGGAAGTAATTAGTTCTTTTATTATTTTCGACTACGCGCTGAAGGTTACCTAATACATGCGTACGTATATCATATATCATGCAATAAGACTCTACCTGTTTTCTCTGCATTGAAAAAATACGTTATAATCAGGAATATTTCGCCAGTGTACAGACCAATGTTTATCAAAATAAACACGTTACAACGTAATCTGGAATTATTAAGAACATTTAGGAAACCATTGAAATGGACACTATAAGAATCAACATATTAAGCTCTCTAGCTTGTTTGATAAACCCCTTTACAAAAAGGGAAATAGAAATAGAATAACGGAGGATAATATTAAAATGTGCAAGATAGTTGCAAACAGATAGCAGAAAAACAATAATTGTAAACGTAGCTACAGCTAAACGATTCGCCTGATAGAAATCCCGTTAATCATCTAAGCATGAATACGAAGAAATAATCGTACACAGCCAAACAAACCCATTTGTACAAGTGCGGATTTTTAAACAACACGCAAGATACATTTGCATGCCCTTGCGAGAAAACTTACGGAAGATGTAATAATGTACAATAAAAATATAGCACACATATATTACAAAGGCCTACCACGCTCTCCACAAATCACTTAACACACTACACAAAACACACACCTATGCTACTACAAACCCTATGCCACAAAGTAACACCCTCCTACACGTCTCATGTCCCCGCAGAACAGAAGCTGCGATTTGAATTAATGCGTTGTTCGTTTTATAATGACAGAAGGTAATTGACGAATCAAATTTTTTATTAAAATATAGAGTGAGTTTTTTTATCGACTTTTTTTTTTTTTTTAATCTGGCCACTAACAAGTTCTTACAAAAGCCAAACAGGATAATATATAAGGAAAACGAGAAAAACTCATATTGATCCGTTCAAAAATCCGCGAGGCTTGCCGAAATAATACTACTACTACGTGTAGTTTCCATTCGTTTGCAATATATTTCAAACAGATATGACCGGGGAATAATATTATACAATATTAACTGATGAATGTTGAAAAAGAAAAATGAGTAGAAAATCAAAACTGACCACAGCGCGATCGAAATGCAATAGGCCTTGGAGCGCGACTGACAAAAGATAAGAACGTGGGTTTAAAATTAAGTATTACAATAATATAACATACATTCTCACAAAGTGCTCGACAAAATCAATTACTAATAGAATATGGATGATAAGGTGTTACTTTCAAAAAAATAAACACAAAACAGAATTAAAATAGAAAGACTACTACTGATAATAAATCGGGAAAATTACATTAGCTCTGAATAAAAACAAATTTTTTACTTCAGAGGAAGAAAGAGAGAAGAGAGAAAAGAAAGACAAAAAAAAAAAAAAAAATCACTAAATTTTAATACTGTTGTTAAAGATTGAGTAATATCCATGGAAATTATTAGAGAAGTGACCTGTGTGTCTGTATTTGGTACGTAATTAAACAGTTTAATACCCTCGGCAAAATTCAAAAAACTGGAAAGTATCACTATAAACACCAAAACCGTAGTAGAATTAAAACCTACTGATAGGGGCACGCCTTCCGTAGGCAAACGACAAATGGTAGTAACACAGGTACACGTCCGATATTATAGAAGTAGAGTGATACAACGGAAATGTGGAAAATAGTAATGTTTGCAGTCGTTACGCGATCGTTTAATTGGCTGACCGCTGTAGATTCATTATCCCTTTTAATCTTACGACACATAAGTCCGAAGATGGGATAAAGCATGCAGGGTGAACTAACTATACTTTGTTGCAAGATTCCGTCTTAATACCCGGCAAAACTTTAAAACGCCATCCTTCGTAGAGAACGTTCGAAACCCGTAAAACTGCACGCTATTACGGGAAGAAAAAAAGAAAGAATAAAAAAACAAACTTTTTTACCGAAAAAATATTTATTCAAACTAAAATCCATTATCTTCTACTTAGACGCATTCTAAACTCACACAAACGTATAAAGCATATTATATTTATGCAACGTACACACGATGCATGCATATACACACAGATATACATAATTTGCAGCTGGGAAATTCCTAGATTCAGCTGAGAGCAGAGCTGGAACGAGTATACTGGAATTCCGGAGATTACGTGTGATTCTTGCGATAATATCCAGGAGGCAGCAGTACCACCGCATATGGCAAAGGAATCACTTTGTTCTATCTTCCAGGAAACGGAGCGACCGATCGAAGCGGTCGCCGGGGGATATTTGTTCCGGATGTTTTTAACTGCGTCACGTCGTCGCGCTATAGACGGCTTGGCAGGTCAGCGACGACGATCGGATCCTCCGGATTATTTCGCCAGCCGCCAGAGTGCAGCACTGCATCCGTACCAATAACCTCCGTAACTGTTTCGTCGCTGTCCTTTATCTACTCTGTAGTGCCGGTTCGCACAAGAACGTTACATATAGTGAACGTGTTGTCGAGTGTTTTTTGTTTTCTTTGTTTACAGTTTCGCCGCTTCGAATTTCTCGCGTAATAGCTGCTAAGACGGAATCTTAAAAAACGCGTTTTGTGTTCTACTCGTTAGAATTTATACAGTTGACCTCAGACACAGTTCGTCCAGCGTCCTATGTGAAAAAAATCTCGAGTAAGTTTCAAAAACAGTACAGTTCAAGCGGAATTAATTTACACAATACGATCGGTAATAAAATTACGCCATTCGTAACCGAGTGTAAATAATAAGATCTAGATTAGGTCTGCTTCGGAAAATTTTGTACGACTGCATTTGATAAAAAAAAAAAACAAAAATCTCAGGAGTTAATATATGTTCCACTAGCGTGTTAAGGAAATACGGTACGAAACTGAAGTATACAATGAAGGAGTTTAAGCGAATCTTAATTTGCGCTTGTACGGTATGTAATTTAAAATTGTCTAAACAAACTGGAACAGGGTGGAACATTTAAAACGTTTTTGGAAATATTTCATTTCAGATCGTTGGAAGTTCTAGAAGCGTGAGAGTGATGGAATAATTCGATCGCTCTAAAGCATTTAAGATACGCTATTTTTGCAATTGCGCGGTGTGCGGTTTTTATGTTTTTAATAATTCACAGCACTTTTTTTTTTTTTGAAATGAAAGTACGTAAGCCGGCGCATGTGAAACAAGAGGAACCGCTGTAAAAAGAAATACTATTGCGAACGATCAAGTGTTACCAATTATATTAATTATTATTCGAATAGTAAACATTTTATTGATTTTCAATAATCTATTTTCGATAACACTTTAGACAGCAGAGCCGTATCTGAGAAAGGGTTTTTTCGAACCCCCCGAAATGTCTGCGAAATAGCGAGTGCTTGGATTAAGTGAACTGAAATTCAGAATAAGTATATTTCTTTTGAATTTTTGACCAAAGGAAAAAAGGATTGAAATTTTTATGAATTCTATTGAAACGACTATTTTTTACTTGTTTTTATTGTAGTTTGTTCAAATATTGCAAAATTCAATAATTGACTGCAAGGCATTAATGTACTATTTATAAATTATATATATATATAACTCGACCATTTTGGTCTCGCAAGGGGCTGTGCCCCTTGACCCCTCTTGTTTCATTTCTGTCTCTTTCTCTTCTATACTTTGTATAAAATGATCAAAATTTACAACGTAATTCTTACTGGCATCAACGCAAAAAAAAATAACATAACCACAAAAATCCTATCCTAACATTTAACTTTCATTATATAAAATTAAGACATTTTTTCGTTACATAAAATTGTGAAATTTTTTAAATAACAACAACAAAAATCCTATAAAATATAACAAACGTTACATAAAATTGGGACATTTTTTTTAATGGGGGGTAGCCTAAGAATTACGTTGTAATTAATATATACATATATATATATATATATATATAAAAATGAAAAAGGTCTAGATACATCCTTGTTAAGTAGTACTATTTCGTATGAATACATAGCGTAACACGGTATCTCCTGTTTTTACAAAAATTCCGATTAATTATTTATATAACTGCAAACAACGCTATTCGTTCACTGAAGTTTAAATCGAATTTAAACAATTTCGCGTGCCGGAACAGACGTTAAAAAAATTTTGATTTGAAAGTAATTTAGAAGAGGTTTAAAGGAGTATAAAAGAAATCGAAAAGTGATTAAAAATGATTGAAAAGTGACTTAAAAGAGATTTAAAAGGGATTACAACAAAGTGATTGGAAAGATACTATTTTCTTATTTATTACAGAAGGCACTATCAATGATGGTTTTTAGTCGTATTTTAAACTATACGCGCCACTGCAAAAGCTGAAGATCATTCGGTTCCGAAGTAATTCTGTTAAACCGACTATTTAATTTTTTTCTCATTATAATCGGCGGATTAAACTTAATTCGACTGATAACCGAATGCGATACTTTTATTTAGAAATTCGTGTCACTTTGGAGCAAAAATTCTACGTTGCCTGCAATTTAAGAGAAAAAGAAAATTATATTTTTCTCATTTTGCGAAATTTATGGAATGATTTTTAAAAATTCGGTATTTAAAACATGGCCTTTAATAAATGTTAAAGCTTCAATAAGAATCTTGTTTCTATTTTTTTTTTTTTTTTTTTAGTGATAACCTACTCTAATCGTAGCGATATAAAAATAATTTTCTTAAGAAAAAACTTAAATATAATTAAAATGAATGATAACACTGATTTGAAAGCCAGACTTATTTTCAAAAAAAAAGAAAATCGTGTTGCTAGTACGCCGCAATCTACAAATAACGCCAAAAAGTCCTCTTGTTCCATTGAGAAATGCGATTGAATTTTAAAACGCGCGTGATATTTCAGAAGTAATTCATTTCAAAAGCAAATCCTAAAGTAACTTCTAGATATCCTTAAAGGTCGTTTTAGCGTTATTCACACGCAGTGAAACAGACGCATATCTATTAAAAAGTTGCCTTCCTGTTTTTCCTAAAACACCTCAAACAGTCTTGAATTTAATGTTTCGTCCTATTCTTTAATAATAGCGTATCAATTACCATGCTACTTGGTCGAGAGTAAACAATTGGGCCAGAAGTGCATCATCGTTTTTGAGATCTTGGAGAATATTGGAAAGCAGATTAGGAAGCGTTTCTTTACAAATCTTACTGATGCAGTAATGTATGTAAGTAAAGTAAGTCCCATTAGCCTTTAGCAGGCTATCGAGGGTTGTGAAGTTAAGGTTCACAGTGTGAGAGTAGGAAACACAAAAGATAAAAAACTATCTCGTCTTGTCTTTTCTTTTTTAAATTTATTTGCTGGTTTTTCTATCGTGGACGTCGACTCGTAAATGGTGATGATTTTCGGAGTTTTCTATAGCGCGATTCGAACCGAGTTCCACACTTTCCTAACTATACCGCAGGTTCAAGGAAAATAGAATTTACCGTTACAATTTTCATTTTTTTCGTGATACAAATTGTGCAATTGAACACTGCCTCATTTCGAATAGTCGCAGATACCGAAAAGGGCTTATATAATAATATACCGGTTTAAATTAGTTGAAGAAATGACAAAAAAACCTACTGAAGAATACAAACCATTTTAATATATGTACTTCATGATTTATTAATGAACATTAATGTTGTTACACAAACATTTCAAAAGAGCAACGCGTTTAATGCAATTATTAAATTGGTCTGCGAAAAGGAGAACATACACTAAGGGTCATTGCGAGAAGAAGTGTTAATTAAGAGATAATATTGTAATATATAAAGAATAAGCTAAAATAAGTAATTAACTGTTCGGTTGATAGGTAAGTCTCGTAATGAATTCTGTAGAATTTTTGCGTCAAACTGGTGTTTATTTCGTTTTATCAAAGTGTCAGAGTCAACTGAAACTGACTTTTCTATAAGGATTATAGAATAGTAGCATTTGACAGGACCTTCCCATGACGAGGTCCGAAAACTGAATTTCATTATTATTATTATTATATATACGGAAATAACACTTGCTAACAACTTCGTGCGCACGGAGTAGGTACTATAATATAGTTTTTTCGTTTTCGATATAATTCCTTTAAAGTTTTAAATGGTTTATATAAAAAAAAAAAAATAGAACATTTTCGGAAATAGCAAATGGACTTTATTGAAATTAAAAAAAAGAAAGAGGTTATATATTCGTATTTTAGCGAATTCAAAAGAAGAAGGTTTATATGTTTTTGCCAATGTTTTTTTTTATTCTCGTTCACACATAACGATTTTAATGATTTTTTGTTCATTCGGAAGAATACCGGATTATGGAGTTACCACATAAACACAAATACTCGGTAGTCATTAAAGCAAATGTTAAAAATGGGGTCTCTTTAGAGATATTTTGATTTCCCCATGATAAATACTATTTATTTTTGAAATATTATCAATGTTACTCGCAATGAAAAAATAAGATTAAAAATATATCTAATTTTTAATATAGCCGAATGAACAACTTTTATCTATGCCAGTTACCGAACAACATACACATATATGCATTCCTATTTCCTTAGCATCATTTACAAGCTCATCGCTGATGGAAATATTACATATCTTGTAATTATTGCGTGTAACTTTTTATCATCTGAACTGACTCCAATGATATCCTTTGTTTATTAGAAATTGTACCAATCAGTAGTGATGCCACACCAGTACCAACGATTATTATTAGGTACTAATACTTAGCAGTCATTAGAATGAACGTAAGAAAAAAAAAAAGAAGTGTCTCCTCAGAGATTTACTTTGCAGAATAATTCTTTCAGCTGCTGAACTATTCTTTTCCTTCCCATGCCTTAATCTTCTCGGATGGCTCCAAGAGTGATGGGGGCGTGGGTGGTGCGTATACGTCTCCTGCGTTCCTACACTCTGAGTCCTTCAGACTTCCTTCCTTCTGCTCTATCTTCTCGGCCGAGTCGATCTCAATTCTTCGTGCAATTCATTTCATATCCTATACGAGTGGAGTTCACAAATTCCTGATTGTCTCAGATTCCAAAGGCGTTCTTCATGCCATCTCCTCACCGCCTTCTCATATTTCTGACGGTATCATTCTCTCTATTCGATCTCTTGTCTCCTCTTTGTTCTCGTTCCGCTCCATTTTCATAGACTTTCTACGGGTCCCTAGTCATTCCAATATTAAGGGCAATGACTCAGCTGACTCTTTAGCTCGCTCAGCCGCCCGCATTGGTCCTTTCCTCGACTCTTTCCCTTCCTCAGACATTCGTTCTCTATTACGCTCTAATCATTCCAGACTTTGGTCTGACATGTATCCATCTTTATTCTCAAATCGCTTTTCACAGTACCGTCTTATTCAACCGGTTCCTTGTTTCCTGCCTTGGTTTTAATCTATTCCTATCTGTCGTCGTTCCACTGTTGTTTCCTTAATTAGGATTAGAATCAATCATTCTCTACTCCCCTCTTCTCGCTATCGTTTTTCTTTAGCTCTTTCTTCTTTCTGCTCTCTTCACGCTTCTGAACCTTTTTGTATTTGTGATTCAAATCACATCCTATTCGAATGTTCTGCACTCTTTAACGAACGCTCCTTTCTTTACGCCCAATTTCTAGTTTTGGGTCCTGCTACTCCCTTTAACGCTACCTATATTCTTTCCTTCCCATTGCCTTCAATTATTCCATTGCTGCTGTCCTTTTCCATTTCTGACCGCCTGGTTATTTAGTTATAACTCTTAATTTTTCATGTTGTTGGGTCAAGGCCGCTGGCGCGCCCAGGGTAGGAAAAAAAAAAAAAAAAAAAAAAAGAGCATAACGAGACAAAAATTAGCCGACAAATTTTTTCTTTTCCTTTTTAAAATAAGTTGCGGGTCCCATAAAGCGTACTGCCCGTCTGTGGGTGCCCAGCACTCTTATCATCGTTTATTCGTATATAAAGTTGTAATACTTCTTAATACTTAATTTACGTTAGTACACTTGACGTCAGTCTTAATTATATTCATGTGATCGATTCTCCACATTTTCCCATATACAATTAAGAACTTACTGTCCCTCGTTTACGTTATCAACCAACCACTGTCATTAGAATGTAGGAAAAGTATGAGCCACGAAAATTTTAAAATCAAAGAGATCAAATGAACCCGAGTAATTTAAATTATCATCGTTGGCTTATGTAGATTTGAAAATAAAGATAACAAATTTAAAACCGCTAAAGCACAATTTAGAAGCTGATCGTTGACGCAATTTGAAAATTATACCTATTAACCAGTACTCAGCTTTATACAGTATAGAAAGAAGCAGCATTTTAATGAATCCGTATTATCACTTAAAAAACATTTACACTAAAAACTGCGCGGAATAAAATAGTTAAAAAAAAAACTAACTTCAAGGTTTATCCTGAAAATTTAATAAAAATGCATTAAAAAATAAAAAAATAATTATTCGATAAAAGATGATGTATTTGACCGAAATATACCTCAACAGGATATTACGATTACTCTTAAGCAACATTAATACTTTTTAAGCCCCGAACTTAAATTTGCAAAACAATAATTAAAAGTCGTATTAAATATTTCTGGTGTTTCCACTTACAGCAAACAAGTGATTGCGTTATTATCTTCTTTAAATTATTTCTAATTATTGCCGTGATTTGAATTCGTTAATACTGCTTCAGAATCATCACAATACGTATATTACCTTTTAAAGAGCATTCAATTTAAGATATTTCTCTCGCATATATTATTACTCTGACAGCAGTTACAGTATCTGAGATATTTTAATTCAAATTGTATTTCTTTAATCTTTTTAAAATGTGGCACGTAGTACTCTCTTATATTAAAAATTCACACAATCTTCAAACGACTAAAAATACGAAAGGTTACGCCACAAAGCGAGTAGCGGGCTCAGTGTGTATATAACTTGGTCCTTTGGGTCTTGTCAGCGGCAAAATCACTGCAACCCGCATGCTGGTTTTTCCATGATATTTCAGAGTCGATTTTTGAGCTGACTACATCATTTTTTGGCAAACAAATGATTTTACTGTTTGCAAAATGTGCTTCTTTATTTCTTCATAACACAAAAACGTAACAAATTTCGTTATTAATGACGTAGTTATAAATTCGATTTTTCGGACTTTGCTAATAGCCTTTGGACACTTACACGATAATTATTCTTCTAATCCTTAGAGAATGAGCAGCTTTAATTGACTTTTCTGTTTTTATACGTTTTATATAATCGATACCAAAACGTTACAATAAATAGGTTAAATGTATTCGATACAAAAACGTTACAATAAATAGGTTAAATGTATTCGATACAAAAACGTTACAATAAATAGGTTAAATGTATTCGATACAAAAACGTTACAATAAATAGGTTAAATGTATTCGATACAAAAACGTTACACGATTTTTCATATTATCCTCAGTGTAAAAATGATAGTTATTAGTAACACTCGATATATAAGCAAATACATATAGAGGAGGCACACTTTGGTTAAAAGAATATAAAGAGTATTCAAGCGGGATGTCTCCGTTATTGGGCAATGAATATGAATTAATGTCAACTATTATCGAAAAGCTGGTACAACGACATAGTAGTTCATAGATTTGGACGTACCCCGTCCGTTTATTCTTTATTAAGTGGTCTTCCGATGGTTATTCATAGTTTATGTAACAGCTAGATAAAAAAATATACACGCTCATTCACAAAATATGTTGTTTTCCGGCTTGCAATCCTTTCTTTTCTTAAAGTTTTTTTTTGTTGTTGTTTTTGGATCAGCTAATCTCGGCGAAATTGAAACAGCAACATACGGTATCGTTTCGCTCTTTCCCCATCCCCTTATTATCCTTTGCACTCTGACGACTGTTCTTTCGTTTGTGATCTTGACCACGTGCTGTTTGAATGTTCCAGTCTTTCCTCCGAACATAATGTCCTATACATTCACTTATTAGAGCTGAATTTTCCTACTACTCCATATAAGGCTTCCTATATCTTAGCTTTGCCGTCTTCAAGGGTGTATTTTTGCCTCTTGTTTTTTTCATCGATCGCTGACCGGCTTAAAATTTAATCTCTAATATCGTCCAATTGTCCCGGATAGAGCTGCCCTTGGTTGCTCCCACCGCCCCAAAAAAAAAAAATAAAAATAAACCAGCAACATAAATACGCAGCGTGGAAAATTTGAAGAAGCAAATAACTGTAAAGAGTAGAGAAGTTCACAAAAATTTCAGCACTGGCGAACTGGAAAGAATAATTGAAGTCGTAACGTTAGCTCGGAATCCATTTAGGAAGCCGTACGAAAATTTAAATTTGTCTTGGGCCGCCGGAATTTGTTCGTAATTTCATTGGCCGAGAAGAGGGAATAACGGATGAAGAAGTTACTGTCAAAACTGCTTCGGAAAAATTATCGTAAATAAATGCTCTTGTTAAAATGTAATCTTTCAAAGTCTGCTTTTTGCAAAATAACGCTAATGAAAGGAACAAAAAAGAAACATAAAATGTGTTAGAAATCGTTAAAACTAGCTAGTTGGCTAAGTGCCGATAGAGTGGAACTCGGCTTGAATTGTGCTTAAGGCATATACCATCACACTTATATTGAATTAGTTGTGTCCGCAGTTAACTTAATTCAGTAAAAACGTTAGTATTCCCGGTGTCGAAGGCCTAGACGGTTGTTAGCGAAACGGACGTTACTGTCGCCTATTTCTCGGCTAGACACCATCCGAAAATATTGTCCTTATCAGCAGTCATGCATTCAGGCGAAACAGAAAAGGGCTCGATGTGATGCCTGCCAACCGAGCGAACCAACCCCGACCAGCAGATAAGTCATTTCATCAATGTGTGTGGATGAGCTGAGCGATCGAAATCGGTGACGGAAGCAAATGCACTGGCTGTTAGGCGACCGCACGAATGATGTTGACGAGCCAAATGGTAATAAAAAAAAAAGGAAAGAAAAAAAATTTCCGGCGGACAAGAACCTAAGTTACCGTTGAATTTCGAAACAAACAAATATTAAGATTGCAGCTTTTACAGATTTAAAGAAAGCGGTCGTTTAGGTTTTTTGAGGAATGAAGTTCCTAGCTCGCTACTTGATTGCCGCAGAGAGTATGGTTTCAGGTAGCAGAAATGGCGCAGAAGCGGGAGCGGGGGCAAAGCGAGAAAGAAAGAAACAGCATAAAACGGATATACCAATGATGCGACAAGAGGATTAGGAAGAGCGCATGGAAAGAAAAGTGCGGTGGAAGAGAGGTTAGGAAGTTGGAAAAATTAGCGGGAAGTAATTGATGAAAATGAGCGACGATCTAGAGTTGAGGCGCGAACGAAGATTACGAAGTGAATCGGTGATGATTAAGGAGTTATGCGAAAGTGAAATTACTTCAGTTGCGAAATAGTGCCGATAGAGTTTGATTTCTTATTTCGAAACATAGCCGCGTTTAAACGCTAGGCGTGTCTTTTGTTGTTTTTGTTTTGTTTTTTTTTCCGAGTGTACGAGAAAAAACGAAAAATGTCGTGTGCGACATTGCTATCAGTTGCGGGGGAGAAATTGACGGCTGCGGCAAATGGCGCGCGGGCAGAGGCGACAATTGAAAAAATAACGCGACACAACCGGTAATTAACGTTATTGAATAATAATTAAGTCGGTATTTATGCGAGTGCATTGTTGTGCTCAGCCTATGGATAACGACCTACATCTGCGTCGCAGTATAGTCGGTACGCGTTGTACGCAGACGTTCACGTAGCGGAATACCTTTAGCGCACCAGTTCTGCTGCTGATGGCTGAAACGTAGCGTTCTGCTTGATTTAGAGAGAGCACTGCTGTAACAGTGCCGGCGACATTGCTATGCCTTACTGCATCATCGGCAGGCGATATCCTATGTAGGACACATGGTCGTCGTGCCACCGTGCTGCTCGACAATGATGTACGTGCTTCACTCTGTACCGCTCCACTATTCGTTGAGGATGCCATTTTCTGCTGCCTGCTTCCGGGTTCGTTCCTGAATAAGGTGGTACTCTGCATGTGCAGTAGTACCTTGCTGCTCCGGTAATATTTATTCAAGACCGGTTGTATTCGCTGCGGTGTCGGCTTATGTCTGCAGTGGGTGAACGGTGTGGAGTTGGTAGATTTTGGTGCATCGGCCGACCAAGAAATTGGTGGATTCGATTAGCGGCATTGTCCGATGTCATTTAATCGTACTCGGCGAAGTGACTGTGCGACGAGGATAGAGAGGTCCTGTTTTGTTTTGTTTTTTGTTTGTTTTTTTTGTCATTTCCCAGTTTTAGAAAATTCGGCTTTTACAACTTAACTTTCCGTACGACCGGTCTGGTTTGTTTAACTTAATTATAAACGCCTATCGTAGATTACTTCCTCGAATGAAGAAATACACACCGTGTGAACTGTCTACTTCTCAGCGATATTGCTAGAGAATATTTTGCTTTTCAAATATTGGTAACAGGAGGTCCTTTTAAACTCTGTTATATATTCGACTTTTCCGTAACAAGTTCGATTGCGATCGGAAGCGGAAGTATATTTACATCCTCTCTAGTTTCAGAATGTTGTATCGTGAAGTTATTCTTTTTTTTTTTTTTTTAATTTTTTAAAAATACCGACTTTGTAATTTTTATTTTGTTAATTTTTTAAAAAATCTACTAAAAAGAAAAAAAAAATTACTCTCGATAAAAGACAAGTCGGAATAGCGGTATACTTAAGAGGGGGCATTACGATTACTCCTAAAATACCTAATTGAAGTCGGATTAAATAACTCCATCTCTAATAAGCGTATATCGCGATTAAATATTTCCGATGTTTTCGGTACTCGGTTTATATAGAAAACGAATATGATCGTTATACTCATTTAATATGTTTTTTTTTCCCCCAGTTATTGCAATTTGAATTTGGCGCCGACTCTGACGTTAAAAATAATCATGATATAACTTAAACACAAAACACTCTGATTATTATTTTGAAAATTTTCAGAGACAATTTTTTTTTTTTTTAAACAATTTTATTTTATAATTTTTAGTGAAAATATATTTTTCAGTGATATAAACGGATGATAGACCAACCAGATATGTTTTTACCTTTTGTATTCTATAAAACTGAGTATTACTTCGATATTCAAGCGTCGTAATATTTCCCCTCGTCAGTGACGAGCTTTTAAATGACGTTATAGCGGTTTCGAATTCATTATCTTTATTCGAATCTATATTCCTTCGTCGTGTGGTGATTAACGAAGTCACTGGCGCTCTTCGCCTCTTTGATTTTAAAATTCCGACACTTGAATTTTAAAATTTTTAGGGGGATTCATGTTTTTCCCATATTCTAATAACGGAAAGACGTACATCAAAAAAAAAAAAAAAAAGAAAAAAATTAACTCTATGTGGACTTTTTAGAAATTTGCTAGCCAATTTTCGTGTTTCTTTATTAAAAATTAACTTACTTTCTAATCGAACTGTCGAACGAAAATAAAAAGAACTATTAATAAATCATTTCAAGTGGTAAAATAATACACAAAAACAAACATATAATATAATATAATATAACCGTCTTCTTTTGAAGTTGGAGAAAAGAAACAGACGACTATTACATAATCCAATTCAATAACGAAGCGATTAGAGTTTCATTTTTTTAATTGGATAGCAAACATGGAAACGAATTGCAAATTAAATTGGATGAAAACGATAATGGTGTATGGAATAGGAATACGCTAATGTACGATTTTCTCTAAAAAATAACGATCAAGATGAAGAGGGAACGAGAGGATCAAATGTTTAGGAAAACTTTTGCCTGGACAGTACAAAAGCTGAATAAAACAAGAGATGAGTATCAATGAGCACTTCGATCATGCATGTCTACGAATAAATAATTTACAAACCTATCGGAAGTATTTACTGAATTCTTCGTTTTTCCTTTTTTTTCCTTTTCCTTTTTTTTTTGTATTCGTTTTCAGCTACGATGTCTGAAGATCATTTTTCCTGTTGTGGCGACATTCACAGTAAGCAATTTGATAAAGTAGCCCCGCAAAGAATGGAATTTATTTCTTTTATTAAGAAATTGTATACCAACTTAAAATGGCGAGTTTTCTCTTCTTTTGCGTTCGTTAACAAAAGTTTTTCTTTCACACGATAAAAAATATTTGTTTTTAAACAAGCGAAAGGTCAGTTAAAGTTTAGAATTCTTTAGAAAAACGGCTGTTTCCCTTTTTTGCTACTTGCTTTTAAAAAAAAAAAAAAGTCTAAATATGTAAACGGTGTAATTTGTACAATCGTTGTTTTGTTTTACTAGAGATTTTTTCGGAATTAGTTCGACGTCTTGCATTTTAGTGTCACCTATTTTTGTCTTTCTGGTCAGATTTTAAAAATGAAATTTATTTGAAATAATAAAACGCTTAGAGTGTTACATTTTTATACTGGCTTCGTAATTTTAAGATGTTTGTGTCCAGCCCAGTTCGACTTTTTCGTATGTATTTGCAGTATTCGTTGGGAAACTTATTAAGGAATTAATGAGAATATACAGCGAAACTGAAATTTCAACCTGAAATCGAACTGGACACGTCGGAAAAGTGCAAGCAGCTGAGAAAAAAAATTGCTCTTTTCCTACTTAGTGCCGTTTGGTCTAGTACACTGTACTAATACTTCAAAATTAGAGTTATCTTTAAATATACCATAGTTTAAAAACTGCAAAAAATTAATAAAAAAATAAAACGCTCAAAGTATTAACAACGTAACCCATTCAAATGATACTTCAAGTTTAGAGAAAATCTTTTGATTGCTTCGTCATACGTTACATTCTTTTTTTAAAAAATATACAATCTCTTATCCATTCCTATCTTTCCATTTCTAGGAACTGGCGTTTCGTACCTAGGAAAACTCCTATTCTACTTCTCATTTCTCTTCGGCCAGTTCGTTTTGTCCTTACATAATGTCCTTTGTCAATCTCCCTTATTTCACTTTTAATTTCGTCGATCTCTGCCATCCTCCAAATATGTTTACTGTTCCTACGCTCTCTAAACTTCTTCTGCAGGCTCTAATCAGACAGGAATTCCACAGTTTTATCAATTCTCAATTTCCTTCGCATGCAACCGTGTTTACAGATAGCTTCTTGAAGAGGCCGGGTAGTTTCGGTACCTCTTTTATCCTCCCAGATTTTGACTTTTCAGAATCTTTTCGTCTGCCGCCTTTCTGTTCCACATTCATAAACGCATTAATGACTATCCTACGTTCCATTATTTTCATTTCCTCCAATCGCATTTCCTCTAAATCCTTGATTATATCCGACTCCATGACCGCCCTTTAATTCATTCTCCCCTACAAGACCATTCCTGTGATTTTATCATACTCCGCATACACTCACTTATCCATGTTCTTTCTTCCCTTCTTTGCATTTATATTGATATTTACTGTGGGTTCCTCTAGTCATACGAGCATCTTCGGTAATGGAGCGGCGAACTACTTGGCTCAGGTTGCTTCTTCTCACTTCTTCTTTAAAAAAGTCCCATCGTCTAATCTTTTTTTTTCGTGTATTTGCATCATTAGTCCGATAAAAAAGTTGCGACCATGTTCGGTCTGACTTTTTCCCGGCCGCATTTTGATTTATTTCTTTATTTTCTTCGGTTTGGCTTACATCGTTTGTTTGGTTTTATTTTACTATATTTTCTTACAAAATGTAATTCTAACCACATCCTTTTCGAATGTAGGTGAATACATCCTGTTTGTTAAAACTGTATAATAAAACAAACTTTAATAACAAACAATATAGAACAATAAATTAGATAAATACCTATTTAGAAACGTTTTCGGGCATAACCCATCATCAGCTAAAACTAACTTAAAGGAAACTTACCTTTCCGAATGTTCCACTCTGTCGTCTTTCCTTCTCTATTCTCAACTTTTGAGACTATTCCTGCTCCCTATAGTGCTGCATCTGTTCTCTTCTTTCTTCTCTATCTGCTGTCGTTCCCCTTGTTTCCTTTATTGATGCTATACTGATTGCATACGAATCTAAATAATTAATTCAGCAATACTTTTCTTTTTTGTCGAACATGGGTCAATGCTCTTTATCAGCCAGTCCAAAAGAAAACAAAAAAAAAAAAAAAAAAAAAACGTTTGCCTACAATTTGTTTTTATTTTTAGCTTTTTAAATCTTTTCCGCATCATTTTATTCATTGGTTTAATGAAGTAAAATATATGTTACTTATGTGCCTATACACAAGATACGTGTAACGTTAAAACGTTTTTGAACGCGACAATATTGCCACCCTGCAAATAAAAGTAAAATTTATTTGGAATGTTTCGATAAAATTGTGTCATATTCGTATTGCTTCGGTAGTACGGAAGGACCAATTTCTCGGCAAACAGTAATCAGCCTTATTTTGTTTTCTACTTTTCCTGAACCTTTGTCATCCCAAAAACTTTTGCGTTTCTCGACCCTTGTTCGGTTGGGCCGAAATATGCTGCTAATATTAATCGGTGCGTACCATTTCCGGTAGTGATACTTTTATAACTTAACTAAAAAATTTATCAATTTTGAAGTGAAAAAAGCTGTTGTGCAAAGGAGTAACTGATATGAGTCCTACTAATAAAAACAATTAAAGTCAGTAGTTTACATTCCTCATAGAATGATGCAATTTTTACGGAATTATATATATATATAAAAAAAAAAAAGTAATCGTTATGATTTTGCACAAAGTTAAAAATGCAATAAATATGTTTTTCATATTTCATAGCAAGCGTGTAAACTGCCTTAACCGATTAATTTTTGGTCAATGTAGAATTTTTTTTTGTTATTAATTTATGTTAGCAATTTCCGTCAAATTTTACACCTTGTAAGTAGTTGCAGTGCAAGATTTGTTAAAAATTGTAAAATCGACAGAAATTTTGTGTCGTATTTTTAACAATTCAAGAAAACTGTTTTGAAATTAATGAGTATAGCGACTAAGACTAAATTAAATTTCTTTTTTACATTTGTCAGTCTTATTGACGTCTTTGTGGTATAGAAAAAAAACAACATCAATTCGTAATTTTTATCAATAAAATTATACCCGTACGTTCGAAAATAGAGTTTTCCAAAAATGATAGGTTTTTAATTTCCTTTTTTTTCGCAATGTTACATCAAAATCGAAAAATTTAAAACAATTTCTTAGCACAAAAGACATTTACTGAAGGGAAAAAAAATTAATTTTATTTGTTTTATAAAAAATCGGGTTACTTCGCAGTATTTGGTAGAAATATTTATTTTCATTTTTACCATTAAAAAAAAAAAAACAAAAAAAAACGAAGACTAAAAGTAAGTTTTTTTTTCTTGAAATAAAAAATATCTGCAATTATGAGCTGAAACTTGGTGTGATTTTTTCTTATTCGGTACCAAAATGATCCCACCCCCCAGCGTAGGCAGAAAACACACCGTAGATGTAGATTCGGCATATTTATCCGCGCCTGTACCCTTTCATTGTTTCCGGTTAAATAAATAAGTTAGTTAATCAAGGGTCTAGTCATTTTATTCTCTCTTGTATGCGCCCACACACATACTCGCACCCTTCACTTATACATAATTTTTTTCTTTTTTTCTTATTTTTCTTCTTCTTTAGCTATTGCGAATCAATTGCAGGGTCAAAGTCTCTTCCTTATGTTTCCATGCGTTCCTATTTAGTGCACTGACCTACCAGGCATCATCGAATTTCTTAATGTTGTCCTCCCACCGTTTAAACGTAGTCGCGACCTCTTTCTCTTTTATTCTTTGGGCGCGATTTAGTCGATCCGGCAGTGTATCTGTTATCATCTAATCCGGGCCAAGTACTCTGTCCATTTCCATTTGGTCAATCATTTCTCTAAACCAATCTTGATTGTACTCCATGTTTTTGCCGAATATATTGTTACTGGCACGACGCATTTATTGAATACCTTTCCTTTAAGGCACCCGAGTATTTTCCTTTCTTTCAATTAATTTATCACTAGCGTCCTATGCCATTTGTATGCATCTCTTTATTTCATTTTTCATTAAATACATCAATATAAAACAATTATTTAATTTTTTTATTAAATACCCGTCGCGTTTCGAAGACAAAGATTCGCAATCACGGGAGTTATTATAATATATAAATTTAATAAAGATATCATTGTTTGCCATTAAGTTATGGCCCAGGCACATACATACATCTGGTGTTTCAAGTATTACATTATATTATATTTTTATTTTATTAGTTTTCTCCGGAGAATAATCTAAAAAATTGTACAATCACTATTTACAGCTACGAACTGTTCGGATAAGTGAAATCATAAGGAATGTCTGCAACTAGTCAAGACTAATTCTAGATATTTTTAGTGATCGGACATGCAATTATAATAAGTTTAATTACAACTATTTGTGTGATATACGAGAGATGCATGCGTATATTGTAATGGTTCACACTTTTAGTATTAAAGAGAATTACTCTGCGAATTGTGCTGGTTGACAGCGTAATGTAGTTCGGTGAATTTACAATCGTAGGCTGCTTCTCTGATCAGACAAAAGGCAGTATGTTTCGGATAGTATGTATCCTTTCGCTAATCCATGCTACCAAGCTAGTCGTCGATTTAGTTATCAAAAATTGTTGATTGTTAATAAGAAATTTCTTTTTTTAATTTTTGCGGTAATATCAAAAATAAATGCGCCAATTATTAGTAATTAACGATCTTACTTCATTATACAGAATTTAGAAGCGTATCATATGTATTTCACATCCTTTGAAAGAAAAAAAAAAAAATTAAAGCAAGTCCCATACCCTTGACAAGGCGTCGGGGATTGTGAAGCTAAGGTTCACAATGTACTTAGTCGAATGGTTCTAAGGAGAACATTGGGGCCAGCTCTTTTCTCTCGGCCAATTTACTATTAAATTTCGATTGCTGTGCACAAGAAACGCTGATCGGATTAACAAAGTAATTCCCAAGACTGTACCTCTGCGATATTCGCAAAGAAATGATCAAACGTCAAGAGTTCATTCGTTATTAATTCGAGGAAAGGTCCAGGCAGCGGAAAAGTTAGCTTGTATACGATTGAAATCGTTACTTTGTTTTTGATATTACTATTATATTTCTATATGTGAGTTAATTTATTGAGAATCAGTACTGTGTCCGTGTAATATATGTGTGTACGTCGGTTGGTTCTAATGAATTGTATTAAATAATTCGACGGGACGTCGATAATTAATAATATTTCGAAGCTACCGATTGCGTCTTTAAAAAAAAATTAAATGTTTTCCAATTCATTGCCATGTATATTAAAAATGTTCCGCTCAATCCTTCAGGCTACCGGAAGTTCCATCTTCTCCACGGAACTTTATGCCATTCTTCGAGCCGTTATATTTATTTCCTCAACTCGTTCCTCTGATAGATACTTAATTATTTCGGACTCCAAAAGTGCTCTTCAGGCCATATCCTCTTCCTTTCCCTCATATTCCCTCGATTTTATTGTTTTTCGTATACGTTCTCTCATCTATAGTCTTTCCCTTTCCCATTCCATTTCCATAGACCTTCTTTGGGTTCGAAGTTATACCGCTATTGATGGTAACGAGACGATCGATTCCTTAGCACACTACTACACTCTCCACATTTTGTTAAAAAAATTCCTGGTCACAACATACTTCCCCCCTCCAAAAGAATGCATGTCAGACTTTGATCGGATGTGTATCCTCGCTCCTTTTCCAATTTTAACTCATTTTATACCTTTCTATTCAGCCTAGACCTCCTTCCTGTTCTTGGTTCTATTATTTTCTTATTCTTAAACGTTTTTTTCATTATTGTTATCTGCCGTCTGCGAAAATCATACTTTACTCCCATCCTCATGGTATCGTATTGCTCTTTCCCCGTCCCATTATTGTCCTTTGCACTCTGGCGACTGTTCCTTCGTTTGGGATCCTGACCACGTGCTGTTTGAATGTTCCAGTTTTTCCTTCGAACGTAATATCCTGTACGTTCAGCTATTAAAGCTGAATTTTCCTACCCCATATAAATGCTTCCTATATCTTACCTTTGCCGGTCATCCAAGGTGATTCCTATTCTTACCTCTTTTCTTTTCTGACCGGATTAAAATTTTATCTCTAATCTAGTACAATTGTCCTGGGTAACTGCACTTGTATGGCCAAGCCCAAAAAATGTGTATATACATATATATAATTATATTAAAAATTTCTTTATAGAACAAAATTTAATTTAAACCAATTACTGAGTTTTAAGTCAGAATAAAGAAATAAAGTAACTAAATAAATTTTTATTGTAGTTACTCAGAAAGAAGGAGTTAAAACTACAACAATATATATATATATATATATATATATATATATATATATATATATATATATACATATATTATAGAAAGAGAGATTGCGCTTCATTATCAGCAGTAAAAAACGATTGTGAAATAAGGCTCGAATTCATTAGTGTTTAATGTGTGACATAAGTACCGCTACACTACAAAATCCGGGTTAGCTTATTTTAAATAAACGCTAAATGAAGAAAAGAGATCCGCTTGTAATTTCAATGATTGCTATTCGAAATTACTAATTTCTGGCACAAAGTTAGCAGGAGAAAAAACGATGTTCTTCTGAATCGGAATGTTTTAATTGCATTTCTTTTCACAACTGACCGTATTCAGTGGCTGATCGATCGTACTTTAAATTACCTCGATTTGTTCTTTTTCAGGCGAATGAAAACTACCACGGTTAAATTGATCCAGAAATCGGTCAATTCAGTACGGAGCGCGTCCGTTGTTTCCTGTAATAATGCTATTTAAACTACAAAGGACGATATCATTATTATAATGACGTTGTAATTGGGTATTTCTCAGCAGCTTTTGAAAGCAGTTTGCGCTAATCTGCAAAGTGACACTGTAGTACGCATATTATCGCCAGTGTTTATTGACTAGCAGCTTTCTTAAATGTTGTTGTGGCGCAACTCGATGTAACCATCGTGTATAAATTTACCGGAAAGTAGAATAAATTTATAACAACACTCGCCAAACATCTTCAGATGGTGGTAGTTGTATCATTCGTTTGAAGTTAATTTAGTTATCTTAAGTTAAAAATGACCGTTCCACCGAATCGATTTATTATTTACAGCTACGAACTGTTTAAATAAGTGAAATTAAAAGGATTAGTCGTCGGATATTAAGCGCTTCGTGATTGACAGTGAAATTATAATAATTTTAGTTACAACTACTCGTATTTCTGTGGTTATATAAGTAAACTAGTGTTTTTTATTTCCAATTTTGATCGGTTTTTTGTTTTATTTCTTTCATTTTTTAATTTAATTTCTATTTTTCGTTTTTCTTTCGTAGTGCGATGTTTTTACACTGCGGATATTGAAGCATGTGGAAATTGGTGTGTAATTTAGATGTAAAGTCTATTCTCTATGACGAAAACCGAGATGCAAACTGTAGTGCAGAAGAATTGCGACGCGATGAGAATATTATGCACAATCGATATAGCCGATGTGATGGATAAATTTTCGCGGTTATAAAAATAGTGTGACGAGCATCCCGAAAGAGCAACTTGTCCGATAAATGGACCCCTGAGAACTGAAGAAAGTTACTTAGATCCAGATAATTCTGATTCACTTTGTGTTTTTAGTAATGTGGCGGCCCGTCGGGCTGGTTTGAAATCGAACAATAAACTCGGAAATTTTATTGTAGTTTAATCGGGAAATTATTAAACACCAAGGAGGCACCACACTGGGAGCGATGTTCAACAACTCCGCTTACAGAAAGAACATTGTATCGCAAGCGACGATGACAACGCGTTTCTAGCGTAATTAATCGATAACGAAATTACCTACAATTAGCAGTGTGACAACGGTAATAAATGTTCCGATAAACGCTAAACGTTTCTACATCATTTTGGCGCCAAAAGTGTGTTTGTTCGTTTTGGTCCGCGCCGCTTTAAATTCGACAAAAGTAGCGTGTTGATTACGTAGAAAAATTCGCCCGTCAACACCGCCTACTATTATATTCGATCAAAGGGAAAGTAAATTATCTCGAGGAAAGTTTTACTGTAGAGTCGTTTATGTGGCAATGTGTGTAGTTTTCGCGAAACTAGCCCAAGAAATATAAAATCGTGCTACTCGTCTCTAGCATTTCGCATTCAGATTTTAACATCTTATTAGCGAAATATTAGGTGCTAGGACGTTGGAATTCCAGTGAAATACTAAGAATGGCCGCTTATGTTAAAAATAAATGTTTCGCGCTTAATGTTCACAATTTTTTAAAAAATTTAATGACGAAACCGTTTCATAGGTGAATCATCGAAGTCTAGAGTGTGTTGATCGTAAACGTGGTGCAGGTTAGCTAATATTTTCGGAAGTATGCGATTTCTGCTTATTCTCTTTAATCGAGTTAGATTACGGTTGGTTGTGCAGTTATTTTGGCAGAAGTTAAAAATTGCATTATATCGAGATTGTTAAAACGCCATCGTAACTCTTGAGATCGGTCTGGAAACTTTCGAATTTTCGACGAGTTCTAAAAATTTCCTGAGTATGAAATGTTAAAAAATAAAACTATAGCGAATCGGATAAGAAATGGAAATTCCGAAGTCGATCCATATTTTTGGGCCGCATGGTAGATGCAATTTACTTCACAAATCGTTCGAAAGGGAAGACATCTGGGATGATAGCGTAACTTTCAAAATAACGGATCTCCATGCAGTCTAAAGAACTATTCAGAAAGGTAGCTACGATGAGATTTGCCTACTCCATACAGTGCTTCGTTTATTCTTCCTCTTCCATCACTGGCAATCATTCCTATTATAGCGTCTTTCATTGCTTCTATCTCTAGTAATATTCAATTATAAATCGTTTCCCCCTCTCTCTCGCTAACATAACCTAATGTTGAGTAATGCCCTCGACTGGCGATCCCCGACCGAAAAAAAAAAAAGATGACCAGCAACGTTTAAAGAGTACGCATCACTGGTGGCTCATAACTTTTACGAGAAAATACGAGCGTTAAATAATTCTTTTTACGAACGGACTAGACATTTTAAGTATGGAGTTATTTCCATCGCCGGATGATTGAACTGTGTGATAAAATCAACGCTTGCATTTTTAACCATTTTAGTTTTGTACGTTTCGAGTGTGTAATTTTAGTATTATTATATCGGTTCCGTTATACTAGTTTTTTTTGTTTTGTTTTTTTTTAATTCTCCTTCTCACCTTTTTTATATACGTCGTTTGTAACTACACTAAGGTCATTGTTATACCGGTAAAAGTGGTCTATTAAAGGGTAAAAGCTAAAAGATCCCGTATTAAATTTATTTTTTACCAATACTTTTTTTTACAAATCATAAAATTTAAAATATTCAATTTATAATGTAACAAGTATTGTAATTTAAAAAAAAAAAAGCAGTAGAATTTTTAAAAAGGTACCCAAGAACGCTAACTTAAAAACGGCTTTAATTCTTGTTTCCATTTCCAGCGGGTTTCTTTCCTTATTAATAATTCGATTAATTTATTTTCGTTTATATTTTATCATCGAACAATTAATAACGGAATTATTTAGTCCTTTGAAACAATTATTAATTTCTCGATATTAACTGTGAAAAAAGAAAAAAACAATGGTTTATGTACATTTATGCATGACGTCTCAATTATTTTATAACAAAGTATATCGTTAAATTTAAGAAAGAGCTCTCTCCAGATGAGGTTGGGGGAAAAAAGGTAAAAGCAAAATAATAAAAATGTATACTGATGTTGCGGAGTTAATGCGCAGCCTTCAATAGTTCCATTTGCACCGAAAATTTATTTTTATTCGCTTAAATTGCGAATTGGTCCGGTTTTTTGTTTCTTTTTTCTGGGTTCGCTAATTGTTTGCAAAATTAATTCAGCACAAGTAGTGAAACTTTTTCCTATGATATTTGCAATATGTGACGGCGCAGCTCCTAGCTGAAAGTTTAACACGTCTACCTAACCAACTACGTTGCAAGATTAGTGAAGCAACCTTTTACAGAAAAAAAAAAAATTATAAAAAAGCTCGCATAAAATTTATTTTAAAAATCTGGAAAAATTAAAAATAATAATGAACTACACATATAAGGCAGGTATTATGTTTAATAAAATGCTTTTTGTTCTCTTGGGTATTTGCCGAAAATATCACATTTGCACAGACTACGTTATACAATTTGTCTTTTACACATCGTACGGAAAACAGACACTATTCATAAACGACTAGAGAAAGTTCGTAACACCTTCCTTTAATGGTAGACCAGACAAAAAGTTTTTTTTTTTTTTTTTTTATTATTAATAAATGTGTATTTAAATCTTAAACTACTTTTGAAATAATCGATATATGTATGACTAATTAGCTTAAACATGTATAGAATATTAGTTCATTAAATAATTTCTATTATTTATATACATAAATATTATTTACGTAATTAAATCGTTTGGCGTTAATCGCTTAAGACGTCTAACATCTGATGATGTGTCAAGCAGCTGGATCGCTTCAACATTCACATGTTGATGGAGCCGCTTTTCGTGCTTGACGGCAAAGTCACGAATGACCTCGTCTACCCACTTCAGATTCAAATCTGCATGTAAGTCCTCGTTTCTTTGATACCATTCTGTATTAGTAAGTGCACGAGTGACTTTGTTCTGACTATGCTTAATGGCCATTCTCAGTTATCAGGCCTTGCACATTTCGAAACTAGGATTAGGTCCAGATAGTTTTGATAATTCACTGGTAAAGTAGTCGTTTACTGTAGAGGTCCAGTTGTGAATTTCTTCCCAACAGCCATTTGACGAACTTTGAGTCGGATTTGTTCCGCTTTCTGTTTCACGTGATGCTTCCATGTTAGACGGCCATCTATATAGATGTAGTCCTAGATATTTAGCTGAGTTCTTCTGCGGAATCTGCTGATTATTGATATAAACTGTATATTGAGTATTAACTTTTTTTAGAGCGTATGTAACAACGTGAATGGATTTATGCTTGTTGAGTTTTATTCTCCATTTCTTCGTCCATCTCGAAACTCGGTCTAAAGCGTTTTGCAGCCTACTATTCGCTTCAACTTGTGAATCACTCACAGACAATATTGCAGTATCGTCAGTAAACATTGTTGTGCTGGTGTATAGAATGAATTGTTGACTTCGCTCCTACGTATGCAACTCTGAATTTCCTGTCAGAAAGATATGACTCCAGCAGGGGGGCTCCACTCTTTGCCAGAAAGCGATCATCCTACACCTTTATTGAAAATCATTGTAAGATGTAAACATGTTTTTGTGGGTTAAAGGACCATGTATATCATAATAGATAATCGAGTATTATCTTTTGACAGCGACGGTGTGAAATACGCCACTGATAGAGCTCATCATTCGGTAGTGTTCAATGAAAAATCTGAATATTGTAAACAAAAAATTACTTTTACCATTTTATTCCACCCGGCTTAGTACACCCATAAAAAATCTCCAACTAGTACAAAATGTAATCATTTGCTGAATGCTACGCAGCAAACTAAAATAGCTCACACATACTCAATACTCTTTCGCATACTTTTCAATATCTACAAGATTTTACGATGGATAACGGTGATAACGAACTGATTACAACCATTAGAATGCAGGGGATATATGTCGTCGCATGTGTTATAGTAGTGTAGGCACCACCAACTTAAGCAAGACTTTTATAATTTAGCAGAATTGTATAACTCGTTCAATTTTAAACATTTATCATACTAAAACGGTTGCGATAACTATACCGGAATTT
Organism: Icerya purchasi; assembly: GCA_039619475.1. Lineage (NCBI taxonomy): Eukaryota > Metazoa > Arthropoda > Insecta > Hemiptera > Monophlebidae > Icerya > Icerya purchasi. The sequence continues at coordinate 248,873,877 of CM077116.1, forward strand.
TATAAAATCGGTTTCGGTTAAACCACGGAAGATTCAATTAAGTTTCATTTATCCTATTAAGTCTTTACGAGATTTATAATTAATTTCCCTTTTGTACCTGGTAGGTTTTTGCGCATTTCGAAAACTGACTAATTTAACTTATTTGCGAACGTATTATGGCAAGCAGCGTGTATTATTGATTCATTTGTTGAAGTTTTACATAATCCGTCTAGCGCTGTTGTTTATAATCTATCGTGTAATTAAGCGTTTGCATTTTTTATATCAGTAGAGTTACTGCTACCTGTTCTAAATCGATGCATCGGGTATTGTGCGTGTCTAGGAAAAAGTTCCGGTTTTACCTCGGATTATTTTATTCGAAGTTTTCTATTTCGGTTTCGAGCGGACAGCCGATTTTTTCCTGCAATCGCTTAATGATAATTCTATTTGCGATACGATTTTACCAATTCGAGTAATGTTCTTTTTTGCCATCGTTTTCCTCGTGTTTAAAGGAACTACTGTTCGATTCAAGATAATAAAAAGTATGAGAGAAAGGTCGTTATTTTATTAAATTGGCCATGTAATGAAATAAAAATGTTAAGATTATGTAATTAGTTAATCGCGGCGTATAAGATCCTTGTAGTCTTACAAACTGGGAAACCGGGGAGTGGGGGGGGGGCACTGCGATAGAAAATATGTTGCATTTTTTCGGTTCGTACCTCTTCCATACATAAGCAAACATGTGTGTTAGTTTCCATTCTGCGTTGTTGACCGCGTATCGGACGACTCATATTTCTACTACGCTCTTCTCTTTTTCGTTTTCTTTTTCTTTCATTGAGCATCTTCTGCGGTCTGCAATATCTGCGTATTGCGCAAAATATTCCATGTCCATGTCTTGCACACGAATTCGGAAAAATTCCTGCAAACGACCGGTTATTACTTAAATGTTTTCTCTCCTCTTCGCAAATGGCATTCATGCTCCCTGATGTTGTGCGGATTTATCGCAAAGTTGTGTTATTTTGCTCGCGTCTTCTATGCACAGGTATATTTATCAATACTTCTTCAGCCAGTAGCTTATGGTAGTATTCGATCAGTATTTGTTTGGGTTTTAGAACGTTCTCTGGCGGTATCGCTTCTGTTTTGTCTAACGGTTTACCCCGGTTACAGCGTAGTTTTTGCATTCGCGTGCGGTTTTGTTCTCTTTTCGAGTTTTCACTTTTAGATATTTTTCGATGCGTTTACGTTAAAATTCTGTTTACACAACCACCGATAAACCGGTTGGAGGCGAAAGCAAATAGTCGGTTCAAATGCGGTAAATTAGCAGATTTCAGAGATGAAGCGTACAATGTTGTGTCCGTTCATAAACTTATCTATGATCAGAAAATGAAGACTGCTGCTCGGACGTTCAAAAATGATAATCGGCCAGGCCTCTTCCGCCGTCCTACTCTTCACCTTTCACTTTGGTCGCCGCAAACTCGTTCGTGTAATCACTTTCATTTCTGCCGCTAGCATGATCGCCTCCGACATCTGAATCTGACTGAAGTAACAGCCGCCAAAATGAACCGGCGACCACTACTGGACACCGCGCATCGTGACCTTCGGATGTTACTCTAAACGGACGCTCTAGCCCGCCATCTGGAAGAAGAGATAATCTGGATTCCGGACGGCGTCGTGATCTGGACAGCCCATGTTTACTGTCCGCCTCCTATATATAGACAACTTTTATCGGTGCTTCTCTTCTATTTTCTCCCTAGCAGAATAGTTTCCAATCATGACTGCAGTACAGATATCCCCTTACATTTTGTTACATATTTCTCGAGGTTGAACTTTTACTTTTGCCACTAATCGACCAGCGATTTCATATATAGCGAAAATAAACTTTTTTTCGAGAAATTGATAACTCTTTTTTCTTTTATCAAAACCGAGACATTTGACGAGGAATATGTTAGTAATATGTTTTTGTCAGAAGATCGTCGCAGACGAACTTAACGATACCGTCTAGATAATCGTTACAACCTCTACCTAATCCAAAAAGGCGGACGCTATCTCGTTCCGGATCGAAGTTGCTCCCAGGTACACACCTAATCTGAAATTAAATTGGCTACCAGAGAAATCTAGGAAGGCAAAGGCGACCGAAAGAAAGGAATTGGCCTCCCTACTTTCATTAGTGCCGTTAGGCTTCGTACATTGTGCTCCTTTAACTTCACAATCTATGATATCTTATCAAGGATATATATATATATATATATATATATATATATATATATATGGGACACTTTACTTATATGATTGAATAACGACAATAAGATAGTGGATTCATTAGCGCCGACTCTTTCATTTATTTTTGGTCACACGTTCATAATATATATATATATATATATATATATATATATATATATATATATATATATATATATATATTGTTTTTCTTTCCTTAAATTACTCAATCCAGACCATCTCTTCCTTCCCGTCCGCGGATTTCCTAGATACTTGCTCTCTCTTAAACGCTTCACCATCTCCCGGCACTTTGTCACCTTCGTTTTAATCATAGTCTCTTTCCTGCATCGTTTTCCCGGTTTTCATCTGCTTCTATTCTATTTTATCTGCTCCGATCATGTTCTAATTACTTTTTTTTTTTTTTCATGTTTTATTTGAATGTCCGTCGACCTTTTCTGCTGAGCAATCGTCCCTCCCCTCTCCTGTAATTTGGTATTACTCCTTCTTCCTTTAGCGGTGCTGCTTATATTCTTCCATTTCCTTCCGTTTCTGTTATTGCTAGCTCCCTCGAATTATTTTTATCCTCTATTCTTAAACGTTCAAGAATACAGTTTTTTTTCCCCATTTCTTTGGCTAATTTCCTCATTGAGGAATCCATTAAAAAAAAACGTGATTTCGGGATAATTACAAATTTAAAAAGAAATTTAAAGTTATTTAAGTGTAAGTTTTTTATATCATCGGAGAAGTTAAAATGCAGTTAAGTTTTGAAGTTACATTTCAACTTATACGTGTGTTAGTTGTTTTTTTCTTTTATGTAACGTTGTAAATTGAAAGCTGAAGCCAATTGTTGCCTAATGAAATTTTACATTGACCGGCTTTTAATTTCGTTATAACAAAATTCGTGAAATAACTAGAATTTTTTACCCCCGCCCGCACCCTGAATACTTATTAAATACGTCATCGTTTGTATCAATTAATTTTCTATAAACCGTGGTATTTTTAAGGATTCATTTTATTTACATTTATAAACCATCTTATCAACAATTGGCATTTTCGAGATGTTTTCGCGACTGGTTGAAATATTTTAAATTATGGGTAAAATGAAATTAGCATTGTTCCGTTTCGAACACGCTTCCCTTTATGCGACTTTAAACAGCTTCGTTTATGTTTTGTTTGCTCATTTCGAAGATTAAATGGCGGAGTATTTTGTCGTTTTGAAATTGCCGTTGTACGATCTAGCCAAAAATAGTTGTGTTGAACACTTCACACTCATAGTCGTCTATCAAACGAAGGTCAGTTCGTGGCAATTTTGACTATTTCTGTTTTTTTCTCTTCTATTTTCCAAATGCCGATCGATTAAAAATATTCCTTACAAAAGTTGTAACTAAAAATTTTCCCTCCATGCGGCGTTCAACTCTCTCAGCAATTTATCCTGCTTCCTTATTTCGCTTTTCTCTAGTCCCCTCTCCTCACTGTCCCCTACAGCCTTCCTCTCACAACTTTATAGGTGACGCTAATCACATTTTGTTTGAGTGCACCCATATCGTTTCCGAACGTTCTTCCTTTTCCTCTTCTTTTTTGTCAATTGGTCTTCCAACTCCGTATTGTGCATCTTTTGTCCTCTCCTTGCCATCGCCCTCGGTCATTCCAGCACTTGAGTCTTTCCTATCTTCCATATCTGACCGCATAAACATCTGATTCCGCTTCTCATCCGTTCCCCTCTTCTTGGGCCAATGTCTTTATGACAAACTCCCTCCTCCAAAAAAAAAAAAAAAAAAAAAAAAAAAAACTAAAAAATGCGTGAATTTTTGTTTTTAACCGCATTTTGTTAATTCATGGACAACTTTTTGTTTCCTTATGGCGGCTTTGTATCTATGTGAATAGAAAAATTTTAAATTAGCGCTTAATTTTCGTGTTTATAGATGAATTTGTTCGTGATTTGAGGACACTTAGCTTTAATCTCATACAGAAGCGTATATGGGGTATTTGTAAGTAAAAGAAGAGCTAGGTTCCAGCGTGACCAAGGCACTGAGGTTTTCGATAGTTTTTATTTTCCTTTATATTTCTATCCATCGTGCTACGTTTTTTACATTTTTTTGCTTTTTTTTTTTTGTTTTGCGTTATTGTTTATGGCATTGTTTTATTCTATGCTTGTGTAACCGTGTTTTGTCTGATGTATGTGTGTTCGCAAAAATACTATAATAGTTTTAACAGTAAAAGTATAAGTCCCATACCCATGACAGAGCGTCGGGGATTGTGAAGTTTTTAACAGTAACGAAATCATAATAACGTGGCTAAACGAAATGTCTGTTGTTGAGAGCGATGACAACGAAGAAGAATTTATTTTGCAGGACATTCGTGAATCTGATACGGAGAAGATGGCCCCGATGATAGATTACTTTTTTTTCCCATATGTTACATAAAATATACGCCGACCCCGAATACCTAGTTTTTATTTATTTAGCTTTTAACATAATTATCTTCCCACACTGTAATTAATATTTATTTACGCTGGAAGCGTTCTTTGTATTAATTCGGAAAATGAACCTTATTCTCGATTATTATTAATTAAACAAGACACCATTTCCGACAGTAAAACGATAAAACGTTTTTATTTATTTATTTATTTTTTTACAGTACAGTGAAATTATAACGAGACGTTAATAAATGAAAAATCTCGTGATTTTCTGCTTTACAAATTACTTTTTTTAATACATAATTTTGTAACATTACAATTCACATTAAACCGTTGGTGAAAAAATGTAAAATAAAATTTAGACCAGAAACATCCTCGGATTTCGTGCAGTCAACGTATTTGAGGAAAAAATTGTTTCCCCTCCTATTATTATATCTCCATGTTCTGCATTCAACTGCCCAGGCGATTATAGAATATGAAAAGTTGTGCGAATTCTACACGTAAGAATGTAATTTGATTCCCTTGGCAAACGCCGAAATTTAAACCAAAGCATCAGGTATGTTGGAGAGGGTCTCGTGCACGGGGATCTCCATGCTATGTGTTATCCCACGAATTTTCTGCAGTTATAAATCAGACGCGTCACAGTTGGTTCGTTTGGCAGCCTACATACTGGGTAGCCCGTTTGTAGGAGGCTGTTCGTATATAGTTATATGACGCAGCAATATGCCTCGTCCGGAAACGATTAAGAATTGAATATTCTTTCTTGCTCATGCCACCATCAGGGGTCGGTGGTTTGTTTAATGATTCTCAGGAAAATTCTTTCTGTTATCCACTGAGACCTCCACTTCTGTTTGCACATGCCCGTAAATATATGGGATAGTTTCGGGGGTGGAGGTAGATTTTTTGGCATTGGTGAGTATATTGAGCAGCGTGGTGCGAGATCAACATGACTCGGAATTCACAGGAAAGACAATTAGCATCCCTTCCTGTGTAGTCTATATAAATCATTTTGGCTCTTTGTTACTGCTGGCTTTTTTATTATCTTGGCGGCATATTAGATGTAGGGAGGTTAGTGAGTCTGTAATGAGCAGCACTCATCGGTACTGGTAGTAAATGATTCCACATAATTCTACATCTAGAGATGTACAAACATCTCTTAATCGGATTGCGAGCACTAAGTTCTAGATTTGATAGGGAAGTCTGCTGGTGACCTGTCGTCAGCTGTGATGGATTTTGTTCCGTTTGTATGCTCCTGTGTATGATTTTTGTATTTCTTGATGGTCTCTAATACAGTTTGCCGTATAATCTCGGACTGAAAATGTCTACTATTCTCCAGGAAATAAAAATCGTGTTTATGTCAAAAGGTTTCCAGGGTGGTATCATCGGTGTTGCATAACTAAGAGTAGATTTTAGCCTACGTTATAATTTGATAATATTCTGCGAACTCCTGACACGGGGTCGCTGGGAAAAATCGGGTTATACGGTGAGTATTCTGTATTGCATGGAAACGGTTTGTTATAACATAGTAGATGGCCCAGATACATAAGTGAGCGTAATTTTTTTCGGTAATTGGATAACGGAGGACGTCTTGCTAGCTCACATAGAGTTACAGATGGGGAGGAAGACTGAACTGCGGGGATAGATCGGAGAGCGGAATAGCGAATTATATCTCAGGATTTTAATCTGAGTTTACTAGCTGTGTAGTACATCGAACACCCGTAATTGATTCTTGAAAGGATTAACGATTTATGTATATATATATATATATATACTCGTATATATTGACGAGCAGCTTTGGATTTATATTGCATTTAGAGTCAGATAAATATTTTATGACTGGGAGCTGTTTAATTCATTGTTGTTTTACTTCGGCCACACGGTAACGTCAGGGTATTTTGAAATCAAATAATAGTCCTAGAAAGTTTTTTCTTCTTTATAATGGGTTGCCTGATTTCTTTTTTGTTTTTAAGCAATTTTACTATTCTTTGTGAGACTGTTCTATTCGTGTTATTATTCATTATTTTTTTGCCACGTCTTTAGTTAAAATATTTAGATTATATGCAGTGAAAATTCTACAAACCTATTTTAAAAAATCATTTTAATGATTCTTCAAAAATAGGTTCAATCTAATCTTTTGAGCGGCTTTATAGATTCTTAAAAAATCGTTGTACAACAAGACTTACTGATTGTGCGAGAATAATGCGATTATGAAATATTAAGTTGTTCCGTGTTCAAGGTTCCGTACGTTTTCTACGTCCATGTTATTATTTGTGAACGTATTGTAGTAACCCGATGGTTACGCTATTTAATAATATTTAACCGTGAATATTTTTATAATTTTAGTTGCATATATGTATATATATATTAGTCAATTGTTTTTTTGCCGGTTAGTGTAATAACACGTTGAAAATGGTTAGTTTACATTGAAAAAAACGAAAATACCGAATACAAAATCAACATTATAATTTGCTTGATTTATTATAAGAACAGATACACTTGTACAGGAGTGTGAAGTACAAAGTTCAGTCTTCATGTGCTACAACACATTGTACTCTATTAGATGATGTGAAGCGATAGAGCGATCAGCTCAATTTACGCCATGTACAGTAATAACGCTGAAAATACAGTTTTTTGGGCTTTTATTACGTAATTTAAAATGTTGTTTTATTCGTAAACATGGGCAGTACTGGTTTGAACTTTTCTCAGGAAGTGAACATTTCTGATACAGTGAGTTTATTTATTCTGATGTAAAAGTACTGCGTATTTGTTCCGTGAACAAAAGCGGGTGTTTTTGGTTGAAAAAAAGCTGAAAACCTGTGAGGATTCAAGAGAAGAATATTGTGGACTGAAATGCTGACTCGATCAAAAATCCGCACAAAACTGAAAAGCGAGGGATCATGGTTAGATTTTTTTAAGCAGTAAATTTTTAATTCGGTAAGCAAGGAAAATTGCATCGTTCGTGTTTGTTTTCAATCATAAATTGTAGAAAAGGAGCGCGACATTTAATCAAACTAGTTATAATTTTAATTTTATATGCGTCAAGATTATTATATTTTCTTATGTGTAGAAAGTTTTATCCGGTGGTTAGTTGTTTTCGTTAAATTAATTAATAAAATTAATAAATCGCGGAAAAGTATTAGAACCAAGTTTTACTACTCCCGAAAAACCTGAAATGAACAGAAAAAAACATTCAAAAGACCATTTCTTGATACAAAAACGACAAAATATTACTTCATCTCTATCTATAGGAACAAAATATAATACATATTTCTAAAAAGAAATACATAAACTCAAATAAATTAAACGTTATACAGAAATGACTAAGCAAAGAATAAAACTGATCGGCTGGAAGAGAAAATAAAAAAAATAAATTAAAAACGGAATCTACTAAAAATGAAAGCAATATATATTATAACACTGTAGCCTTGTAGTTAAGGTGCTTGGCTACCAAACCAAAAGTATTTATGGATTTTTAGGACCTCATATTGGATATCCATTTTGCTTCCGTGGTATATATCTAATCTGAAATTGAATATTGGTTATACCAAAGAAATCCGGGAAAGTAAAGGCGGCTGAGAGAAAGCATGCCCCATAATACATTGTGGACCTTAACTTCATAATCCACGATACTTTATTGAGAGTATGGGACATTATACACTTTTTTACTGTACGATATATATATATATATATACATATATATACAAAAATAAAATAGAAAATTTTAAATCAAAAATGTAATTACAAACTTTAGATCAACAATGTCTTAACGTAATGAAGTTTTGGAAGTGGGAAAAATTCCCAAAAAGAATATAGGAAATATAGAGAACAATATGATTTTAATTAATTAAAGATAAGCTAAAAACATTACTCATATGTGTGTTGTACATGTACATTACATAAACTATTTTAAAGATATTTACATTTAAGTAGGCGTATGGTGAAATAGTAGTAATGCACATGTGTGTTTGAAAATAAGCACGCACAGTTGTTATTTCCAAATGTTATTAAACTAAAGAAAAAAAAAATCGCAACAGAATGAAAAAGCACGTAAGGATATTATATTTCGACATACAGGTATATTAACATTCCATGCATAGTTGTAGCGCTTATAATACGTGTCAAATATTTACGACAATGTATTATGCCGGTTGTATCTATATTTAGTGTACGTAAAAAAAGGCCAGAGTCTGGAATTACTCAACACCTTTGGTCGAATCGATAGTATGAATATCGCCGGGCCTCCAAGACTAGGTCGAGTAATAATTCTAAAGACGGAATCTTTCAAGAATGAGGATAAGATTGAATATTTTTGCCTATCGACTGGGTTTTCTAATGTGCATCTAGAACATCTGTTTTTCGAATTAATCCACGCATAAGTATAAGCCTTAGGTGACCAAAATTTAAAAGGACGCGAAATTATAAAATACCTAGTTATCACGAAGTCTCCGCAGTGACCATGAATTGTATGTTTGGCAGTTAAAAGGCTAGATTATGAGATGGAGTTTGGGATAAAGAATTCGGAATGGACGGATCGTCGGGCACAGTTTGAAATTAGCGCAATACAATTAACTTTTGTGCAAGTTTGAGAAGCCTGGTGAAGTCAGTTTTGGCATTATGGAACGAAAAAGTCTGACGACTTCGATACTGAAAAGTGTAGTGGAACACTACGCGTTAGTCACCCTTGGATCGAAGACATGTCCAAATTTGGTGCATCGTACGATGAAAACGATAATAAGATTAGGCCGTTTTATTTTTTAAGTGAAATATACGTTTTTTACTGTCGAGTTGTTTTAAAATGCAGCTTTCAGGTTGGCAGAATTGAAGGCAGCCGTTGTCTTTGAAACCGCTTTCGGTGGCCCACGATGACGGATTATTGGCCACCACTCCTTCAAGAATGTTGGGTCGCGATGAAAATGTTCATGCAACGTTGTTTATCGCGATATAAAATAAAGACAGTCTCGAACCTTTCAGAGTTGTTATTTGACCACGCGAGTTGGCAATTTTTGAGGTAGTCATCGGCAGAAATTTAATGCGATCTTTTTGTAATCTGTTCGAAGATATGTATCGCGTGGGGTATGCAGTCTTACGGAACACGCATTCTCTCTGCTGGTTATTGTCAAAAATTTGCCAGCAGGTTACTCGGAAACTGCGCTAACCGTTATAAAACGGTGCATGAAAAAATCAACTGCTCTACAGGTCGCACTCGGTGGAAGCGGTCAACATTTTCGAATCGGACGTTGTGCGATCGCGAGTGATGTGCATCGCGGCAGTATTAACCGGAAAACCGCAAAGATCCGGTCACGTACTGTACACAATCTGCGCATACTGGCCTTACCTGTAGCGGAACATTTTTTATTCCTGCGTTCTCTTCCTATTTTCTTTCTGATAGCAGCTTTACCTTGCGTAATACAATAAATTATTGTATGAGCCCCGCCTGCAGTACAGCCTTCCTTTTCATCTTTCTTTCGAGATAATAATTTCGTAACCGGGCGCGTTCTGTCAATCTTTTGTTAAATATCTATAGATACTGTTTACTTTGTACAAAAATTCTGCTAAAACCTTTTCGCAGTAAAAATGTTTTTTTATACCTTTTTTCCTTCTTTTTTTGCGATTTTACATTCCAAAAATAGTTTAATAGAATCTTCCACCCGATACCTAACCATTTGACTGTTCACTTTTAAATCGGATTTTACCTATTCGTTTGTGCGTTATGCTTAAATGTTCGATATTTGGCTTCATTCAGTGATGACAGCTGACAGACGATTAAACACAGTGAAATTAATGATGACATCAAGAAGATGCATAATGTTAAAACTGACCAAATTCCATTAACCCGTAATTGTTAACACTCACCACTAGACTTTTCTTTGTTTTCATTTGCGCATTTAAAACATGCTAGAACTGGCGCGCTCTTTGTATACCATTTTTGAATTTTTGCGCCAGTCGCCAAAGTGACGTCGCCCGGGAATATTTCGTTGATTTTTTATAAATTGTTTTCTTCAACATTAATATATTTAGCTGTTGTTTATTCTGCCTTTCGTGTAAAATACTACGAATTCGAACTTTGAGTTCCCTGGATAAAACTTTTCCTTGAGACTAAGTATATGTATTTTGCAACTCATCTACGGTATCTAAGTTATAAAATGTTAGCATCTCTGGTTTATTAGCTGCACCTGATTCTTCGACAATTTTCATGGAGTAATGATAACAAGAGAACCCCACTCTATATTTTTTAGGAACATAAGACAAAAGATAATCAAACTGAAATAAATCGAAACGATATCGGTCGCGCTGGTCGAATAGACCGTGTGTGTAAACTGATACTACAATGGTTTTTATTCTAGTTAAAACTGATTAGTCCTCATGCTTATCTGTTATTCTAGAAATAGCTGAGTTATTTTCACTGGGGTAACAGCGCAGTTGAAATAACAAAAACATTTTTAAAAAACCGGTCTTTTCGACCGGGCGCGACCTCTTACGGGTTAAAAAATAATTACATCTCTATCAAATAACATCGAAATCGATGGGTTATCACGATCAAAAAATGTTTCAGGATAACAAAATGACGGCAAAGATATTCCGCTTTAAAAGATCTTTCTCTCTTTTGGGCGTGTCGGATTTTTTTTTTTTTTTTGGTCTTAACTTTATAGTTCATTTGGCCATTCAAAATTTTTAGAAGTTTCAATGTGCGGTAACCAGAGTCGAGCAAGGTTGTAGCCGAATGAAACACCACTGCCTAATCAACTACGCCATGGTATAGTTAGCTTTAATAGGTTATTAATTTTACAATCAAAAAATGTAATCCATTTTTTCTAAGAAAAAATAAAATAGATGTACACGGGATTATTGTGTAATTGCTTTTTGTAAATTTCACATCGATACCTAGGAGTTAGGATAATTTTTAAAAACCATTAGAAAAAACTATATATACATACATATATGGGTGTGGCAGCGTAACTTCCTTATTTAAAATGCGCCACTCTTTTCTACTAAATTTTTTAAAGAAATAATGACAGAAAATCGAAATAAAACTGTAAGGGAAGAAGCATACATATTGCCCCAATGGGGGATCTAGAGTACGTATTTCGATTTTCTGTTATTATTTCTCTTTAACAAAATTTAGTAGAAAAAAAGTGGCGCATTTTTAAAGAAAAGAAAGTTATGTTGCCGCCCCCTGTATATGTATATATAAACTCGGCCATTTTGGCCTCGCAAGGGGCTGTGTCCCTTAACCACTCTTGCTTACGTTTCTGTCTCCTTCTCTTCTATACTTCGTTTAAAATTATCAAAATTTACAAAATAATTCTTAGGCGGGCTTCTATCAGATTTTATAACCAAAAGTGTCTCAATTTTATATAATAAAAAAAAATTACAACCAATAATTTATACCATAAATTTTATTAAACTATCGAAATAGCTTAACATACTACAACACATATAAATAATACTTTTTGTGCGTTTCGATGGTATTATTAAATTAGCAATATAGTCTTTATATGCTTCTCCCTATGGTGGGACTTTATTCATCAACCTGCACAGTAATTAACAAGTGTATTCATTATGTTTTCAAAAACGAAAACCGCCACCGAACGCAAATGTGAATTGTGGACAAAGAATCAGTAAAATCTGTCTATATATAAATATGAATTATGCGCGAACAAATATAAAAAAACCAAAAAAAAAAGGCATACGCGGTGAACGTATAACCTTCTTTTTGGAAGTCGGTAAAAATTAAAACATTGCAAACGTTGCATGAAATTGGGACATTTTTTATCTAAAATTAGAACATTTTTTCGTTACATAAAATTGAGACATTATTCCTAATGGGGGCAGGTCTAAGACATATAAAATGATAAATTACAGATTTCTTTCGAAACAAGGAAAAAATCAGAACCACTTCCATCTTTATAGGTAGTATTATTTTTGTCACTTTTTTATCTTTATATTTATTTAGATTTTATTTCTAAAGAAAAAATTTTGGTATTTTGCACTTTCGAATTTTTAGAAAAAAAGCATATATATATATATGTATATGCAACTCTAAAGTTATTATTAAAAAATGGTTATCTATTTAATCGGCGAAATTAAAGCAAAAAACATTTCGTGAAATTTGGACATTAAAATTTAAAATATTTTAACCGGTATCGAATTCAAGCCCTTCAATGTCGATATTCCTCAATACATTGTTCGCTTTTGGCTCGATCCTAGTTTAGTCTTTTGCTTTTTTCTATTTATTGTGTCGTCATTTCGTTTTAAGCAAATGTTGCTGTTACCCCCGCTTATCTAAAAACACGTCTTTTCTTAATCTACTTTATCCATTGTATGACTCTCTATGGTATCGTTTTGTTCATACATTTTTTACTTTAGTACGAAATTTCGAAAGTTTCACAACCCACTTTTTTACCGATTATAAGCCGCTTATGGTAGCAGTTTCTAACGCGAAGAATACGTTTTCTATGCTAATGACAGTGATAAGAAGAGTTTAATAATGACGGTTTCCGGAAAGTAATTAGATTTGTTTAAATAAACGCGTAAAACTGTTTTGAAGAGAATATTTTGATAATAATTCCACCGTTTAACATCCGGATATATGTTTACTGAGTTTTTTTTGTTTGTTTTTTTTTTGCCGCGTTAATCAAATTCATTTCGAAAGATTTGTTGATATTTTTGGTCTTTTTTTAAGTTTACCTTAATACTTACTGATGTTATCGGAAAAGACTTTCTTAACAAGACTACCGGAGATGTTATACAGTTGAATGCAATTGATCGAATGATGAAGGAATCGCGAGCAAAGACTGCACAACACGCGATTTGAAGATGAGAAAGAATTGGTAACTCTTGGTTCATTCTATAATACATTTGTCGACGGATTTTGCCACCAACGCGTGTGCACGCATAAAATACATCCGAAGGTTTAGATTATCATTCGGCGACTTCGTAGAACGCCTCCTAATCACCTCTGACGTTGAACATTTTTGTAACTCTCTATTTGTAGGTTGCTATTGTTTCAGTTATTTTAACGTGAATTCGATAAAATGTGCAGTCATTCAAAAGCGACTTTTCCGAAATCGGAACGTGGTAAGAATTTAAAACGGTTTAGAAACGGTAACTGCCTTATTGTTATTTATTATTCCGGATTTTTCATTTAATAAATGGCCCCCCTTTGGTTCCGATCGGGAAACGTACCGCTGTTATTTTGTTTATGCTCTAGCCATTAGCCAGTGTTTTCGTGGTGTATGCTGAATATTTATTAATACTCAAAAGGGAGCGGCTGGCCATTATGCTGGGCAACAGTGTCTTCGAACTATGTACATTTTGTAAGACGCTGATGATCCCCATATGTTCACTCCGTTCCAGTGTGGTACTTTGATATCCTCCGTTAGACTGCGAGCAGTTTTATCACGTCTATTGTGGACGTGCGATTGCAGAGTAGTACAAATAAAACAGCCAAAGCAGACTCCAAGAGAAGAGGCGGTGTCGCGATTATTACATGTAACGCGAAACGAAATCATGAATGACGACAAGTTTACAGGTGTGGTGCGCGGTTTTCTTTTGTATCTTTGGTTTAGGCTAAACACTCATGTTTATGTGTGAGGTCATTTTTACATTTTCGATATCGATGGTGCTTAACCTCAGAAGCTGTTGCTATTGATAAAACTATTTTTTAGAAAGTATATTTGCGTAATTTTTCTGCTCTCCGAAGCCAAAAAGTTTACACACTGTGTTACACACCTCTTCACACATGCTACAACGATTTCATTATGTAATAATAATAATGGTAGTGATAATAATAATGAAGAAAAATAATAATAGTAATAATAATGTCCTATTTACTCGCGCATGTAATGCACGGTTTTATCGTCTGTTCTTTGTTCTAACCGACACTTGAAATTATTTTTATTTTTATCTGTTTATTTCGCCTAGTTAGTTTATTTCAGTCGCCGATATCTTATTAAGGGAGTGTTTTTTTTTTTTTTTTTCTAATTAAATTTATTTCATTTTTTTCTAGACCGGCTAAGAACAGCAGCGATGAAGTCGATGAAAAAACAGATGAAAAATCCCAGCTAAGGTAACATTTTGCATTCTTTTTTCTTTTTTTCTCGATTTTTTTTTTTTTGTTATATAAATATAAAATAATAATAATATTATTTTATATTTTCTTTTGGGCGCGCCAGCGGCTTTGACCCAACAACTACAGAAATTATAAAAAAGGTTAAATAGAGAGACGATTAGCACTTAGGAAAGATTGAAATACAGGTATTATGGAAAGGATGAAGGAAGAATTATAAGGAGCAGGAAGATCCAGTGCTAAAATTTTGGAGTACAAAGCAGAGCGTTCACAGATCAAGGGCGGGGCATTCAAAAAAGATGTGGTTTACATCACATACGGGAGTAAAGATAGAACCATGAAGGGGATAATCTGACGAGGAGGACAGGGAAAAACGAAAACGTGAAGAGGGTAGAAGAGAGTGATTAAAACGCAGTCGGATTAAGGAAACGATCGCGGAACACTGATAAAAAACACAGCTGTGAACAGGGAACCGCCTGTATTTGAGACAATGGTCAGACATTTATCCTTTTTTATTTTCTAATCTCGCCTCTCATTATCTTCTCGAATTTCTTATTTACATTTAAGGTTTTCATATTTTTAAATTATCAAAACAAACAACCCGTTTGTTGATTTTCGTTAGGTATATTTTTTTATCGGACATTTTCGTGCTGTCTACGATTTTAATTAATTATAAAATACGTTTTTTCTTTTGTTTTTTTTTTTTAAACTGGCTTCTCTTAATTACTCCTTGTTTACGATAATTTAGAATTTGTAAAATTTTTAACGCGGTTTCTTGCGAAATTTTGCAATAAGTAAACGAGTTAATGGCATTTTTTATTTATCTGTGCTCGTCAACTATGGATGACACATTATCCTAGCGCAGTGATTGTTTTTCATGCTTTTGAATGTGTAACATTTGAACCGAATTCTACCGCCGGTAACAGTTTATTTCACGACTATATCAGCCAAACCTGCGCGGGAAAACATTAATCGGCATTTGTTTTATAATGTTTCTTTATGGGTAATGTTTTTATTTTATTTTTGTCGGAATTTTCAAATGATGCCGTATTAGTAATTTTTGTTTTTTCCTTTTTATCATTCTATAAATGGAATCATCGGGAGCTTTTTCCCAGAAACGATCGAAAGAAGAATTAATTATAAAAGAGGCGATGGTAGGAAACGTCGGTCGGGGCAGAAAAGGATATATAGGAAATACAATAAGGAGCAGTTAGCTCAACAAAAAGAGAATTTTATATTCGAAGATAACACGATTAGGATTGCGGATAATATCATTTTCCTGAAGAAGATCGTACGAAGAGAAAACCCTAAGGGGAAAAACGATGTGAAGACGAAGGTTCGACTAATGCAGGCGAGAATGATAGAGACAATGACAGAACAACGAAGAGAAGGGAACTCTACAAATCGATTACTAAAGGGAAGATTGGGTTCAATGTAAAAATGGAGTGATTGATTTTTTTCGTAAATGAGGAAAATATGCGACCAAAGTCTAGACAGACATAGGGATAAGAAGACGGAAACCTGAAATTTTCTTAAAATGGCAACTTTATCCGACACATCGGCCGTTTCATTTAAAGATTTCGTTTAAACCTATCGGCGTAAGGTAAATGGCTAGAGAGAACGAATAACGTAATTAAACCCGACAACGAAAGTAAAATTGTATTTGTTTTTCTATCCGATAACGACAAACTTATTTAAAATATTATCCTATCAGAGAGATGTAACAATACTGGAATTTATAAAATTCTACATAATCGATATGAACATTTACGTCAACACCAGTTAAAGCTGTAACCGTAATATGATCTTAATTTTAAGTTCACGCTTGGTAGAAATTAAAAGTAACACCTGGTGATAAGCTGCTAGCTAGGAGAATTCTGAATTAGTTGTCTACTTCGAATGCGTTTTATTGCTTTTTATATTCACGTTGTTACTTAAAATAATAATTACGTCCATTTCGTTTATTTAATAAAATTAATAATTGCCTTATTGATATTTTTTCGGCATTAAACGCTTCTAATTTAAACGAAATGGACATTAACGGGGAATATTAAGAATTTCCATTTTCCTTATAATAGAGACCTTTCGTTTTTCGCAAGGAAGTTCATCACGTTTGAGGTATGAATTTTTCTAAAAACTAAATTCGATCCGATTCAACTGTAAGAAGAATAATACCGGAAAACCGACGACAACTAAATCAGTAACACATATATATACATGAAATTAATGGTTGGTTAGAGAAAGGTTTACAGATTGCATTTATATTGAGTTCAGTAAAAGCTTCGCTAATATATTAATCATTCGCTTTCGATAAAAAAAAAAAAAGAATTAAGGACTAATCTTTTCATTAGATTAATTAAATTCTAACCTTATTCCCGCAAATTATACATAGTTTATAATCGACATCATTCTGACAAATATGCGGTCATATCTGGAGTTGCACAAGGCTTGCTTCACTACTATTATTTTTCTCCTTATTAACGATATTGGTGGAAGTATTATGGACCAGATTTCTTATGTTTGCAAAAAATTTTACGCGCCAATAAACACTGCTTCGGACTGTGAAATATTACAAAACGATTTGGAGAAACTAGTAAAATGGAGTACGATCAATCTAAATGTGTTCCTATTACATTTTATCGAAAAGAAAAAGAAACATTTCCATCAATGAAAGTACCAGAGATCTAATGATAAATATGGATTCTACACTAACATTCTCAACGCATATTTTTATTTGTAAACTAGTGCGGAAATATTTAGGATTGTTATTCATAATTTAAATACTATTTTTGAACAAAAATACGCTCATCTTACTTTTCAGTAGCTTCGTGTCTCAGTTAGAATATTGCTCTATAATTTAAGATCCACATTGTAAGTACAAGGAAATTGTGGGAAAAATTAAATCACGGTTCTTAAATGAAGTCCACAATAAATGGGGTTTACCCGAAATATACATTTTTTTTTTTTTTTTTTTTTTCATAGAACCGTACCGATAAGAACCATAAACAGTGCTCATGACCTTTCTTCCTTATATTTACTGACCATTTAGTAACCAACCCATCATTCTAATGAAGGATTAAGTTAGTAATAATAATAAGATTATAACAAGCATTATTTATAAAACCAGCGGGATAACATGGCAACCTATACAGTGAAGTATGGCCCATAGAGTCCCGCCAGAACTACGAGGAGAATTTGAGAATATTAATAGTAAATTAACGCCAGCTATATGTGTCTCTTAGAATGCTAGCATATGGCTTTATAAAATTAATATTATATGTACATATATGAGTTATGCATTGAGCACTTATTGTATTTGTTATGTTACTGGAAGAGCGCCACGGGACCATTTTATTTTTTTTAACCTCTTTTTACGATTGCCTGGCAGTGTTTTAGTGTACATTTTATGTATATTTCGGATTTGATTTTAATTTTTCAAAAAAAATTTTTATATTGTGTGCTGTAGACTTCATTAACAACGGGGATATTTAAATCAGTGTATAAGGTCGTATTAGAGACGTATTTGGGGGCAGTTGCGATTGTCCGGAGAATTTTGGACTGCTATCTCTTCGTATTTTAAATAAGTTATTTGTACAAGTGCATCCATATATTTCCAACTCATACCTCCATATTGGCGCTATGATAGTTTAGATGGATATTTTTAAGCGTAGGTTTAGAGCAGAAAATTTGCCAAATAGGGCACGTCTAAAAAGGCCGCGAAGTATACCTCTTCCTCTTTCCAGAGTCGTTGAAATTAGATCCACTATCCCATGGCACTGTTGCATTGTAGAATGGATGGTTCTGAAGCCGAATTAATGATTGGGAATTGCCTTACTAGCGGTTAACGTAGGTTGAATTCTTCTTAATATTAGCTTTTCAATAATTTTAGATAAAATAGACAGAAGACTAATGAGTATACAGGACGACAAAGAAGCCTGAGTTTTGTTAAGTTTGCGTACTATTAAAATTACGAACTTTTTCCAAGCTTTCGGAAAATAGCCCAATTTTAGTATGGCGTTGAATATATAACATAGTTGCTACTTTGTTCGTTAAATTGGATAGTACTTTGCCGTTTATTTTATCATCGCTAGTTGCCTTATTGAACGGAGCATTTTGTACAATTACATACCTCTTTTGGAGAGAATGGCCTACCACGGAGCTGCGGTTGTTATGGCTAATCAATATATTGCTTTCGTTGTAGTTTGTGTCGGCTGGATTTTTATCCCTGTAAGGAGGAAACGTTGTTTCCGAATCAGCTGCAAATGTGTTAGCTTTTTTATTTGGCCCACTTTCCATCTGCGAGTTTAATGTGACACTGTTCGTGATGTTGCATTATTTTTTTGGTACCTACAGCGCTTAAGGAACCAAGGTACTGCTTGAGGTTGCTGTTTTTAGAAATCCTAATCTTCTCCTTTAGTTTACGATGAAATTGATGGTACGTAGCTTTCGCAGTTGGATAACGATTCTATTGCCAAGCTCTTCTCGCAGCTCGCGTTAATTTTATTAGCTTCCTAATTTTCAAAGGAACAAACTCTCTAATATTCGTTTTATGAGCTTCATATATAGTGGAATTAACGCATGCAGTCTGTATTAATTCCGTAAGATTGTTAACTGCTACTTCTGGATCTCCCCCACATTTTAGTCTAACATTCTGGTCGATATTGTTTTCCGTAATGTTAGAAAAATAATTCCGGTCAGTTGTTCGATTGTGTAGTCTAAACTGTCTATGTTGAATGAAGGGATTGATATCTAAATTAGCCATTACCGGTACTACAAATTATCAAATTTTATGTAATGTTATAAATTTGAAAACTTTAGAGAATAAAAAAAAGTTAGCCAAGTTAAGGTTCGTGCAGAGATAATGACGATTATTTTTATCTGATTCCATGACCGCCCTTCCATTTGTTCTCCTCTACTTGGTCATTCCTGTGATTTTATCATACTCCGCATACGCTCACTTATCCACGTTCTTTCTTCCCTTCTTTGCATTTATGTTGATATTTACTGTGGGTTCCTAGTCATACGGGCATCTTCGGTAATGAAGCGGCCGACTACTTGGCTCGGGTTGCTGCCTCTTCTCACTTCTTCTTTAAAAAAGTCCCATCGTCTAATCTTCTTTCGATGTGTAAAAGTTTTTATCTCAGATTATGGTATAATGCGCTTCCTCTTTTTTTAACAATTGTTATTTTTATCTGTCTGTTCAACCTAGTCTTCCTGCCAATTTGTGGTTCTCTTTGTTTCCTTTGCTTCGTCGTTCTGTTGTTGTCTCTATTATTCGTCTGCCTTCTTAAGCCATAGTTTATTATCTTCTTCCCGTTTTCGTTTTTTATTAGTTTCCTCCCCGTATTGTCCTCTTCACTCAAACGAAGAGCGTGTTTGCAATGCGGATCATGTGTTTATTAAGTATTCATTTCTTTCTGTTCCGTGTTACAACAAAAGAAACTATTAGTTTTTAAAACACCTGTTAGGTCTAGCAGGTTCCTCGGGTCACCGTATATGAAATGACCAATTTTTGTCAAACGAATGTAACGGGAACAAATTTAATCTCTGTTTTGCGCTTTCGATTTCATTTAACCTGGAAGAAAACAAAGTATGCATATTATCAATTGCTTATTTCTTATTTCACCGAGAACACCTGTAAAAAACTCTTTTCCTATTAAAAGTAAAATTAAACAATATCCGTCCTTTTAGAGTTAATTAGTGCCGGTTGTCTAATTTTCGTTAAAAATCTCATCACGGTGCATTTTTACCGAAATTTAGTTAAAATCGCGAACTGGTTAAAATTAATCTTTTGTAATGTCTTACTTTCGATTTCATAAAGAAATAACTGTTTTTTTTTTTTTTTACCTGTTCCGGAAAAATTTTAATAATAATAATGGATTGAAAGCGAGCTACCAGATATGTTTGTGCATCATTCAGATAGCCTCACATTGGAAAGTCTCATTACAGTTTTTTCTCCTAATTTGTAAGAAAGCCCCGAGTTCCACTGCCCTCTATATTGAAAATATAGAAATTACACTGCATTTTGACAATTCCCTTCGAAAAAAACAAAACAAATTACACCTCGGAGTAATTTTATTTTTTTCCACATATTTATTTATTTTCACGCATAAGTTATAAATTTGACAATTAATTAATTTTATATATAAATATGTTTACAAAGCCTGCAGAGCCAAAAATCGTACAGCACATTCTATAGGAACTAGAAAGTTAAAATTGTTTCTGTAATTATTTTCTTCATTAGATTATAAAAAAACAATGAAATTCATAAAAAATTGTACAATTAAAGGCCCTAAATTTTGGATCAAGTAAAAATTAAATTTTAAGAAAAATATTTTTCAAAAAATTCCCCGGGACCGTTGGAGTTGGTTTTACTTTTTTTTTTTTAACGGATATGATTTTTAAAATTGAAAGATTCAAATTTCAACACTTAAAATGGAAAAACTAAAAAAAAAATTCCACATCCCTTTCTATGCGATCTAAAGTGAATTATTTTTTAGCTGACATATTTTCGTCGCTAGAATAAGAGTATATGAAAGTGCCAGAATTTTTTAAATCAAGAGTCCTAAATTATGAAAATCGTCAAAATCAAATCGCAAAAAAACTTTTTTTTTCAAAAATTTCGCAGCCATACGATAGCTACGGCGTTAATATTTTTTAATTAGCGCGTTTTTGTCTCTTAAAATACGGCAGAAATACGGAAGTTTTAAAGTTTTAAAATTCAAATGCTCAAGAGTTTGGAAAGGTTAAACCCCCCTCCCAAAAAAGTCCACAGCTTTTTTAATTTTTCTTTTCAAGTGGCGTATTTTCATCCTCCTGAAATATAGGAAAATTATGAAACCCCTAAAATTTGAAAATTAAAGGTTCCAAATATTGAAAGATGCGAAAATCAGGTTACAAAAAAGAATTTCAAAAATTCTACAGTCCGTTCTATGCCGGTTGCCGGATTGTTTTTTTTTCTTCAACCGGCGTATTTTTATCCGCGAAATACCCTCAAAAATACAAAAGTTAAAAATTTTCGCAATTTAAGCGTCCGAATTCGGGAAAGGGTACATCTAAAGCGGTAAAACCGGAAATCAAAAATAGTTCACAGCCCCTTCCGGAGTCCCAGTAGTCATGTACCACCCGCAAGCAATACCTGATATATAAAAGAAAGTAAAAACACGATAAAAAGAAATTACTTCTACATCTATGAGTAGTGATTGGAGGTTGATTTTTTGTTCAACTGACATATTTTTCTTAAAAATACAAAAACCCTCAAATTATAAAATTTGTGGGTAAATTTCAGAAGTGATTGGAGCGGTGATCGCTAGTGACTTAAAATATTATTTCTTAAATTCTAAGAAAAAAAACAAATTGGACCATTGCAACGCAAATGTAATGAAATAAATATAGTCAACATATCATTTCAAAAAAAATTTAAAATACGAGCGAGCCCACTCCCCTGGTACATATATATATACTACATATTGATACTGCGTAGATTTTGGACCGGTTACTGTCCTTTAACTTTTGGGCGAATTTATTGTCGCTTCTACGGGCTAAATTTCAGAAGACTTTTTCCGGGAATAAGTGGAGATTCTTTCCGCTGAGTGATTCGTGAAGTTGCGCAACAACTCAGCTCCTCAGAACAGATCAAATTTGATTTTCAGGCACTAGGGTCCAAAAGACCTATTTTTTTTTTTTTTTTTATGCATGCAATCTGTAATTAAACAATAAGCAGCAGTGAGGAAATGTTATTATCA
Source organism: Icerya purchasi (assembly GCA_039619475.1). Classification (NCBI taxonomy): domain Eukaryota; kingdom Metazoa; phylum Arthropoda; class Insecta; order Hemiptera; family Monophlebidae; genus Icerya; species Icerya purchasi. Next base: position 248,896,300 of record CM077116.1, read on the forward strand.
GAAATAAAAAACTAGAAAGGAGGATAGCCTCTCAATGGAAGCTGATCCTATTTTTTGATGATTACTCGTTAAATTATATGATTAAAGACTCAGGATCGATGTTGAAGCTGCAACGGATGGAATCTATGAATACGATTGAATTTTGTGCAGTTAGACAGCAGATTCTTTTTGCTAATATGTTTAAATGTTGGTTAAGACTTTCCTTGTATCTTGCACTTGAGATGCGAATCTCTTCTTTAACCGAAATGACCTTCAAATCCCTAGAGATGTCGTCGTTTCGTACAAACCAAGGAGCGTTTACAATCCTACGCAGGATTTTTGCTTACGTCCTTTCTAGAAGGGCTATATTGGAGTTCGATGCAGTGCCCCATAGCTCAATGCCATATGCCCAAATTGGCTTTATTATTGATTTATAGACTAGCACTTTGTTTTCCAGTGAAAGGACCGAATTTTTTCCAATCATCCAGTTCACATTTCTCAGTTTCAGTCTGATTTGTGTACGTTTGGTGGCTATGTGTTTATTCCAAGTCAATCTCTGGTTAAGATGCAACCCAAGGTATTTCGCACTACTTGCTGTTGGAATTTGTTTATTGTTGAGGTATATCGCGGACTGACTGTTCCGGTTTTCAATGTAAATAAAACATTGAGGCACTTATTTTCGTTAACTTTTATTCTCCACTGATTGAACCAGTTTGTTAGATGGTTTAGATGATCTTGAACGTAACTGGCAGCGGTACCAATGTCATCGTGTATTGCTAAAATTGCAGTATCATCGGCAAACAAGGCAGTTGTAGTATATTCATTTTCCCGGAAAATCACTGGTGTAAATCTGGTACAAAGTAGGTGCTAGAACACTGCCCTGCGGAACTCCTGCCTTGATCGGAAATATGGATGACCGCGAACCGTTAAAATTTACTTGAAAATATCTTTCTGAGAGGTAAGATCTTATTATTAGGTAATACCGGTAAGGCAGCATAAGCTTTAATTTGTATAGAATACCTAGGTGCCAGACTTTATCGAAAGCCTTCTCGATGTCCAAAAATGCGGCAGAACAATATTTTTTCTCCTCAAAGCATTTATTTATAACCTCGACTACTCTATGAATCTGTTCAATGGTACTGTGATTATTTCGGAATCCGAACTGGAAATCTGGAAGTATTGAATATTCAATGAGTAAAGGCTTTAATCTTTTCAATAGCAGTGTTTCGAAGAGTTTAGCTAAAATTGGGAGTAAGCTAATGGGTCTATACGATGACATCTCCTCAGTTGGCTTACCAGGTTTGATTTCCTTTTTTACAGAGGAATGAAGATCCAACTCCGGCTAAAATTATTTTCATGTTACGTATGGTCTGTTGTACGTTACGCGATGGAAACATGTGTATTCTCAAAAAACACAGAGAAAAAGCTACAAGCGTTTGAAATGTGGACGTGTCTGATGCACAAAATAAAATGGACGGAAAAAATAAAAAACGTGAAGGTGCTGCGTCGCACCGGATTAACTAAACCGATTTTATTACCTGCCTTGAAGTAAAATAAGGAAACATCATATAAAGCAATATCATCCGTGCCTCTTTATGGCAGTGATACTACGCCATTCTATACTAATGTACTTATGCGTGGGTCTTACTGCCCCATTTGCATGGAACAGAGCCTTTACCGCATGTATACTCGTATAGGAATCTGGAAAAAATTACTTTTCAGGGTCTGCCCGTGTAGATTAAAATTCGTCAAACGATAATTTAAAATTCGTTTACTTTTAATAATCATCACCGTTACCGAATATTATTCTGCCAATTCCGAATGGCTCTAAAATAACGAAGTTCCTATCGATATATAAATATAAAAAAGAGAATCTGTATATTTTTCAATGACCCAACAATTTTATTAACTAATCGCTGAAACTATTAGATGTATGAAACTGAAAATATAACAACATAATAATGGAGCGAAAGTAAGTAAAAAATTAAAATTTTCCAAACATGACAAAAAGGATTAAAAGTCAGAAAATCGTTTTTTGAAAAGCTAATAATCACGTTGCTGCTGCATTACCCAAATTTAATATTAACATTACCCATATGTCGAAGATGTAAAATAAGAACGTTTTTTTGAAAGTTCGAATTTTAAGGAGTGAGAAGAAATTAACAATTCCAAAAAATACATAAAATGTTAATTTTCAGTACGAATTTACACACCCGATAATTGAATTTCCATATGAACTTTAGCCATATATCAAAAATATCAGATAAGAAAGCTCTTTTTTGAAAATTCAAACTTTATGAAGCGAACAGAGGTTAAAAACTGTTCTCCGAAGAATATATTATAAAGTGTAACTCGGAAAAAACAATAGGTTTTTGCATAAAGATTATTTTCTCAGTGTATTATCTGTTAACTTTTTTTTAAAACTCCGAAATTTCAAGGCCCGAGCAAGATTTTTAGCAAAGCCCAATATTTCGCTACAGCCAGAGGTACATATCCAGTTTTGTTTCGCGTTGATACAACACAAATCATTCGGTAGCTGCAATAGTTAAATATCTAAATAGTCAGTTACTAGCGACGGAGGGAAACAACGCTATCTCTGTAAGATCGTACTAGCAACATATGAAGACAACTAAATCCCTCAGTTCACATTGTATCCTAAAAAAATAAGAAAACTCATATATTTGTTAGAGTGTTAATTTTGGTTCAGTTATTTATGGTAAAAAGAGAGAACGGTATTTTCATTTGACTGCGAAATAGAATTTTTTTCTCTCTCGAGTTATTATTTAAATGCTCTCTTTCCAGATTGATTTCCACGCTTTGATTTATTCGATATTTCCCAACACTGCAGACAATGATGTATTTACTCTAAACAATTACAACATGTGTTACTATTAGCAACTGGAAAATTAAATTGTTTTCATTATAGTAAGGTTAATATGTTTGCCTCGAGATTATATTTATTCAAACAGTTTTTAAGCTAAAACGAAATTTAACCGGCGATACAAACGACTTTGTTCGGAAAACATAAACCAGGAGCGGATCCTTCGAAATAAATTACTACATGAACCGAAAATTTGCTTTTTTTTTTTTTTTTGTTTTTTAAAAATAACGCGGTCATTCGAAATCGACTCTTCCGTAAGTATTACAAAAGAACTATCCTCTGGTGTCGTCCCCATGACGAGGTGCAAACCATCAAGACATTAACAATTACGTCATTCTTCCGCCGGGGGTAACGCGAAAAGAACAGTTATGAAGTGTTCTCTTTTGTAGTTACTTAATGTTATTATAAAACAAGTTCGGCGTATTTATGTAATTCTTGAAGGAAAAATACTAAAAATAATATTCATACTGCCACTGAAATTACAAACATGGACATTGAAATAAAAATATTAATTCCACTAATAGGCAGTCTCACTGTTATTAAAAAGAAGAAAAAAATTGATGTTACTATAACAGCGGCTTTTCTAACGAATCTTCGAAAGTAAAGCGATTATATTTACCTCAGTGAGAGACAAAGAAGCTGGAAATTACTTAATTTTCTGTTAGTAATTCTAAAAATATATCAAGGAATAAAAGAAGAGCAGAAAAATTTAGTAAAAAAAAAATGAAATTTTTCAATGTTGTAAAAATTAAAAAATAAAAAAATTTGGCAAATTTAAAATACGTCTGAATAGTAAGCAAACTGGAATACTAATGAGAAAGGAACCAACTAAAATTAAAATATAAACTTCGAAGTCAACCGAACAAAAGTTCCGAAAATATCAAGGCTCAAGTTGCTCCACAGCCAACATCGAAAAAATAACTTGGTTTTCGATGAAATGATCCGACCAAAATTAAAATATAAACACTTCAACGATAACAGCAACTGAGAGAACATCTGAAAAACTTCAGGAATCACAAGTTTGGCGACATCGAAATAGCTTGATTTTCGTAATTTTCGTATTTTCGCTCAATTGTCGTCATTTTGAATTTCAATTTTGATCTTAGTTAGCTACTTTCTTATAATATTCAGATTAGTGTGTGCTATTCACTTTAACCCGTGTACATTTCGAATTTCAGGCGGTTGAATTTTTATTTTCTAATTTTCACAGCGCGAAAGAAAACCATTTCAGCGATTTCGCGCTCTTTTTTATAGGTCAATTTATCCAATAATGTAAAAATCGGTTCAATAATTTCTCTAAAATCCGTACGCTCCGGTAACACAGTCTCTAATTAATTACCGAAAGAAGGCGCTGTTTAAACATGGTCGCGGTTGCCATCAATTACTTCATCGGGTGCATCGGAAATCAGACAAAAAGCATTATCCCCTACTTCGGAGTTTCTCGTTTAATTGTTATCTATCGAGGAAGACGAGGTGTGCATTACGCCGTTGGCTGACACAATTAAAACGCGCCAAGAATCGGATGTGACGCGTCAGTAGAATTCTTGACACCTGGAACCGGTACGCGAGATAATTTACTTATTTGTATTCGCTGTACCGGGATAATTACTTCTATCTGCGACATCGGGGCTAAGTTTCTATCTTTGCGACGACGCGACCTATCTGCATTAAGTCGTTCTATATGGCTCGCACGGCACCACTCGCCGCCCGGAAAACTGTACCGCTTAAACAGCCCAACAAGTTTGTCTTATCCGATTTTCCCGTGATCTTTTCCGACTGCTAAAAACTCTTTCCGTGTCGCCACGCCGTGCTTTTCCGTTGACAAACATTCTTTGATTTTTTTACGAGGTAATTTCCACGCGCTCCTGCTAATAGCGCAGACGGCTGCATATTGGAAAGTCGAGGCCGAACTGGCAGCGACGAACAACGTGCGACCTTATTTGATGCGTTTTAGCTGCAGATAACTGTATGTATTAAATATCACCTGGTAAATCGTGTTCAGCGCCGAACGTAAGCTAAATTAATCACGTCTTTTCCTCGAAGATGTTCTTAAATTAATCATATTAATCTTAAACGGCTCAACTCTCTCCCGAGCACTCGTAAAACTAACAGTTACGACGATCGTTACTTTTAGTCTGTTTTCACCCATTATATTTATCTGCTCCGAAATAAAATACGAATTTGTTTAATTCTCTTCTTTTTTTTTTTTTTTTCATTTTTCCACCGTTGCGCTATTTATTAACCCTTGTGTTCGCACCCAACTTTACCTACGTTGTTACGCACCCGGGTACCCGGGTACCCGCCTCTTATTTTTCTCCGGTTTTCGAATATTACGACTCTGAAATAGCTTTTTAAACGTTTATTTCTATAAATAGACGTCACTATTGATAAGAACTGATATTCTACGAGGATCCTAAATTGTTTCTGGACGCAAATTGTTATTGACTCGCTGATTACGCTGTCCCTCTTCCGGGAGCCATTTGTTTAGAACTCATTTTTCTCCGCTAATGTGTAATTTTCGTAGATAAAAAAAAATTACCGGGAGTTTGACTGGCCTGGAGGAGCAAAATCGATCGCGACGACGTTCGGAGGACGACTGACTATTGAAAATTAATTTATAACATATCATTCGAACAATCTTCTTTCACGCATTCCCACATGTTTACAACCGAATTTTCTAGAGCATTCTGAACTATTTAAGGCGGTGTTTACCCTGCCTATCCGTTTTTTCGGGTTTTTAAATTTATCTCAGCTATACAAACCGAATGAGAATGTAGCAATTTATGAACAACTTTATTCTTTCCGTGGTCGCACAAAATTTACGCAATACAAGATCTGGTGGATTTTCGATGCCAAAAATGCTTGTCCATTGCGCGGTATCATGAAACCAAAAAATAAGAATAAAATATATCAATCAACGCAAATATATATATATATATATATATATATATATATATATAGCTTACACTCATACATAGGGGCCGCTTACATATTAGACGTCGCATACATTAATGTACAGGAAAGAAAAAGCAAGGAAACTGGTAAATAGATGGTTTAAAAGACCCCTAAAAAATGTAACAATAATAATAAAGATTTACGTTGTTAAATCAGGTGATGTTCGAGAAACAAATCAATGAGAACGAGTCGTAAAAGAGGTTGCAGCTCCGTACCGAGGTGGTGGTAGAAATATTACCGTGGATAATTTTTTTATAACGTAATCCCTTACCATCGTCGGATTGATTAAATCAAGAAACGAATTAACTCCCATCAAAAAATAAATGAACAAGTTGCTAAGCGTATAAACTCACACGTAGCAGTTTGGACGTCGTCACTTACTATTACTGTTCTAGAGTGGCGAAAACGAGTGCCACAAAAAGAGACTCGTTCGCGTATAAAGGGAAAGTATGTTTTTCAAAAAAAAATATACCTCGGATAGATAACGTAAACTTATTGCGATTATTCTATCGGGAGGACGAAGAAACCGTACCTCCGCTACTTTGAACGCAGATGCCGAAATATACATAATACATCTACGATAAAAGAGAAATATCCCGATTAGTTTTTCCCGGTTCCACTTAGCATCTTCTTTTTCTGAACAATTAGGCTTTTGCCAGAAAGTTATTGGAACTTCTGCGTTGTTCGCAATATCAACAAAAAATACTCTATAAAATTGAAATATGATCGATAGAATTTCATTGTTTTTCATTAAGGCTCGGAACTTGTCTCGTTCCGGATCCGAATCGCTCTCAGGTTTTTATAGCTAATCTGAAGTAGAATTGGGTGCCAGAGAAATTTGGAAAAGTAATGATCCCAAGTAGAAAGGAACTGACCCTAATATTCTCTTTAGTTCCATTAGACTCAGTACATTAAGAAACGCTTAATTTCACAATCACCGACGCCCTCTGCTATAAGAACTTACCTTTCATTTTTCATGATTATGGCGACATGACGCCGAAACATGTCACGTGTAATTAAATTTATAATAATATATATGTTACCTAAGAACAGTGTATTTATTATTACTTAATCAAGTATGATTTTCGAATTTCCGCTGAATTTCGAATTTTCCGATCTGTCGTACAATCCCTTAACTATTAACTGCGTCTGCAAAAACAGAAAGTAAAAGATGAAAAAAACACAATAATTAGTGATTAACACCGATCTGGAAAAAGCCTACCCCACTCGGATTCACAGTGAGCCAAACAGCAGTAAGAAAAAATCGACACTAAACGGCTAACGTCGACAGACTACGGATAAGGTTGATTCTAACCTGTTCTGACGACATTAATTAAACATGCCGGAAAACTTTCATGTAGTCGAAAAACGACGTTGGTCAATTTTTGGATCACACACGGAGAGATAAAAATTTTCCAAGAACTTTGCGAAATTACCAGCATCTCCGGAGTACTTGTTGAAATTCAGATATTTATTTTCGCTCTTCTACCTATTCTATTTCTAACTTAATATCACATTTTAGGTAAAAATAACGTTAATTCTTCTCGAGACTCTATGATATTTTGAATTATAGTCCCTTTTGAAACGCTTATATTATTCTAATGTCTAACCGTTTCCGATTAATTCTACAGTTTTTATCTAAGAGGTAGTAGTTTGTATTATCTGACGTTTTCTTAAATTCCTCAATAATATCAAAAAATACATGTAATACGAATCGTTTTTGATTCATAAATACAAAGTTTTCAATATTTAAACAAATTAATACCCCGAGTGCAATTTCATTAGTGACATAGTTTATCAGAATTATCATATTAGATGGTTATGTATAAGAACAAACCGTACATTTTCATTCTGCAATAACTGCACTGAAGTACAAAGAAAAAAAAAATATATATATGAATGCTGCCGCATAAAATGTGTATGAAATCGATTCTTTTTTTAAGTGTAAATTTTAAAATAGAATGTGAACGAAATTTCCATTATATTTCCACTTAAATTTGTTTTTAAATACCACAAGCAGAAATAATCATGATCGTTGCAAGGGATAATAAATTTTCACTTAGAAATACTTCCTGATTCTAAGCATAAATATGTTTAAGAAAGTTTGTCACTGTGTTGCAATTGTCAAATACATTTGTATCAACTTTGCAAAACCTATGGGTTTAGATTTATTTTCTAAAATGATTCAGCGAAATGTATTATAATTATATGGAAATACTAGTTTGAAAAGTATAATGACCACTGGTACACTTAAAGGGAAAAAAAGGGAGGGAAACAAAAATAGAGTAACTATTCTTGATATTGTTACTACTCATCTGACCTTGAGAGTTCATACACTTTGCAGGATACAACTAAACAGTAACTATTCGCAATAGCAACATTTATCATTTTCAAAATGTGCTTCAGTCAAATTTACTGATAACAGGCTATGAATAGTGCCTATAAAAAATGTCCATAATGATGAGTTAATATACAGATGGGCCGCACGACCAGTAATTCCACTTTTTATATTTAGAACGTCCTTGCTGCCTCCGTTTTTGTTGTCTACATTGACTCTCTAGTAACCTCTTAGTAATTTATCAACCCCAAAATATTTCTAACAACCTACTACCAGAGATTTTAGAGCTCTTATCAGACTGGGGAAAGTAGAGTAATTAATTTCCCTGAACAAACGCTTAACACACTGATACACTATGGGGGACTTCTTAGCCACCGGTGTTAATTTCTCTCTAATGAAATATAACAAACCCCAACACTCGCGCAAATAGTAGGAGGAACTAAAAATATCCAGACTATTTTTAACATTCTCTATAAATGCAGCTAAAGCCCACCCAATTGATGGATTATCACCCACTGTTTGTGCTTTTGAGGCATGTGAGATGTATCAACAAGCGGTGTGAATGACAGCTGTGAGGTCGTGAACGCGGAGATCTATGGGATATCCTTCCATTGTCAGCACTTTCTCTCTCTGCAACTTATAGCTCAAAAAGTGTTAATGATAACAGACTCATTTAGCTGCTCTAGCTACAACACCATTGCACCAAACCTCCGGCAGTGATTTAAATCCACCAGATATAAATATAGACTGTCCAAATTGTTTTGATTTTTTTTTTTTTTTTTTAAATTGAATTACCATGTGTAACTCTACTAAGGTTATCACAGTGAAAGCTGCCTAGGCTACTTTTAAAAGACCACCTAACAGTTTGCCATTCTGAATGTACTTTTGCCAAGCGTTGTATTTCTTATCCAATATTTCTACTAACGACATGAAAGTACTTAGGCGGAGTGCACTAAAACTACAATATTCAATTAGAATATGTTGTGTGCTGACGGATATTTTAATTCTACACAGTATGGACACGTATTAAGGGGAGTCATCCTTTGCAGTATGTGGTCACGGCTTTTAACGATATATAACACAACAGGGCGAACTTCTATATCTATGTGCTCAATCTCTGGGAATCTTAATTAATATATTTTTCCTTCCCGTTTTTTATCTAGACGAGGACATTTCCGAAAACCTTTCTGGCATATATTTTATTTAACATTCAATTTATTTGTTATGGTACTTCTGATTTTACTTATTTATACCGGTTTATTTTATTTCTTGAAAAATCACGTAGCACAAAGGTACTTTTCGGTATCAATAACCCCGTAACTACATTATTTCACTGTTTATTAAAAGAAAAAGTTTTTATTGCCTCTACGGAATTGTGTGCTTTGATCACCGTTAGACCAGAGAATTGTATCGAGCCCTCTCTCTCTCTCTTCTGTAGAAACGATTAATTTGGTCCACAGGTTTAAACAGTTTTGAAATACAGATTAGTTTCGATCAGAGTTTTGGATCTTTAAGTTCTTCCGACTGCTGGTGAAATTTCGGATACAGTTTCAGCTGAAACATTAAAGGAAAATTCAAGTAATAATACGTAGTCGGTAAATCAAAAATAAATGAATATTTGTCACCGGTATTTATAAATTGTACCCCCCCCCCCACACACACACACGCACACTTTTTTTTTTTTGGGCTTTTGCCTACGACGGACGATATTATCCATCAATACGTATAAATAGTATCAATTAGGAGTCACAAGGAATAGAACCTGACTAATAACACTATACCAAGGATGGAGATACAGTAACAATCAAGGCCGATAAATCTAAAACATGTGCATCCTGGAAAGAGAAGGAATAACATTGTCGAAGAGAAGAGCAAAAGGAGTTTGCTGTCCAATAACACGGCCACATATGCAATTACAGAGTCCACAGTACCGACGGATAAAGGACAATTAAGGAAGAAGAAGAGACACGGGATGTTTGAAAAGCAGTTAGAACCATTAAGCGCCAAAGCTATATAGAACACAGCGCTTAGCGGGCTGTAAAAAGTGATCCGAAAGTTCAATGACTTTTTCCACTACTATAAAGCAAAGTTTATAATTCTTAATTATAAAAAATAATTATGGCGACGACTGCGAAAACAGAGCCCACCATCCCGTCAAAAAAAAAAGCAAAAACGAATAGAATTTACGCCCAATACTATAGTCACACTGCAACAGCAGCGCCAATAGTGCCGGCTGACAAGGAGTTCACTATCTAACATTAGGGACGCAAATGCGACAGCGGGTCCGCAATATTAACTGCGGGCTGTGTATGTTTGTAACTGCAACTGCCACATCAGTGCGTGCTCTTCGTTTAGAGAGGAGTTCGTTAGAAGTAACTGGACACGATAAGATAGGAATTCCAAAGTGAAAAAGAACTACTGAAGGGATCACAGATCTTAATATGATGAATTATAGAAGATAGGAGTTTTGCTACAATTGGGATGGTCAACGTTGACTGTACAGAGAGAGAATAAAGGGCACACAATATGGACTTGGAATGTCGTGTGAGAGCAGCTCTAAGTATAAAGCTGCTATTTCAGATGATAGAGAGGAGTAATGATCAGAGTCACATAGGACTGTGTTATCGGGACACAACGGACAGATAGGAGAGCAAAAACAATGGAGAAACGATACAATGAAGCAAGAAGCCGACTGTGACCAGATCGAAGACGACAGATAGCAGACACGATGGAACGGGGAGGTGCGGAAAATCTAACCCCTGAAAACATTCACAGTCTCTTAGAACGACGCTGTTTGGGGAAATCACTCGTACATCTTTGGCGCTATATAGCAAAGCGAGCTTATTTCCAAAGAGGCGAAGCCTTACTATGTGATTATTTTTTTATTTTGTGTTTAGTAGTAATGAAATTTGACGATGTTTATCTGATTCATTTACACGATGCGCATTATTAAATGGAATTATAAGAAATAATATTAAAGCGTTTATAGTTATATTTAATCATTTTAAAAATACTAAAAATAATATTACCGCTGTTTGAAATGTTCCAAACATAAAAAGCACTCCTTTCAACGATTCATCCGAAAAATTTGAAATAACTTTTTTCCCTTGATGCTTTTTTTGTTTATCTTCTTCTTTTTAATTTTTGTTTTTATTTTTTCGATTTCAGTTATGATTCGATTATTCATAATTCGGCTAGATTAAAAGAAGAAATACTAGCCAGCAAGGTGGCGCCCGCAACCAGTGTCGATATTTCACCTTCGTTACCACCAAATGGATACCGTTAGTACTGAATTTGTTTACCGGCAACTTACGCGAAATTTTTCAATTTGTTCGAATGTTAAAAGTTAATCAGGTGTCTCGAATTGTTCTATTTTCAACAGATCGCGATGGCGAAGTACGGCAGTTTATGGAACGGTTGATAGAAACTTTAATTTCCGGGACTTTAGATGAAACGTCTACGAATTCAGCATCTGTAAACAATCAGTGTACGTGAACAGTCTGCATGTTCGTTCCTCGAGAGCGAAAAAAAAAAAAAAAATCTCAAAATAATTCTAATTTTTAACACGTATTCACAAAAAATTTGTTATTTCAGATGAGCCGATTTATACGAAATATCATTCCCGATTATCAGAAGTATTATCAAAAATGTCCGCATCGCTACATTCAACAATAGACAGTAAGTTTTATTCACAGTTTAAATATTAAGGAAATTCCCGGTTATTTTTAGCCGTATCCACTCCACTGCTGTAATAAAATAACGGAAGAAAAACATTTTCCCTTAATAACCGGAAACGATTAAGCTTCCTACACTAGACTCTCTTATTGCGCGTAGCCTACAGTTTTTTAATTTCATTGTACGCTGCTCTGACACACATTGCTTTGTCGTTTCCTACCGGCTCACAGAACGATAATAAATAAAAAGCAACAACTGAATTTCATTTCGCCGATGTTTTACAGTTTTATCGAGCGCTTGGTACTTTTATTAGAATAAAAATTTTCATCAAATTTCTGCTCTTCCGATTTACTCGACTACTTTTCGACGAATCGCTTCTAAACTTTGCGATTTTTTCGTAGGATGAAAAAGTCAAGAAGCTCTATTGAGAATAAATTTTAAAAATTAGTTTCCCTCAGTTCGCACTCGAAATAAATTAATATTTAAATTGAACAACTTTATAATCTGCGTTACGATATACACATTTTCGTGTTATTTAATACAATAAAATAAATTCACGAAACGTTTAATATATTCGCAAATAAATCAAAAATTGTCTTCGGATGCTTAATCATGATGGTTTACAAAATTTAAGTCAAATTTTAAATAATTACTAAAGGTATAATTAAAAGTTAAATTACTTCGGAAACAGATTAAATGTTTTGCATATTGTTTTGTTTATTTTAATAGTAAAAAAAAAAAAAAACAAAACAAAAAAAAAAGAGATAGTTTGTCGTGATTGATTATATGCAATTTACTTCCACCTTTGCAATCTTTTTTCGTAAGTATGATAACAGCATTATCGAAAGTGGCATTATTATACACGTTATACTGCTGCTGCTGCTGCTGCTGGGAGCTTTTGTTAGTAATTTAAATGGTTTTGGTGAAAAGCGCGCGTTATAGGAAAAATTTGTAATTAATCTAGGATGAAGGATTAATTCAAAAGCCGAAAGAAGAATAACTTACTGATTTGCTTATATTACAGAATTGCAGCTTTGGTTTAGAAGCGACTCTTTTTTAGTTGTGATATTTTTAGCTAAGAACCCCCCCCCCCCCCAAAAAAAAAGAAGAAAAAAAACACTTAAATAAAACGATTAGACGACAAATTAAAACCTTCTCGGGTAGCCAAAATACATTTTGAGCGTCATGCAGAATTTATACTACGCAATGGTGAATCTTAAAAATGTTAATTAAAACGGTCATATTAATTTCGCTATCGGAAAAGCTTTATTAATCATTTTTATTCTGTATAAAAAGATCAAATTCGAAGTTTCGAAAATTCGCAAAGATTTAAGATTTAACGAAAATCCATAATAGTGAATATTACTTTTAATAGGTATTTGTTGAAAAAATTGAAGCAGTCATAAATTTTCTGATAATTCAAGGAACGACTTTTCCGATTTATATTTTATGATTTTTCAATTCGAAAAGTACTTTTTCATTTTATTTCATTTTTTATTTATTTTTTTTAAAATAAAAATTCGGTAAATTTAAAATTAGTAAGAAATTTCTATTTGCACAAATTCCTCTTCTTACTACGCATAAAATTTCAAATTTGTCCCTCTCAACCTGTGATTGTGTACATATATCCGATTGCATTAATAATAAAAACTGAGTTATCGCTGCTAATGCAATTATCATCGTTACAAGGAATAAATTTTAATTTCTAAAAATTTTCATTTACTTTTTCCGCCTTAAAAAAATTAAATAAATCAGATATATCGGTACCGTAGATCTTTTTACGCTGTCCAGACCCACACGGGCTTGAATTCGACGACACGGAAATCTTTCGCTAAATTATACGATTTGAATTACACACCTTGCCAGCCTACCGGATATTTCGTTGCTGCGCATCTCCGAATTTCGGTCTAAGCAAATCTTGATTGCGCACAAGGAAGTCCTATTTAAGTTTGGTGAAATTGTGCCCGATCTTTATGAAGGAATGTAATTGAATAAAGGTCGGTTTGTTAAAGGCGATTTCGATTATTTATCACAAACTGTCGCTTCAGAATTATTCGTTTAGCATTCGATGCATAGTATCGAATAATGCAAATAGGATGGTTTGTAGGTCGAAAAAATACGAAATAAAACTGTCGATAACCACGCGGTGGTTTAACGTGCTTCCTTCAAAATTTCACGCATAAATCGGATTTGAAGAAGACCATTATTATTCAGACGGCTAATTACTCTGACTCCCCTGAACTCGGCAATAAAAATCGCGTCAAACATTTATGGAATTCGGAATTTACAAATGAGCTAAAAAATTATTTAACTCGCTTCTCGATAAACCCGTTGTAACATCGAATCGTAAAAAGCGACATTTCCAATAATCAATAAATTTAACCCAGGACATTTGACATCGAAGCAAAGAGTTGGTTTTTTTAATACTACGGTTCCGCTAAAAAAATCAAAGTGTATGTCTCGGACATGGATATATATATATACATATATATAAACGAGAACTGTGATGATTTCCCAGAAAAATTCAAACGCTAATTGCAACTTCAAATTTGGACTATCTTCAAGGCGCTAAAAATTTCGAATTTTTGAAGAAAAAAAAAAATTTCACCGGTTGATGAAAAACTCGCTATTCGGAGTTAATGAAACGTCAGTCTGTTAGAGTGATTCCTAAAGTTTGCGAAAAGCGGATATTGTGTTTGAGAGTGCGAATGTTATTTTTAAATTTTTTCAAGCAATCATCTCTAAAAATGTGTATAATAATTATACTGCATGGAAAGTAAAGCAATATCTTGCACGAGTACTATATGCAGAGTATCATGTAAACTTAGTCGAATAGCTGTCAACTCTTCAGCTCGTCCAAACGTCGTGCTTGATTGACCTAGTTTCGAAATATTTTCGTGTCAACCAGGGTCGCATCCGCCGAAGGGAGGTATCGGAGATTTCTTTAACACGCGATTGTTGATATATAATATTTTTTGCGCATTAGAACTGTTAAGAACAAAATGTAATTATCCCGCGTTTATTCACGAGAAATGGAAATTCTGATGTGAAATCCAAACCCCTGATATAATTTTTGCCGCCGACACTGATATCAACTGAATTTTTTAATTCGCATAAGATGCTAATATATTCATATATAGTCATATACATTCATATATATATGTATGAAATTTTTGCAACAGTTTGCTCAGCAAAACACATCTAATATTATAATGGAATAAATTAGGTCTTGGAAATACCGAAGATTTGAAAAAAAAAATCGATTTTTCTTATTCGCATTATCCGTTAGGATTTATCAAAAATCATAGTTTCGTCGTTTAATATGCTAGCGCGCAAAGGTATTGTACCGAAAAAAAAGTTTTTAAACATCTCGATTAAAAGTTGAAATGATAAGCCAAAATGAAATAATTTCGGTTTTCAATGTTTTAACTATTTGCTACTTTGAGAACAAAACTGATGAAGTATTAAACCTAATTTCTCTATACTGCTGATCATGTTTTAATTACGCATTCTGCATTGCATCGTTTTAATTATCTTCTACGAGTGTCGGCCTTTTTGTAACAGTTTATAACGGTAAATTTTCCTTTGAAATGAATTAATGTTTATATCCTTCGATCCGTTATTAATCGCCTTTCTTCCAATTATTTGAATTTAATTATTTCCGACTGCGTGAATAGTAAGCCTTCTGTGTTTTCCCCTTCTCGATCATTCTTGTGACTTTATCATTTTCCTGGTTTCGTTCAGTCATCCATCCTCAGCGTATTGTCCATCAGCAGTTTTGAAAATTCATGAAGTGCCGTTTTCATCCGCTGTGTTTTTCACATTTTAAACCTGAAAAATTTTTGTGCCTAATTAATACTCGAAGATATACCATTTTTCTGATTCTCGGTCGCGCTAAGTAAGTGTGCCAATTAATGCTTGTCCATTACAACCAAGTGACTAGTCATCTGCGAAATAGACTCATCGTAGATTCCCTTCCAATTTCATCTGTTGTAACGTTGTGATTTTTATGTTAGTTTTACAGAAGTCGGTCTATATCTCCATCGAGAAGTTTCGTACCGTATATATCGGTCGACAAATTACCCATTTGATTCATATCGCAACGAGCGATCTAAATTTTATTAACGTTCGTTACAGGTAAACAAGGAAATTTTCGTTTACAGGTGAAAAAGCTCTACTAGAAACGTTTCAGATATATGCATATTTACTTAAAATTCCGAGCACGTAGTCGGAGATTATTTGCTCCCCTTTTTTTCTTTCATAATAATTTTTGAAATTTTCAATAGCGGAATTCGAATTCTACTCAAACGAAATACCGTTATCCAACCAATTCGTATAATTAGCTCCGAGCATCCCTCGTCTTGAAGCTCTTCCAGTGGAATTCCACGATATATCCTTGAGAACAAAGATAATTTTGAAAGTCACTTAGTTAATAATTATTCCATATATATATATATATATTATATTACAACGTAATTCTTAGGCTACTCCCCATTAGAAAAAATGTCCTAAAAGTATGTCCCAATTTTATGTAACGTTTGTTATATTATTTTATAGGATTTTTGTGATTATGTTATTATTATTCATATGAATCGATTTAGAATTACGGTGTAAATTTTGATCATTTTATACAAAGTATAGAAAAAAGAAAGAGACAGAAATATAAGCAAGAGAGGTCAAGGGGCATAGTCCCTTACGAGGCCAAAATGGCCGAGTCATATACATATATATATGTATACATGTATTTATACCTCAGTTCAGATTAAATTAATCTTTTTTTAATGTGTATTCATTGATTATGGTTTTATCGTAAATATTTAAACAGTTTTAATTATCTTTAACAATTTCAAATATTTTGTTTTAATACTACACCCATGCGGCTATGCTTTCATTAGCTCCGAAATCGAATATGGGTTGGTTGGTTTCAAAAAAATCGCACCACCACTCTTCTAGGGCAGATGAAACACGGCTCTCGCTTAACCGCTGTAGATCATTATTAGGAAATTACCGACATGGCATGGTTCACGCTTGATCCATTTTAAGCGGGATCACGGAGGTTTCGATTTTCGGGAAAAAATGAAAATTGATCTGAATTTTATATCGTGAAATTTTTATAAAAATCGTACTTGAAGTAAAAATAATTACGAAACATTTACAAAATTCAAATTACGTTTTTAAATAAAAAGAAAAAACTTAATTTACCCGGTTCATTTCTCCCGAGTGATTCCCTGGCGCGGTCGGTAACTGTTAGCTGCCGGAGAAACGTCACTTGAGTGGCAAATAATTTATGATGTTATTACGCGAGAGGAGAATAGATTTTTCGATCACGGCGCTTCTCATTTTAATGAGCTTTTAATAGACAGCTTCTTTTATGAAGTTGAACGACCGCCATTAATAATTCCGGCGGAGAATCTCAGTTCGACACCGAATGTAGGTCATAACTGATAGATTGTGTAACATTCTTATACTCTTTAAGAGACTAGTACAAATCTCTACGTGTAACGCAATATCGCTAGCCGCGTTCCAACTTGCTCGTAGAATAGTCGCAACGTAGAAGAGTTCCGAAGGGGCGTCTAGATGCGAACATGTGTATTCAACAGATGACACGATGTTTGGTAACTTTGTCAAAGTACATATATTACGATGAATTATTGTTGGGCGGTTGTATCTTTTATGTTTAATAGCTTTTTCTTTTCTTTTTTCACTTCTACTCTTACATATATTCGATGGCAGACGGAATGCGAGACTCCATGAAACACGGAACGAATTGTAATGAGTGAACAGTTTAAGAGTAATTTAATTAACATAAATTAGGAAAGCGTACGATAAGTCATCGTTTTCGGTATAACAAATAAAATATGTTACTTTTCGATCCCCACTCCCCACCGCCGGTATTAATAATTTAAACTGAAATATCTATTTGTAAAATGTTTTTTATTTACTTACACATTCATTTGTTTGACCGAAACGCGTACTATTCGTTGACGATTTATATTCTCAAAGATTGATCGAATTCTGTCGTGAGATAAAAAAAAAATTTAAGAAAAGAATAACAAATAACTCGGTATCAATGAAAGTAAAAGAAAACTATTAAGTAAAGACATATACACACTATAAAAACATATAAAATTTATTACTGAAATTAAAATTGCCGACTAGGCCCATAATCATGGTTATTTCAATAATGAATTTTTTATATGTTTTTATAGTGTATATATGTCTTTACTTAATAAAGTGTTTTACATATAAATAGTATCCTTCAGTTCATCATGGAACACCAAATTAAATTAAAAGAAAACTAATTTCACCACGAATTTATTACGTCAGATGATGGGTGCTGCGCATACATTAATTTCTGAAAAAATAACATTCAGTATAATTAAAAAAAGATTCATCTGATCTATTATAACTAAAAGATAAAGTAGCATCAATCGAATAAAGTACACAAACTGAAAAAATTTTCGATTCAATTTCATCGACTAAATGCGGATTATTGATTTTTTATTCTTTTACTTTTACAGACGTGTATTTTATTCAATGGATACTAGCGTTATTTAAAACTGTGTCTAGTCTCGGCAAAGTTTTGGTGGTAAGTTGGAAGTAAAACAAAAACAGCAATGCGAATTTATAATAAGAAATCGCAAAAATAACTTTTGAAAAGGATCCGAACATCGAAAAACGATGATATAACGTATCTAGGATTGACAGAATTCCACTTCTCAATCGGGGTTAGATTAACGAAAGATTAATGAATCTTTCATTGTCATATTATCCTCGCTTTTCCGTTATAGATACCTCTATATATGGAACTGATAAAAGAAATCCGTTGCTACCAATTTTTTGAAAATCGAATTTCAAATAGTAGTTTAAAATGACACGGGAAAGATTTAAGCGTGAAATACGCGCACAAAAAAATCATAAAACCGGCTAAACCGCGGCCAGGCTTGAGACTACCGACGTCGTAAGTGTGGTGCTTATTAATAAGGAAGGCGCAATTACACACACAAAAAAATAAATAAGATCGGTATAACAGGTCGGAGAAAATTATTGTCTTATCTCCAGATCAGCTATCTTATTCCCATCATTGTATCACACTCTGATTTCCGACCGAACGGGCTAATGGCAAGAATTTTTCGGATGTGTGCGAAGAAATAGGTTGCTCTTAGCTGGTATACAATGTAACGGATTAACTCGCGTAAATTCGAATTTTTTCCTAACGTCGTTACACTCGGACGAGGAGGTGGCCACGCGGAAGGTTTAAAGTAAGTTGTTGAACTAGTTTAATTAGCGAGATAATGGCTTGAAGTGGGAAGAATGAGTGTTTAGATTTTAGCAGATAATATCAAGCGTATAATTTAGTAATTAAATTCGTATAATTCATATCGGGATGATTTCATTTGTACCGTTCAGAGTAATTATCATTCCCTCCATGTACCATTTTCACATTCTTCACCTTACCGGCGAACCATTTTGTTAACGCGCCTATTACTTATCCCCTGCGCGCTAATGATATCCTACCGTGATGAAACACCGACAGCGACACGTTTACCGCTTCCCGGAAAAAAATGATTTAATATGTATCTTGCCCGGCGAATGTATTTACATTGTTTGACATCCGATATGCGCACTAGTCTGTGTATTAATTACGCGAAAGAAAAACTCTAGTCTTGATTCGCAGGGAATACGTTGTCGCTTGAAGATTAATTTTTACGCAAATAATTCGAAATTTCATTCATTTTTTACTAGACAAACTGTTGGATGATTCGGAAAAACCGGCAACGATTTACATGCAATTAAAGTTAATAGTCAAAGATATTTCGCAGCAAGCAGCTCACTTTTCACCTTCACAAGCGGTACGTATGTAAAACATTTTTATTTTATTGTTTCGTATTCTACCTCAAAAATTTTTAACAGTCAACGAGTTTCTCAAGATTGTAGATTTTTGGGACGGACTCCACTTTTGTGGTACTTAGCATGTCGTTGAACTTCTCTATTCTTCTTGAAATCAGCGACGTTATTACGAAATCACGGTGAATGTTTAAATTGTAATAATAATCTAACCATTTTATATTCCTTTCCGGCCTGCTCTTGTTCTAAAATCCCCTACATTTCTTTTGTACTGCGTTTATCGTTTCGCTCAAAATTTATTTACTATTCGGGTTTGAAGAATTAAAAACTATTAATAATAATTACAAAAAGGTGGTCAGTTTATTACCTAAAAATGACACTCACTTATTGATGAAAAAACGAATTCTTCTTTCCTCGAAAAATTCAGCTATTTCCTATGTGCAAATTGCGACATTCTTTAGAATTGAAGTAGTATATTACCCTAAAATAACCGCAATTTTAAATTTTAAACGACTTTTATCGTTTATTTATATATATATATATTTTTTTTTTCCTCATCAAAAGTCCTTTCAGCATAATTCGTCATAAATTTTATATTTTTCAAAAAAATTTCAACTTCTCCGACACGCGATATAAAACTTACACTTAAAATTTGTACTTCCTTTTAAATTCTCAATTTTCCTAAAATCACGTTTTTTGGGTTTTTTTTTTTTAATGTAAATTAACGAGAATATTAGCCTATAAAATGGGAAGGAGGATAAAACTAAACTATATATTCTTGAACGTTTAAGGATGGAGGATAAAATAATTCGAGAAAATGCAGGAATGACAGATGCAGAAGTAAATGAAAAAATACGAACAGCACCGCTGAGGGGGTAGGGATAATATCAAGTGACAGTAGAGAAGAAGGACGATTGCGCAGCAGAAAAGGTCGAACATTTAAATAAAACATGATATCAGGGTAAAAAAAACAAAAAAAAAACAAAAATAATTAGAACAGGATTGAAGAAGACAAAATGGAGTAGAAGCAGATGAAAACCGAGGAAATGATACGGGAAAGAGACTATGATTAAAACGAAGGCAAGAAATTTAAGAGAGAACAAGTAGAAAATCATGGACGGGGAGGAAGGGACGGCTCAATAGAGGGTGGTAAAAGGAGCCAGAATTAGAAAATGAAGAAGAATAGGAGTCGAGTAATCCGGATTTGGTCATTTAAGGAAAGAAGAGCACAATATTGCGAGTTGAAAATGTGTCCCAAAATCTTCTTTATCATCCCTATATTCTGCACTTGTTTCTTTTTTCATCGCTATATTCAGTATGGCGGCTTTTCCGGAATTCTTAATGATTCGTTCGTAAAAATTATTACAATCGTATCAAAAAAAGAAAAAAATAAATCTAAAAAATAAATTCGAATAAATTTCAAAAATAATTTTGCGAAATAATAAAGCTGGGTGAACCTAGAGCCCGGCGCGGTGCGCGAGTTCCATGTTTACATGCGCTATGGGGGAAATAGTTTTGAATGCAGCATTTCTCCCTGAAAAGTTCCATTCAAATGCATCAACCCGCACAGAGACGACGAGATTTTTAAAAGGAAATGCAGGTTTTTAATTTTCTTGCTTTTTACATCAAGTCCGAAAATATTTGAAAATGTAATTTTTTTTACATTTGAACACTAATGCCCGTTTTTGTTTTTCTTCTAATTTTAAAGAAACGGCTTATTTGATTTCATAGTGAAAGCCGACGTATAACTTCCTTAATTTGATCGTATTTGTTAAACTAAGAACTTTCTATCAAAATTTATCCTTCATTTTAATGTGCTTAATAATAAGCGATTATTATTATTATTTTTTACTATCGACTTCTTTCCAGCTATGTAAGCCGATTTTAACGATACTTTGTTTATTCGAAAGTATATAAGGGCGGCAGTAGCATAATCGGCGAGTCTTATAGAAAACGAGAGACTATTTTTCACGCTGGTTAAATGATTTTTTCATATCACTTGAATTCCGATATTATAAGTGTTAACGTTGTTTAAGAATAATCGTAATATCCTTTCTAGGGGTATTTTTTTTGTGAATTGCATTTTATCAAGTAATTATTTTCGATACTTTTTGGGGAATTTAATTTTTTTTATTTTTAAATTTAGTGTGTATTTATTTATTTTTAAATTTAGTGTGTATTTATTTATTTTTTTTCCAAAAACAATTTCATATAATTCCGGATTGTAGATTTAAGTATTTCGTCAAAACAGATGACAATTTTTTCTTTTTTTCAAAATTTTTATAAAAAACAAATTATGAGTAAAGAAATATCATTTTTAATTAAAATTAGCATGCTTTAATTCTAGCAGAAAATTATCAGCTCACATACTGAACAAAATGTTCAGTATATGTACGTACTTGTAGTAAGTTTGGCAAGAGAAAGTGTGCATTTTCGAATTCAAAAGTAAATTACGAGCTATATTTTTAAGCATTAAAACGCCAGTAAATAATACATTAACGGTAAACACTTAACTGATGGAGTAGTAGTGATGCTCATGCCGATGTTAAAATTATTTTCAATGTAACAAAGTCAAATCTCAACTATACGCTAATTATTAAAAAAAATCTAAATTTAAATCGAATGTATAATGTGAAAATAGTATAATTATAATTAAATTAATTTCCAAAAAAAATTTCTATATTAAGATGAGATAGAATGAATCGGGAGGCGTATTTTATCAATTACCATTAATAAACATCTTAAATTTTAAACACCTTCGTGTGTTACATCTTTAATAATATTAATTTTTCATTAATCGACCAAAATTAATTAATGGAAAAAAAGTAATTTGGCTGCTTCGTTTAGCCGAAATAAAGTTTGTTAGTTTTGTGAAATAATTATGAAATTGGTTTATTTCGATTATTGTGTGCAACGAATTTTGTACATAATTATCGAAACATTCGAAATATGTAATTGCGATAAACCGAGAAAAAAACAATGAAGGATTATTTAAATTGCTGACTTTAACAACGGTGTGTATGTCTCAAAATATATCTAGGCGCGAATTCTTCATATTTATATGCTAAGAATTTTTTTTGCTAATCTTTCATTTCTTAACCACTTACGCACAGTTATTATTATTCAGTCCTAAATTGAAGTAGTAGTATTTTCCGATCTAATTACATAAAGAAATGCGTGAAATTCCATTTAACTTGAAACAATTAAATATTACAAGTTTTTCTTATGCATGTGCGTCCGAAGTTGTTTGTCACCAGAACTGTTCGTCGATTAGCCGCTGACTATTCTTAAATACTAACGTTTTAGTCATGTTGCTGTTTCGGTTGCATGCCTTCGTACGGGAAGGAGGACTATGTTGCGCTCGGATGCTGAATAATGTTGTTTTTTATACGTAATTTAAAAAAAGTTAAAGAATATTCTAAATATGTAATAAATAAATTCCTCTTATTAGCAAACACAAATAAGTATAGATTAATTCAAACTTTAATAAATTAAAAATATCTTATTTTAGAACCTTTTCCGGCATAGCCCGTCATCAGCTAACGACGCAGAGTACACTCCGTTAAAGAAGTAAACTAATAATTTTTTCGTAGGATTGAACCAATTTCCATATCGTCATTACCAGAATAATTATGAAGTTTCACGTAGGCGACCGTGCGGGCGCAATCCGGAAACTGAAGGTGCTAATGAGAAACTTCATGCCGAACAAAAAGGTTTTCCTATAAACACATAGAGGGCCGAATAGGATCAAAGAAATATGAAAGAGAAACGTTTTGTAACATTTTTTCGAAATAATACACAAACATCGTAGCAAAACAATTTTAAACGAACACTTTTTTATATAGCATTATAAACATTGTACGCTCATTACTAATCGGCATGAAAATGTACGAATATGAAAAGAGAAATAAATACAACCAATATAAGGAGAGAGTCAAGAGCTAGCGTATTTATTGAAAAAATAATGTTTCATGAAGTATATTTGTATTCGTAATAAATGTAATTAACGATGCATAATATTAATGCTTCTCTAGTAAATTAACGGTATCGCAGCGGGCAATATATCATACATATACGTTAACCTCCGATAAAAAATATCACAATGGCGATAGGATCTGTATTATCACATGTGCGCGCAGGTATTTCGGAAAGACCGCACTCGCAATATTTGTAAAATATCGCGGCTGGACTATTGTTTGCATGGTAAATTGTTTCGAGAGCGAATATCGTCGTGGCAGTGTTTACCACTCTACAACGTTATTTAAATTTATCTTAATGCGACCGTTCACAAATGCAGAGCATCGTGATATTTTGTTCACCCATGGATATTGCAATAGCACAGCTGCGCTCTAGTATGTACGTTATTTTCTGACGTGTTCCCAATAAAAAGTAAAAAAAAAAAAATAATAATTCAGTCAACATACCGATATGTATATAGGAGGGCAGTTCTTGCTTGGTTCGACGTTAATCGTACACTGACGCAATCGTCAATATATTATTTAAGAGTAGTCACCAAGCTGCTGCTCGTCCGTTAAACGTCACAAAAACCTTCAATCGTGAAACTTTACAGAAAGGTAGGCAGCTTCCTTCCCAGTTCAATGCAGTTCGTAATATTCTAGAACGAAATTACGGCACACAGTTTTGTCAGTATACATTGAAAAAGATCAGGATTTAAATTCGTTTCAACGCAATTTGCGGACTAGTGGAGCACATTATTCGTGGCGGAATGCTTAAAATCATCACAATTCATTCGTTCCGACTCGTTAAAATCCGTACAACACTGTTTAAACAAAACCGGGGTTCAAAATCGGCATGTAGGTCATGTTAGCTCCCGATATTTACGCTTCTAGAAAGTTTTAACTCGGTCATTTTTCTCCATCTCGTTCAAAACGAATTACCAACTTTTTCCATTAGTCAGTAAGAATTCGTTCCGGATGAACGGTTGCTCGGCATACAGCAATAAAGTGGCGAAACACTGCGCTTAGATGAGCACTTTGTCTGCAGGTGGATAGGTCGACATGAACCGAAGCTTTTATTTAACGCGGTTTGATTTTTATTTTCGGCGGAGAATGAAAGTGAACGTTTATTTTGATACAGACCCGAGAGTAGCTGCAACAAAGAATAAAAGATGACTTACAATGACAAAAAACCCAATTACTAAGGGAAAGGGCTTTGTTTGCGCGTCAGAGGAATTTCCTTTTAAGGTGTTTTAATGACTGGGGTATTGTTATTTTTCGTATAGGAAGATTAGTTTACTTCTTTTATCGCTTCCGGTGGTGATATTGTTAATTTATTAGAAATAATAATCATTTCCGCAACATATCAGCTTGTTAATTGCATTAATTACAAATGGAATTAACGAAATCTTCTCTTTATGAATAAATGCTATAATAAACGCTTCCTTCTTATCGGTTTTATTTCTATATCCTTTCGGCGATATACCCTTCGTCACCATTCCGACTAGTATTAATTAACGACATGAAATTTAATATACCCTATTATAATGTGTTTGCTTAAAATTGTCTTAACGCTAAGATATTAGAGTTGTTCGTGCATTATTTCCGAGAAATACGAAACTTTTTTCACGGTATGTTTTTTTTTTGCTTTTTTTTTTTTTTTGGCTTTGTATCAAAGTATTTTCTGTCATATGTTTGTAGTCAACGTGAAATTTCCTGTTAGTAATTTCAGTTTGGCGATCACATGCACCGACACCAGCTTCCACATTTACACATTTTTATGTAAAAAACTGGACCATTATTAATTCCTTACGGTCGCTTTGAATGGTTTCATGTCAGTTTAGAAAATAAATGAAATATACCGCTGTATTTTTAATATTAAACCACTGGAAGCTTCGAAACGTTTAAACGTAGTTTTTCTCGATATTAAACCTAAATACGAACAAGGACGCATTCGTGAGATTCATTTTGATATCTACTTATCGTAAATATTACTGCAGACTCGGAAAATGATCTTGTCAGGAAGATGAAAAGGTTAGACGTCTAATTAAATTGTACGCAATACCGTTTGAATTTTTATTACAGGCTCGCTCGAATATTGTTTCCTACAAGGCATACAGGCGTGTTTTCTTTTATTATTCGATCATATCTTATTTTCAGCGTAATTCTTCTCTCTGTATAATTATGTAAACTGTAAATGACGCCCCCCCCCCGTAAAGCTTAAATCGAATTTATACATATATTTTGTCAAGTTTACAACGTGTACAGGGAAAGTCGGACTTTGAGGGATTGGAAAGTCACCGGAAAGTGATTGCAAAAGCCAATATTACTCGCCCTCAGAAAGTAAACGACACCTCTGTTCTGTATGAGTACTACCGAAGAAATATCTACTATACAATCTTAGCCAGTAGACGGACAAGTTGCCCAGCAATTCTTTCAGCAGCTCATTCGATTCCATTGTTCAACTACAGTTTCTAATTAAACTCCGATCTCCTCAAACAAAAGTCCTTTTCCATAACTGGCCAGTCTATACTCGAAAAACTCCTCGTCTTTCTTTCCACCGGTATTCGTTTTTTCCCTGCATTTTTTTTCCAACAATTCTTCATAATCTTAAACTTTTCAAACGTTGTTCATGCAAGTGTTAGTTTTCCTTTCGGTGTTCGCTAAATCCTCTGCCAATTCCAGTGTTTCTTAGTGAATTCAAAGGTACCTTCAATTCTACATTTCCTGTTTACTTTCTTATTTCCATTGATGGTTCAAAAAGAACGGAAGCAGCAGGCGCCGCCTGTTTTTTTTTTTTATTCGATCTTAAATCTTTAAATTTCTCACCGGTCGTTCCATCGGTATTCCTGCAGGCCTCTGGTTATGTAACGATTAAAAAGCATTGACGAAACTGATTTATTGACCCGATCTACATACTGGTCGATTTCTTATGAAATTTCTCGTTTTCAATATTAATTTTCTTTTGCCATTCTAAATTTTGGCGATATACATATATATATATATTCTTCACCGATATTTAGTCTTTTTCCCCATTCATTCAGCCTTTGCCGTCTTTTCGACCACCGGGTACACATCCTCAGTCGTTGTTTCATTTTTGTCGTTTGCTGCCCTCAGGTCTTTTTCCTTTTTTCTCTAATTTCGTAAATTCCAACGACGGCAGTTTAATTTGCGAAATGCTAATCACATCTTTTTGGAATGTTCTGTTCTCTCCACTGAGCGTTCTAATTTCAGATCCTGGGCTTATCTCTTGCTACATCCAATAAAAAAACCCATTCTTCATTCTTACGTTTCCTTCGCCCGCTATAGTTCTTGTGTTATTGTCTCCTTCTCCTTCCCCCCTACCGTTTCTAACCGCATTAAGGTTTAGTATATTTTCTTTCTCCATGGCACCTTGAACTGTAGCGCCGGGTTAATGCCCCCGTTTGGCAAGTCCAAGAGGAACGAGAATAAGTAAAGATAAGGACAAAAAACAAAGAGTAAACATTTAAAAGAAGTTGTTTTAAAGTACTATACGTAAGATCTGCGCACGATGACGGGGAAACCGTTTAAATTAATTACAGTGAAAATATCACGACATTAAAAGGAAGGTGGTCGTTATAACCGGTTCATCGTCTTAATCGAATAAAGTACTTAATCTTTTAATCACTGTATTTATTATTATATTTACAATTACTCCCGTGAACATGAAGTGTTTGCATCGAAACTGTTAATTAAGTGTTAAAAATTTATTTTGGTCATAATCTTTTAATATCTAGTTATTCATTGTCATTAAGCAATCACCTTGCCTCTTAAACCTTCACGAAATATATACGGAATAGCCGTTCATTAATTAAACTAATAATCTCATTCCAGCGACAAATTCATCGGGTAAGGGGAACCGGAGATGCTACACCTTTAGAAATTTTGTAAAGGATTTTTCTGGAACTGAATTAACATTGCACGGTAATTGTTATATTCAAAACGCAAGTGTGTACCTGTAAGACTACACTTGAAATTGATATTGTGATTGTTTGATTTATCGCGATACAAAAATGCAGTCCCGCAACTGTGAGTTTGCCTGCTCTAGTCTGACGACGAACTTATTACGAGAATTAAATAAATAAATAAATAATCGCTAGTAATCACGTGGAAGGCAATAGCAAACCACCACGTACAACATCATATGCGCGCTAGGTCAGTACACAGCAGACCCACACGGGACTGCACTTGTATATCGATAAATCAAACGATTACAATCAGTTCCGAATGTAGTCTTACGTGTGTACAGCTGCGTTGCATATAACAATTGCCTAGTACACTACCTATGTCTGCACTACTAAGATGTACAAATAGATAGTCGCCGACGCTCAGGAATTAAGTATGGCACTATATAGAAGTCTTATTTATATTTTAATTTCTCCATTTTAGAAACTATATCACAATCACGAACTAGTGTCAATTTTTACCGCGTAATATTTCCCCTTAATATGTGTGTAATCTGGCGGCATATAATTTAATCACGGAAAATACGAAACTTTTAATTATTTTATATTCAGCGTTTTTGTGATTATCAGATTACGATCTACCTGGAAGCGCACATGTTCCTTTTGTTCTCCTGCATTATTGAATTTCGCCAATGTACTTTCTCTTAAGTGCTCGCCGGTCTTTAATTTGGTTTTTTTTGTTTAACGTATTTCGGTACTAGCCTGAAATTTCCACCCTCTTTTTTTTTTATTGGTGCTTTTATTTTCAGTTGTACATGTGTATTTTGAAAAGGCTAATTTCCGACATGATTTTTATTTGTTTTTTCAAACGTTAACTTTTAAATATTTCGTTCTTTTCTCCTGGAAATTGTTTCGATAAATAAATATCGATCGCCTATTAGATCGTTAAAATTCTGCAATAGTTTACATTTAAAGCGACTTGTACGTACCGAAGTCGGCCTCCTAAATCGCGCCTTTTTGTTCCTTTTTTTCTTTTTTTTTACGGGGGTTTGAACAACTAAGGGCAGCTACCCAGGACAACTGGACTATATTAGGGATTAAATTTTAATTCGGTCAGGGATCGATGAAAGAAAAGAGGCAAGAATAGGAACCACCTTTGAAGACGGCAAAGCTACGATATGGGAAGTATTATATGGAGTAGAAAAATCCTTTGGTAACTAGTTTGTTTTACTTCTGTAGCGCAGAGTTGAAGGAGTAACAAAAAACAATAAACGATTAATTTGCAAGCTGACAATGAAATAACTTAAACCGGACATCATCGTAGGCTCCATATGTTTTTTTTGTGTACTACTTTTTTAATATACTCCTTTACTTATAAAACGGATTCATCTTTTATCCGGTACACAGAGCTACCGCATTTTTTCCTGTCTAATGAAGAAATAAAATCTGAAAACGAGAATAAAACGAGAATAAAAGTTTTAAAAGCAATTACAAAAAACCGAATATTTTTATTTTTTGTCAGAAGTTGTACAGCAAGTTTCATCAATTTGGTTGAATTTATACTAAGCTCCGAGAACTTTGGCATCTAAAAAGAAAGAGTCGGTTCATTTTAAATTCAGTTTCGTTTCATCTTCTGTATACAACGCGTGTCAATCAACATCATTGGAACTACAGTCTGCGCTCTCATTAAATTTTCATCATTGGTATCGAGATCTTCAGAATCACGTTATGTTTTGATCTAAATTAATTCTTCGTACCCGATTTCATCCTAAGTTCCATTTTAAGTTTGATTTAGGAGGGTACCATCCTGAGTTTTTTTTTTGGTTTTTTTTTTTTTTTTTGAATCCAGCACGAAGATAAAATTTGCAACGGTATTAAAAATCGTTCGAAGCTTTCGAAATTTTCTTTTTTTCCATTATCATCGCGTTCTAAAAATAAGTAATTTTTTATTTCGAATTAAGTTTGTCGCTAAAATTCTTTTTTTCTTCTTCTTTTGTGTGTGTATTTGTATTTTAAAAGTTTCAATGTGTAGCAGCGGTACATTCTCCCGGAACGAAAAACAATTAGAACTATTCAACTAGCGATGGTCGGCGCTGCACGTTTCTTTCTGTCACACAATTTCCTGCATAATCATATTTCATTTTATTTTCCGAAAATTAAAATGAATGATAACAATTTGGAAGTGGTCGCAAACGCTAACATGTTCACGCTTTTTTCCACTATTTTCTTTTTTTTATTTATTTTTGTTTCGTTACTATTATAAATCCAATGTCTTCCTAAGAAAAGCAAATCAAATTTCTAATATACGAAATAATTAATTAAAGGATTTTGCTTCAATTTTATTTTAAATTCTTAAAGGCCTGTGTGTGTATAAATACATTCGAAAGAGTCAGTTTGTAACTCTTTTTTTTTTTTCTCCATTAAAATGCGTTGTATGATTTATTTCTATTCTTTAAAATCTTACAAATACCGTTTTTGAAAATATTTATATTTTTAATTTTATTGTAAAGAATAATTTTTTTTAATAAAAAATCTGGGGCGTAGTTAAATAAGTGATTAAATTTTTTAATTTTTACATAGTCGCGAATTCATATAAATCTTCAATATAACAATATTTTTAATTATGTAAAAAAATATTAATCTTTATTATGTATATCTCTAATAATCAAATATTCAGGGTAAAAATAATGATTTTGTTTCGGAGCATCCGGCGGAGCAGTAAAAAATCACTGCTCATTTCAAAGAACTGCTCCAGGCGGAGCTGCTCCGGTAAATCAGTTGTCGGGCACAACTCTATATAATCAGCTACGCCAGCCTCGGCTAAGTGTCTTTGTTGTCACGCCGTTATAAGCGATAATTTTTTTTATCCGCGTATCGGAATTTTTTACCCGTCATATCAACCGACAGAGACTGACAAATGGTTTTATCGAATTCTGCCAGTTCCAACGATATTCATTTTACAATTCTCACTGGAAGTCGTCTTCTAGCGTTTTTGGGAAAAATTTTGAATGCGCGCCGGATAACTAAAGTTTGCGACATTTAACACTGTTGATATCAATCTTTTTCACAGAGAACCGGTCCTCTGATTCGATCTGCCAAAAACCATTTTCTTTCTTTGGAAACTAAAATACAGCCACCGGGCAGCTCTATTCGCCTGTATGGCGTACGGTTTTTTTTTTTTTTTGTTTACAACTGCGGGTTGAAATGGCTAGCAAGGGGTCATAAAAGATTCTCTTTAGCTCCCTATTCGGTCCTTGCTTTTATCGTTTCACAGTCCAACACAGCTCTAATGCCTACTTTTTTAGTTTTTTTTTTCCGTTCTTTTAGTAGCTCTTGTCATCTCCCCTGTTCTTAGGATAAACACTCTTTTCGCGATTCCCTTTTTTGTCTTGTGCTTGTCCCGTTGACGGATAAAATCGTGCCCGACAGACCAGATGAAATAAAGATAGGTAAAAGAGTAAAAATTTCGTTAATTTATTCTTATGAAATTTTAACAGGACCGCCTTAATGATGAAACTAGTGATACGATTTCCTCATCTATTGTAGACGGCCAGTCGAAGGATAACTATGAGGACATTTTGGCCACCATTATAATAAATAAAGTAAGTAAATTTTAGGAAATTTTTTAACGTCCGCCTGATTGTATGAAATAAATTCAGTTCAAGATGATTTAGCTTTTTTTTTTTTTTTTAGACCAGCCATATTTTTGTAAAGGCGTTTCGTACGAGCGCTTGAACTGGAATATGAGTTATATATAATAATAATAGCATTTTCGCTTTTCAGCGGGTTTCAGGGGCAATTCTACGGCAATACTGGTGCATTTTCCGAGTTTAGTCATCTGAAAAGAAAATATCGAAAATAAACACCTATAATTTAAGTATGATTTAAGATGTGAAGATTAAACGTTTTTCTGCCAAGAAGCGAACGAAACTAGCTGGTTTATTCGAGCGCAAAATATGTGATACCGCTTGCCAATAATGATGGAAGCAGATGCGTTATTAAACGGAAATTAGGGGGAATCACCGACAATAGGTTGCATCTTCGTTATTTGTTAGAAGGAAGTTTTCAAATCGTAATGAATGGCGGTAACGAGTTTTAATAAAAAGTGCAACGCATCTGAAAAAGCTGCAAAACTATACTCATTCCGCATTTTTCAAACCGGCTTTTAAAGGTCAATTTCTAATCGAATTACAGCCTCTCCAGCTTTCTTTTTAATGCAACCGAATAGGAAAAACTTAGCATGTTGGGTAAACACCGTAATTATCGGTCTCAAGAAATAGTGCAGTTTCAATATTACGCGCTAGGAAATATCGATATTTTATCGCTCGTCGGAAATGTATTCGCTATTTCGTTCTCGAATTATTAAATTACCTCCGGTTTGCCGAGTAAACTTTTATCGTCGCATTTATTAAAGTTGATTCCATAAATTATTTCATTTTTCTATAAGAAGCTTGTATTTATTGAAATCGACTATCACTTCCCCTAAAAATTCCTTTAAATAGCACTTTAACAACTTCTCATATTCGGTCTACTTTTTTCTTGTCTAGGATAGAGTGTAAATAAAGGCAAAATATTCTAAGATCCTGTGAATTTTTTCACTTCGACGGAAGATAGAGATATAAAAAAAATCCTCGAAGTATACGTTGTATTATTATTTCAGATTTTTTTTTTTTTAAATTTTTTCTTTATTAAATACTACTGCGTTCGTACGACCACTATTGGTGCGGATGTCTTGTGAAATTTCATAACTTTTTCATTAGAACAGATGATCACAATAATGATTTTCCTACTGTTAAGTTTTAAATCAAGCTGTATCTTGTAGAAATATTCTAAAACGCGCGCACACATTCACATCAACACGGTAAACGTGGTGTGCTCATTTATTTACCACGTAACCGAGATTTAAAATATCTCACTTAAATTTTCACTTTGATCATCGTGGAGGGTTTGCTGGAAGATTCGGCCGATGTATGTGATGCGGATACTTTTATTTACTCTCATTTTGTTGAAATACCTTTTTTTTGTCTTTGCAGTCTTCTTGTACATATTGTATATTAAGGTGGTCAGCATGTGAAAAAAAAAAAAAAATATCATACGTTCGTTGTCATCCGAAGAATTCTTGCTGCAGTTGCTGAATTCGATTGATGTTGCGCTCCTACGAATCACATACTTCAATTCCGCACCTCTGAATTGGCCTCAGTGTATTGTTAAGTATACTAAGTGTTTACAAACGCAGGTTCAGAGTTTCTACCGATTACCGTCGGCAGCCATCTGAAATTCGCTGTCTCACGTATTTCAAGGTGCCCACGTCAGCCGTCGATCGAGAATCAATTCTAGATATTCGACTGACAATGAGCTGGTCTGCGATAGTTTCGATGCGCCAAAAAAGTACTTTCAGTTGGTCTAGAATTTTTTTTGCCGTTGGCTCAGATTCTGCAAAATTAAACAAAATATGAAACATAATAATCAAATACACAAGTACTTCGTTGCAATGTTTAATTCGTTTAAAATTATCTATTTCAGAATGAAAGAAAAACAAAAAGGTATCTCGCATACAGTACGAGTTTTGAGAAAGAAACGTGTACTAAATTCAAACTGAGTGTGCCCCTTCTTTCGTCTATGAAAGTTCGAGATAAACATATTCTGTTCCGTCGTCGCGAGACGGTTAATTTTTAATTCGACATTATATATGTATCTTCGTAATTTTAACCGATACGTCTAGATTGTTTCGGAGTAACGCGGTGTGATTTGTAATTTTTTAATTATTAATTTTATTACTACTGTTCTATTTCGTAGATATTGTTAAGGAACAACAACGAAAAAATCCGCAACTCAGCAGCTGGCATTACAAATAATGGAACTGGTCAGTATACGCATTTGATATCTTAAAATAATAACGTTCATTGCGAATGGTAATATACTATTTGTAACTTCAGGTGGTAGTGAGATCGCTTTGAAAGTACATCAATTTATGAACTAGATGCCAAATTCGTATTCCATATTCGTGACAGGGTTCTAGTCAAATTTGTAAATGGCAGTCAGAAATATTTCGGAAATGTATCTATTCGTTAATAATTGAACATTAAGTAACCGGGGTCATCCGATTAAACGATATTTACTCTAGTCGAATTTCGCTGTAATTCTCGAAACCTTAAGGGTGGTCGACAATTCCTAAATTCTTGAATTAAGGTTTTTTTAAAAATTCAAGCTTACACAACTCGTTAGCGTAGGTTTTCTTCAGTACCCGAAATAATAGCGTAATTATTTATTAATACATATATAAAAGTTTAAAAATGGAACACTTTTTTTGTTCTTCTTTCAAATATTTACTTCGGTGCTATTTTAGAAATGAAATTATTGCTTTTATTCTGAAAATGGAAATAACGTTGTTCCGTAAGAATTACTCTATTCTCGAAGTGAGGAATGTTTTCTATTTTTGAATTCGAACGTGTGTGTGTGTGTGTTAATTTTTAATGTTTACTCGGGCGTCGTCGGTATAGCAACTAAATAAACAGATGTATTCGTTAGTCAACGTGAAACATAATTCGTAATACGCATGTTTACGAGCACAACTGGCACGCGAAGACAGAAAAATCCGTTATGAAACGTGCTACAATTAAAATGTTCACCGCCGTAACAGTGTTAAGAGGTCCTTTGTAATTTATTCCGTTGATTAATTGGTTGCGCATTAAAAATACGAATTAATCACATTTCTTCGGCAGTCGATTTGGTATGCAACAAAAGTCTTAAAATATGGTTTGTTCGAAACGTAATTTCAAACTGCCTCTGACTTATCGGTTTAAGTGAAAAAATATACAACGTCATTTATATAGTAACATAAAAGTATTAAAAAAATTATCCATTTACTGATGTTATCTTCTACGTATACGTACAAGATTTCAGTGGAAGATAAGGAGATATAACTCCACAAGACCCATATTTTTGGCCGCAACCTCAACTACATCACCACAAAGGAGACTACAATGTTCCGGAATCTAACAAGTCGTAGCCGTTTGTTTTGAAATGTTTAAGTACTCGTATTTATCCTTAATATCGGAAATAACTGCGGATGACAACTGTAGTGAAGAACTGCTTCGTCTGAGTATTACAGTTTTCAATCCATTGCACGAAAAAGTTTTTTGCTTATTGCGCTTACCGTATTGTACGTTTCACAATTCTTTCGGTATAATTTTATTATTTCAGTTAAGTTACAATTTAATTTTCCTTTCACATTTTTATATTGATTTGAAAACTTAAAAGTAATTTCAACACTAAATAACCTGAAATAATAAGGCATTGAGAAATGTGCAAATTCCTGTACGTTAGGCGTTCGCTACAATAACGAGTCTTAATTTATTGCGAAAATACCGTAATTTTTCACGGTCAGCCTCACGTTAAATACGCCCATAAACAGAAGAGCGTGCGGAACATTGTATTTGAGGAAACGTTATTTGGCAAGGTTCGAGGGAGAGAATCGAAGTGAGTAGAGAACAAAGGTCCCAACTATACACACACACATTAATATATATATATATATATAATTGTATATGTATATATCAACGTTCCGCATGATTAATTTAAAAGCTTTTATTTTTTCATACATGGCTACTAATGTTAATTTTATTGACCGATCCTAATAAATTGCGTTTCCTAGGGTACTTCCTTGTGAAGCAAATTTCATTTCGAAATTTTATAATAATTCAAAATTTTTCAAACTAGGTGTCGCTAGTAATGAAGAAGAAGAAACGTCCGATCAGACAGACTCTTTCATTAGTCCTATCGAAACGCAGATGTCTTTAACCGTATGTATTGCATTGCAGTAATAATGTGAACCTATCATGAAGTAAAAATTTCTCGCATGTTCTTTATGAACCTTTAAACTATTATAGCTGTTTTTTGTATCGATATTTCTTGCTTTTGTGGAAAACCTAAATTGACGGAAATTTAAATACCTCTTCTTGGAGGACAAAAATATTGAATTTTTCATATGTTTTTCTTTTAAATCTTTCAAACGTGAAATTGCTAAAAATTATTTTTCAATACGAGTTGCTTTGTGACAGGTTAAAGAAAATGCATTTATTGAAATATTACGAAGTCACAGATAAAAATCATTTTTTTAAATATTTGGTTTTATTCAGGAATATCCCGAAAAAATTTTCTCGGTAAAAATACAAAAAAATCTCTGCTCCCTCCGGAAACAGATTCCCGAATTCATCCCTGGTCTTAATATAAACTAAAAATCAAACTGTATACATATATGTATGTTACAAATATTTAAATAACAAAAATTTATACATATTAGATTTATAAATAACGCTGAACTTGTTCCAAACTTCTGTATCACTTTATATAAGAACTAATCAGTACAATTATATAGCTATTTATGTAAGATCAAAATTAAAAATATCTTGTACAAAAAAATTAAATAATTAATGTTTTACTAAAGTGTAGTAATTTTTAGATTTCAGGTTGGATTTCTTAATTAAATGCAAATGGACTGACTTAATATCCTAATTAAAAGACTACAATATAATTATTGTTTTTAATTTGATCACTTTACATTACTAATTTTAATGGGCACACTTTTCTGAAATTCAAAATTTTCTTTACAGAAATAAATTAGAAAACTAATAAAAGTTTTCCAAGTCATATTTCAATTCTTCCATATAATGATAAAATTCAAAACAATAGATATTAAAACTATATGTAAAGTTTAAATAAAGACGAAAAATAATTTACCATCTTTTGCTTCAAGTTCTTGCGCAATTACAGACCAAATCATGTTTCATATTTACATTTTTAAAATCTTTGCGTTTCGTATTGTTAAAAAATCTGCACTTCCCAACCATTTCAATTAGTTTTTCCATTATATATAAATTAAATAAAAAAAAAAAGGACAAATATTTACACAAATTACAAACAAAAAATATATACATAGATAAATTAAAAGCGGCAAAGAAATGTCATATAAAAGAAAACTATTATATTAAATATGTATAAGAAACAATTAAAATGTATTTTGAAAATCTCGCTCGGCGAGCAATTTGAGTGAAGAATTATTTTTCCTCGCTAGCCTCTTTCAACTATATATTTTGACTATTTCTCGCTGAAATGGGTTACATTTAAATGTACAGTGATCGATTTTTTGAAATCACATTACACATTTCACATTCCAAACTGCAATGGGCAACGGGCCTTATTCTAGTTAATAGTAAAGTTATTCAAAACTCTGGAATATCCAAATAAAACGTTTATTTACTTCTGAAAGGTCTTTTGCAATTATAACTTTTAATTTTATTAATTGTATCAACTGGTTGAACATCGTAGTCAGTTCAACATGTTACTCCCGTCTTTATATTTTTTCCATTTTTCACAATTTATAAAGAACATTAGCATATGTATATAGCTAATGGCCATCGCTTTTTAATTTTTTCTACAATTATTAATCTGAATGATACATAGTGGTTTTCAAAATAAAAACAAACTTGACACAAAATATACATTAACGAAATTATGTTATATTAATATTAATTATATTTTATTCGCGAGAATGCAATGCTTCTCATCAGTTTTGCTGAGATTTATATCCTTTACTAGAATACTAAAATTTAAACATAAAATGACTCAAATTTGTCAACGCTGTTTGTTTATATCGTAAATTCACACCTTCGTTATCACACTTTTCATAAAGGGTTCTGATTGATCGCAATTTTCTGATCGCAATCTGCATATTCGAGCAAGTTCACGCGCATGCGCTCTATAATGAGCAATAGTGATGAAAACAAAATTTGCACAATGTCTCCAGTGACCGAATCGTGAAATTCTGCCCTAAGACTAAATCTCAGGAGCAATGTGCTGCAGCCCATTAGATAGCCTACATGCAGAAACGAACATCCGGTCACTCCAACTCGGAAGAATGTTTCTATCTCTAAAATAATGCGTCAAT
This sequence comes from Icerya purchasi, assembly GCA_039619475.1. Taxonomy (NCBI): domain Eukaryota; kingdom Metazoa; phylum Arthropoda; class Insecta; order Hemiptera; family Monophlebidae; genus Icerya; species Icerya purchasi. The sequence goes on from CM077116.1 coordinate 248,933,804, forward strand.
CTACCATCAAATTCAACAAACCCCATACATCAAAAAAGCGTCTTCCCCGAATTTTAAACAACTATATGAAAAAAAAAAAAAGCCAAAAGCCCAAAGCGCTCATCAGACTTCAAGTAACAGCTTCGGTCTATCGACGTACTAATAAAATGCTTCCGTTTAACACTAGCATACAACAATATGCAAAATTCAGAATCCAGATAAGAAAAAATAACCAAAATTTGAAGAGCCAACTAAAAAAATATACTTACTCCGCTTGTTAATATGAATGGGAGCAAAACTGACGAACTCAAAAACTGTTCAAAATTAAGGAAAAACTTACGACGATGAAGTACATCACACAGATATAATAACCGTCACGAGGATACATGCATTTTCACACATAATCTCACCTATTTCAAAAACAACCAAAACCCATTTGTGACATATAGTACCAGTAACGGTGCATCATCTCCTCACCTCTTGCCGAAAATTTCAACAAGAGAGATCCGCTTGTTTCGGGGAGGGTGCTGGTTTCCTCGAAATTCTAGCGGACAGTGAAACGGTTTTGGAGTTCACCAGACTTTTTCCGCTATTATTTTTTATCTTTCCTATTTTTGTCTGTTTTATAATCTATTACTTACTTAGCGTCGCAAATGTCCTCCCAGCTTGCGAGCGACTTTAAATAAATATATTTAAAAAAAGTAAAGAAAATCTAGTTCGCGATTATATCAGTGGGTTATTTTTTTTAATTTTTATAATTCTTATTTAATTGTTTTCAGCTTATTTCTAAATTTGTGTAAGTGTAATAAACATAGTAATTTGCCTTTTTATTTTTCAAGTTTTCGCGTAATGTCGAATTTGAGTTTATTTTTGAATACTAAATGTATTCTATTTATTATATGAAAATTCATAATTTCAAACAACTTGAGTTAATTTCTTCGCCTTCCAATAATTTATAAGTTGCACTAAATGAATAAATAATAATTTAAATTAAAGCGAGTAAAAAATAAAAAGACAATGAAATTTGAGATAAAGTAAATTAGACGAAACAATTAAATATTTAAACTTTAAAAATTTATAATAAACAAAAAGGAAAATGAAATGCGTCAAATGTTTTTTTTAAAAAAACTCGCTCAGCTAGTGATCCGAGCAAGAAATAACTTTTCCTGGTTCATCTCTTTCAACTTCTTACTGCAATGAGCAACGGGAGTAAGAGATAGAATTTTGGTATGCTCCCTTTTAAATACTTGCATTATAAAAAAGCACATACCGTTGTAATCTCACGTTTCTAATATAATTGGTTGAAGTTTAGGGTTAATTTGCAGTTATAATTTAATTTACATATATACATATATATATATATTAATTACAACGTAATTCTTAGGCTACCCCCCATTCGAAAAAATGTCCCAATTTTATGTAACGCTAAATGTCCCAAAAAAATGTCCCAGAAAAATGTCCCAATTTTATGTAACGTTTGTTATATTTTGTAGGATTTTTGTTATTGTTATTTAAAAAATGTCACAATTTTATGTAATGAAATATGTAACGAAAAATGTAACGAAAAAATGTCTTAATTTTATATAACGGAAGGTAAATGTTAGAATAGGATTTTTGTGGTTATGTTATTTTTTGTGTGTGTTGATGCCAGTAAGAATTACGTTGTAAATTTTGATCATTTTATACAAAGTATAGAAGAGAAAGAGACAGGAATGAAAGCAGGAGGGGTCAAGGGGCACAGCCCCTTGCGAGGCCAAAGTGGCTGAGTTTATATATATATATATAATATATATAGGCAATGTGTATATTATGTGAAATATATGTTTGTAATTTTTTCATTTGTAAATTTTAATACCTGGTTAATCACGTTCCGTCTTGCATGACAGGTAGAAGAACACATCGAAGAAATTACTACTACAAAATATCATTCCTCGGAAGAGGAAGCAGAAGAATCGGGCAGAGTGAGCGGTCTAGCCAAGTTTTTGTCTGGTCTTAATTTCCTAAAAGGTCGAAGAGCCAAATTTCCAGAATTGGGCAAAGACATAATTGATGGTAATTATTAAATTAAGAAGTTACGTGGATTTAGATGTTCATATATTGTCTGAGTTTTTTGACTGCTTTCATTTTAATTGTAATATTTTCATTAATCAATAAGAAAAAACCTACAGGTAATAATAAGAACTCATTTGTATTATGATGTGGTTATCGGTAGAACAAAATGGTTAGTATATTTACTTATCCTTATTAAATTTAATGTGCGCCATACATGTTTTAATCATTTAAAATCGACATCATTACGAGTTCTCTGCTTTTCTTACGAATGTCATTCATTATTTTCATTTTAACATTTTCATGTTTTGCTCGCATCGGTTGCTTTCGGATTACATAAGCCTGCATGTCCTAATGTAATAGCGCAAAATTGAATTCTTACAAATAATGCATTTACCAAACTTACGCAATGAATATTTTCGGGTCATTTTAAAATTCGGTCAAAGTTTAATTCGGTTTGCAATTTTTCCGCGTATAAACTATTCGCCTCATCTGCTATAGTAACCTGAAAAGGCTCCTTCCTTGTCGTATTTTAGTCGGGTATTTTTAATGTATATTAAAAGTTCTACATATTTAGCTGAATAAATTCGATCGTCGAATTGTCATCCGATATACATAAGTCGTTTAATACGAGAAAAAACGGAACAAACATGATTGTGTTTTAGCACTTAGAAAACTGTGCACTTTCCCAGCTTGGCTATCTTGAAAAGTACGGATATGTTTTGTTTTTAATGTTGAGTTGTCTGATATTTTGTGCTTTGGATATGTTGATAAATGTTTTCAGCATTTAATTATTCGATTCGGTAGCTCCGATTCAGGACCTTCTTTTGCAACGTCGTAACAGTTAACACGAGATTTATCGAATTCTTTAAATTATTTTTCATATCGAGAATATTTGGAAAATACGCGGCTGTTTTTAAAGAATTCGCTGTTCCTTTTTTTAAGCCGATAAATTCGTAAACTGAAACTCATTTCAACTGCTTTCGTTTTACCCAGAAAAAGGATAATGATGAAACTACCGGTCTTGTTTTCGTTCATTACAAGAAGTACGTTGATTTTTATGGCGTTTCATAAAACGGCTGTGTTTTTAAAGAAATTTTCGTACTGCTTCGTTCGGTTCCGAGTACAAAAATAAATAAGTAAAAATAGGAAAAGTAAATAATAAAATTAAATTATAAAATAAAGCGTACGGTAGCGGATTAGTGTATTTATTTATGCATCTATAGTTTTGCTGCCCTCTGTACGCGTGATAGGAACCGAAAATTGTGATTACGATGCGGATGTTGATGATGAAAATGATTACGACGAAGAGGACGACGATGACGATGATGACGAAGATGATAATTACACAATCAGTCGTCATCATCGCGATCAACGTTACAAGGAATGCTACTGCTTGGCCGATGATAGTAGCGGATACGGTATTGAAATAATAAGTATGGTCGACTCGTGGCAGGATAATTGGCTGTTTCAACGAAAAAAGTGGAATAAAAAGCAGAAATCGGTACATTATACAATTCCAGTTCCTATGCTAGTCCCAAATCCTTCGGAGGATTATCGAGCTTTGATCGGCGACATAGACGCCGATGAAATCTCTGACTTGTCCGAGTGCTCCGATTCCGTCTTGGAAGAGTTAATCGAGCCTACCACCGCAAACAGTAAGTTCACTTATCGGATGGGTTATTTGTATTCGAACATTTTTTAATCTGTACTTTTCTTCGACAACATGTTTTTTTTTTCTTATGGGGAGGTGTACATTTTCGGAGAGATCCGTTTATTACACGTAAACCACTGATAAGCAAGCCTATAGCTTTTTCTGACTCTGGTTTATTATAAATTTATGAACTTGTAATAATAATTCAGCAATCTCTATAGCGTAAGAAAAAAATGTCTAACGGTTTGGCAAAATTTGTTTACACATGTATAATGAACGCTACCGCGCATATTCCGAAAAAGTAACAGTTCTTATACGAGTAATCAAAACATCTTATTTGCGTTCCAGGCGTCTCACGCTAAACTATTAAATGCGGACTTTTATGCGCTCCCGATTTCTTTAATTTTGTTGGTGTTGGAGACTTCAAAGCACAGTGCAATTATTTTAATACTGGCACTTCCGCTTTGACTTATTATTTAGTAGTTTCATACGCGTAACATTGTCTCATTAATAATTTTGCACGCATTTCATCTTACATTTGTTGAACAACAGAATCGAATCAGTTCGCAAAATACAGTGGCGAAGCACTGCGCCCGGCAACATGTGCGCCAATGCAGACGTCTATGTAGTGAAAACAAACGACTGCAATTAGTCTAGATTGTAGTTCAGTGTCGCATTTAAAGCTACCATGAGCATTGGTCTCTATAATCGCACTATGAAATAGTACAAATAGGTATAATATACACAGGGTGTTCTGAAACTAATTCAGGAAATTTGTATTACACTATAAAGCTCGTCAAAATGATCAAAAAAATCCTGCGGGAAAAATCATTTCGGCGAACAATTAATTACTTATAATTAATTTAATTAATTCATTCTAATAAAAAAATAAATATTTTTTTTTACGATTCAACGTGTTTTGAAATAAAAATTAAGTATTGAAAAGAAGTAAAATATGTATTAAATGTAATCTCGTAAGTGTATATAGTCACCTAAGCAAAAATTCAATTCAATTCGTCGTATTTTTTTCAAATCAGCGATATATGCATTTTATCACAACGTAGCCTCAGTGTTCATTTATGTTTTTCTTTGCTGTTTTGTTAACACACGAAACAAAATACAATCATCGCTTTCAGACTGCACACAGCGGATTGTCGCAGCATTTGACGACATCCGGCGAACACCGGAACTTCGTAAATAACGTTACGCGAAGAGTTGGGTTGGTGGTACAGCAAAATGGTCAACATATTGAGCACTTAGGCCATTAGCAAATCATTGTTGACTATACACTGAAGCTACATTTAATACGTGTATTTTACTTCTTTTCAATATTTATTATATTTTTATTTTACAAAATATTAATTTATAAAAAAAAAAATATTTTTTTATTTAAATTAAATAAATAAATTATAACTAATTAATTGTTTGCCCAAATGATTTTTCCCTCACAGGACTTAATTTTTTGTTCATTTTGACCAGCTTTATAGCATAAAACAAATTTCCTAAATTAGTTTCAGAACACCTTGCATTTATGCATGTATATACCTATATATATATATATATATATGTATACTAGACAAAATATCCGGCTTTGACTGGGAAAGAAGTATATTTGTCTATATAAGATAATATAAATAATAATTTTTTATTATTTAAATATTATGAAAATGCCAAAAATAAATAGTACAGAAAAATTTTACGAACTATTAAAAACCACTGACACGTTTCGGAGTTAAACGAGCTTTTTATTTCATGGAGTTCGTTTGACTTCGAAACATGTCAGTGTTTTTCAATAATCAGTAAAATTTTTCGTGATTTGAACAATATAGGAGTGATTTTCAGAAATGAGTAATTATAATCATATAAACCTAATAGTCGGTATAACGCTAAATATCTTAATAGATATTTTAAGAGTACATTTTTTTGGATACGGAAGCACGAAATAAATTTTAAAAAATCATTTTTTCTATAATAAATTCTGAAACATTTATTCCATTTGACTGATTTGGAATATACATTTTCGTTTCTTTTTTTTGTTTTTTTTTTTTTTTTGTGCAAAAATACATCAATTTTCGAACTGTCACGCATTATCGTGGACACGCAACATAAAACTGATTATCTGAAAAGTATGGGTTACTAAGATTCAGTCCGCACACTTGAAACGATTCACCTGGCGCGCCTTGTTGATTGTACCTGAAAAAGCAAAACGAACGAGGAAATTGCAATCGCTTCAATTCGATTACCATGTCGGTGAGGATAATAGGAATGCATGGTGTGACCGAGATCTTCTTATTTTGATTTGCCATTGAGAATTATTGCTTTGATAACATTTTACGTTAGTTTCTTCACAGCAAGTCTAGCTATATTGCACAATCGAGGTGCATTAACCGCTTCGACCCAGCTGCACTATGGCCACCATTCGTATAAAGTAGCCCGAAATGAAAGCAACATGAAATACTAAGAAAATAAAAAACTGAAGGATTTGATTACGAATACATGCTAATATGGTGATATGACAAGGGTAAGAATTTAACCGTAATAAAGAATAACGGAGAGTGAGGAGAAAGCGAGAATGGAGGGCGCACAGTGCGAAGTGGGAATAGCAAGAGACAGTTGTTCTGAATAGAGAATTCACCTTGCGTCAGAAAGAGAGCTACATATGTAAGAAACCTGATCAGACTTTCGGCAGTGCTGTTTTAGCACAGAAGACAAAAAAGGGGAAGCAATAACGGAGAAACAGCAAAGGGAAACAGGAAGACGACTATGACCAAAATAATGGCAATTTGAAAGTGAGGAAATTATAATGCGACAGAGACCTGAAAGTTTGAAAAATAAGAATGTGATAGCGGATAAGATTGAATATAGATAAAACAAACGAGGATTTACGAAAAAATAGCTACGGAAAGATTTCCAATTCCGAGTTGATTATTTTTGACTATGTTTAGCAACTCGTGGGAAGGAAATTGCCTGATAGGATGCTCAGAAAGCTGTAGCCGAACGAGCAAGACCGTCCGCTTTCTTATCACTTATGATGCCCGCATGACTGGTACCGAAAGCAAGTTAATGTGCAAAGAATACGAGCGGGAGAGGACAGAAATTCAAAATTGAATCTATAGAATAACAGGATCTGGAAAAGGATAAATGTACGGAAAGGAAATACAGTTAAGGACGCTTTTGAAGTCAAATACGAGGACAAAGTAGCAGATTAGAAGGATGAATGTTGTCCGAAAAATTAAAGTGGAAGTTGTCAAAATAAATAGCAAAAGGAACAAATTTGATTATGCCAGCTGAGGCTCAACAAAGAATGGGAGTTTTATTGAAGGTAAAACGGTAATCTTATAATAGGGAAGAGTAAAAATGCGAAAGTTTATTTTAAGAGATAGAAAAACGCTTAATGGGGAAACAATAAGTAATATAGGATCTACAAACAGAGAGAGTAGGGTCATTCGACTCAGCAAGGATTGCAGGAATAGGACTGCACTTGCGATCCCAAGATATAGGCGAAGAGCTGCATTCTGGACTATATCTAATCCAAAAGGAGCAAGTGTGGTACATTTCCGTAGAGGTGTAACTACCGTAACCAAATTTAAAGCAAATCATAAACTTATAGAGCATCAGGAGGATCACAAAATCACCGCCCCAATAAGAAGAAGACGAAGCCTTTAGGATATTTAGGCGTCTTAGACTATATGAATAGAGAAAATTGATGTGTTCTGAGAAGGATAATCGGCTGTTGAGGTCGATTCCTAAGTACCGAAAAAACATAACAAAAAGCAACGGCACTGTTTTTGATTGATAGTGTACTGTAGGAATGATAAGCGAAAATAGTTCATGAGGATTTCATAGAAATAATTAAAAGATAAACCTCTGGTAAACAACTCTCGAGTGGAGATAAGGAATCGTACAATTCGTGGCCAGCTTCTGGAATATCAGAACGATCGAGTAAAACATGATGTCCGCAAAAAATAAAAAGGAGAAAAGTAAAGAAGTAGCGAAGCAACATTAAGGGAATAAATATTAAAGGGAGTTGGGCTAAGCCCCGTGGAAGACCAAAAATACTTTTTGCAAAGCTGGAAAAAAGGAAGATCTTAGACGAAAGTTTTTATTTTGGAAAAGAATCATAATTTAAACGTAAAGTGTTGAGGTAAACCAATGGATGATATTTCATTTAGAATAATTGAAAGATAACGCTATTAAAGTTGTTAGTTATGTCAGCAAAGGTGACTAATGTGAACTTCTTTTGGATAAGGGATTTGTAGATATAGTGGAGTAAAGGGACAAATACGATCTGAAGGGCCACGACCAGAACAAAAATTATACATATATTATATTGTTAGGCAGTACATTGTTACCCCAAGGCAAAAAAAAAAGGGCGTTCGTTGAACATAGTTTCAAATAATTTCTTAAGTCAGCTTGCAAGAGAATTGCAAGGGAAAGACGAGGCATTTTATCCTTCGGAATGGGAACAATAATGAATGAATTGCAAAAGGGGGAGGGAGAATCAGAAACTAAAATCAACTTAAATCCGTTTACAAAGATCTCATAAAACTGTTTGGTAAGATTCATAATGACAAGATAAGAGATAATGCGCAAGTCTGGTGATGACTTAGTACTTTTAAAGAAAGAAGCAAACTAGCAGCAACAGGAGAGGTTAGGAGTTTAATATCTAAGGAAAAGAATGAAATTCATCAGCATTGGAAACATAAGTAAGAGCCACACAACGATAAAAGAAAAAACCTGCTGAAAGACTAATATTAGAAGATTGGGTATACAAAAGATTTCGAAAAGCTTTGACAAATTTCAGTATAACCGGAAATTTTTAAAAATATATCTTAATCTAGCATTTGCCGTTCTATATGCTAAAAAGTTGACTAAGGTAAGATTAGTTCGGAAAGTTCAAAATGCGAACAAACTGACTTGGTAATCTACTGAACAGTTAGCATTCCATTTCAGGAACAATGTGTAGATACATATGATGCTTTTGGAGGAGATCTTTCGTGGAGAAGGAAAAGAAGCTAATGCTGAAGGTATCAACTCGATGAAATTTTGATACTGCGGAATAGGATTAAGGTTCGAATTAAAACGAAAAGAAGAGGAACTAAGGAATAAGTGGAATCTGAGCAAATCAATTTTAGAAAGTTCCAACCACGCATATTGAAAGTGTTCAGTTGAAGAGAAGAAAGAGTATAACGGATGGAAACAATGATGGGAGCATGATCACTACTAAAGGTCCCATCTAAAGTCCTCCATGAACAAGTCAAACTTAGATTCGAAGAGCAGAAAATTAAGTTGATAGAACTGAATGTGTTGATGAGTTGACAAACGTGGTCCAGTTCATTATCTACCTTCCTCATCGGATTTCACTGTTTTAGATTACTATTTGTAAGAATCGGTAAAAAGTGTAGTGTACACCGAGAAGCCTACAGCAAGAAACAATATAACAGGTAGAATCCAGCGAGCTATCCGATTTTTCCCGCCCGAAGAAATTTTTCGAGTCATTAATTCATTTCCAAAATAGAATTCGAACATAATATGGACTTTGATTTTTTGTTATATTACATAAAATCAACTTATTTAAGTGTTAAATGTATTGCTACTTATTTGAATAAAATTTTAGACAAGTTAAACTTCTGATAAATAAATTTTCGGAAACAACTGTATTCTAAAAAGATATTTATTCGCTTAACGTTTCGACCAGCTTCTTACACTGGCCATATAATCAGAAGCAAACTGAAGAACGCCCCGTTCTTCAGTTTGCTTCTGATTATATGGCCAGTGTAAGAAGCTGGTCGAAACGTTAAGCGAATAAATATCTTTTTAGAATACAGTTGTTTCCGAAAATTGATTTATCATGAGTAATCACTGTGAAAGCTTTAAATTTTTAAGTTAAACTTCTTTAAAAATTGTAATTACTTTTAAATAGTCTTCGATCTAATCCTGAATCATTTTTTATTAATTAAATTCAGTTATCTCCTTTCTGTTTGAAGAAGACCATTTTAGAAAAAAAGGAATTTCAATATATACTCCGTTGCATTTAAACAAAATATTGAGTAACTTAGAGCGGGAGCCGGAAGCTGGAAATGTTTCCATTCAATTTACCACGATGAAGCATTTTTTATTTTACTGAATATTTTAGATTTCATAAAAGCCAGACAGCTGATCTGGCGCACTCGGTAGAAATAATAGAAGTTCAACTAAAAACATATAATAAATTATTATAAGTTGCTAATAATCAAAAATTTACCAACTATGATAAAAAAAATATTCATAACTATGTACTTTGAAATACATGTATGATTTATTAAAAACTATGATTCAAGTATGCGGCCAACCAAAGAGAGTACGTTGTCTCAAGCACGTTTCATAACGAAAAAGGATGAATTGTAATTTCAATGGATAAAAAAAAGTTAAATTCACGGATGAACGATAATTTGGTGATTTACTTCGCATTCTCCTTTCAATTGAAATAATTTAATTCTGGAAAAACTTTGACAGCTCTGAAAACGGTTAATTTTCATTTGAAATAAAGCTATACCGAAACCTGTGGTGCAATCGATACTGACTGTTATTATTAATATAACTGTTTGTTCAAGTCAGTTTGTTTTTGAAAACTACGAAAATTCGTGTGATGCGCGCCACTAATTTTTCTATTCTATTTCAGAATAAATCGATGAGACTGATTTTTCGGAAATTCATGAAAAAAAAGGAATCGGCCGAAATTAAAATTTTCCATTTCAATATGACGTCAGTATGTCTATAAAGATCAAATTCATCGGTACCTTTTAACTTCGTCTGAAAACCAGGCAAACAACTATTTCAACGCGTCAAAGAAAAATGTATGAAGCATTGTAAACAAATTGCTCTTTTAATTATTTGGCTATGATCTCATCAGCTGTTTACTTGCTTGTTGTGTGAGTTCTCTAACCAGCTCCTTAAAAGTGTTAAATTCTTCAAATCGGGAATGGCTGGCGTGTGCTGCGCGCTATACTATTATTTTTCTTTAACACTTTGAAATGGTTTTTTATTTGATCTCTACGTGCGAATATCTCGTTCTTTTGCAATTTTATTTTTTATTACACGACGTTTTCCGAACATGTTTCGGGCACCATAAGAACCCTCCATTTTTTTATTTTCACATTAATTTCATACCATCATTTATTATTAATTCTGTAAATCTTTCGCCTTATGGAAAATTTGTGAAATCTTCTCGATGTATGCAGGGCCGTATCTGGACTAAAATTTCGAGGGGGGTTACGTATATATATATATAACTCGGCCATTTTGGCCTCGCAAAGGGCTCTGCCCCTTGACCCCTCTTGCTTTCATTTCTGTCTCTTTCTCTTCTATACTTTGTATAAAATGATCAAAATTTACAACGTAATTCTTACTGGCATCATCAACACAAAAGAAATAACATAACCACAAAAATCCTATCCTAACATTTAACTTTCATTATATAAAATTAAGACATTTTTTCGTTACATTTTTCGTTACATATTTCGTTACATGAAATTGTGATATTTTTTAAATAACAATAACAAAAATCTTATAAAATATAACAAACGTTACATAAAATTGGGACATTTTTTCTAATGGGGGTAGCCTAAGAATTAGGTTGTAATTAATATATATATATATATATATATATATATATATATATATGTGTGTGTGTGTATTAGTATGAAATATATATACTTATAAATAGTACACTAAAGCCTTGTAGTCAATTATTGTATATGCAATGTTTGAACACCACAATAAAAACAAATAAAAAATAGTCGTTTCCATAGAATTCGTAAAAATTTCGATTTTCTTTTCTTTTGGAATTGCGGTCCATTTATTATAATTCAAGCAGTTATTATTTCGCAGATATTTTGGGGGGATTTGAACCCTGAAAATTCTCCCCTCAGATACGGCCCTGGATGTATGTGTATAACAGTTTAAAATGTTTCAACGCTAAACCAGTGTAAAAAATCTAATAGAGAAAAAAAAAAACAGAACTGGAAAATAATAATATTTTACAATGAAAATGAACAATTAAACTTTCGATAAAGATACTTTGCTTTTTTTTTTTTTAATAATTATTTCCTTTATTCATGTACATATTCTTGTAAATCTGTAATCGAGTAGTCAATTACTGTGCCGGGTTTATAACAGGTGGCTTGTAATTAATTCAAAAATAAAAATCTAGTATTAGATACGAGTTTAATTCAAACGATTTTCCTTAAATATTGTATATGTAAATTTTTAAGAGATTCAATTTTTTTATTAGATGATGACTTTATTTCAATGTACACTTGTGGAATCGATATTAAATATTATTCCACCAACAAATAGTGTAATTTTAAAAAGCAGACTTAATTGTTTAATGTTTAATGCTTTGTCAAGTAAAACGATTGCGAATTAACGAACAAAATACCGAAGATAACAGCGGCGTCACAGAAGAAACAAATGATTCGTGGTATAAGCTGACTTCGTCTTCTGTAACAAAATTGGCTGATCAGTCCACCGATTTAGATAGTTCTGGAATTACGTCTATTTCCAGGGATTTGTCCGAAGGTTACTCAGCTAGTAGTAATATCGCTTCCAGTCCAAGCGAAGATGGTTCGAGTTTATCGTGGACGGCTGTTAACGATAGCAAGGATGATAAAATTGCTCTTCAGCAAGTAGATTCTGGTAAAATTCTGTTAATAATAGTAGAGTACAATGATTTTTCACAACAATAAAATAAGAAGTTAATATTTAATCAGCTGTTTTAAATGCAAAATAACGACTGTGTTCGAATCACAACATTTTTGTTTACACTATACAAATTTCAACATGTCGTTCTTGAAGGTATCGTTAGAGTTAATAACAGTTATCACAGGAGTATTTCAAATATTTACAAATTGTATTTAAAAAAAAAAAATTAACATTCTTTCTCTCTTATATATACATACATACACATATATATTCGTACATACATACACATATATATATATATATATATATATATATATACGATTTACGATTTAGCCAATGTCAGTCCACTGCTGGACGTAGGCTTTCACCAGCTTCTTCCACTCGTTCCGGTCTTGCGCCTTCCTGATACAGTTCTTCCCGCCGGCGGTTCTTATTATATCGTTTTCCCAGCGGGTTAACAGTCTTCTTTTCAGCCGTTTTATGTCTATAGACCACTATTGTATAACACGCTTTGTCCACCTGTGATCGTTTTCTCGGTCCACATGGTCTGCCTAATTCCACTTCAATCTGATTATTTGTTCTACCGCATCGTTCAATTTATTTTCTTTTCGTATCTTTGAATTGCGTATTCAATCTTTACGTCTTATATTCAGCATTATTCTTTCCTGATTTTCCCTAAATTCGTTTTTGTAAATGGCTAAGTTTGTGATGTTTATTTTATTACTGGTAGTACAATTGATTGTACAGCTTACTTTTCAAGGTTAATCAGTATTTCTTGGTTTTTAAATACGTTTCTTAATTTTCCAAACTATACCCATGATAATTGTCTATTCTTCTCTTTATTTCGGTATGTGTTATCTTGTTTGTTGTAATTTTCTGAACCAAGTATATATAGCTTTCTACCTTTTCGATTTCTTCATCGTTTTTCCTTATACGTATGTCTTCATCGGTATTTGCCATTATTTTTGTCTTACTTCGGTTTATTTTGAATCCTATTTTACGGGAACACATATTTAGGTCCGTAAATATTATCTGGAGCTTTTCTGCTTTGCTACTTAGTAAAACTACATCATCCGCGAACCTGAGATGGTTCAGGTATTCTGCATCTATTCGGATGCCTACCATGTTCCATTTTAACTTCTTAAATACCATCTCCATTGTTGCAATAAATAATTTTGGCGTGATCGTGCCCCCTTGCCTTACTCCTCTTTTTAGTTGTATATTCTTAGCATCCTTCCACAGCGATACTCGCATCGTTGAGGATTTACGTATTCAACTCTTATTCCGCTGTTCTGTAAAGCATCCAATACCGTCCATATTTCCACTCTGTCGAACGCCTTTTCAAAGTCGACAAAAGCCATGCAAAGTTTTACGTTATATTCGAACGCATTTTTGGATGACTGTTGTAGTTGTAAGCAGATGGTCGCTAAACCCCGACTAATCTCTTTCGTTAATCGGTTTGTTACTACGCGTGTAAATAACTTATATGTATTTGTAACAATCAAATTAACCGGTCGGTACTTATTCAGTGTTTCCTTTCTTATGTACTAGTATCGCTTTTGTCTCTTTCCATATTCGTGGGATCGTCTCTTCCTTTAAACAACGATTAAATGAATCTCGTAACGTATTTATCCGTATTTCTCCTCCGTGTTTAATAATTTCTGCTACTATATCGTGTCACATACCCCGGCGGAGCTTTTTTATTCTTTACTTTATGGTGGTCATATGGAATCTTTCCTTTGGTTACTTCGGGGATAGTTCCGCTATTATCCTTTTTGGTTTCCCTATCCGTTTTCGATAGTACATCAGGTATTTGTATCATATAATTTAGTAAAATAATTCTTATCTTCCTCGGTTACTTTATGTTTCTCCGTTATCATTATGCCATCACTACTTTTTTATTTTTGTTAATATTTTCCTCTCACACATTAGTGCTTTCCTGAAAACTTTTGGGTCTTTGTTTTCTTCAACTGTTTTCGTCATTAAATTATTGTTGAACTTTCATACGTCGTTTCTCATCTATCTTCTTATTAATTTGTTAAATTCTGCCTACTTTATTAGATTCTTGTTTTATCAATTGCCCCTCCCCTCACCGCTTCTGCAGTAAAGGAAAAAAAATTACGAAAAATGAGAATAATAATAACACAACTAGTAATAAAATATCATAAAACTATAGAAAAAAATAAAATGCTTTTTTACAAAAAATAAATACCGACTTCAAGGTTTATTATAAAAATTTAAAAATGCACTAAAAAGTAAAAAATAATTACTCCCGATAAAATATATATATCAGAGTGATATAACTTAAGGTGATATCGTAATTCTTATACAACATTAACTTTTTGGAGTTGGAATTAAATTCATGTTAGGAACAATTGAATCAACATTTAATGCAGTTTTTAATTATTCTTTTAATATGAATTTGATGCCAACTCCAAAAAATTAATGTTGTATAAGAATTACGATATCACCTTAAGTTATATCACTCTGATATATATATTTTATCGGGAGTAATTATTTTTTACTTTTTAGTGCATTTTTAAATTTTTATAATAAACCTTGAAGTCGGTATTTATTTTTTGTAAAAAAGCATTTTATTTTTTACTTTTTAGTGCATTTTTATTCAATTAAATTAAAACATTTATTTCCACGGTAAAAACACCAAAAGCTACATTTCCATGGTAATTTGGCAAATTTATAGTATTTTAAGTCAAAAATCTAATCCGACGGTGAAAAAAATCGTGAATGAAAAGCATCCAAAAAGCTTCAATCTCCCGCATTATTAAGGATAACTCAAAAACTATCGGTCGGACCTTGATCAAATTTAAATGGGACCACATGACAAACGCCACCTTTCAAATAAAAGAAGAATCATCAAAATCGGTTCATCTAGAAGAAAGTTCTGTGGTAACACACATAAAAAAAAAAAAAAAAAAAAAAAAAATACAGTCGAATTGAATACCTCCTCCTTTTTTGAAGTCGGTTAAAAAAGAAAAAAAATGGACAAGAAATGAATAAAAAACTCAAGACAATTACTAACCTGGCAGCAGGGATAAAATGCATCTCCCAACTTATCTGGCCAGCACGGGAGATTAGACTACTTTTCCCCAGCATAACAGTAAGAAACAAAAAGAGGCCGTAGTAACCAAGGACAAAATAGGCATCCTGATTTAACAAAAGCCCTCTCGCCACCGCCTAGTAAAAATATAAATATAGAGGGCATACACTGAGCGAGTAAACTTCACAGATGTGATGAAAATCCGATTATAGAAAAACCGACACAAAGAAAGGAAAAAGAATAGCTACCATCTATATATGTTTTTATTACAGAAATAATCTAATGAATTTTGAAATTTACCGTCAGTATTATTCATCGAGTTAATTCCTAGAGACTGTTAATGTGAAATATAAAAGTAACGCATTCTGTTTTTTCATTTCAGGTGAAGGCTCTTTGGAGGGACAGCAAGATAACGAGTACGTTATTCACGTTGAATCTTCACACAATCAGCCACCGTCTGATAACGATGTTAGGTGATTATAATAAATGAACAGATTTATTTCACCTTTTTTCATGCAGTATTTAATAACGAAGTTTGATTAAAACATTTTTATTATAAATGCAAATGCATTTTGTTTGTTCATATAATAATTTCAAAATCTAAGCTATAATATTATATTGCATTTCTTCGTAGTTGCGAAAAATTTGAATTGGTATTATTCAAAAAAAAAAAAAAATCCTTCCATCTTTCTTCTAATAAATTTTAACAATGTTTCTCCGCGTAGTTTTTTTTTTTTTTTAATTTACTGCAATCGTAATGGAAACTTTTTTTCTTTTTAAATTGCAGTGAAAAAACTCACAGTATTTATCAATTTAGATTTTTTCTTTTTTTTCCATAATCGTTGCAATATAAAAAAGTATCATTTTTAACAACCCGGTTAATCTAAAAAAATGCGAAAATATTTTCAGTTTTTTGAAAAAAATGAATTTGTATTTTTTAACATTTTAAAGTGTTGTTATATTAAGCGTATGCCACACCACATCCTTACGTAGGTCAATGGACTTGATGATGATGATGATAATATATTAAGCGTACATCTTTCGTTCGTAACTGTCAAATGCTTATGCAATTTATTGCATCTTAATTTATAAGCGTATTTTTATTTAGATTGGAAAAATCGCCACACAGTTCATTAGAGCCTCTGGTCAGCTGTAATAATGATCAGGTATTATCTAGTCCTGCAGAAAGTTCAACAGCTGCTTTTACGCCGGGTAAGTTTAAAATTATATGCTCGATTTCATTTACGAATATTTGTTTATGCGTTTTGCATGTTGCAGCATAATTTTCTTCTGCAATTCGTTACGCTTATTTCTAAGAAAATTATAGCTGACTAAATTGTTGTTAAGTTTTAAATTTTGCGTTGAGTTTGTTTCGTTTATAATTCTCCTGGTTATCTATTTTTTTACAGGAAGCATAGCTGAAAGAGAACATCTAAAGTGGCAACAGGCTGCCCCATTACCGAATAATCCGTACTCAAAAGAAAATATAGAGAAACGAATGTTGGACCGTTTGCTAACCAGAAGTTATAGCGCTAATGATCGTTTATCCATGTTAGTAATTGTTGCGTGAATAGTCGATCATTTTTGTAATGGACTATATGTAACACGCTTTTAATCCTTATAATTATCTTATTTAGTAAAGCATGAGAATTCCTGATACATATTACATTATATATTGATATATTCGTAACATGGTTAAATCGTTATCGGTAATTGCACATTTTCGTATATCAATTTTTTACTGCAATATTGAAAGAAAAAAACAACTAACGAAAGAGCAGTATTTTCTAGTTTTGTATTCTCCGAGCAGACAAACATAGCCGAGATTCAAATAACAGCAGGTAATCGAGAATAATTGTAGCCCTTACTTAAAATCGATTACCGATTAAGAACAACAACCCCCCCCCCCCCCCCGCTCACCCAAGTTATAAAAAAGATTTATATAATTGGGATCAGTCGAGTAGACAATTTAAAACGAATAAAATTCATTCGTTAAGATATTCCAAACTAGACTGTTTTTTTATTTTTTTCGGATTCTCTAATTCAGATTAACCGATAGAACAAATTTATTGAAATAGTACATACTGGTATGTGTATATATCAGTAGTGACCGATGTTTATAAAAGTTCGAAGGTGCACTTATGCACTACAGTTGTTTACAGATTGAACATAAAACGTTTCCAATACCGTCAACCTCTTTGTAGAATTTCTTAGAAACGTTTTAATTCTTTCCGAAAATTTAAATAAAATTATACATTCATTAAATGTCTCTTTTCGAATTTATTCGACAGCAGAAAATTTAACGAATCAGCTGTGCTTGGGCTCTGCAGATGGATGATAACTCATTATTTGATTTGATTTTATTTAGAAATGGGGATAAATTGTTTCTTCTTGATGATTATAATTTAGAAATCTCTCGGCTAAAAATCATTTGGACGCTGCGAAGTAACCTGACAATGAAAATCTTTCCATTAACAGAGATATAGTGACATCAGACACTTCTTTTGTCTCGATTTTCAGATTTTCTCGTTGCTTAGTCTTTATTACCCGGAGAACTTGAACTATTCTCATTATTGTTATTATGTCTGATATTTTAAATACATTTACTTGGAAATCTGAAACAGATTTGCAGAATCAATGTTACTTCTTTGAAGCTGACTGTATAAAAAATATCTACCAATGACATTATTCTATTAAAAAGAGAAAGCCAAAAACAAAATATATAACTTTTAAGAATTTAATTCAAACCAATAACCGGGAAATTACACTATCATTTTGTACGGCCTCTGATTTTAAAAGATCTTCGATACAAGTAGAAGTATTATTATTACTATTATTGTTTTTTTTATGTTTTTTCCATACGTACTTACATAGGCTAACAGCACGACGTTGAGAGGGTGGGGGGTATATTTGGTTTCTGAGATTGGTATGTTGGAGGAACTTGAAGAGAGCGAAAACAGAGGCGTCTGAGTTTTATAGGAGTGATGTAATGGAGAAGCTTTTGTATGCCTTTTGACGCTGTGAAAGTGTGCCTGAGCAGTCAAGTAGAAGGTGAGACGAATAGAAATCGGATCGACTGAGCAACAATGAATGTATTTAACATAGCGATAAGTTTGTTTTAGAATTACTCACACGGTCTTAGAAGAAACAGGCATAACAAACGACGCATCATAAGTTTGGATAATCAGTTCTTTAGTACTATTTTTATTTATTGTGTGTATGTGTGTTTTTTTAAGTTATTCAAGTAAGCGTGTTAAAAATGTTTCATGTTTTATAGAAGTAAATATATTCCAAAAAAAACTTTTTTACTGACTTCCTTTATGAAGATAATTGTAGACAATAGCCATTTTAAACACATTTGAAACGTCATTAGTCTAAAAAGTTTGCTTCCTTTATCTTTTTTGAAATTTCTTCTTGGCATACCTTCAACATGACGTCCAATATTCAATATTTTTTTCTGATGTTCCATTGAAATAACCGTATAATTTTAAACAAAAAGAAAAAATTCACTAAATAGAAAATTTTATGTTAAAACAAATGATTATGAGTCACCCATGGAGCACATAACTGCTGGTGTACCGCAAGGAAGCATTTTAGGACCATATTTATTTATAGTATACGTAAGCGGCATACCACCTAAAATGAAGAGTCTGACACATATCTATATGCAGACGATACTGCGATCCTAGCGACATCTTATAAAACAGACACACTCCTATACGATAATAAAAAACTTTAAAAAGTGACAGATTAAAGTAAATAATAATAAAATAGAGGATCCTTTATTCGCTAGAAGACGACCGCATATACGAAAACAAATAGATGTCCAAAATAGTCATGTAGAAAGTGGAAGGATGAAATCTAATACTCCTAGGAGTTTAAAGCTGGATAAAAGAGTTCACGAAACTTATTAAGAATAACGTTATGAAAGCTCGGCAAAAGATTTGTTGTCTATACCCCTACAATAGAATTTAACACCTCTAAGCAAACTTATTATTTATAAACAAATCATTTTGCTAAAACTATCATATACAGTAATAATTTCGCCGACTACTAGTTCAATTATTTTAAAGAATTCAAAATCACTGTCTAAGAATAATCCTAAATAAAACGCGATACACCAGCATCAACTCCATACATGATCACTTAAAAATAGCACACATTCAAGAAATAATTACAAAGAAACGGGGAAATATTTTGTCGCACGCAGAGCATCCGACTTTTTTTTTTTTGTTTTTTTTTGTTTTTTGGGCGCGCCAGCGGCATTGACCCAACAACAATAGAAATTAAGGAAGGGGTTAAATAAAGAGACGATTATAAATAGAGCTTAGGAAAGATTGGAGTACAGGGATTATATCTGGAGATGGAAAGGAAAGGACAAAGGAAGAATTATACGGAGCAGGAAGACCCAGTGCCAAGATTTTCGAGTACAAAACAAAGCGCTCGGAATCAAGGGCAGGGCATTCAAAGAAGATGTGGTTTGCATCACATATGAGAGGAGAGATGGAATTATGAAGGGGACAATCGGGAGAAGGGGACAGGGAAAAACGAAAACGTGAAGAGGGTAGAAGTGAGTGACTAATACGCAGTCTGATTAAGGAAATGATCGCGGAGCGTTGATAAGAATAGGATTGAAACCACGGCTGGGAAGAGGGAACCGGTTGAATTTGAAGATAATGAGAGCCGGGATTAGAAAATAGAGAAGGATAGGGGAATGATTAGCTGAGGAAAGAAGGAGGATGTCCGAGGTGGGAATTTTGCAGAATAAAGGACCATCGTGGGCGGCCGAACGGGCTAAAAAGTCCGCTAACTCGTTGCCCTCGATGCCAGAGTGACTAGGAATCCACAAAAGGTCAATAGTAATGGAACGGGATGAAAGTAAATTGGATATAAGAAAACGAATTAAAAGAATGATAGAATTGGAGGAATGAGAAGGAGGAGAAGAAATGGCTTGAAGAACACTTTTGGAATCGGAGACAATCAGACATTTACTGATCTCTCTTATGGATGGAATGAACGAGACTGCGCGTAAAATGGAGATAGACTCCGCTGTGAAGATAGAACAGAAGGAAGGGAGCTTGAAGGACTCAGAGTGATTAAGTGAGAGGGAGGTAAACGCGCCGCCCACCCCATTTTCGTTTTTAGAACCGTCAGTGAAGAATGTTCATCCGACTTTAATTAATAATATCGGTGACTATGATTGCCAAACATACTTAAGTATAAATACAAAAAATACAAACAAAGAAGGATACATCTTGCTGACACGCTTTAATGAAATATTTTTGTAAGTCTTGTGTCTTGGCGACACTATAAGAAAATAAGCGTTATATAATTAGTAATTTTAAGCTATTATACGTTATTAATATATAGTTTTCTCGTATTTAACTAAGTAGCTGCATTTTAGTTTTAGCGCACAGGTTAATACTGTCATAGATTAAAAATTACTAATTAATCATTTTATTGTAAGTTTGGTTGTTCTGTGCAGGTTCTTTTGTATTTTGTAATTTTCTCTGCAAATTAAATTCTGTAAAGTTAACTAATATTAAGTAAATTACATATATTAAACGCCCACATTTTGTAAAAACAGTTTCTCTTTCGGTACGGATAATTATTCCCATTAAATTTCTATATTGTATTATATATATGGAAGGTGTATAAATAAATGTTTTTCTTCTTCTTTTTTATATACATTATTAGCATGTACAATTCTCCACTACGTCCTAAATTTTAAGAATGTATGAACAAGTAGGCGCGTTGATAAATTTAATATATTCCTTTCAAAAAAACAACTATTTAAAGTATCTACTACTTGCTTAGTTTGTTACACATTAAGTTTGCAATGTACGGCCAATTATATTATATGTACACCGTATTGAAAGAATTGTACTTTTTCTGTATAATTTAAATTTAAATTTAAATTTTGTAATGACTTATTTGATCAATTCCAGGAATTTAATTGAAACTCGAAGCGCTTCCGTAACGAAAATTGACTGCGGTGCCTCTTTACCTGATTACCGAAAGTAAGAAACTCTGAGTAAATAAACATATTTACCTGCATTATAAATTTATTGTTTAGGAAAAATAATCTTTTCTTTTTATTTATTTTTTTTTATAACCCCCCCTTTAGGCATGTCAACAAAAGTTCTTCGTCCAGAAACGACACGAGGGAGAAGGATCAGTTAAATGCAGATTCGGTCAGCTATTGATAAGATAAAAGAACTGAGGATAGGAACAATGGAGATCGACGAAAACGATAAGATATACGAGGCACAATAAGGAGTAGAGAATTTGAGTGATAACAAATTGGAGTACAAAGAAGTGCTTTCGTTCACGAGGGATGGACATTCAAAGAAGATATGGTCAAGATCACAGACGACTTCCTCGTCAGGATGAAAAGGATAATTAAGGGTATAAAGCGAGATGAAAACGATAATGTGAGGAAGGAAGAAAAGTATGATTCAGACGTAAACGGATAATAGGGACAATAACGGAACGGCGAAGCAAAGGAAAATCGTAAAACCAAGGCCGCGTGGGTAGATTAGGTTGGATGGAAAAATAAAAGGAAGGTTGATTAGAAAAGGAAGAAACGTAAAAATCTGACCAAAATCTAACATGAAACTTTTTACACAATGGGAGTAAATTAGAAATGGGAATTTTAGAGAAAAAAAGCGGAACGGTACAGCAATCTTAGCCAAAGGGCATATCAATACGGATAGCATGAAGAGAAAAATCGAGTGTGGATGAGGGAGCGAATGCGGAGGATAAAAAGGTCAGAGGAGTGCAAGGGGAAATGTGAGGAAATAGCTTTAAGAGCACACATGGAGTCGGAGATAATTAAATATTCAGAAGAAGAATGATGGGAGGAAATATAAATTATGGAACGTAGAATGGCCATTAACTTGGCCGTAAAGATAGTACAAAAGGAAGGGAGACGAAAAGATTTGGAGAAATTAATGCTGGGAAGGATGAAAGAAGCTTCAACTCCATTAGGCCCCTTCGAACCGTCCGTAAAAATAGCTATATGGGAAGGAAAATAGGATTCGATATTACTATGGAATTCCTGTATAACTGTTGCATTGGAAAGGGATTTGGAGGACAAAGGAAAGTAGAATGCATTGGGAGGATTGGAGAGATCTGCAAAATTGAAAGAAACGTAAGGGAGATTGTTATAAGAAATTGTGCAGGATAAAAAGGAATTCAGCCGCAAAGCAATGTGGGCTAGAATAGGAATTTATGATCCTTCTACGAAGTTAATTGTTTATGGGCAGCAGTTGCTTCGCTCATAGTGTGTCTGTTTTTTAAATTGGTTACGATTTAGTTTTATAGGCTATTGATTTTTATCTTTTTCATATATGAAAAAAGAAAAAAAACTAAAAAGTACGTATATACAATCAATTACTTTTAGTGAACAAACGTGACCTACATTCAAACTTATTAAAACGATTATATATTTTCCAAATTTTCCCATATATGTTTTGAAATGTGCAGGACAAGAGGCGCGACGGTAGAAGGCGAAATTATTAGAATATATATATATTTTTTTTTGTCTAATCTGCAGTTTTCATGCAAGATGAAAGAAATATTATTTCTGTTAAATCTTCAGGGCATCGCCATGTTTATTATACAATAACAATCAAAAAATGTTTAATGAACATATAGGCGGAAGTTTAGAGGTGCAAAAATTTATTTTTACTTTGCTGATTTGGTATTATAACTTGTATTACTTAAGTTCTTTACACAAAATTTGAAATTATTAATTGTATAATTTATTAAAAGGACAAAATTAAAAACCACAATTATCTAAATTCGTAAAATTTATATTTAGGAAATCTTTTGATCGAAATCGTAATTTCTTTGGAAGTCAAAAGAACTAAACCCCGAACTGATCCAAATCTTTGATTAAAAACAAAATCTATGTCTCAAAATTTTATAAAAATTCCAATTAAAAAAAAAACATTTTCTAAGAGTGTTATCCCTCCACCCGCCGTATCGACACGAAGAATGTCATTGAGAAATAATTTACCAGCTGAAGAACATATGAGTCTATTAAAAGGGCAATTATCGCGAAGTCAATCTACTATGCGTAAATTACACGATCAGAGATAACCAACAAAAAAGAATCAACGAAGAACTATATATGGAGTGGGAATACCGTTTGATTGAAAAGAGGAGTAAAAAGGAATTTGTTCAGTTGAAAGTAATGAAAAATCAAACATTATATGATCAGGGTCGCAAATAAAGTGGTTGTTCGGTGGGAGCGGGATAATGGACGATAAGGAGATGTCACGAGAGAAAAACGGAAAAGCGAAGAAGAGGGAAAACTTTGCCTGAAACGCAGGCGGAAAATCACAGGGGGATTAGAGCGATGTATAGAAGGAAAGTCAAAAAGGAATCTGGGTTAGAGAATGAGGAAGCGTAGGAGTTAAACCAACGTTTGGAATAAGCAGCTGTAAACAGAAGGCTAATATTAGAGGATGAGAAAACGGGAAGAAACCCACCAAAAGAGGAAAATAACCAGGCACATGAGTCAACTTACTAATTTCTCTCGATTCCCCGGCATGACCAGAAATCCGAAATTGAGCGGGAAAGGAAAAGATATCAAGGAACAAATATGAAGGATAACGTAGTTTGTTGAATGAGACAGGAGAGGAGATGCGATAGCCTGCAGCACGCTTTCAGCATCCGACAGGATAAGGATACTGCGAAAGACAAATGAGGATCTGATAAAAAGAAGGTCACACGAAATAATAGTAGAATCGGCATAAAAGATTGAACAAAAAAAAAAGAAGTTTAAAGGACTTGAGGTAATTTAATGAAGGAGAAAAAAAAGCTGAAATAACTCCATTGGGTCTCTTGGAGCCATCAGTTAGGATCGAAAAATGGTCAGAGAAAGAAGAGCTTAGATTCTGTAGCAATTCCGATTTAACGATATGATTAGAATAGGTTTAGAATGAGGAGGAGAATAAAAGTATTTGACTGGATGCAGACAAGAAAAAAAATTAAAGGAGAAACATGGGAGTTTATCGAGGGAGCAAACTGAACGAGACGAGCAGCGATAAGAGAGATAGAACTGGAGTTTTGCTAGCAAAGAGAAATAATGAGGAAAAGAAAGTTAGCAACCATTTGATGAGAAAACGATAGCCTAAGTAAGAGCATCGACGAAAAGGACGAGAAATGTGAAATTCAGCGTGCAGAACCGGTATAGGAGTAGATTTTTGGGCTCCAAGGCAAAAGCGGATATGTATATTTTGGACACGATCAAACTTAGACAGCAGAAATCTAAAAGAATTTCTATAAATGTAGGAATAGTAGTCAAGAATAAAACGAATAAAAGATTAGTAAAACATAAGCAAAATCACGCAATCAACTCCCTAGTTTGTTTTGGAAAGGGATTTAATGAAGTTGAGCCTTTTGCAGGAGGACGAATATAGATAGTTGATTTGGTCATACAATGAAAGACTATCCAGAAAAACACCCAAATAACGAAAAGGGGAAGTAAGAGAAATTGAGTCACTATTTAGGTCCTGATCAGTTAAGGATAGTATACGTTTTCGACAGCCATGATTTTTTTAATATCCCTTTGTTTGGACCACTCGGGGCAACTGCGGTCATTAGAATGCCGTTACAGTTTCGGCATAGTGGAGGATTTTCGAGATTAGAACATTCGACTTCAGATGGTTAAAAGAAATCCGGTTTTATTCCATATCAAAAGTTTCTAGTGTACAACAAAAAAGTGTTTGTTCAATTTATCAGTGCTAAATCCGAAAATAAACTGCATCTTATTTAATCATTTCATTTTTTTTTTTTTTGGTAATAAATAATGTACATATCAGAAAAAGCCACATCCGAATTATAATTTCCACATACTATTTCGTCTCACTTTTTAAGTTCCTCAATGTTATAATGTTATTTACATGTATATACATATATATATATATATATATATATATATATATATATGTGTGTGTGTGTGTGTGTGTGTGTGGGTGTGGGTGTGGGTGTGTGTGTGTGTGTGTGTGTGTGTGTGTGTGTGTGTGTATAAGCGAAATTATGTTTTTACTTGTGTAATATTAATTTTACATTATTATTGTTACAAATAATAATTTTACAATCTGGTTATTACAGGTACGGTAGAGATTATTATATTAATGGTCAAAGTAGTTCCATCGATTTAAGATTGGTGAGTATTGATAACTTTGCTAATTTAATAAAATTATAAATTTCGACCAATTGTTAATACAATCTACGATGAATCTTCTAAGTAATTATATTCATATTTTAAAAGAGTGGAACATATTTAATTTTATTAATCTTGGTTGTCTTCATTATCGGTATTTGTGTTTTTTGATTGATTTCCGTTCTTAAAAACCACATTAAAAGTATGTTCAAGGTGTATATATTTTATTTTTTGAATTTAAATATATGTATATATGTATGTATGTATGTATACATATATTGATACGAATAATATCTGCAGCGCAATCTATTTAAATTCTAAATTATTCGTTTTATTTACCTTGCTTTTAAATGAAGAATTTCGATGACATATTTCGACCAATTGTAGAGTAGGGCCACTGTACACCGTTTGTCCGAAAAGTAAGGGGACTGATTTTTTTCTGAAGAAACGAGTGGCACTATCTGTGGGAACCTATTGCAGTGACGTAGTACTATGTTTTGACATAGCATATGATTTTTTGTTGGCCAGTAGTGCGATTATTTCTTGGTGAGATACGGTCTTGTAATTTGTGTGTTCTTTCGACGTGTCACTTTTTTCATAATGGAACAACGATCGGTAATTAAATTTTACTTTAAACTCGGTAAAACTGCTACTCAAACGTTTAACGATTTAAAAAAAGTGTATGATGATGAATGTCTAGCCCGTTCGAAGGTATTCGAGTGGTATAAACAATTCAAGGAGGGGAGAGAGTCGGTGCAAGACGAGCCAAGAAGTGGGCGGCCGTCGACGACGAGTACTGATGATAACGCCGACAAAATCCGAACCCTTCTCGCCGCATACCGCCATCTATCATGCCGAATGCTTGAAGATGAGTCGGGAATACCCAAATCAACCGTTCACGAGCTGATTCGAAACGTTTTACACAAGCGGAAGATCTGTGCTAAATTCGTTCCTCATTCTTTAACGCCGGAGCAAAAAGAACAGCGCCTGAACTCGTCACAGAATTTCATTGATTTGATCGATGAAGACGCTTCGCTGTTCGATAAAATTATTACCGGTGATGAGTCATGGGTTTATCACCCTACCACCAAGAAGCAATCGAGTGAATGGGTGAGCAGTGGAGAGCCACGGCCGACGAAGGTTCGCACGACAAAATCGAAAACCAAGACCATGCTCATCACATTTTTCGATTCTCAAGGTATCGTACATAAGGAATTCGTGCCCCTAGGCACCACCGTGACTGCCAACTACTATTTGGGAACCCTGGATCGCCTTTGCAAACGGATTCAACGCGTACAACCAGAAAGATGGGAGTCCCGATATTTTCTCCTGCTCCATGACAACGCGCCAGCTCATACCGCCGGATCAGTGATCCAGTTTTTGACCAAAAAATGTATCCCAGTGTTGCACCACCCGCCCTACTCACCGGACCCGGCCCTGTGTGACTTCTTCCTGTTCCCTAAATTGAAATCTGCCATGAAAGGAATCCGTTTTGACGACATTCCATCAATTCAAGCAGCTGTGACACGTGAATTGTGATGGATTTCAAAAGAAGCGTTCTCCAGAAGCTTCCAATGGTTGTACGAATGATCTGAAAGGTGCATTGTGGTGGGGGGGATTATGTAGAAACTAGCCGAGAATAAATTTTCCTATCTGAATTTGTCGATTTTTTATAGCATTAGTGCCTTTACTTTTCGGACAAACGGTGTATATGGACGCTTTACTATACAGTAATACATCAGCCAATTCTCGTTCGCTGTGGTTTAAATACGTTCAGACCAATATATTCGGGCTTAGAGTCGACTAATGTACTTTCGTATTTTGTAGTTCGGTATTTTGCGAGTGTTCATAAGGGAGAAATTTTCTAATTTACTAAGTGCGGGTAATTGTACGAGAATTAATGTTCGGAAAAGATCTTCTAGTCGCGTTCCATCGGTAGGTTTTCACCATCGCAGTAATTATTCACGCGCTAGTTAGATCGCCGGATTGCTCTAGTCAGAAGCCGTACTATGTTTGTTTTTTTGTATAGCCAGTTGTTGTACCATATTTTTTTCTATAAATTTGCATAATTTGTGACAATTAAAAGATCGTGTTAATCTAGTGGCCAAAATTGCCGCCATTATTTCTGATGTGGTCATGAAATTCGCGTCAAAAGAAGTTTATTTTTTTTCCGTTCGCCCGATTGCTTGTTATATATTATTTTGATTTAACTATATATTTTCAATCGGTTTTTCTGAAAAAGATACTGAGGATGAGTCGGCGGCTTCTTCATTCGTGAGAATTGTTATCGGGGTTTGAAACGACCGCGGGAAGTTCGAAAATCGCACGAGGAGATTTCGCTCTTTCGGATTTTCTTAATTTATTTTCCTGTTGGTTATCATCGAATAACGTAAAATAATCGAGTACCCTGCAGACTATGGTAATCTGAAATTCCCGGCGAATCCAAATCCCTTGGGCTCCGAATTAGGGACCGAAAATTGTTCCAGCGGCAATGAAATATTTACATCAGGTAGTTTCCCGGAAATGGGACACCAATCTAGAGAAAATATTACATCGGTAGCCCAACAGGAATCATAATATTGACTGCGGAAATCTGGATCAAGAAAATCCAATTTGTTACGGTGGTGTTTGGAAGTCGTTAAAAAAAAATAAAACCCAAATTTCAGGTAATCGTCCAACTGTTATAAATGCGCCCTCTTATTTTTCGCGTTCTTTAAAATAACTAAGAAAAACATTTAATTTGCTTTTAGTACACATATTTAATATTTCAAGCTCCTCTTCAGCACAATAATAAGTTGATAATTTTCTATAAAGTAATCCTAAATATTACGTAATGAACATATTTATTAATAGAAAAAATGTTAATTTTGAAAATAAATGTAAAAGTACAAAGATTAATTTATTATTGCAAAATTCATTTAGAACGTGTACTTTTTATCTTATTATTACTGTACTTGTTTAAGGATTTAGTTGAAAAGTATAGTCTTGTTCGACACTTTTTTTTAACGTTCTTCACGAATTTAATGTAATTTACAATTTTGTACATGAACAATATATTTTGGTATTTGAGTAATAATTTTGGCGAATAATTTTCTGACAAGTAACTTAGAAAAGTAATATATTTTTGTCATAATTGGATTCAAAAGTTACGTTTTAAAAAGATTCCTGTTTTAATGAAAGCTGAAGTCCTTAGCCTTGTGTTGGACTCCCTCCTAAATTACTGGATATACATCTATGTAGAAAAGAGGCCTGCGGTGCGAAAACCGGTTTTTGAGAAAAACGCGTTTAAAATTTGCGCGAAGTAATACTACTATAATATACTACTATACCATGCTTCGAGCATGTTGGTGCAAGTTCTCCAGAAAATGATAACTTGCTTGCATTGCCTACGGCAATGGTGGATTGGTTACCACCTGGAGTAGTTAAATGATTTTTCTTTTCCATCATGCCTTTCAGTTGAAAAAAATATTGTGGTCAGCCATATTCTAGCTGAAACCAAAATACTGCCAAGATTGTTAGTCTTGGAGGGTAGTAGCTCTACTCACCAGAGCTGTGGAACGCCGCTATTGACCATTTATTACAGTTCTTCTGCCGCCGTCCTAGGGTAATAGACCTGCCTCATCAATACCCTGTCTATGAAGGCCTTTCTACAGTCTCCGTATAATTGCCCTCCATAGACCCCCCTTACACTCTTTTGTTTGTCAATCATGACTTCCACCAGGGTTGGTTACCCGATCTCATCAAGCATTGACTTAACAGGGAAACCACGTAAAGGCGAGTGCGGGGTAGAAGTGGAGAGGCTACAACAAACCTCATGAGCATTTGTATATTGCGCATCACACTTCCTGGGGTAGGAGAGGATACAATAATAGCAGAGTTATGGAAAAACTCGAATGATATATGTATGCCAAAACAAATTGGTTGAAATAATCAAAAATATTTGGGAAACAGAAACAATCCTCCAGGATTGGACGACAGCATTGATACATCCACTACATAAGAAAGGAAAACAGATAGATATGAACAATTACAGAGGTATCTCGCTGTTACCAGTTACCTATAAAATACTCTCTAAGGCAATTCAAACTAGAGCACAAGAACAGCTGGACCCACAAATTGACGAATATCAATGTGGTTTCAGGAAACATAGATCATGTGTGGAACAAGTTTTCAACCTCAAGTCAATAATGCTGTATCTGAAGAAAAGATCTAAAAAATATGTAATAACGTTCGTCGATTTTAAGAAAGCTTACGATTCCGTAGATTGAACAGTGTTGTTTAATGTCCTTGAAGAATGTGGCCTGGACAAAAAAACCACAAGCTTAATAATAAAAACGTTAACAAACACATATGCTAAAGTAAAATTTAGAGGCGAAATATCTAGACAGTTTGAAATAAAAACAGGAGTTAGACAGGGGGATGGTCTGTCACCTTTACTCTTTAACTGCATACTTGAAAGAGTTATAAGAGAATGGAGAAAAACTATGAATGAAGAAAATATCACTGGGAAAATTAAACTAGGATACAAGAAGGATAATTTATTAATAGATTGCTTAGCTTTTGCAGATGATCTGGCAATAATAGCGGAATCTATGGAGACAACAAAGCGCCAGATAGAACTATTAATGGAGCAAGCGGATAGAGCAGGGCTGCAAATTTCCTGATGTGGGTCGAGTGAATAGAGTCAATAAATTCAAGTACCTGGGAGAATTAATCGAGCAGAGTGGGTCAGAAAAAGAAGCAGTCAAATATAGGATCGATAGAATGAAAGCGGATTTTTATTTAACAAAAGAAATATATAATAAGAAATATCTATCAAGAAATGCCAAACTGAGGCACTATAAAACTGTGATCAGACCAGAAGCATTATATGCAGCGGAAGGTTTAACAATGAACAGAAAAGGATTAAATGAGCAACTTGAAATCGCAGAAAGAAAGATCGTAAGAAAAATACTGGGACCAGAGAAACAAGGTGGAAAATATATAAAAAGGAGCAATCAGGAAATATACCAACACGTGGAAAGCATCACTACCGAGATCCGAAAAGAACTGGCGTTTTGTGGACCGAAGAAAGAAAAAAAAGACACAGTGAAAGAATGAAAGCAGTATGGAAAGAGAGGAAGAAGAATGGCAGAACCAGTTGACAACATAGTCCACCAGTGGCTAATTCGAAATAATAATAATAACTACTATACCATGCATTGCTGCCAACGACCTGTGCGATAATATTGTTTCCTTATGTACCGATCCAAAAAAGACGCAAATCTCTAGCTCCTAGACCTGACCAACTTAAGCCGAAAAAACAGTCAAATGCAACGAAATGTAACTGTAGAGGAGTTTGCAACAAACTTGACACGAACGGGAAAGAAGAAACCTGAAGCTACAATCAAAAAAAAAAAGAAAAAATCAAAGCTTCAAAGAAAGAAAAAATCCAAAGTTCCGAAAAATAAAAAAGGCAAATGCTCGAAAAATTCTCAAAGCGAATAAGAAAACCAAAAAAAAAAATGCAAAACAAACCAGCAATTATTAGGGAGAAAAATAGTATTACGATTATTTTTTTAATTTTTAATATTTTCCCGCTTTTTTCCAATTGTCTTCAGACAGTTTTGTACATTTCAAGGCATTAAGTTTGCGAAAATAACTACATATTCCATCTTATTCTACACTGTTTTCAAGTATCAGAATCTGTGTTTAACTCAAAATCCATATATTCGCTCCACAGATTCCTTATATATAATATATATATATACATATATACATTTATACATATATACATATATATATATATATACACGTACACGTGGATAATTAATTATTATTCCTAGTTTCAAATCAGTTATTAACCACTGTTAAGGTTTTACAGTATGAAAATATTTCATGTTTATTTACTCCTACGCAATATCTTTCTTTACTTGCCGTATGAAATAACGCGGTACAGGACCGAGGTGTCATTATTAAATGTCGTAATCGTAATGAATAGTTTATAGAAATCCGAATGATATGAAGAAAAAAGAAAATGATAATATTTTTAGAATTTTCGCCATTCTCTATCTAGTGTAAACAATCGCGTACACACATTATTAAATCTAAAACTAATATTCAGTAATGCATTTGAAAGGCAGCTACTTTATGGCTGTCGTACTACGATACGGTGCTGTTTGTTATATTCTTATTCTGCCGTTATCTTTATAACGGGATAAAACGGTGCTTGATAAGAACTGATAGAGCCTAAAATCAGCGGTTAAATTTTCATATTTGACTTCGCGCTGTCTACTTCGAGGGTTATTTTTGTCTGTTTTGAATTTTTTACTCGATAAAATGCGCAACGCGATTCCGACCGAAACAACAGATGGTTCATTACCACCAAACAGCATCGGAAAACCTGTGATCACATTCAATCACTATGCAACGGGTGACGAAAAAATAACTGCTTCTAACGGCGATCAGAGTAAGATAGATTCAGTGGAATTTAAACTAGCGTCGTCTAATTGTGCTAAGAAAATGAGCGATATTGATTCTGAAAAACAAAGTAATAGCAGCGGAGATTGTATTGTACCGATTGTTATTAGTGGTATGGAATTACAACAAACAATATCGAGAAGCCATATTAAAACAGACAACGTTAAAAATGAAAATGAGAGAGATGACAGTGAATCCGATGTCTACGTGGTCGTCGGTGACTTCGAAACCGAAAAATGTTCGAAAAGTTCGAAAAAGGAACAATTAGAAGCAACCAATAATAACGGTTCAAAAATTGAAGGACAATTACAAGTAAGAGATAAATTTTCAAAATAGTTAACACCGGCTCGCTCTTCCTTCCGTATTTATATATTTAATACCTTTGCATGTACTGTCCACTGTTCTAATTTGGATGTTTCATTCTTCTTTTGAGTTACGACTAAAGTGATTAAACACTGAATTTTTATCATTGATGTGAATCTTTTTATAATCAAGTTGATGGAAAACGTGTAGCTGGCTGCTCGTAGCTGGCTGTTCGTAGCTAGCTTATAATTGCGGTATCAGATTTATCTATTAAATACATGAAATTAGATAGTTCTTTTTTTCTTTTTTCTTTAATTCTATGTAAAACCGTTTAGTATCGTTGTTGTTGTTGAAGAGGAAGAAATTCCTTATTTTTGTGAATTTTGTTCACAATTCACGCTGATGTACGCACTCAAAATTGATCTGAACGTGGACTAATTTAAAGAATAATTATAAAATACGAAATTAATGACATCGAATTATCTTCGATATAACAAAGTAATATCGCCGGCGGTTAGAAAAGTTGGACTTTTAGTTGCGAATCTAGTAATTTATTCGAACGCGAATATTTTCAGTGAAACTGTTCAATATTTTGTTAAATGACTGATTAATCATTTAATTAAAATACTTTGATTTTCGATGTTCGGCGAAATTGACTTTATACGCATCATAGATATTTATCCGAAATTGAGAAGTTCTTTCGGGGTTTTAAAAAAGAACTGAGAACTTTTATAGCAAAAAAGAAAACAACAAAAAACGACAATATACTCGTAAAATGAAACATTTATTAGATAAAAAACTGTCGAGTAACGCTGTAGAGTAAAAATTGCGATCATTAAGAAGCGGAAACTTGATTTTAGTTATTCAGAGTGTGCCGATAAATCTTGCCACAGATTATAATGCCGATAAATCTTGCCACAGATTATAATGCCGACAAATCTTGCCCAGATTATAATGCCGACAAATCTTGCCACAGATTATAATACCGAAAAATCTTGCCACAGATTATAATGCCGATAAATCTTGCCACAGATTATAATGCCAACAAATTTTGCCACAGATTATATTGAAATCGTTCAATTGTCTAAGATGAATTTTGTTCAAGTAAATTACGAAAATTCCGCGAATAGTAGAAAAACAATGGAATATCTGTTCTTTTTAGTTTTTTGACTTCTAATTTTTGCCGATTTCGCTTTAAAAGTCTCAGAAAAGATTCTAAATTGTAGTAAAATGGCGATAAATCATGCAAGGCGTCTAACGATCCCATAAATCCTGTAAATGTTTAATCAAAACGGTATACTATTTTTTCAAAATTCGTCCAAAAGGCCTATTTTTAACTGGAAAGTTTCGCTGTTCTTTTTCACACTTAAGTTTCTTAAAACAGCAATCAAAGTTGAAAAAATAATTATAATCTAATTTTTTCTAGGTTCGTACGTGATTTTTTACAATTTTCTTAACTGTAGAACAATTTTTTTTCATTCCCTTTATTTCTTGATTTCGTACTTATTGCATTTTTATCTTCGTCTACAACTACTTTTTCGATTTGTTTCGTGTGTATTAAACATTTTTAGAAAATTATCATTCATTTCAAAAAAACTTATTTCTGGTTTTTATACTTACTTTCATCTTGATTTTCTTCTTTATTGTTTACATTCGTACATTTTTTTTCGATTAGTTTTCAAAAATAATAAATTTTTATACGTTCTTTGTAACGTTTTTTTCGTGTTTTTTTTTCCAATTTTTGCTGCACTTTTTATTTCTGAGGAGCAATTTGTTCTTTTGAAGAAAAAAAAATAACACCAAGTAAGTTATATAAAAAAATTCCGCAATTTACGTTTTCTAAATTCCTGTAATCATCTTGTCAAAGAACTAAACACTGTCTCCCTTTTTCGCCTTTAATTTTCAAAATATTTCGATATTGTGTCCCGATTCTAGATGATCTTCTACTAGTTTCGAATAAAGAAGAAATTTTCTAAAAAATTGTATTTCCCAAAATCTTTAGAATATTACTCGCAACCTATAAGAGGTACCGTTTAAGAAAAATTACTAGGTTATATATATATATATATATATATATTTCATAAAGTTATTAATTCAAAATAAAATGCTGAATACGAATAATAAAATGTACTATAAAATTATATAGCGAACACAAATCATATAAAAATGTTAAAAAAAAAAATTAAAATATTACAAATACTGACTAGTTTTGAAGAAAATTACCGTCATTATCAAGATGTTAGTGAATTATTAAAATAAAAATTATTTGGCTTTTAATTTAGTTAGCCTAAATATCACGATTTGGAGGAATATCGATCTTGATTTAGTTACAATTTTTGTTAAATAAGTGTAAGGTAAATTATTCTCAGGTGGTGATTGTATATTCATAATTTTGTATTTAAATTTATTAATGTGATATTTATCCGCTGTAGTTGATAATTATTTATCATAAATAATTTTGAATATAATATCTTTTTCAATGCCTTAAGTAATGTTATTGCCTTTGTTACGTACTAGCTGTACCCGCGGCGTTGTCGAAATACGGTTCTAAAAAATTATTTTATTTGTTAAATTACGCTCGCGTGGAATTCAGCTCGTGACTGTAATCAGTGGAAACTTAATATACAAAATTATACCATTCTCTGCAAACTAAGTAATTTTATTTAAAAATCACGTAAATTTTGAAATCGGATGAGTAGTTTCGGAGATTACCTCCTACATCCAAACTTACAAACATTACACCTCTTTATATATTAGTATGGATTCAGTAACTGTTGATTTTTAATATTCATTAACATCTTGATAATGACGGTAATTTTAGTCGAAACTAGTGGATCTTTGTAATTTTAAAATTATTTTAAATGTTTTTATATGGTTTGTGTTTGTTATATATAATTTTATGGTATATTTTATTATTCGTGTTTGGCATATTATTGTGAATTAATAACTTTGTAAATTTATAATTCTTATTAAATCGTGATCTTGCAATCACTTTCTTAAGACCCTTCCTACTCAACACTTCTGGGGATTTTCAAAAATGTATATACGACGGAATTTGATTCGAATGGTGCATAAAGGACCGTTCTAACAATCTATTAAGAAATGAAAATAGTCGGGACATGTCTCTGCTTTGTTTGCCTGTTCATTCGCGCAACCTTGAAAATTACCAGATAAATTTCAACGTTTTTTAAGGCTGCAGTATTTTTAAAGAGAAATTTTCACGTAATACTATAAACTGTGAAGTAACCAAGTAAATGCGGTGATTATTGCAGAGAAAGGCAAATCAAATTCCACTTTATTAAATGTTACCATAAAACATTCGCTCCCGCGAAATCGGCTTATTATAAAAATTTCGTTTCGCGAATCATTTCAAAATTTAAAACGGGGGGAACGGGATTCGCGTTATTTTTATGTTTCAGGGGCATCTTGATAGATCCCGTATCATTTACGAAATTCTTACACAGAAATAAAAATTAAATCTATATCTCGAAATATTTTTAAAATATCGATTGAAAAGATCGTGGGGAGCATCCCAATACCGCCTATCGGGGCACGTTTCTGCCTAGGACACGTTACGGCTATTTCGAAAAACTGATATATTTACTTAGCTATAATTATAAGTTATTACCTATAATAAATTTTTAACTGAAATTAAGCCGTTCATTGATTTGCCTAGTTGCGCACTAATCAAACATTATTAACACTAGTAATAATAATAATAATAATAATAATAATAATAATAATAATAATGATGATGACAGGAACGGTTATCATTTTAATTGGTAATGTTTAATAATAAAATACAAGGCGAGGCGAATCGCTTTGATATATACGATTTGCAACACTAGAGTGTTTTCCAACACAGCGCGCAATTGGGGATGCCTGTAACATAAATACCACTTCGCGTGTTTGAAAATTTTTCAGTCTTCGGCGTTGTTTTAGTCCGTGACTTAAGAAATATCGATGTAATGTTCGTTGTAGGAATTTAAATACTCGTTTATACCTATTCGCAATTCATTCCTTACGCAACAGACGCGTTTATTAATTAAATAAATAAACAAAAAGTGTTTGCTATATATTTTTTTTTAATCAATATGTACACGAATGTTTAACTTTATTTTGTTATTGCGATATCTCTTAAATTTGTAAACAAATTATACGATCCTCGTATGTGACGCCAAAAGAAGTAACTCTATTTTCGTTAGAAATGGGTCGGCTACTATCTTAACCGATCGCGTATTCGTATTAACGGATCATCAGTTTTATAATGGTGTATTTTATACCGATAGTGTTGTTTGTTTTGATTTTGTTTTTATTCGTAGTAGTAGCTTCAGCAAAAAGTAAATTGCTAACTGATCGCTGGGAAGTAATACAATTTTTATTATTATCACTATTATAGTTACCGCGTTTAATAGTTTTCTTTGGTGATCCTAATAGTATGTAAATCCGAATTATGAAATCATTTTATCGATTACGCGCTCATTAACCTTTACCGCGTGCGAGATCTCAAAAGATTATTTCTACCCTAAACAAGACAATTAATTTAAGAAATGAAAATTTCGTTAATTGATTTAAAACGGATATTAAAAATATAAAGGATGAAGGATAAACATTTTCCGTAAAAAAAAAGCTAACAACTTTAGGCAGCAAATTTTATTTAATTTTTTTCAGTCTTTTTTTTTTGTTGTAATATTTCGTTATTAAATAAATTATACGGAAATATATATTATAAAAATAAATATAATAAAACAAAACACCGACTAGTTTCGAACAGTCCTTTTCATGATCACAGAACTAATCAGTGTAGGCATATGCTGAAGAACCGGTCAGATAATACTAGTTTATCCTTTCAAGAGCATTTCAATGTTTTTTTATGTAGTTCCATTGTTGAAAAGAGTCAGGACAGGCTCAAAATCAGTTTAAGCACTTTAATTTGTGCAACTTGGATTTTTTTAACGTGGTATCTTGCACTGGTTTCCCGTACTGGCGCGGCACCATAGTATGTGATGAGAATGTAGATTCCCTTTTTTTTTTTTTTTTTTTTTTTTATTTTTGTGGCCCGGCGAGAAACCATCCGGCCACACCTAAATTTCGTTATTTGTTTATCACACATATTCTTCGTGTTTTGAATATAAGAGGGTACAGCACAATTTTGTTAGTGGACTAACTTTACTTAGTATGTGCCCGAAGCTTTTATAAAGTTTGGGATCTAAAAAAACTCGTAAGATATCTTGCTTCCGGTTTCCAATGCACAATATTATCCCTGAAGTTTAATTTTCATGGGATATAGCAGCTTTCTCTTTGGACGGCATTCATCGATCGCGTGCCGATTATTCAGCGATAGATTTACACCTCTATCCATGGATAAAACAAACCAATTTCAACCGAATTCGGTTGTTTTTCGTATACTCGTCGATCTTTTGAACTTAAACAACTCTGAAATACTCCGTTCAAATAAGTGAAAGTGTACATAAATTTTCCGTCCACGGTAGACGGTAAATCGTGCTGCCGGTGGGATATCTTATTTTTTTTTTTTTTCATGTCATTTTAATAACTAAAAGTCACTCTCCGTTCTTACTGAAAGAAGTTAAAAAGTAGTAAAAGAATACGCGGATGAAAAGAATTTTTCTCATTTTTGTTCATGCAAGTGTGCGTTTTAAAAATAAACTGATAATAAATATTTATGCGTTTCAGTGGTGACTTTCACGCTAAAATTAAGTCGGAAATTTTACTACCATTCCAGATCCTAAGCGAAAATTAAAACGTCGGAAATGATGCCGTGACGCTCTTACGATAACACAACATAAGTAGTTTTTGGTCCATGCATAGTGCCACATTGTATCCTTCTAAAACTATTAGCACCATATTTGTGTGTATCGCTAATCTTCCTGTTATAAAAATTATTATATATTATGATAGTTTGGCAGAGTTTCATGGGCCGTACCCAAACTGTATTGGTTACCAATGTTTTCTCTTGCTGTAATATATATATATATAAACTCGGCCATTTCAGTCTCGCAAAGGGCTCTGCCCCTTGACCCCTCTTGCTTTCATTTCTGTCTCTTTCTCTTCTATACTTTGTATAAAATGATCAAAATTTACAACGTAATTCTTACTGGCATCAACACACACAAAAAATAACATAACCACAAAAATCCTATTCTAACATTTAACTTCCGTTATATAAAATTAAGACATTTTTTCGTTACATTTTTCGTTACATATTTCATTACATAAAATTGTGACATTTTTTAAATAACAATAACAAAAATCCTACAAAATATAACAAACGTTACATAAAATTGGGACATTTTTCTGGCACATTTTTTTGGGATATTTTTTTGGGACATTTAGCGTTACATAAAATTGGGACATTTTTCTGGGACATTTTTTTGGGATATTTTTTTGGGACATTTAGCGTTACATAAAATTGCGACATTTTTCTGGGACATTTTTTGGGGACATTTTTTCGAATGGGGGGTAGCCTAAGAATTACGTTGTAATTAATATTACATGTTGATATAATCACCTTTAGCCAATAGCATTCTCTCATCTTCGCTAATAGATTTTGGCAAGGTTTCATGATTAATTGCGTCGGTGGCCATAACGGTTTTGCTGCTTTATGTAATCAAATGACATCATTGACCTAGTCCCTCACGGGAGGGATAGGTTAATCACTAGATTATTATAATATATTCCGGCATATAAAAAGAGTGTAACTAAAATAATCTGCAAAAAAATATACGTATGTACATATATATATAGGTGTATATATATTATTTTTTTTAATGTTTTTCTTTTTTTGGAGTCGATAGAGAAGACTGGTTTTTGAAAACTTGATTTTCGGCACCGTTGATTTTAATTTCCGGTTCGTGCGTTTTAATTAAAACGACGTTCATTGAAAAACGAATTTCTTTGTTTAGTTTTTACATAAAAATGACTCGAAAACATACATAATCGAGTACCATTAATTTTTATAAGAAGAGTTACATGCTATTTCTGTGGCCGTTTTTATCATTTCAGTAATGATTGCATTCGCTATTTATGCAATAAAATTTTACTACTTCAATTACGATGTAATAAAATCGTGCTTTCTCTATAAGACAAACATGTGTATTTATCATTCTACTTTAACACAGTCAACAAGTTGACTGCTCTTATTTTTCCTCTGATGGTTTAATTTTTCTTCTTATACATTTTCCCCTGCTATCGCCTTTTTTTCTTTGTTCTTTTTTATCATGTTCATGTTGCCAATAATACCACCTATATTGACTATAATATTGAGACATGTAATATAAATATTACCGATTGTTTTAAAAGGACAAGAGAGACCAAGACGATGAAAATGAATCGGAAATAAATGGTCAAAGCGCTTCTTCCTCGTATTCTGACAAAAGCATTAGTTCCACTAGTTTCA
This sequence comes from Icerya purchasi, assembly GCA_039619475.1. Classification (NCBI taxonomy): domain Eukaryota; kingdom Metazoa; phylum Arthropoda; class Insecta; order Hemiptera; family Monophlebidae; genus Icerya; species Icerya purchasi. The sequence continues at coordinate 248,973,582 of CM077116.1, forward strand.
ATATGGAGAACAAACATTCCGGTAAGTTAGTAAGCGTTTCACCTTGGCTAGATCGCAAGAACCGGCAGCAGTACAATCATAATATGCCATCGGTTAAAGAACTGGCAAAGCAGTTTGATACGCCTAATCGGAAAAAGGTACATGTTCTAAAATACCATTACAATTTACTGCACGAAAAATTCATTTATAAAACCAAAAACGAAAAACAAACACGTTATCAATAATTTCAGTAATTGATATAATAGTTCAGTAGCCACACGCAACATAAATTCCCTTCTAGCTCGAAGGGCACTTAGCTAAATACATATTTTGGAGTTTAACAAATACTTCGAAGGTATGAAGTCGGTTTTCGCCTTTTTTTACAATAAAAAGCTCGATTTGCGTTTTAATAGTGTTCAATAAAAAATTTTTATGGATATAAATTGCAAATATGTTAGCACAGCTCAAAAATATGTCAACCTATTGGGAGGAGGCGAGGCGATTTTACATGATTCCAAGAAAACAGTGTTTTTTAGGCGTTTCTTTCTGGGAAAATTATAATAAGATATGCACACGAAGAGGGGCGGAGTGCTTAAATCGGAACTGTTTATTTGTGTACTTCTGTTATTAAGCGGAAGGAAAAAATCGAAAAATCGTAAAAACCTTTAAAAAATCTTTAATCATAAGTTAAACCGAATGAATAATATAAATTAACACACGTATTACAGAAAATTATAGTTTAAAAAAAAAAAAACATAAAATCTGTGCAATCAGGACTATATTAGGAACCATTAAAAAAGAATATAAAACTATAATATTACATGAAAAGTCAAAAGCGTGGAAAAAATTGATAGCGGAAACAAACACTTAGAGGAGATCTTTAAAATTACTAACGGATAAGTTTAAGAAACTTGGCATCCCCTCATTAAAAGAGACAAACGTCGAAATATGTGATCTTAATAACAGAATAAATCTGATTATGAGAACACTCTTTCCGGATGTTGATGATAATACTGATAAGTATGAATCAAAGACGGCCAGAATTCACAATTTCAAATGAATAATCAAATTATAAACAAACTAATCAATATATTTGCAAATCAAAAATCTAATGGGCTAGACAAAATACTTAACAGATTAATAATAATTTACAAAATAGATCTAAAGCTACTGTTAAAAATATATCAGTCATGTATTGAAAATTTAATATTTCCCAAAGTCTGGAAAGATAGCAAACTCGTACTATTCAATTAAAAAGAACCCAAACAATCTTAAAGCCTATAGACTAATAACTCGTTTGTCTACAATCGGAAAGATTCTTGGAAAAATAACACAATTCACTATTTAAACTGTGAAATTGAAATCCATAAAATATATTTATATCATGAAAATCAATTTATCTTTAGGAAGGGCCACTCAATAGAAGGAGCAGTTGTAAAAATCTATAATAATTTAAGAGTTTAAAAAAAAAAAATGACAACTTTGTACTATTAATCAGTTTCGACATTTTCGGCGCCATCCACATGATAAAATCGTCTGCGATTCTGAGAGAAATAAAAGAAAAGAAAATGAGCGATTCGCTAATATGCTGTTTACTTTAAAAGCCGGAATATACATTATATTACTGAAAAAAACTGTTGCTTACAATACAAACTGAAGGCCGAAGTACTCCGGAAAACCTACTTCTTTCTCGAAAATGCATAAAATCCTATCCACATGTTAAAGCTGTAAGGTATCCCGAAGACGTCGTTCCTACTATAAGAATGACCTAGAATTAGAGAATAAATATATAGAACTGTTACAAAAGGAGATGGGATTTGTCGGTTTGAAATTCAGTGAATATAAAATGACCGGGGTCTGCTAGTTACTCGAAAACGTAAGGGTTGCAGAGAAGTCTTTGTAAAATTAAACATAAAATCAAAATTAATAATAAACAAATAAAAAGTGAAAATTACGTTAAATATCTTGGTATAATAATAGACGAAAACTTAAATTTTAGTAAACATTTAGAGTATCTATGTAACAAAATTACTAAAATCTATAACTGCTTTTTGGTTCTCTTTGGGAACGCCTATGGTTGTAATTTCAAAAACAGAGTTACATTGTATAAAGCAATATTTAAAACGTGTATATTGATTACACTGTCCATTATGCTGAAAATCTCGATAAGACTGAAGCAACCAAACTAGGAAAAAACTTCTAGGAGCGATATCTTCATATAGGACAGTGTTGCATGTGTCAGTACGATGTACCGCTGGAATTCCCTCCATAAATCTTAAAACAGGAGAGCGGATGAAGATAAAGGAATTGAAAAATTTCAGAAACTATAAAGAACGCTCAAGTGTAACCGATGATAATAGGATCTTTAAGGAGAGAGAACAGATCTTGGTGAGAAATGGTGACGATTGTCCGAAAAGCAACAACTGGTCGGCTGACCCATCGTATTTTCCCGAATGTATAAGCTAGAACTAGAACGAAAAATGTTCAAAGCAACTTCGTTATTAGCCACTTTATTAACGAGCGTGGTAACTTCTGCAGTTATGTAATCGAATTCAAAATTATCGATAGCCCAATATCTAGATAAATATGATACTACAATCCACGCGATGTTCGAATGTGTTAAATAGGAAGATTACAGAAGCATACACTTAGCAAAAGTGGACTTAAAGATTGATCAGTTACCTACTCAGTATATCTATACACTTAAAGATAACATTAAATCTTATACTAAATAAAAATAGTTACTTCGATACACATCAAATTTTAATTTCCGAAGTAGAGTCACACTAATAATTGAAAAGATAGTGCGGACTCTGTTTCTATATTCTCAAAATAATTAAAATTAGAATTTAAAAAAAAAAGAAAAAGAAAAAAGATGGAAACTTTATTGTGTTTTTAATTCTGATGTCCACTCTGGCGTTCACTGTTACTTATTACACTTTCGAATTTAATCATTTGCTAACGTTTAGGAACTTGTTTATTGCTAAGAAATACAATTATACCATGTCCGTTGAAAAAAAATTTTAATTTTCTCGTTTTTATTTTCTGTTACACTATAGGAGGAGGAAATCGTACCGCAAAGATTACCGCGCCAGGTAAGACGAATTTTTCGTAACACTTTTGTTTAGTTCCGATTAAAATGATTGTTCGGTCGTAAGACCAGGACCATCACATTTCCACTTGACCGTTTTCGACACACCCTAACCTCGTCTTATTTAAGAGCAATAGAGGTTCTCTAAAGTGTTTAGTCTTTCTATTTCTTAAATTAATATCCATTTGGTATTAATCGTTATATTAAAAAAATTTTGCAAAATTAGTCGCTAATTTCAATTTTAAAATAATAAATAAATTATTTATAGATTCCGTCAATTATTAATAAAAATGTCTTTTTTTATCGGTCACTTTTGAAAGTTTTTAACATGCAGCAGGTTTGAACCGTAGAAGTCGATAAACTTTACGTCACGTTTCTTTTTTAAATTTCGCATTAGGCTCCCGGCGACCAGGAAATCGTTTTAAAAAACGTTTCTCTCAGCAAATTGTAATATTGGAATGGTGACAATTTCAGTGTTACGATTTGACACGTAATTTTCTTGGGAACGATTTTTAAAACGATTCCTATAGAACAGTTTTCAAAATGATTTTACCCGAGTAGATGTTTTTTCGTTTCGCAAATGTCATTTTAGACATATTACACAATATCCAAGATTTCTTATAATTTTTTAGAAAAATCAGCGGATCCAAATAATAATTTCCCGTTATTGCAGATTTCCGAAAGGCAAAAAAAAAAAAAAGTATCCGCTTATAACAAATTTCTGGATTGATAAAAATAATCGTAATTTCGGTCAAACAAAATAGAAAATTTGAAAATCAAAATCAATCTGGATATATTCTGTACATCGTTTAAAAAGTTTTACTGCGTAAAGATTACACGCTAGTATTAATATATTAGAAAGATTATCTTTAGCTTAAAATTTGTAAACAATTTTTACGTTTATTTTTCTTGTTAGATAAATACATTTAAACCAAAACATTATTTTAAAAAACAAAATGTTTTTTCTTTATCGTTTAAGACAAAAAAAAAACAAAAAAAAAACATATTTCCTTTTTTAAATGTTTTGTTTTAAATACATTCAGCTGAAGAAATTTCAAATAATTGCGATATTTTCGGCAAAACATGATACTTTTGCAAGTGAAACTAAAAATAAACACTAAGGTAAAAAATTTTTAAATAAAATACGCGCAACAAAACAAAATGTTCGAAATTAAAAAACTTGACCCGACCAAAACGGTTAGGTCGAAATGTTACAGACTTCGTTGTACTCGTATCATATTGAATTTCAATTATTTAAAACCACTTGGTAAAGTTTCGGAATAGAGCTTCTTGCTAGAAATCAAATAAAATATATTAACAATTTCCTGGAAATGTCGGTATGTAAATATATGTGATGAGTGCTGAGAAAAGTGACTTTGGGGTGAAAATTTTCAAAATTGACTGTTTCTCATTTCTATAGAAAATTTAACGCTGAATCCAATGATACCAATGCTAGCCTTCCATCTTTTTTTTTTCCCCACTGTACCGGCTTAAGAGGCCATAAACAGCGCCAGTGACTTCCACTTTAACCTGCCAAATAAATCAGTCCAATCCCTCCAACGAGAGAATTAGGTCCGAGATACCAATTCTGCTGTGAGGATATGCTAGGAAATATATAATATCAGTATCCGGCCCCCATGGCGACAATGCTATTTGGCATTACCCATAGGACCCTGGTTAAAGAATGTATTTCATGTAGCACCTGGTCACCATGGCAGCAAATGAACTCAAGCACCGCCCATAGGAGTCCAGGAATATATAAAGCTTATAGCCTACACTATGGCGACAGATGCGTTTATGCATTGCCCATAGAGTACTAGTAGAAGCTATTCCGAGTAAAGGATTAACATACCGTGTAACGTATCATACAGCAAGCATGTTCCTTATACAGGTAACGTCTTGAAAACTCATGAAGTTGTGGTAATTTGGAGATTATTATTGCAAAAAAAGTTAGTTTTAAGAAGAACGATATTAAACTTTTATGAAAAAAAACTACAATTTTCTATTCATTTTTTTCATTTCTAAATAAAGTTATTCGTTTTTTTTTTGTTTTTTTTTTTAGATTTTACTATTTTACATTAAACATCATTCTTAAATTAATTTTCTTAAATTAGAGTTTTACTAATGGTAACGAAGAATTGGAGCGTATGCACCACGTACCGTCTCGTTTACACTAGCATGCCTGCCAATGAACCGTAAAATGTTCTTTAATATGTTTACAAACATTTTCCATTTTATTTATTTCTGTACATCTAGCAAAATTTAATTATTTAACCCCATTTTCTCAGAACTCATCACATATGGTTTCTACCGAAAAACTTAATTCTAGAGTTAATTATTTTTAAATGTTTAAAATTTTACCACGTAAATTATGTAAAATGAACGTTGTCTTTTAGTGTATATATATATATATATATATATATATATAATTTTTTTTTTTTTTTTTATTGTAATTTACCTGCATACGATCTAATTTATCCGTCAATAAGCAACAGTGAAATGAACCGGAAATCATTCTGCGTAATTTAGAATGAAAATCGAAGTTTTTCAAAACGGAACTAGTGAAAAACAAAATATTTACTATGAAAAAATTTTCTGAAAAGAAAAAAATTAATAAAAAGCATAGCGTCGTTGAACGAAATATTCTAATCCGAGAAATTTAAAAAAGTATCCTAAGAGTAAAACACGTTTCTCTATTAATTCCATTTCTTGCTAATTAATTATTATTTAATTCATAAATTCATATTTTATAACGATAACTTATTAAACGAAAGAATAAAACGCATATTTCCGTTAATACTCATTAACAGAATTTGTATTTTAATACGAGTTTGAAAGAAATTTTTGTCGGTATATTTAAACCCCATTTAAAAATGTAACGTCTAGCTACACTACTGAACGTTAATAAATTTGCAATCACAAAATAGTAAGAAATAAATAAATAAGCTTACTTTAATAAATTTAAATTTTTTTTTTCAATTTTTAATAATCAAATAACGCACTATGTCTAAAAGTTCACATAAAGCAAAAAAAAAAAAAAAAGGAAACAGAAAGGAATGAGCAGTCGCGCTATTATTTAAACTCCGCTTTTTTTTTTAAATTCTCAGTTACATCTCTATATCAAGACCAGCTTCGATGTAGTTGATCACAAATAAGAAATTTACGCGGGTAATCATAAGAAGAAAAGAGACTTCCTTTGAGCGATAGATTTTGTGCGAAAAAAAAAACATTCAGCTTTATCAACCTAGAATCGGCTATTAAGAGTCAAAATTAGTTTTTACAAGTCGACTTCTACGACCGTCGACCCTAGAATCTGTAATACGTAATTAAATTGAAAACAGACAAAAATATACATATATAAACATAGTAATGTATAAAGATATTCGAATTATATTACAAATGCATAAATCAGTTGTTTGCACAATATTAGATACACAGTCTGACGGCTAGAAGCATGTCGCGTGAATTTCGCGAAGGACTGAAACAAAATGTTGGCCGTAATTTTAATCGAAACGTTCTCCCGTCGTCCGAGTCTTCGGATAAGAGTATAGACGAAGAACACGATCACTGCTCAGAAGATAGTGGCAACGGATCACCCACCGACTACTCCACATCATCAGCAGTTAGTAAACTAAACGAACATGTAAAATTTTGGAAAAATATCGAGAATAGCGCTAATAATTTATCTCCCTCTTCAAACAGCCTCGAATTGCAGGAGCATAATTAAATTATATTAATATAATGAAAAATTGTATTTCTTCCCTAAGCGTCTGGTTATTTTGAAAAAACCTACCCGTGTATTGGCGTTTACGATAAATAATACACGCAAAATATAATACTTACAAAAATACTCTGTTTGTTCCTACGATGTTAACAACTTACCCGAATATGGTATAATAAATATGTAATATTTTGTTGTTTTAGTGATTATCAAATCTGTCTTGTATTTATGTTTATATTTAATATATCGCTATTTCATTTGTCGCGGGTTTTCTTTTACGAGAGCGGTGTATTTATTTTATCACTTTTTTCGTTAAAAAGATTTAAAATTCCAGTCGGAATTAATTTTTGAAGAAATGATGTTCTTCACCTTTTTGCAGTTCTGTTTTTTAATTTATTTTTGCATCCTATTCATTTTTGCTTACAAATAAGAAAAAAAATTTCACTATAAATAATAAGCTGTAAAACACTAAAGAAAATAACAAAACATTTCATTGTAGCTGAACAACTTTTGCTGTAACTATTAAGATCCCTTCTGTCCTATTCGGAATAAAAGTTGAGCAAATGTATATTAAGCATCAATATTATTACTAAACGCATTTCTATAGTCCAGAGAATAATGTTCCCCAAATTATATCTAAACTTCGAAACATTCAGCTTCCTATTAATTAAATCATCCTGGGATCAGGAAATAATACGCTTTCTTTGCATTAAAAAAAATTTAAACATTCTCACGTCTAGCACTATTTCAGCTTAAATTGGTACACAGAAACTATACCTGAAAACCGGAAATTACATAACTCCGAAATGTGCTAGTCATTTTTTCGAATTATACTTGGGAGCCAATAGATGGTGGAAGCGATCCCAAAAAAGAGAAAAAAAAAGAAAAAAAAAAAAATAGATATAGTGGAAAAATGAGCGTTAGACTAGGAGATTAAAAAAGAATAGAAATGTCCAGAAAAGCCTTTATAAATTAAGAAATTTTAATGGCTGTAACATTAAATATCATCCAAGTGGCGAGAAGTTTGCGCGTATCATCAGTATTATTGTATAGCAGTTGTTTAAAACCGGTCGCATAAATTTTTTTTTTTTTTTTTGGTCTAGCAATAAGCCATTTGGCCAATATCTTACTTTCTTATGGGTGCCAAGCCACACCGGACTTAGGGGTAATTACTTAGCTGACATCGCTGCTAAGTCAACACTGTCGTGCCCCATGCCCTGTTCCCCTCCTCTTCCCGCCGACATAGTAAAATCTATAAAAATTCTTGTGCAATCCCAATGGAAGCAACATTGGCTCACTAGACAATCTTGCTTTCTAAGAGAGATAAAACACGGAATTGACCCTTGGTTCCCAGAACCCACTTTGTGGCTATGGCAAGACTCCGCATTGGACATATTTCGCTGACCCATGATCATCTCTTACTTAATTTCGAGCCCCCTTTCGAATGCTCCTTTTGCTCCCTTCCCCCCTCTCCTGCAGTAAAACACCTGCTCCTGGAGTGCCCCTCCTTCGCGCTCCAGCGCGCCAAGCACCGGATAGCGTACCTTTGCAGTCGTCTTTGGCCAACTCGCCTTTGAACATTGCAGACACTATTCTGTTTCTTTATACAACTAACCTATTTCCAACCATTTAACTCTCCGATTGCCATAGTGTCGTAATAGCCCCGGTAGCTGTACACGGCACTCAAAAAAAAAAAAAAAAAAAAAAAAATCGATGTAAGAATGATGACGACTAGTGGGAAATACGTAATGTTCAAAATGAAACAATAAATGTTGCAGACAAATGTAGTCGTAAATGTATAACACATAACCCACGACGAATGCCTGTCTAGAATTATTAGAAAAAGCAAACTGCCCAGACCGAGCCCAAGATATATTGGACGCTACAACTTGACTGAGCAGCAAACAATTAAAATTCGTATTATATATTTATTTATAGACACTCGACTTCTAGGTCATTTGCGTCTCCTATACATTACAAAAATTGCACACTTTAGAAATCAAATCAAATTAAAAAAGAAAAAAATAATAATAATTACAAATAATTCTTCAATACGTAAACCAAAAATCATATCTTCTGGAAAAGGTTTACAGCTTTTAAGAATCTAAACGTATTTTGGACTGCAGCTTCATCATTACCAAGCGCCTCTTCCATAGTAATTGTTCTCATGTGTGCGGATGGGAAAGCTTCCTCACGCTCCTTGTTGAGTTTTGGACATGCGGAGATGACATGGGACAGACTTTGGGTACCACAAAACACACATGGTGGTTGAGGGTCACCTTGCAGTAAATGTCCGTGTATTAGTTTTGTCTGGGAAAGTCAATTACACATCACGTAACATAAATGTAGCAAACAAGCATGACGTAAATGATTTAACATAACCCACGAATGTCAGAATAAGTCAGAAAAAAAAACTGCCCAAGACGGATCCGAAACGAGTACCCCAAACACGACTGAGCAATGAAACTTAGCATAGGAAATCACTTATCACCATGAGTTGTTCGGAATAATAGAAAATCAATTTATATAGTCCCACTAGAATGCCGTTCAATAAAATAAATCTAAACACATCAACACGTATCCGATCGCTGTGACGCAGATGAACAGTGTAAGAAGAAAAGATCTTAGAAGACATTAGTTCGGTAATGTTTATATTTATTATAATTGAGCAGCAAATGATTAATGCTTTCCAAGAAGTTTGAAAAATAATAGGCCCTGCAATTTACTCCGTAACTCGGGCTAGAAAATTTCGGACCTACCCGAGAATGACCCATATGCAACCGACAAATAGTAGTCGTATATTTACCGATGAGTCGGCCAGGTCTGGAATGAAAAAATATCAAAGTACAGAGAAAAACTGCGACTGTATCATACGGTAGTATTTGCCGCCTCGGTTCTGACTGTTTATAAAATTAGTACACTCTGCCCTACCACCAGCTTCAACCTCAGAATAGGAGTCTAATAAAAGAATAAACAATGACAATTCACCATCCCAAGCAGCTCTCTCTTCGCTGCAGTATTTATTAATTTTTCACGGCCGCCTCTGGTTTTGTACACACAGACAAAGTCCAATCGATTTTGTATATGATCGAAACAGTCTTTTTTTGTTAGTTTTTTTCTAAAAATGATCTCAATACCGCCAGCGTAGTTCTACTTTTAAAAGTCCCCTGTACATTTTTGAGCCGACATATGTGTAGAATTTCGCGATCCTATTGATTGCATATCAACTCGAAGTGAGCATCTACACTTACGTTACGCTGGGGTTAAATTTTCAGGAAACACGGCCTAAAGGTTTTATAAAATCGGTTAAAAATAGTTTCGAAAAACTGTTTTTCATCGTTTATACAGTTAGAAAAGGATAAAGTTGATGAACAGAACTTGACACTTTTTAGATTAATAAACTTGACCGGTACTTTTTACGGTTATTTTTGGTTTTTGCACAGATTTATGATTAATGCGTTAATACCTACAATATAATCGGTACCCCGGTATTAAGGTCGCGGAAAAATATAGGGAATTGAATTTTTCGGGAAACCTACGTTCACCTTTATTTCTTTTAATTACGTACATTTTATAAAATATATTGCGAATGTTTCGAAACATATAAAAAATTAATTAATAAAAACGTAACATTTATTTATATAAAAAGGAAAACAACAAAGAAAAGAACAAACACATTATTCCATACAACATTTCTTGCGTTGAAGTATTAAATCTATTTTTTGCTGGAGTTTCCAATCGCTTTTATTAAAGCATTATAATAAACGGTAGCATCCACAGACTGCTTCAATTCAGCGTTATTTTCTAGTATGTTATGCCGTTTCTGTAATACGGAAAAATTTAAAAATCGGATTAAGAAATGATTTCGTAATTTATTTTATCAAAAAATATAAATGACATTAAGTTAATATATAATTTTGTTTTTTTTGTTTGTTTTTTGTTATTTTCATTTATTTTTTGTCGCTTGATTTCGAGGTAATTTTGGACGGAAATCACAAAGGAAACATAAACAGGTAGTGTGTTGAAGGTGTAGGAGATTTAACTGACTCACCTTCTTCTGACGGCAAACAAAACGTTTCGTGCAAAACACGAATCCGTTCACAATGGAGATCAATAAATTTCTTTTAAAAAATTCATTCGTTTCAAGCAACATTTCACTGAATAAATTTATTGCAGAAAAGAATCCGGTTAATTCATCTGAATGAATATGTGTACTTCGAAAATAGCAAGTCTTTAGAAATAGAACAAATCCGAAGTATATTACTGATTGCATTTGTCTGCGTTACGAGGCCATATATATAAGCGTACGGGATATTTCAATCGATGAAGGTAAACTTAAAATTATTTTAAGTTATTCTATTTAAGCACAGCTTAATGCCAAATGCGGAATGCATTACACATTCAAGTATGCAAACAGGCGAAAGAGAACGACAAACGTAATAAGTATATTTTCTACCCGCCCTATATGTAATCTAATTCGCAAATAAATAGAGAACGTAATACGAATCGCAGGATATTTAATATATTAAAATAATTAAATATATACATATATATATATATATACCGACTAGTTTCGAATGTAATAATTAATAATCATGGAGTTTTCCATGTTATTATGTTCTTTTAATTACATTCATCATGATTATAAATTATTACAGTCGAAACTAGTCGGTATTTACATTTAATTACTTTAATACATAAAATTTGCCATGATTTATGTTCCCTTTTATTTATTTAATAATCAACCGTAATAGAATTCTGAACACCTCTCGAGACAAAATTGTAAATACGTCAAAGTAAACAACGCTATTTCGCAAAATAGTTTTGCAGTCATTCAATGAAATATATTTGAAAAATACATATTAAGGGAAACTTTAGCTTAGTTACATTGAAGACATCGAACTTTTTTTTCTATTTTTTTTTTTTTTTTATGGTATATATACGACGGGGTAGATAAAAAGAAGTCGTACACAATTAACTAACTACACACCACTTTTTTAAATGTTTATTCTCAAAAATGAATATAATACGTAAAGTAAACAACATTTCAGATACTTTTTCTATCTCTAGACAAAAAACAAAACACTTATTTACGAAATTAGCAAAAAAAAAAAAAGAATTAGAAATTTAGAGAAAAATTAACACGTTTGCGTGTAATAGCGAAACTTGAAAATTTAAACAAATAAAATGCTTTTTTACAAAATTATAAATACCGATACTTGAAGGTTTATTATAAAAATTTAAAAATGCACTAAAAAGGTAAAAAATAATTACTCCCGATAAGAAAATATCTATATCAGAGTGATATAACACTTAAGTGGTGATATCGTAATTCTTATACAACATTAATACCTTAATCAGAGTCGGCATTAAATTCATGTTACTATATCTAGGAACAATTTAATAAACATTTAATGCAAGTTTTAATTATTATTTTAATATGTAATATGAATCCTAATCTAATTAAGGTATAAATGTTGTATAAGAATTACGATATCACCACTTAAGTGTTATATCACTCTGATATAGATATTTTCTTATCGGGAGTAATTATTTTTTACTTTTTTAGTGCATTTTTAAATTTTTATAATAAACCTTCAAGTATCGGTATTTATTTTTTGTAAAAAAAGCATTTTATTTTTTACTTTTTAGCGCATTTTTATTCAATTAAATTAAAACATTTTAATAAGAACAGATATTTCCACGGTAAAAACATCAAAAGCTATATTTCCATGGTAATTTGGCAAAATTTATAGTATTTTAAGTCAATAAATCTAACCCGACGGTGAAAACAATCATGAATGAAAAGCATCCAAAAAGCCTCAATCTCCCGCATTATTAAGGATAACTCAAAAATCTTGATCAAATTCAAATGGGACTACATGAGAAACACCACCTTTCAAATAAAAGAAGAATCATCAAAATCGGTTCACCTAGAAGAAAGTTCTGAGGTAACACACATAAAAAGAATAAAATAAAAATAAAAAAATACAGTCGAATTGAATACCTCCTCCTTTTTTGAAGTCGGTTAAGAAAGACAAAATTGCGTGTAGCAAAAAATTTTCAAATTAGACTCGCGAAAATTAGAAAAAAAAACTTAAAAACTATGAAAAAAACGGCACATTTACGTGTAGCAAAAAAAAAAAAACAATCTTTAAATTTAGACAAATACGACTCGAAAAAATTAGGCTTTATTAATTTCGGTTTTTATAGCGCTTCTTTGGAACGTGAAATAGACAGTTTGATATCATTGGATTCATTAAAGTCTGAGCTACAATCCCTATTTATTTAGAATATTTTTTCCTTTTTTTTTTTTTTGCGATCGTCAACCGAGGGCATTATATTAGTGAAAGAAAAGGGAAAAACGAATTGAAATTGAATACTATTAGAGATAGAAGAAACGAAAGATTATCACCGGAAATGGAACAGAAAGAATCAACGAAACATTACATGGAGTAGGCAAATCAAGATTCAGGAGTTGTCTGTAAAAGTGAAAGCGTTCAATGGGTATCATTCGAAGAAGATGTGATTTGTATCGCAGGGTAAATCAGAATCATCCGAATGGAAAGAACAAAAAAGGGAGAAGAGCACATAGAAAAACGAAAAGAGGATACAGGAAGTGCAGATAGAAGAGATAAGAAGCGCGAAAGATGAAAGAAATCGTAGTACCAAGGATAAGGAGGAGGACGAGTTTGAATATTACAATAGAAGGATTCAGGATTAGAAAATAAAATAGGATAAATACCGTGCCATCTTCTACAATGGCAATTCCTGGAAAGAACATTAAGATTAGAAAAAGAAAATTTGAATAAAAATTGAACAGTTTAAACGGCAGATCGAGCTAATGAATCAATCAGTTCATTACTCTCGATGCCAACGTGGCTGGGGATCATAAGAAATCGATTTGTATAGAACGAGCGCTATACAATCTAGCGACAAGAGAACGAATCAAAAGAATTATGAAGTCTGAGTTATAACGAGGAAGAGGAGAGAAGAGGAGATGGACAGTAGCACACCTTTAGAATCCGATATTAACGGTAATTTAATTAAATACCATTAGTGGAAGTGATGTATTGGATAGCATGAAGGATAGTCGTAGACTCCGCGGCAAATATAGAGCAGAAAAAAGGCGGTTTATAAGATTCGAAATAGTTGAATGATGGAACTAAAAAGACAGCTCCCGTATCATCCGATGTCCTGGAGCCATCAGTAAAGATAACAGTGTGGAAAGGAAATAAGGATTTTGAATGACAGAGTTATATTCTTGTCTGACTACATGAGCCGGTAAGTTCTTGAGAAAAGCGGGAAGAGACAATATCTTAGGAGCATGCAGAGAATTGGAATAATTAAACGTGAAGTAAGGGAGTTTGTTAAAAGAGAAAACGTAAGGAGCGAATTGGTAAAGTCGTTTAGATGTATGGGAAAAGATAGAGGTTTTTCTAAGGAGCGCCAGTTGTGTAATATGGAAATATAAAAGTTAATAAGACTGGGCGGGGAAATAAGAAGTCGCTTTGTCAAGAAACGATGGTCAAGATAAGAATGCTCGTTGTTACCATGGTTAGTGTGGTGTTTGAACCGAGTTCTATTCAAGGACAGAAAACAACTCTGTTCACAAGTTCGTTTCAACTTCTATACGGTTTATACTCATCTTTCGCTTAAACAAATCCATTAATGTATGCCGAGAACTATCAGCTAAAATTATTTTTAAACCATCAAAGTCATTTCTGTAGTCAGAATTTTAATTTTCGTAACATTGTTCTGAAATGTTCCATATTTGAAGAAAACCGTGTAGCTTCTTTTGGCCCAGCTTGTATGTATGCAATACAAATTATCATTTTACACAGGATATATGTTAGGATTCGAAAATAATTTTACATTAGTAACGAGAGTTAAATGAGAATAGAACTATTAAATGAAAGTTTGAAAAACAAGCAATAATAAAGTTACTCAGTGATATAGTAAAATCATATAGAGTTATTAGTACTTACTTCGAAATTCTGAACACTGTACTTAATACAGCGGGACACGCCTGGTAACGATAGAATTAGATCGTGCACGCTAGGATGAGATAAGCCGAAAAAGTCTGCGCCGCATTTGATATTTTCACTTAAAAACGGCCTTTTAAATTTCGAATTGATTACTTCTATCAGTTGCGAATGACATTCATCAGGCGTCGAACCTACAAAACACGCCCCGTCTTCGCCATCCGAACTGATTTCGAATCTTAAAATTAAATAACACATTTAGCGCATATAGTGATGAATTTTGGCAACTGTTAAAAATTACGTAATACATTCCGGGAATCAATGCACTCTGCACGTTTTGAGTGGCTGAAATCCGGATTTTCTGGTATACGTGTGTGTGTCGCCGACAGTTCACATTAATTGTCTCTGAAAAGAGTGTCGGTGTACGTGCGCTTATAAACCTATATGCATGTGTCGGTCCGAGCAACGCACTATATTTACAGAGTGATCTAGTAGCAGCGCAGTGCATTATTAAATATTACGTCAATTATTAATTACTCGCTCATAGCCATACTTCTTTTTTCTCTTTTTTGTGCCATACTCAATTTCTCAGCATAGGTGACTGCCTTTTCGTACACTCCAGCTGTACACATATAGATAGCGTACCAGAAACAACTGTACTATACGGAACCTAGTATAGACGCAAGACTACACTTGGAACCGATTGTAAATGGTTGATTTATCGATATACAAAAGCAGTTGTAAGTGTGTGACTGTCTGCTATACATCAACTAGCGCCCATATGTTGGTGCATGCATGTTTGTCATATTAGCGGTTAATTTAATTATTTATTTTTTAATTTCTGTCATCGCCTCGGATCGAATTCAAGACTTCTGTAACGAAAGTCGAGTGCTCTAACAACTAGGCTATCGCGGATATATTGAAATTGAAGATTTCTGCTCGAGTTTTCTAAAAACATATTATAACTATTATTTCTAGTCCACTTGCTTATTGCACTTTATTAATTTATTAAGATCTCTAAGTTAATTTTGTAATTAAAATTTTTCATGTGCTTGTTTTTATTTCCCATTATTTTACATTGGTAATAACTTTTAGTTAAAAAATTAAAACCTGATGTCATAGCCACAAGAGCATTTACATTCTGGTGTAGAAATTAGAAACCAGTTTATTTATTTAATTTTTTCCCCTGTTCCCTTTCAGATTAGTCACTTAAGGGGGGAAATACGTGTAAAATTTTTAAAAAATCGATTTTTTTTTCTTTTTTTTTTTTTTTTGCATAAATAGTTCAGAAATATGCCTGTAAATTTTCAAAATTAAATTCTTCTTATTGTTCGATTTATAACTCGTTAAAATTCTCCGCCTCAACTCAGCGCTCGAATGCTATTAGATCTGTATTAGAGCGGTCGGCTCTTAATACCTGCTTCTGGGATTCCTGACCTTGGGACCTTTTATGTTGAAGGCCTGAGTCCTTTGTTTCTTGATTTCGTGAAAAGAACAACTGTATAGTGATACAGATTTGGTACATATAGCGCTATCTCATGACGAAGTTTGAGTTAGAAATTAATCTTTGATTGCCCATTAATTCACGATCTCTCAAACGTTGCTCTAGGTTGCATCGCTGCTTTTTCGTGTCAAAGATGCTTACTCGACCAATACCAAACATCCCCGTGTTCGGTAGTAAGTCTGGTCGTTTGCATGGTGGCATCAGACTAGAGACGCATTAGTGTTTGAGTGGTAGTGGTCGAGAGCTGAGGCAGTGACTTGTGCTTGTGGAACAGATACTGAAGAATATCGTGAATGGTATGAGGAACACGAACCAAACTGCCAAGAAAACCATAAAGGCTCTTCAGGCGCAATGGAAGTCGAGAAGCTGTGAAAGAGATGTTTTCACGACCCGAAGATTTATTCGGCGTAAAATACGGAAACTATATAGGAGATAATATTCGAAAACCTTCGCGGGAATTCTTAATGTGAATCCGTATGGCGACGACTTTCAAGTCATTAAAAGTGAATGCATTGGCCACGTGCAGAAGAGGATGGGTACTCGTCTCCGAAAAACTAGAACAGACAACCAACTGGGAGAAAGAGGCAAACTCACCGAACTTTTGATCAAAAAATTATCTTTGTTCTACCGATTAGCTATTCGGAGGAACATTTAACTGCGTCAAGAATAAGAAAGATGTAATTATAGCCATGTACTATCATATGTGCTCCACAGATGACAACCCGAGACATGAGTACTGTTCGTCAGGTGCCGATAGCTGGTGCAAGTAGCGCAAAGCTGAAGCTTCTGGGATTAAACATCCTGCTCCATTACATCCTGACGTCTAAACTCATGTAAAGCCGATATTTGAAAATTTGTCCCGAGATAATTTACTAGAAAGATGTTTGGGTGGCCACACGCAGAATGCAAACGAGAGTTTCAACTCTACCATCTGGCGTCTCTGTCCAAAGCACTTGAATTCAGGACTAAAAATTGTTGAAATTAGCGCGTATATCTCAGCTGGACTGTTCAATAATGGATATACAAAAATCTTTTACAAGTAATGAACTCCTTAAAAATAGTAATTGGCCGCCAATGCATGTCATATCAAGAAAAAAATCGATGAACAAAGAATGAGTCAAGAAAATCGGCGCAGCTCTTTGTCGACTAAAAAAGCTCGTGAAGCATGTCAAGAAGAGCTCAACAAGAAAAATGAGTTCTACGAACGCACTGAAGGACTGCAATATGGCCCTGGAATCGTTGAGTAGCTGACTAGTAGTTGGTAAGTCGCTGCAATCATAGAGTTTCTGTGTGTCAAAACTTTAAACGGGTTTTTTTGGAAACTACTTGTTTGAAATTGGCGGGCGTGATTACTCAAAAAGTTCTCAACCGATTTCAATGAAATTTAGTACACATATTCTCTCTAGTATTAGTTTCTAGTTGAACCTCTAAAATTCCAATTTTTTTTTTTCAAAATTACTATTTTCGACCCAAAATCATCGAAAAAATGAGTAAAAAATCAAACTTTTTTTCTGCGGCGCGTTAATTTTTCACTTTTTTTGGTTTTTTATAGATTCGACTAGAAAATACATGTTTTCTGAACACTCTGCAACTTGAATTTTTGATTTCGGATCACTACAACAGACGCTAGAACTCCTGCCGATTGGCGCCGTTCACTACGAGGGTCTCAGGAGACTGGTCAGTACGGCGGCCATTCTGTAAAAATAAAAAATAATCATTGTGTCTTGTATTTAAATATATGATGAATAAATGTGCTTATTTTCAAAAATATTTACTTATTCCTTCCTTATAAAAAATAACGGCCAAAATTTAGGCGGTTACATGTATCGCTCCCTTAAGGCGGAATTAGCCACATTTATGTTATATCAGATAAATTAATATGTATGTGTATATAAAAACCTTTTTTTCAGTAAAACGGGCCCTTTTCATTTTGGCCGTCTAAAGATTACACAAAGAAACAACACCCACCATAAACGTAGGTCCCAGTGTCTCTAGCGAAATTATAGGTGCATAATTGACGGAAAAAGTAAAGTAACAAATAAATATGGAGTGCGAGATTGGTAAATCAGAACAGGCAACGTACGGAACACGGTGCAACAGAAATGGTCTTTATTAAACACGTATAACTTGTTTCTGTTAACAGCGGCAAAGATAAAAATAAATTTTTCAAACGAAATTAAACTTTACGCGACTAGATAAATCAAAAGAATAACGGAATAAATAATACATCAGCGCGGGAGCAAACGTGGCAAAAGCGTATAGCCAGCGTGAGCGGCATTAAATCAAAATGCGATTAGACCGATTAATCTTCATAGTATTACGCACTGAAGAATCAAGTAGTGACCTTGGAATAGCTTTCAATCTCGAGACCGACGAATATCGTCTGATTAGAATTTTACACAAGTCGCTCGTCGTTCAATACGGTTTACCATAGTCGGCGCGTCAATCACCAATGAACCGAACAAAAGACGATATCCGAGATAACCAAAATACAAAGTATACGGCGAAAATTAACTTCGAGTTTTCACTATTCATCGAAAGATAGCGAAACACATAGCGAATTTGAGTTTATATATATATATATATATATCGCTTAAGATGACTTTAATGCGAAAACCCGAAACATTTTCCACACATCGCGGGACTATTTTTCTCGGCGGGAAATTCATTACGGTCACGAACTGGGTGTTGAAATAAATCGAATAACTAACTTGTATTTCTAAATAAAAAAAAAAAAAAAGAAACAGAAAAACGCGTATATTTCCGTTACATCCGGATACAAACGAATCCACCAATGAAAAAAAAAACCACTTAAAACCCCATGACTAGCATTTATAGTGCACACAAAATTCAGAAGAAAAAAAAAAACGCGGTAAAATCGCTTTGAAACAGCATGGTGCTCAAAATATCTCATAACACGGCAATACGGCGACTAGAACAACATATAACAACGGCGGTTTCCCAAAGACTAGATACGCTGCGTTAATCGTTTTTTTTTTTTTTTTTTTTTTTTTTTTTTAATATATATATATATATATAATATTCTATTACAAGCTGTCCATCAAGGACATTTAGCAATACGTATGAATGAAATTAAGCATGAAGGGAGGAAATACCCGATTAGCACCAACCTCAAACAAAGTCCTGCGGTTTCTGGCGTTTCAGTCTTCTTACATCATCGGTAAAATCTAGTAATCCTCTAATAAGAGTGTTCAGATGAGTATCGAGTCCGTCTGCGTGTCTTTTAGCGTGAACATTGAAGCCGAATAATCTATACACAAATCTCGATGTAAGGTTAGATTAGTAACACACCAGGGTGACTTGGTTATCAACCGAAGGATCTTATTCTGAGAAGTGTGTATTACCTTTAAGTTTGACGGTTCAGCGCAACCCCAAAGTTGAACCCCGTACGTCCAGATAGGTTTTAGAATTGTTGTGTATTAGACGTTTGTTATCCGTTGTCGGTACACTATTTCTCCCTATCAGCCAGTACATTTTATTAACCCGGATGTCGAATTCTTTCCTTTTAACCTGTATATGGTGTTTCTACGTCAATCGGCTGTCTAAGTGCAAACCTAAATACCAGACTGTAGCTCGCACAAGAAGATCTGTGTTATTGATCTTAACAGGTGGGACTTCAACTTTTCGGTTAGTAAAATGGATATTCACCGATTTGCTCTCGTTTATCCCGATTTTCCATTTTTTAAACCATGTTTCCGCCTTCGTAAGAGCATTTTGTAGATTGATCGATGTTTCTAGAACATTTTGCGCCACACTACCCATCCTGCTAGTTTTTTTACAAAATCTGCTCGTAGCTTAATGCTGTTCGACACACGGCACTGCTATGCGCTTTCGCCGCAGGCATATGTCATTGTCTTAGTCTTCGACCATTACCACACTGACACTAACGCAGTCTCTACCCCGATGCGACTGTTCTTACGAACATACACGGGGATTTTTGGTTTTAGCGAGTGAGCATTCTTGACAAGACGATGTAGCGACACAAATTAGGATCGTGAAATAATTAAATGCCGGGAATATCTTCGAACTCGATCATCGTCAAAAGATAGCGCTGCAAGTACCGAATTCGTCTCAATATATACAATAAAACACTATTTCAAATCTTTCGTTAACTATCTCAAATTTTGAAAAATCGCGTTAAGCCTATTTTTCTACCGGTTAAATACAATAAAAAATAAATTTATTTTTAATGGATTTTTAAGGATTCAAAATTAAATTTTAAAAAACGAAAGCAATATTAAATTATTGAGATTTCTTATAAATATGAATGGCAAGGTGACACTAAAGATATTCATAAAAACAGAACTAAAATAATCTTATTCATTTGTGGAAAGCAACAAATTGTTATTTAATCATAAAAAACCTTAAATGTGGTAATTATATATTTGTTTACTGCATTAATAGAACGTAAATTGAGAATTTAAAAAATTATTTGTTGGGTGGTATTAATTGTTGCAATTCAAAATTAAAAACCGCCGAATTTCAATATAGACTTTACTGAACCGAACATACGTACAGAATTAAATTTCGTTTTTAATATTGATAATAATAATAAAATTAACTTACAACGGATAATCACCACCATCGGAAATTTTACAAGTATATATGCACTTCATTTGTGGATTCATTACACTTCCGTATACATGTGTAGAACAGAAACCAACTGGATAAATCACATCTTCAGTATGATATGTTAGCTTATCGGAAATAATCTGAAATTTGTATTTTGGAATAGTACTTATCGATATAAAAGATGAAATTACATCGTATTTGATAAAAATTCTTTGGAAAATTTTACACCATATTTTAACACTTTAGAAACAATTAGAATTATTACTTTTCAAAAAACGGAAAAAAGAAAAAAATAATCATATTTACTTCTCCTAGACTATGTATTTCAAATTCCTTCAATGTAATCGGAAAAACTACTTGTCCACAAATGTTATGTTGAAGTTTTACTAAATCGTGTTCTTGGGTTTTCTTAGAGATTTTTCGTTTTTTCTTCAGCTGAACATTACTCAAAACTCGTTTTTGCATAGCTGTTGTCTTAATTCTACGATTACTTTCCCGCGCTAATAAAGATTTTAAACTTATTTTACTAATTACAAATTAAATATACTACGTATCATTTAAGGATCGTCGGGTTACATAGTTAGCTGATAAGTATTTTCGTCTAAAATGGCATTATTGTTTAAGTATTGAGTGGATTGGTATAAATAAATGTACGATCTTTTTGAAATCCAAGATGTGAAATAAAAAATTTTTAGTACATTTTAAAATCGATAATTTTGCGACAGTGCACCTACCTAAATTATTATTAATTTTGTTTAATTTATCTGCTTGATATTATTTTCAATGCTTTTTATTGGTGTTTGTGTTATTTTCATTTTTTTTACAATTTATCGGCGTTATCTGCGAAAATAGTTGCGCATACTTCACGTGAAATAAGAGGAAATCTAACAATTAGGATCGTTTATTCGTACTTTTAAATTTGTTTTTTGTGTATATTGTGGTGTATATACATACATATTTAAATGAAATTTATTGATAACTAAAAAAAATAAAACAGTTACATATTTTCTATCATGAACAGTTTATCGCAATTTTGAATTTAAAAATAACATGGCAATATAACATTTTATTTACATTGTGTGTTTCCGAAACTGCAAACAGAATTTTAAAAAGAATTTCCAAATAATTTAATGATCAAATAAAAAAGTATATCAAAATTCAATAAATTATACTACAAAGATTTAATCAATTTTACTGTTTCGCACTTTCTTCAGCAATACTTACTTTATTTATCTGTTTGTAGGTTACGCTAAATCAAATAGTCTTGACAACTTTACAATTAAAATTTTAACATTTCTTAAAAAATTACAGAACTATTTAATTCAGTGCACTGATTTTTTAAATACAATTGTTTCTTTCCCAACAGAATGATATCATTAAACATATTTTGACTTTTTCTTTTCATTATATTATTAAAATTTTAATAATCGACGATGATAACAATACATTAATTTTTAGCATACTATTCAATTACTTAAATAAATCTGTATGTGTAAACTGGAAATTTAAAAAAATTGTACCTTCAATATTACGCAAACGTTTTGAAAGTTCCTTGCATTCTGCATTTAACTGTAAAGTTTTCTGTTGAATTTCATTAGCTTCGACGTATAACGCACAGTTTTCCTAATTAAACGAAAAGAATGTGTATATATATATATGTATAATACATTATGTAACAGCTACTTTTAACAGTTTAAATTAATATTTATTAATTCAATCATCCTAAAAGAAATCGACTAATATTTATACTTAATTACTCCCTTTATGTAAACAATAAAACACCGGCGAATTATTTTATTTGCTATGTATTGCATTCAATTTTAAAATACAGTTGAATTCAAAATTAATAAGTTTAAAATAACTAATCTTGCGTTGAAATTAAGTAAACAAATATTAAATCTTTATAACGTACATATATAAGGCTTGCCATGTATCTACGGAGATGTTTGTACTTTTTCTGGTAATCCTTTTCCATATTAAATACTTAAAAATTACTTCACCTTCTGTAAAACTAAAAAATAAAATCAATCAATTTTTGATTGTTTACTTAAGTTGTTTACTATTTACTTATTAATTTTTCACAGACTCTATAAATAGGAAGTACCATTAGCTTTAAAAATTTTTGTAGTGGAAAGAAGAAAACGGTTAAAATTTGCGTATATATAAATGCACGACAGTCGTGTGAATAGTGGAACAATAAAACCACGGAAGTTTATAGTTCAATAAAATTCTATTACACATAGGGAAGAATTTAAACTCGAATATCTTTATCAATTTTTATTATAATTAGAGAATTCATATAAAATGAAAAGACATTTCAATAAAGAATCGGTAATTTTATAATACGCTGTAGAATCTTCCACTGTTTAGACTATTGGTGTTATTCTGTCTGTTTCAGATTTACTATAATCTACTAGTTATTATTAAATTAATATAAGAAATGTTGAATTATAAAAAATCAAAATTGTGGTAAAATTAAATTCTCATAAAAATACATGTATTTATTAAAATTATTATTTTAATTTTTAATATTTTTTATGCTACATTAATTTTTTTGTCAATTAAAATCAATGTGAATCTTCATCTATTTTTTAAAATTGATTAAAAGAAATATAACTAAAGATCATTTAGAGACATTCCTTGCTAAAAAATGTCTCTTGAGATCTTAATATGACACAAATTCAAAATATGCAAAAACGCATGAAATTCTAAAAATATCTTACAAGTTGTATAATGGTAGATAAATAGAAAGTATTGTTACTTAATAATTTATTATTTTAAAGAATGATTTTCAATATTTAGACAATTTATACTTGGAGGAAACATTCTGTGAAATTATTTTGCACCATTATAATATATCCAAATTGTCTTATTTATATTTATATGTGCAGTATTTTTCTTAAGTGATTTAAAATGAAAAAAATTATTTGAAAAGTCAAATGCAGTCAAATGAATTTATGATTTTTTGTTAAAAATTATGAGCACTAGAACGCTAGAAAAAATCAGTTCAAAGACAATGTTTTTACTTTAAAAGTAAACGATTTAACGGTTTTTAAATTTTTTGACATGGCTCACCACTAAAAAAAATCTGAAAGAATACAATTTTTATGTATTTTTTTCCGTTCTACAAGAAAATAAAACAATACTGACTGTTTCAACACTGGAACTAGGTCCAAATTGCATTTTAAGTATTAAATAATTTTTTTTGAGATCATGTTGATATTTGATCACTCTAAAAAAAATTTTCACCTAAAAGTTATTAGTTGATGAGTACTCATGAATTTTTTCAGATTTTTTTAATCATTGGAACGTGAGAAAAAAAATAAAACGTAAAAACCGATGTTTTTGGGTCCCTAAGGTACAAAAATTTTTTTTGGTGCCTATGACTCGGTTCACCCTTAAATTTGTGGTCCAACAAATACCTTTTCACACAAAAAAGAATATAAAATAATAAGGGCATTTCACCATTGATAACAGAAGGTACCGTTTATAAAAGTTTAAAATGTCATCAATATTTTATTGAGAACATTTTTAAAATTAAGAAGTTTTCTTAAATTAAATATTTTTCAATTTAATAAAGTATTTTGTAATATAATAATATTTTTATAAAATAATCTGTTGCTAAATTTAAAAAGGTTCCTACTGACTTCTAAAACAAAATTATACCAGTAGAAACTGGCGCGTTTTGGTTTTGTTTACTATTTGTGGAAAGAGTTTTTTTGTTAGAGGTGTATTATTTCTAATTTTTCATTTTAAAGTATGTTATATTTTCAGCGTTGGTTTATTTAAGTAGATATTTAAATTATAACTAATTAAAAGTGTTGTAAATAAGTTTTAAGTAAAAATTTATAATTTGAAATATTTAAAATTATTTGAATGTTGATTTTTAATGAATATTATCCCATTGATTGTGAAATGCCATTAAATAATATTTTTACCTAATGTCAGGTAATTGTATTGTATGTTTTGAATATTTTGATGCAACACAAGCCTTGTTTGAGACATGTTCCAGTTTTTTTTGAAAAAAAAAAGAGGTGACATCATTTTAGACTGAATAATGTATATTTTTTATGTAGTATGATACTTTTAGTCAGAGCAGTATCTACGGTGGGTGGGGGGGGTCGTGTTCAAACCCTCACCGAAATATCTGTGAAATCATAACTGTTTGAATTAAATGATCGAAATTCAGAATAAATTTATTTCTTTTCAATTTTGGACAAAAGTAAAGAAAATTAAAATGTGTATGAATTCTATGGAAATTACTATTTTTTGTTTGTTTTTATTGTAGTGTTCAAATATTGCATATACAATAATTGATTACAAGGATTTGGTGTACCATTTATAAATAAATATATTTCATAGTAACACACACACTCACACACACACACACAAATATATATATATATATATATATATATATATGTATGTATGAATAATTATTAAAATATTTTCATAACCCCCCGCCGCTGCTTTCCAAATTTTGGTTTAGATACAGCCCTGCTTTTAGTATTCACGTTTTACTTACTTTTGTTCTTTAAAAGATGATTTAGGAATGCGCAGTTATTTTGCGATTATTTTTTTAAATAAAAATTTTTATGTGATCCTTTTTAAAATGTATTATATTTCATTCGGTTTTATAATTCATTGCAGAAATCATCGTTTTGTCGTACCTTTTTTTTTTTATATATGTTCGTATTAGTTTCTTGTTTTAAGCCTTATAATGTTGGTTATATTTAAACAATAATGTGTCGAACTTATTGTAACGAATTTAAATGTTGCAATACGACGTATCTTTATTAAATCATCTAATTATCGGTTAATAAGATCCAGTAAACTTGATGTTTAATATATATTGTTTTATTTGGAAAGTATTTAATAACAGCTTTTCTTTTTTTATGAGTAGGCTCATTTTTTAAGTAATTTTCTTTATACGTTATTTTAAATGCAGGAATTATATAATCATGCAGAATATTACTTTAAAATGTGCTGCGATCAGTTGTAATAAATAAATGTGGGTTTGTTTGCTTACGATTTCGGTGCCGTTTAATTTTTTAAACAAAATTTGAAGAAGTTCTATTCTTATCTTAAGGTAAATTAACAAACGTGTTATAATCCGTTTACAATCATGTTTAATTGTAGCAAAATTGTTATTCGAATTATTTCGTAATGTGTAATAAGCTATATTAATTTTAAATATGTGATTTCAGCATTTCGTTTTTTATTTATTTACTTACTAGTTTAGGTAATTGTTAATTTATATTCATGTTTTTTCCTTATAGTGTGAATTTATTTTTAATGAAAATGTAACAGATTATTATATAGTTTATAGTATAACATAAAAATTGTTATATTAGCCCGTTGATTTTAACTTTATTTTATTTATAGTTGGGGGGGTGGTAATCAATAAATTATGATTTTAAGTAATCTTCATCTTCAGATTATTTGTAATTATGTAAGTGTTTTTGAGTATAAACAATATTTGTTGTTATAAAACTCGTAATGTCCATTGTTATTTGTAATCATATTATTAGATAGAATACGTTTAATCTGATAAGCTATATTTAATTTTTTGCTGATATTCCCCAGATATAATTTGATGTAAATATAAAATGCTGATCTACTCGTATTTGCTGGTTATTTATGTTTCAGCTTTAAGAAGGGAACAGAATTTAATATGCCAATAGTTTAAGATAAAAAATGTTGCAACTATTGCATTTAAAAGGTACAACCTTTTTTCTTTGGTCTGAATTATTACAGTTTTATAGTTTATACAATTATATTTACTTATTACCACTATTGTTTCCATTTTATATAAAGTTCTAGAAATTTTTATTTAAAACATTAATAGCAGTATTGCAGATGATGGAGTTTAAATCACTTAATCCACATATGCATACATATTTTAAAAAAGCTGAAGTGTTTAGCAACTTTTTTTTCTGTAATCACAGAGGATCAACTGGGTAAATATTATTTCTCCATAATTTTTTTTTATTACAGTGAGTAATATTAATCACTAAAAGTGTGTAGACAGCATACTCAAAATTGGTATGTACTAAATTTGGGCTTTATTTTATGTATTATTTAATATACATATGTACAAGATGAGTTTAAAAATTCTGGGATATATTACATAAAAAAACGAATACTTGGTAAAATAAATATTTTATTACTTAGAATTCAGCATATTTTTTCTCATTATATGTATATTTTTACTTTTTCACTGAGCTGTTGGAAGGCTTCATAATATGACTCGTTTGAAATTTTCTTTGGGAGATCGATTACTTTTATTTTTTTTTTAATTCCCCCTTTGGGCACGCCAGCTAAGGACCTACACCCAGAAACAACAAGAACGAAAAGAACCGTCAGTTAAATTTTTATTCAGTTAGATATGGTCAATATAAAGGAATCAATGGATGGTGAGGGGAAGAACAAAATATAAGATGCGCAATAAGGAGCAGGGGGCTCGAGTTTCAGCAGACAAGAATATAAAATAAAACGTTCGACAGAAAGAAATGAACTTTCAAAAAAGATGTGATTGGCGTCGCAAACCACCGTTTCATTGGGGGTGAAAAGAACAATGTAGAAAGGAGACAAGGGAATAGCGAAAACAAGAGGAAGGGAGAGCAGAATGGCGAAAACGCAAGCGAATCATAGAAGTGACAACAGAACGGAGAAGTGAAGGAAATTCAAAGAACCAGTGATTAGAAGGAATATTAGGTTGTACAGACATGTAAAAGGATTGATCGTTATGAAAGGAGAAGAGTAAATATCTGATCAAAGTTTGAGGTGAAACTTAGTACATAGAGAATTCAGGTTAGAGGATGGAACTTTTTTAAAAAAGGAACGAGAGGAAGTAGCAACTCGAGCAGAGGAACCCGCCGTCTCATTATTACTTTTAATTCCCATATGGCTGGGAACCCACAGCAAATCAACACAGATGGAATAGCGAGAAGAACGAAAATGGATAACACAGCGATGCGAACAATGATGAAATCGGAAGGATGATCAGAAAAAGGGGAGCTGATCGCTTGAAGAACACTCATGGAGTCTGAAATAACTAAATAATTAGAAAACTGACGACTGGAGGAAATGAAGATAATGGAGTGTAGAATATCCATCGACTCAGCTGTAAAGATTGAACAGGAAAAAAAAGAGACGAAATGATTCCGAGAAGTTTAAATCCGGAAGGATAAAAGAAGCTCCAACACCATGAGGTCCCCTGAAGCCATCCGTGAAGATGGTTACATGCGATGGAAATTGGGAATTGATAATGCTGTGGAATTCCTGTTGAATTATTGCTTGAGGAAGCGATTTGGAAAGTGAAGGTACAAAAAAAACATCGGGAGAATGGTAGAGATTGGCAAAGCTAAAAGAAAAAGTGGGAAGATTATTACCTGAGATTGTGTAAGGGCAAAAGGAACTAAGGCGAAGGGAAGTGAAAGCTAAAACAGGGATTTTCTTAGGCGTAAAACGCCAGTTCTTATGAATTGAAAGATAGGAATGAATAAGACTACAGGACGTGAGTGGAAGACGTTTGATGAGAAAAAGATAGCCTAAGTAAGATCTGTGAAGAGACAGGGGTGGTATGTTAGACTCTGCGAGAATTGCTGGAATTGCAGTAGACTTAAGAGCACCAAGACAAAGCCGAAGACACGAATTTTGGACAATGTCCAATTTAGAAAGACGAGATTTAGAGACACAACCATAGATAAAAAAGCAGTAATCAAATTTAGAACGGACAATGGTTTTATACAAGACGATCAGAATGTACGGATCACCACCCCATTTTTTTGAGGACATAGCTTTCAGCAGGTTTAGCCTTTTGATAGCAGAAGAGGAAAGATAATATGTTTAGAGAATGTCAGCCGACTATTGAGAAAAACTCCACGATAGCAGAAACAGTTAACGTGAGGAAGAGGTATATTGTTTACGGATAGATTAAACAAGGCAGGATCAGACTTATCGTTGATGGAGTTCCCGTCGGCAGTAACCAGATATTTCTATGCAGATGATCTAGCATTCGCGGTCACTTCTAACCATCGTCCCTCCATTTGTAAATACTTCAAGATTACAATCAACAATATTTTAACCTATATGGAAAAACATATTCTACAGTTGGACGAAAACAAGACTAATTTATTAATCATGCACAGGAAACGAAAAAGGGACTACTACAATTCACTACATCTCTCTATACCGAACTTTAAAATTAATATCGTCGAATCACTGAAATATCTTGGTATTACATTAGACTGTCGCTACAGTTTTAATCAACATTTCAAAAATTTGTCCAGTAAAGCTACAACGGTTCTAAATAAATTGCACTCCGTGTCTGGACGCACGTATGGGATGAGCACTAAACACCGTTTAATAATTTATAATATGCTAGTTGTTCCATTATTCACGTACTGAGTATTTATGTTTGAAGAGGCTTTAAAGCGTAAAAGCATTCAGGAAGTACTAGTTAAATCCCAAAGGAAATTTCTTTTGTTTATTCTCCATGCGCATAGAACTACTTCCGGTGATGCGTTGCGAACAATAGCAGGACAATTGCCACTGCATTCCGTATTGCAGCATAAAATTTTGTATTTCAAAGGGTTAAATAATCTCAATTTGGAGTTGGATCTAAACAATAGATTTATTGAAATGCAAAATAGCTGGAACAATAGCTCAACTGGAAGATTAACATTTAGTTTCGTCCCCGAGGTTAAAACCAATCCAATCAAAATTAATAATATTAATACGTATGTGACGCAATTTCTTACTGGACATGGTAGATTTCAAAGTTATCTGCACCGTTTCCATCTAGCAGACACCAATTTGTGTTCCTGTGGAGATGCTCCTGAAACTGTCACCCATATCGTTAATGAGTGCGCCAAGTGGAAATTCTTGTTTAAAGACGTAAATTGTTTTCCATTAAACAACGATAATTTATCAAAATTCCTGCACACGGCGAATTTTATCATGGCTTCCAAATATTCGGATGTTGAAGATTTTTCATTTAATGTATAATTTTATTTTAATTTTTATATTGGTTAATTTTTGTCTCTTTAATTTTCTTTTTATTGTTTCCAATCCATGAGGTGCTCATTCAACTGAGATACTCATGGCTATGTTTCAATTACTATGTATTTATGTTATTATTCACCAAATAAATAAATAAAAAAAAACAAAAAAAAACAAAACAAGGCAGGATTGTAAGGGCGAAGTGAAAAAACAATAGACGAAGACTTAGAAGGGGAAATAGAAAGGTTAATTGAGGATAAAGAGTGATCCAGTGCAGTAAGAGACGAACTAAGAGCCTCATTAGCGGTAATAAAATCAGAGGCGGAAGAAAATAGCAGGATATCATCGGCAAAAAACAAGGAGGAAGAATTCAAAAGGAGAGAGGCAACACCGATAGTGTAGATGTTAAAGAGAGTAGGACTAAGGGAAGAACCTTAGAAGAGACCACAAAAAACTTTTCTTTCATGGCAGAGAGGTGTGGAAGAAATATGGATAGAGCGATTCATTATGAGATTAATAATAAAGTAAGAAAATTTAACTGGGGCATTAATTGCCGACATTTTTTTCTCTTAGAGTTGGCAGATGCACATTATCAAAAGCACAGGAGACATCAATGAAGGAAGCTAAGGTTTCCTTTTTTTGGATGAAGGATTTGTATGCACTGGAAACAAAAAGACTAATACAATCAGGAGGGGCCAATCCCAATCCAAAAAGCCAAACATATTGCTGGGTAAAACATGGTTATGTTCTAGCCACCAAACAAGGCGCCTGTTCTGCATAACTTCGAATAATTTTCTGATACAGGATGCTAAAGAAATTGGGCGAAAGGAAGAACTTTTTTTTAGGAATAGGAATGATGATAAAAGAGTTCCAGTAGGGAGAAGTTAAACCGCTGGAAAGAAATGCATTAAAAAGATTGAGAAGAGTATTAATGGATAATTCAGGTAGGTTTTTAAGAACAAAAAAGATTGAAGTGGGGTTGGAAGATTTTGAAAGAACAGATTTTAGTTCATTAATGTTGAAGGCGGAAGTAAAGAAGTGAGGAGGAGAGTCTTGTGAAAAAGGAGCGGGATAAAATTCGTCGAAGTTAGCAACGTGAGTGAAAGCAACAGAATCAATAAACGGTAATAGGCAATCGTCAGAAATTTTGGAATTGATAGGACGTTCAGTGGATGGGAATTTAAGAGCTTTTGCCATTTTTCAGATATGTGAAAGGGGGATAGTTCTCGAGAGAGAAGAGCGGAAATTCCTCTATCCCGAGCTCCTTGCATTTGCCCGTTTATTAGCAAAAAAATTTTCAGTTGTACGGTTCGCACAGAAAACTCTAAAAGTAGCTCGACTATGATTAAATGCAGCGTTGCACTCCTCGTTCCAGCAAAGAGAGGAGAACGCAACACGGCGATTGACGGATGAATGATTGCGAATAGGGGAGGAAGCATTGAGGGCAGACTTGACAGATTGCAAGAAGTAATTATAAACACATATGGGATCAAAACCAAGATGAAAATTAGGAAGCGGATAATCTAGAAGAGAACGGAACACAGTCCAATTCGTTTTAGATAGATTCCATGGAGTAGAATGAAGAGTCCTGACATTAGTAGGAGGAGAAAGATTCATAGGAGTTATAAGAGTATGATTACTGCCGTAGGAACCCGTAAGGGTCGTCCAGTTATAGTTAAAGCTAATATTAGGAGAAGAAAAAGTCAAATCGAGGGAGCTAAAGCTAGATGGACTCTTAAAATAAGTAGGAGAGAAGTCATTAAGAATTATTAAATTATCGGAAAGGATAGAATTCTCCAGGACAGTGCCGCTAATATTATAGACTCTACAATCCTACGATGGAGAATGAACATTCCAATCGCCAACGATTATAAACGGTTGAGGAATGGAATTAAAAAAGGAAGAAAGGGGGAAGTGACGAAGGTCATAGTTAGGAGGAACATAAATGGAAATGAAGTTAAGAGGGCGAGCCAAATTACAAGAGATAGAGATGTGAACAACGTTCAGGAGAATTAAGACGGGGAGGGAGATTTAAAGAAACATTATGCACGTGAAAAGGAATGGCATCTTTAATGAGGATAGCAGAGCCTCCATGACCATCATTACGATCGCATCTAACCAACGTGAAGCCTCTAATGCTAAAGTTTATGTCTGACCGAAGCCATGTTTCTGAGATTAAACCGATACCGATATTGTGGAGAAGTAATAAACCCTCTAATGAATTACGATTGGCCCTGAGACCACAACAGTTCCATTGTAATATGCTGAATACACAGAAACCATAGTGGAACGCCGAGAGATTAGAGTGAGGAAATAAAAGTAATAAAAGAAGAGAGGAAAAGAAAGTTTAAAAAGCAATATAATTTTGAGAGAACATGAAGAAAAGTGAAAAACAAAAATATTAAAAAGGTGAAATAATTAGGTAAGGTGATCAAGAGAAGAAAGTTGTAATAATTGAAGATTAAAAAAAAAAAAAAACAAGTCGGGGCTAGTAAGTTAGAAAGGAATTGGGGCGGTAAATAAAAAAAGGGGAGTAAAACAAAGTTGGTTACCAGGCTGCAAAACATGCTGATAGAGGAAAAAGATTTTAAAAACATCTGTGTGGACAGCACAGTGCTATTATATGTTAAATTGAAGCTATTGAAGCCAATTGATATACATCTAACACTGTAGGCACCAATATATTTGTACTTCATGATAGTTGCTTGCATAAAACAATAAATAATAGCGCAAATATCGTTCAGTTTGGAGATTGTGTAAGCCATCTTAACGTGAGTGCGTTTATAGTGAGGTAGAATGTAGCAAATATACCTGCTCCCGAAAGTAGTTATAGCTACCTCTCAGCATTGGCATATTTAATAAATGGACGGAAAATCAAAAAAAGAACAATAAAATACATTCGGATAATTGATCCAGACGTTTTATAATATATGAAAGAGGAGTAAATAGCCGGAAGAGATTACGAAGAGAAAGAGGGGAGTTGGAAGAAAAAGAAGAGAGGATAACTCAGCCCCGAGCTTTTCTATCTTTTTTTTTTTTTTAAATTTTGTATATGCAGTAACTTTCTAGTGGTTCAATAGACATTATGATTATTAACAAACAGATCCATGTTTAAGAGAAAAAAACAGAAAGATGACCTAGTAAATCGTACAAAAAATTGTATTATTTTTGCATTGTTATAGAAAGTTGTTCATCGATAATTTTTTTAAATTTTAAATTCTTAGGGAAAACTGTTCACCACTCATGCTTTTTCACAAATGTTGCAATTGCCGAGAACAGAAAAATTAATAGGTTATCCCCTGTTTCGTAAATCGACTAAAGAATGTATGGCATTATACTTGTTTCTAAAAACCGCAAATGTTGAAATATAAGAAAGGACGAGTAACCCTTTAGATCTGGTAAGACTGGCCAAAAGACGAGAGTTGGGCCAAAAAAGAAAAAGTCCAGCAAATAGGGCACTAGAAAACTGAAGTGCAATAAGCATCTTTAATACGGGAACGTCCAATACTTGGGTGTCATTTATTAGTAGTGAAGAAAAGGTAGTTGAAGTTTTCCTTAGTAGAGCTTTAATTTGTTTTACATCACGCTATCGAGGGCAGATAAACGCTATCCATAATTCTTGTTCCTATAAATGGATTAACGGCTATCGCTCTGCATTTTTTATAATATCTTGTTGCGTTATATTTACGTAAACTTTGCTTACGTTTTGATATGGCCAATTCAAGTTCAGGACACCATTAGCGGATATAATTCGACGTGTCTGTACAGGCAAAACCTGGCAATCGTCCCATTAGCTGAGAATCTCTCAAGAGCAAGACATTGATAGAAGATTTAATTAGTTGTTCCGAGTTTAACTTAATTTGTCAATAAAAATTATGTATGATCATCAGTTTTGTTAAGAAAATTAAAGAATATCCATTTATATTACGAAAGTTAGGGAATCATTATTATTATTAACTATTTGGTTTTTGGTTATTCGTCATTATTATGGGAATAAGATATATTGCGTATTACATATTGCTATGAAACAAGTTAAGCACCTGCAGCCAGTAATAATATCGTATATTTAAACGGTTGCAGATTGTTTAATTACCAAGACAGGTAGTATATGTGTAAATGTAAATGTGGGTGAAATTTCGTTTGGTAATTGGAAAGTTTTTTTCCGGCGTAAAAGTTAAAATATGTAATTTTCATATACAATGATAAAAGACGAGCGAGTGAAATAAATATACATTTATAGTAAACGAATGGAATTAAATGAAGAGTCAGATGAAAGTGAAACAAAAATAACTTAAAAACTAAAAAAGTGAACGATAAAAACTTTTTAACTAGTATTTTCCTTCTTTTCCGGCGTAGCGGTGAATTTGAATTCGTTCCTTTTTTTTTTTTCATTTTTTTTTGAATGTTATTTCCTTTGTAAATGAGTGGAAAAAAAAGGAATAAATAAAAATGCAGAATGGTAGATAGAGGAAAATACGGCATGAATTAGCTTAAATTTGTTCTGAACATTTTCAACTTTACTTCTGAAAGTTACAAAAAATTATAAACCAAAAAAAATTAAGCCCTTTTCTTAAATTGCTTTTTTTTCCCGCTTACATACTTTTGCTCGAAATACAATAAAACTATTCTTCCAACTGTAAACCAGCCTTAGACAGTCTTATTAAAAAAAAACGGTCTTCTGTTTTAAAATGTAAATAGTTCTTTACAATTCCGATGGAAAGTTGTAACGTTTCTTTTAGAGGAATTTAAAATAAAAATTTATTTCACACGTTATAATTACTAATAGAAAAGTACCAGATCATCGTATACTTGACACGTAGATGTGAAAAAATAAAATAAGATTATACACTGAGTAATGTTTAATCAGTTTTTGTAAAGCTTTTTTTTTTCTTTTCTTTTTTTTTAAATAAAACCAAATGGTAGAAAAAAATGTATGTAAAGAGAATGAATTTTAGAAATTTTATGTGCCTGCGCTATATATATACAAAATACTATATTTTGACTACCATTATATGCGTGTGAAGTGATATGTAGATAATATTATAGCTGCTTAGTAGAATTTCGAGTTGAATAAAGTATTCGAGAATCGAGAGTTTTCGCAAAAACACTGCGGGGCCTGAGGCAAATTATTTTGCTATCACATTCCCGTTATTTACTCCAATTATTAAACTAGGATTCGGTTTGTTGAATCTTATTTGACTCAGTTCAACTTTTTTCTTTTTTTTTTTTTGCTAATAATACTTTTATAAACTAATAACAAACAACTAAAATAGTAATGTGTTTTGTAGTGCACCGCCAGTCAAAGGGCATGTAAACGTGGCAGAAATTTAAAAGAAACAAACGTTCTTTGGTCCAAGATGGCGCAATACCGGTAAAATGTTCCCACTTAGTTCTGTTCAAGAGCTTAGGAGAGAGTTCACGGAAATTAAAAAAGTGCTTCGAATTCATTTCGGAAAAGTACGACGACCTCGTGCAAATTCACGGCTCTCTCGTAAATGAAGTGAAGGCGTTGAGGGAGCAAGTTAATGTCTTAACTGCTGAAACAAAAAAAAAAGATAGTGAAATCGCCGAACTGAAAACGACAGTAAATGAATTAGCCCAATATAGTAGGAGAGAGAATATTGAGCTACATGGAGTCTCCGAAAGACCAGGAGAAAATGTAGAGGAAATTGTCATTAAGGTGGCACAAAAATTAAACATTGAGGTAAAAAAAGAGGACATTCTGGCTTGTCACAGGGTGCCCAGCAAGAACTTAAAATTACCGAAGCCGATTATTGCTAAACCCGGTAGACGGATAGCCGACCTGTTCCTCGAGCATAAAAAGAGCGTCAAAATATTCGATAAAGAAATATCGGGTAATGAAGAAAGTGCTTTGCAGATATATATTAACGAAAATATCACTAGATACTATAAACATTTATTATGGCAGACGAAAGAAAAGGCCAGAGCGCTTAATTATAGATTTGTTTGGACGAAACGAGGAAAGATTTTTGCAAGGAAAAATCAAGAGGATCGTATACTACGTATTCGGAACGAAGAAGATGTGAACAAATTATTGTAATTGTAGTTTCTCGTGTCGATTTTCGTTTATTTAAGTCGCCAGAATGAATTAATTACTAATTGTTCGTATGTGTGTAGCTTTGTATAAATGTGTGTTCGGGTACGTGAGTTACGCAAGCGGTAGGGCAATGAGAGGAAACATGATAAAGTTTATAGCATGGTTGGAAGCGTATGTACCAGCGTTAAATAAATCAGAGTTCACTAAGAGAACGCTGTGGACAAGGGTTTATTTGTCGGGTTGTATGTTTAAGCAGCAGGTTCAGTATAGAGATACGAGAAAAGGTAAGAGGGGAGGAGATATTGAAGCAGCATTACGTGATAAGAAGGAAGTGATGTTGCATTGCAAGATATCAGTCATGTCGTGCGTATGTAGGTTGATAGATCAAGTATATGAGAGTAGGCAGTGCGGTACGAAGGGGTATGTGAGGTTGGCGCATGGCGATGCTATTATGTGCCGCAATACCGTCTGCGTAGACTTTTTTTATGTGCGTCAAAGGCAGATAATGTGCGAGGTGTGTGCGAAATTCGTGTGTGACGATATATATGTATATATATTTTATTATTATTTTTTATGTTTTATTCCGTTCCGTACTGTTTAGTTTTAGGTTTTGGCGCTCGAAGGTGTTATGTTATGAATGTGGACATACGGGTAGATGCGTAGGCGTGTGTGTATTCTTGAATATATGTCTATTATGTACTTACCTTAGGTGTATGGGAATTTATCAAGTATATGTATATAATTATAATCAAATTATTAGTTTGATAAGTGCGATGCGAATGGAAGGCATAATTGTGAATTTAATCCACTTAATAAATCCAGGCTTGGTAGTTTTACATCTATTCTTGTTCGAAAAGTTGAACTTAAGTTAAATAGAAATATGATTATGCAACCAAATGACATCTCTATTACAGTTCTGTCACAAAATTGAGTGTAACGAATACGAAACCATAAAAAAATGGAATGCAGACATAAGTAGAAATTTTAACGGGAAAGACGAAAATAGTAAGAATATTATTAAAATAATCCATTTAAACATTCGAAGCATTAGATGCAATTGGGATGAGTTTTTAATACAAATTCATAAACAGGATGTTAGCGTAATAGTTCTTACCGAAATAAACATCAAAGAGCACGAGGCTGAATATTATAACATAGAGGGTTATGAGAAATGTGTAATTGAGAAACCACCTAACCGTAATGGAGGAATAATGATTTTGGCGTCAAAGGCGTTCAGCTTCAAGGTGGTTCACGCGGGTAATTCTGCTGCTGATAGCATTACTGTAGAAATAAGCCTACCAAAAAATCAAAAAATTTACTTAATGGCAATTTATAGGTCACCGAGTAACAACGTTGGTCACTTTCTACAGGAACTCGAAGAGAGACTGAAAAGATTAGATCGGAATACAAAATTTATTATCTGCGGAGATTTCAATATTAACACTGATTCAAGGAGTAAAATAAATGATCAATTTCTGAACATCTTATCAAGACACGGTGGAATTCAGCTAATTAAAGGAACAACTAGAGAAGAGGTAAGATTAGGTCGTATTACCAAATCTTGTATAGATAACATCTTCATTAGACATTCAACAGAGAAAGTAATGGCGGGTATTATAAAGACAAAAATTTCAGATCACTACATAGTTTGTGGTGCACTATGTGTAGATAGAGACGAGAACTTGAAGACCGTTAGTACACGTGAAATCTATCTGAATGAGAACTTGTTAAAAGATAAAGTAAATGCTTATCACTGGCAGGGCTAGCTTGAGAAAAGAGAAGTAGAAGAATTAGTAAATAATTTAAAAGTAGTATTCAATAAACTTTATGACGATTGCAAATTTACTAGGCAGACAAGGAGGGAACGGAGATACAATCCTATTGCAGCTTGGATGAATAGGAAAATATTAAATTTTATACATATTAGAGACCTATATTACAAAAGATGTAAAGGGAATAATACAAATAGAAGATATAAAGAACTATATAAGAAATACAGGAAATTAGTAAAGCAGGAAATAAGACAAGAAAAAGAAAAATATTACCAACAGGAATTACTAAAAGCGAATAATAACATTAAAAAAACCTGGAAGATAATAGATCAAGTAGTGTGTAAAAAAGGGTCTATAATTATGGATGAGGCAATAGGGAAGAATTTTGATGGGTATCGCAATGCGGCGCGTGAATTTCAAAAATATTATATGGAGGCTATTGAAAATCTGAAACATAATTGTGATATTAGACTCATTAGAACCGAGAACGTGAATACTACGGTTACGTCATTTTACATACCGAAAGCCACAAGTGAAAAGATAGAAAACATAATTAAGAAAATGAATAAGAATAAAGCCCAAGGACATGATGATATATGGGTGAAAGATGTAATTACACATGCAAAAAAGCTTGCTCCGCTGTTAACAAAAATTATTAATGAGTCTGTAAAAGAAGGTATATTCCCCAGGGAGTTAAAAGTAGGGATAATAAGACCAATATATAAAAATGGGGATAAAAAACTCTGTGAAAACTATAGACCAATTACGTTAATATCAGTTATTGCTAAAGTGGTTGAGCACTATGTAGGTAACTATCTTAAATTGTACCTAGAAGAGAACAACCTAATATATCATGACCAATATGGGTTTAGAAAGGGGAAATCAACGGTAACTCTGCTTAGAACTTTTACATCTGCGATAAATAAGGGATTAGCATCCGGCAAACAATTTTTGATAGTCTTTCTAGACCTTACTAAGGCTTTTGATTTAGTGGATAGGGAAATATTGATAGAAGACCTAAGCAAAATTGGTATAACAGGGAGATATCTTAATTGGTTTAGATGTTATTTACATGAAAGGGAATGTTTAGTGAAAATTGGTAATGAATATAGTGATATGGGGAAAACGAAATATGGAGTAGGACAAGGAACTATATTAGCACCGTTACTGTTTTTAATTTACATCAACTCCATTCACAATTGTATTAGGAACGCCAAACTTTATGTATATGCTGATGACATTGCTCTGGTAATTGAACACCAAGACGTAGAAATAGCAGAAAGGCTGCTTCAGGAGGACTTGAATATGGTTTGCAGATGGGTACACGATAAAAAATTATTAATAAATGCCAAAAAATCAAAAGTGATGTACGTAAGAACACCGAGTAGATTTAGAAAGTTCGTGCCTAAAATAGTTTTGCACAAGATAGATTGCCTTCATGGATCGGAAGTATGCCGTTGTGAGCCGTTCAGTTATCAACTAATATTAAAAAAGAGCAAAATGTGTTAGTATTCAAATATGAAAACTTTTTTTTTTTTTTTTTTTTTTTTTTGTAAATAATTTGCGGGTCCCACAAGGCAATTGCCCGTCTGTGGGTTCCCAACATAATTATATCGTTTATTCATCATCTACATCTTAAATCTAATACATCATATTCGTCTTATATCTAAATACTTAATTCAACTTAACTTCTATTTTTACTATTCTACGTCTAATTTTAATTCACAACGTTTATACCCATCGCACATCGTACCACAATATTTTCACATAAGCCTTTTTTTTTTTTTTTTTTGATTACATCATTTATAATTATTTACTCTTTCAATTAACTACCCGTCTTATCGCTGTTCCTTTACTATGGCTATCCATTTCTCATTCTTTGCACCACGCAATCAACCATATTTTTATTTTGTCTTTCCATATATTCAAATTACTTTCGTCACTTAATTCCTTTGGTAAGTTACCTAGTAAATGACTCATAACTTCCTCGTTAACATTATCAATTTTATTATTAATCCCTTTAGGTCTTATAAAACATAAATTGTCAAAGTTCCTAGTCCCATATACCTTTTCCCTTGTCGGTAATCTTATTTTTTCTGTTTTATGCCTTAAAAGTTTACTGTAATAAAAAAACATTTTTGGCGACATTTCTTTATTATTGTCCCACCAAGTAGAATTCGTTACAAGATTCGCATTTCTCCAATTCGGTAACAAAATTTTTAAACATCTTTTCTGTAGCCTACTAATTTTCACATGGGAATAACATTCGATAAGGCGTTAACTTGGAGAGTTCACATAGATAACATTGCTAGGAAAATTAGGCAGACTATGCCGGCGTTATACAAATTAAAACAAGTTATGAATTACAAAACTACGAGACTGTATTTTGACTCATTAATAATGACTAGGATTAGATACGCGATCGAAATTTGGGGGGAGGCAAAAAAAACGGAATTAAGGAAAATTAGTAGGCTACAGAAAAGATGTTTAAAAATTTTGTTACCGAATTGGAGAAATGCGAATCTTGTAACGAATTCTACTTGGTGGGACAATAATAAAGAAATGTCGCCAAAAATGTTTTTTTATTACAGTAAACTTTTAAGGCATAAAACAGAAAAAATAAGATTACCGACAAGGGAAAAGGTATATGGGACTAGGAACTTTGACAATTTATGTTTTATAAGACCTAAAGGGATTAATAATAAAATTGATAATGTTAACGAGGAAGTTATGAGTCATTTACTAGGTAACTTACCAAAGGAATTAAGTGACGAAAGTAATTTGAATATATGGAAAGACAAAATAAAAATATGGTTGATTGCGTGGTGCAAAGAATGAGAAATGGATAGCCATAGTAAAGGAACAGCGATAAGACGGGTAGTTAATTGAAAGAGTAAATAATTATAAATGATGTAATCAAAAAAAAAAAAAAAAAAGGCTTATGTGAAAATATTGTGGTACGATGTGCGATGGGTATAAACGTTGTGAATTAAAATTAGACGTAGAATAGTAAAAATAGAAGTTAAGTTGAATTAAGTATTTAGATATAAGACGAATATGATGTATTAGATTTAAGATGTAGATGATGAATAAACGATATAATTATGTTGGGAACCCACAGACGGGCAATTGCCTTGTGGGACCCGCAAATTATTTACAAAAAAAAAAAAAAAAAAAAAAAAAAGTTTTCATATTTGAATACTAACACATTTTGCTCTTTTTTAATATTAGTTGATAACTGCTTTTTCCTAGTCCACCATCTCAGAAGTTAGCAAATGTACACCGTTTGTTCCTATACACGTCGTTATCAATCTTTGCAAGATTACACGAGTGATAACACTGTCATTGGAAATTTTGAAAAGAACACGTAAAATATAACTCTAAGCCTACAGAATGTACTAGAGCCTAAAAGTAGAGCAAAGAAATCGTAAAAAATCAGATTTTTCGCTTATATTTGAACGTGTTATATTAAAAGTCTTTATTAAAATAAAGAGCGGGAAAAAATATACAAAACAATGTCATTTAAGCTCTCTAATTGTAACATAGCCTAATAAAAAGCGCCAAAAAAATAGCTTTTTGGACGAAATATGCATTATCTGAAAAAACGAAACAGCTTGTTGAAACGGGAGAGTTATCGTCTTATTCCGTCATCAGACCCCACTAATGAATGATATTCCCGTTGCTCATCAAAGGCAACAAGTATACGGGAAACGTAAACGTTTCGAACGGGGACAAGATGATTTCGAGATTTTTCTGATTAAAAGAGTCGTTCGTGAAACACCATTTGATTATTCCGGTCATTATCGGAGGTACTTCAAATGTCGGCCTAACAAAACATTTCGTAGTTAGAAGTTTATCGAGTTTACGCGTTAATGTTCGACCGGAATAACAGTTCCTCCATTTCTACAACACGCTGCTATGTCGACGCTTCGTGTTTGCAACGCACGTTGAGCATTTGAAAACACACAAAAAATGACGTACTCCAATTGTACCACAAACCTTTGTTAACTATTTAGAATAATCTTATTTTCTAAATGAAAACTTGCCGACTTTACTTATGAGTTTTATGTTTTATTTTAAAAATAAAACGTAATACTCGGCGAATAATAAAATTGATCCTTTCGGTATTATTACTGATTGTACGCTTCAGCAATATTCGTTAACAACACGCGATTTTTTAATATGAAAATCGTGAAACATGTACTAAATCAGCAAATTGAAGATTCATTTCCAAACTTAAAATTTTCTCAGCCCACCATGCAGTTGATTGATGGCCAAATTTCCGTTGCGGTAGACTATCATTGTTTAACATTGTTAGTCACCTTTTATCAATATAAAAAGTTTGTAAACCAGTAATTTTTTTGAAATCTCATATACACATTGCATAAATACCGCATAAGCCAGATGATTTTTATCCTTATCAAACGTCGTTAGCCTAATACACACGGGGCTACATAATAAGTGATCTCGGTAGTGGTGTCACGCATCGGCAATTCCCCGAACCTGTCAACGCCTTACAAATATGCTCTTTTTGGGAGGTTAGTAGTGTTCGCTTGTTGGAGTTTCTGATTTTCGATCATTTTTTTTTCTTTTTTTTTTTTTTTTCTGAGCATGGTCGACTAT
This sequence comes from Icerya purchasi, assembly GCA_039619475.1. Classification (NCBI taxonomy): domain Eukaryota; kingdom Metazoa; phylum Arthropoda; class Insecta; order Hemiptera; family Monophlebidae; genus Icerya; species Icerya purchasi. The sequence goes on from CM077116.1 coordinate 249,015,914, forward strand.
GGACATTAAGCGAACGCAAGTGAAATTATTAAAAATTTCAATTTGTGACAGCGGGGTGTCCTACCGAAACAAAACACTGCCTAACTAAGTACACCACGGTGTAGCTGTGGCTTCTTTTTCCTGAAGTATTTAACCTGGTATTAACATTCTTTGCCATTTATTACGAAGTAAATTAAGAAAGAAAACAAAGTTTTTTACGATTTTTTTAATGAGAAAATCGTATTTTTTGTTCGTATTATTAAACAAAGCTATCGGATAAAAAAATGTTAGCCTTGTCAAACAATTTCATTTTATTCAACAGTTCGCGTGAATGTTCGAACTTCGAAAGCAACGTTTCCGTCGCGGTGAAGTACCACTCAGATAGAGAGGTGTTTAAGATATTTACGTAACTTTTTTTCATTTTTTATTTTTCATAAATTATTAATAATATCGGCAAATTACTGTTTTGTTTACTTATCATATCGAAACGAGGAAATAAGGAAGAATTTCGGCTTCGGAGAAATAATGTTAAACAAGCTTTCACTGCCTCCCGGACTATAATTTGTTCGGTCGATTTTTGGCGCACACAAAGTTTGCAGACGCGATGCAGTTGCTTCGTTATGGTCGGCACTGCGTCATCGTTGATTTTCTCAAAAGCCCTTTTCCGTTGTATGTTAATCTCTTAGTGATCCTCAGAACCCCTACCCCGTTGTATGTTAATCCTTCAGTAATCGCCGTGTTATAGACGTTCGCGATTACTTTCGTTTAAGTACTTTTTGATGGTTTACATATCGTTAATATATTCAACATATATATGCAGAATCGATATATAGAACTATAGAGTATTAAAAATAATAATTAGTCATTTTTTTTATTAAAGTAAAAAGTAAAGTATGTCATCCGCATTGATACCTGTGCAGCATGCCGGGGCTTTTTGAGATTAAGCTTTTCATAATGTGTACTAAGCTTGATGGATCTGAAGAGAATATTGGAACCAGTTTCTTTCTTCTTGCGGTGCGTGTTCCCACATTTCTCTGGTACGCAATTCATAAACCTGAGGGAGCAACTTGAATCCGGAACGAGACAAGTCTCGAGATAACCTATGGCGCCTCTGGTTCAATAATCAAGCATCTTGATTACTAGGCTACCGCGCTACACCTCTTTCTTATACTATTCTAGGTTTAATTATTTCCAAAGAAGTGTAAGAAATATTTATAAAATTGTACTTCATTATGAATTATTTATATTAATAACCTAGCATAAAATTAATAATGTTTACCATAAACATGTATTTTTAACCGACTTCAAAAAAGGAGGAGGTATTCAATTCGACTGTATTTTTTTTTTTTTTTTTTATGTGTGTTACCACAGAACTTTCTTCTAGATGAACCGATTTTGATGATTCTTCTTTTATTTGAAAAGTGGTGTTTGTCATGTGGTCCCATTTAAATTTGATCAAGGTCTGACCGATAGTTTTTGAGTTATCCTTAATAATGCGGGAGATTGAAGCTTTTTGGATGCTTTTCATTCATGATTGTTTTCACCGTCGGATTAGATTTTTGACTTAAAATACTATAAATTTGCCAAATTACCATGGAAATGTAACTTTTGGTGTTTTTACCGTGGAAATATCTGTTCTTATTAAAATGTTTTAATTTAATTGAATAAAAATGCACTAAAAAGTAAAAAAATAAAATGCTTTTTTACAAAAAATAAATACCGACTTCAAGGTTTATTATAAAAATTTAAAAATGCACTAAAAAGTAATAAAAAATAATTACTCCCGATAAAATATATATATCAGAGTGATATAACTTAAGGTGATATCGTAATTCTTATACAACATTAATTTTTTGGAGTTGGCATCAAATTCATATTAAAAGAATAATTAAAAACTGCATTAAATGTTGATTAAATTGTTCCTAACATGAATTTAATTCCAACTCCAAAAAGTTAATGTTGTATAAGAATTACGATATCACCTTAAGTTATATCACTCTGATATATATATTTTATCGGGAGTAATTATTTTTTACTTTTTAGTGCATTTTTAAATTTTTATAATAAACCTTGAAGTCGGTATTTATTTTTTGTAAAAAAGCATTTTTTAAATTTATACCGCTGATATCTAAAATCTGAGGATTTCATAAAATGCCTAGGTATTTTATTTAAATATTTAATAGATTTTTTCCTTGATTACATAATATGAAAACAGGTAACACTTTTGTAGAATGTATCTTTATGTAATAAGCAAAATGCCATAAATTATGTAAAAAAAAATAAATTTCTGCGCATTGCCGAGTCAAGAATATTTAGCTGAATAATTGAATTTACTACTTTTAAACAGTTTTTTTTTTAAACTAAATAAAGTATAAAGAAAAAATATTACGTTTTTCATAATTTGACTAAAGCCGTTTCTGTGTTATATGAAATAGGTGCGCAGGCTGTACGTATCGTTAGCAAAGTGTTCAAAATGTATATGAATTTTAATAAAATATTTTCGTTAAATTGAATAATCTATGCGAGGTTATACATTAGAATAATAAATTTCTCACCGAAGTGCATTTCTTTTACAATAAACATAAAATGTTTGGAAATTTCTAGAACCACACAAGTTTATAATGTACCGTTCTGAAGTGCGTTTGTATTTGAAACATTCGCAACAGATATATAGAAAACGAAGAATAGTTCTGTGATCGATTAATTTTTTCCTATTAAATTGGTACTTCTATGAAAATTAATGCACACTGAGTATTTTTATGTGTATGAATTACAAAGTCCCAAAACAAAAACAAATGCACCAAACATCTCGTCTATTATATTGATGTCACTGGTAATTCAGTTTTTTTTTGCCGTACCAATTTGCCTGATTCCCGCAAACAAGACAGAAATCGTATTTTTATATCAACCGCTATTCTATTTTTCTCTACCGTTTTATTTTCAAACACTCGAACTAGCTGTTGTTCGGTTAAATGCAACGCATTATAAATGCTCGTTTTACGTAATATTTTCTTCACAATTAAGTTGCTTTAAGGTTTGCTTCTCGGAAGTAATTAGTGCAAAAAGCAGCCCTCCGATTGTGATTTATTAACGACGTTTTTTTAATGTCAGCTTCATCCCGTGAAGGCTGTGTCGACATTTTGCTACTTGTGATGAAAGTTTAATGGTGTTTCGCCGGAGCCAGGAAAATATGAGGAACATATAAAACGGGGGATAATAATGGCGGGAGAAGAACAACAATACGGCGAGGAAGGATTTGGACGGTGTGTATTCCGGAATTTTGCGAGAGTAATTAGCCTGTTTCTTAGCCTGTTTCTCGCTTCGTTCAATATGCATTAACGAAACTAGTTACATACGCAGATACTGTCGATTAGTGTCTCCTCCTATCTCCCAACCTAGTTAAAATTTATCTGATGTATTTTAATAACAAAAATAAATTACGCATCGCGGCGCCTTTGTTAAGTTATTCGTTTTAACCACAGCTGCGTTAATTTTTCCATTCTACTATTTTCCGACTATTTAAAGTATTAGTTATTAGTTATTGAAAATACTTTTTTTACATTATTTTAATAATTTTTCGGCAAATCTACTGAAATACGATACTTTTTCTGAATATCCGTTTGAAGAATTATGTTCATTTACCGAATTTTTTCTTCTTTTTCTCAGTTACAAAATCGTGTTTTCAAATAATTTACTTCGAAATTTGTTTATTTTTTATAAAATAAATGTTGAAATGTATTATAAAAGATATTGTCTTTTGTTTCGTTTTTTTTTTTTTTTTTTTATGAGAATTTTCCGTAAGAGATGTGTGTTATTAATCCTTCCCTACCATATATAAATCTATATTGTGCATTTAATTTCTGAGGCTACTGCAGCGCATAGGGAATTATAAAAAGTTTACATGTACAAATAGGCTTTGCTCTCTTTGGTGAAAGCCATTACAATGAATGTTGAAGAGAATTTCATGCACAGGAGCCTCATGTTATGTGTTATCTGACACGGAGCGAACTTCTAGCATAAATCATATATGTCACAATTGGTTTGACAGTTTGTTGGTGTAGGGCCGGTTGGTAATTGTGTGCCACAGCGGAACTGAGTATTCTTCCATGCTGGTACAGTCTTGAGACTACCAGGTATTAATAGTTGGTTTAACAATTTTTAAGAAAGTTCTCGGTAATATTCAGTGAAAGTTTCACTCCTGTTTACACCTACTCTCGTAAACATATTAGGTTGGAGGAGGGTGTTATCAATACCTTCTTTATATCCTTCATTTGCATTTTTTATTTTGTTATGTACATACGTACATTCGTAATATAATCATCATCATGTAGCATACTCGTGGCTGAGTTCTGCAGTCGCCTCTATTTATGTTTATGTTTGCTGTGGGGTGTTAGTCCTGTCTTGTGTCAGAATGTTGTGATGTTGCATAAATAACAGCTGAGAATTGTTTGTTGTATAATACTGCCATCTACTACTATCTGTTGTCCAGGTTCAAAAGTTCCGTATTTTTACTTTTAAATATTTATTTCTGTTGGCTGTACGCAAACGTGTCCCTTCCTGGAGATTGTCGTAACTAGCAGTCACGTAAGCGTAACACAGATAACCGTCCACTGCTTTGCGAGCTTGTTACGGTTCGCCATCTGGTAATTAATTTTATTTGCGTTTCTTTCATATATGTTTCATGTGTTATTGATAATGCTTTAGGATAGAGACAGAATAGCGACACGCTAAAGGAAACATAGGAGCTGCAGCGCATCAACCTCCTATGCTGCCTATTCAATCCAGGTAGATGCTCCAGTGGTAAGGTGAACATAGACAATTGGCCAACCTGAACTGATACGATAACTCGTAGGCTAGGAAAAGTAGAATAGACAGATGGTGGTGCAGGATACGGAGAAAAAGATTGAAAAAAGGAGAAGAAAAGGACTGCCACTATTTCAGGGTGACACCCTAGCCTTTGGTTAAAAAATCCTAACTGCAAGGTAAGGAGGTAGCAGTGTAAGGTTTTGATGGTGACCAGAACTCGTTGTGGGTGAAACAGTGGCAGGAATTTTGTAGACTTTTAGTAGACTGTTCCTCAAGCTGCCTATCTGTGTCCTCATGCTTCATTGCCCTGTCACTATTGAAATCATTGCCAGAGGCTTTCCATCTGGCCACTCTACTATCTACCATCTGTGGACGCACCAGATTCCGGTTAGAGCTCTGGATCCTAGAAAGGTATAAAGTACCTTACCGCCTAGATGGGGTTCATAATATATATATATATATATATACACATACACACCGTGATATCAGTTGGCCATACCAGTCGTGGTTTTATATTCACGTTTAACGTAAATAAATTATTTATGAAGATGATTCCTAACAGTGGCGCTTAGGTGCTCAACTATAATTATAATGCCTTACAATTAGATATGACGGTTTACATCACCAATAAAAGTTCCTAAAGTAGCTAAATAATACTTTGAACGTTCCTTATTAGTATAAAAAACGGTCCCAAGTTAAAAAGTGACGGAATGTAACAGAAAAACCAGAAGTGTTCGAGAAATTCTGATAACAGTGTTAATGGCTGATTAGCATAAAAAATTTATATAGATAATTTCTCGAAATCAATTTCGTGTAACAGCTTATGAATTGATCTATACCAATAGTTTGACTGTACCGTCTTTCTTGTCAAAAATAGTTATTAATGCGTTTCTTAAATTTCCTTTTCAAACTCTAAGTTTATATTTCTTAACGAATAAATTTATACGGGAAGTATACACTTTTTTAAAAATGATCTTTAATTTTATTATATCCGGACCCGTTTCGAAGCTTATGGCTTCATGGTTCACCGAGGATATTTACTAACGTTAGTTTTAAAGTGAAAACATTGTACAAAATTTTATCGATTGGAAAATGAGATCGGTTATTATTCTAAAACATAAAAATGGTAACGCTAGTACAACATTTGAGCCTTCGTCAAAACGGGCTGTTCTGTGTTCATTTAAACATGCGCGAATGGCTCGTTGTGAAAGCGTTAAAAGTGAGTTGATGCCGCGCGATCTGTAAATACCGCTCGATTTCTGACAAATTTCAAAAATAACATCCGTGGCTGGATCGGTTTTAGAACAACTTCGCGTCACGTAAACCAATTATACCTATCAGTTTTTAATGGTATTTTCTAGAAATAAACTCCGTGTTTGATTGATGTCACGTTTCGGTTAATTTAACTCGAACGAAACACGTGAAATTACAAATTGCCTTTCGGATTCTTCACATCTATCCGTCGTGAAACTAGCATTCTCTTTTCTGACAGAACTTTTGTCCGCTATCAAATTGTTCCTCGGTTGACATTGTAATTCGCGCGGAAAAAAATTTCTACAATATTTAATCGGAAAAATAGATCGAATAGAGTGAAAATGTTTCGATGAAAACTTATCGTAAGTGCGCATTTTAAAAATAAATAAGTAAAAATAAACAAGCAAAACGATAGTTAATAAGTTTTATGTTATTTTTTCTTTAAATTTTCTCGATAAATCGAACGAATCTCGGAAAGCACCATCTTGTGTTTGATTCGTTGAAGGACGTCTCGTTGATTTTGTAATGTAATGAACCGAAAAGAAGTTCGACAAACTTTTTAAACTGAGATGACAAGCAAAAGAAATGAACCAGAAGGAGGTCAGATATTTTTTTCGTTTTCGCAAGTACACCGTTATTTCCTCGCTTTTATTTCAAAATTTTTTGTTGCATACAAAACGACATTTTTTTTTGTTTTGTTTTTTTTTTTTTGGAATTAACGAGAGAAATTTTTTATGCTTGATTATCGCTAATTTGAAAATTATTCGTAACATTTGGTCGTCAGAGAGGATGATTAACTTCGTAATTTATTTCGACTTATACAATCGAATTTAAAAATTTAGTTTTATTCGAAACTGCAAGGCGCCACACATTAGACTCAATTACGTTTTCGTCAAATAGCTCTTCAAACTATCAGACCGAATATGTTCCAGACAGAGGAGAAATAATACAAAGGTTAAAATTAAGGAAGGGCAGTTTACGTGAATTTTATAAATAATAAATTTCGTCGCAGGAAATAGAAGCATATGAGAAATCGGCTGATCGCGTATTTTTTATAAGCATGCTCCGTGTTCGTTATCAAATCTTCGAGATTTAATTGAATTTCTCGAAATCAAGAGAGCTTACAGCTGAATCATTAGTATTATTAACAAGAATCTACACAGGTATAATAACAATTAAGGAGCGAATTACGTATTAAGTTTCGAAACTATGTAACCTTTTGTAATGACGTTCTGTTGATCAACTGCAGTTCGCAGTAGTTGAATAAAATGAGCTGAGTTGAAATCCGAAATTTGCGAATTCTGAGAAATTGAAAAAAAAAAAAACAAAAAAGTATATTAAATGTAGGTGAATACTATATATAAAGTGAGAGTTACTAGGAAAATAATATATATCATGAACGCCTATGAAACATTTATGAACCTCATTCGAGTATAATGATAAGTTGTAGTTGGTGATAAAAATTTTTCACATCTTAAATATTCTGT